>CM060908.1:861716495-862966495 GCA_030737815.1 Allium fistulosum | reverse complement strand
GACGATCAAAGGCTCACGATTGAGACATTGCACCTGTAAAGACCAAATAAGAGCGTATTATAAATTGTTATACAAGAGATCAATAACAAGTGTATAGTGAGGTGCAAGTGATTGTGAGTGTCCTAGTGTTTCCCCCAACAGATTGGTCACGATAGCTTTGCTCATCGGTATGTTCTCCCCTTTATTAGAAGGTTGGATGCCTTCACCGCTTCTTGTAGGAGAGTTAAGCCCTTTGATGTTAATGTTTGGAAAGTCGTAAGACATGATGTCATCCAGAATTGGAAGAATAGAGAATCCTTTTAATGAACTTTCCAAATACTGAGACGATGATTCCTCTTTGAGAGGAGTAATCCCAAACTCTAGGTATGATGCAGTCTTTCTTCTGCGTAGTCTGTACGCCAACCTCTTTTTTCTCTTTGTAGGCATTTGGGATTGCTCGACTTGCGACGGTTCAACGATTGGCGATTTTCGAAGGCCTGCATCGTCATCTCCAGTTTTTTGACGTGAGACTCTTTAATTTCATCCTCCTCAGTATCTTCCTGTGTCCCCTCAGCAAGGGGCACGACGGGGTTAATTGTTTCCACTCTTCATTCTGGAACATTCTTTGAAACTGCCACACTTCCAGGAAATCCGATTCTGCGGCCATCTTCCAACAGCCCGAACAAAGATAGTAGTTCATCGGTTACAAGGAGTTTGATGTCCCAGTCTTCAATGGGGGTAGCATAGATGGCAACAACGGCTCTAGAGAAATCAGTGCCTTCGGGACACGGATGAACACCTGAGAGAACTCCGGATGTTAACAAATTCAAAGGAAAGGTTACGACTTGAGTCAGTGAACTTGAGAAAAAAGTGGAAGTAATGCTTACATCCTTCTAACAATCTTCTTGCGAATCCAAGAGGGCATCGCACATAGAACCATTCATGTTTAAATAGTGAAACTTTGTCCCATGCGCCTGTCAAGACTTGGCAAT
The DNA here is from genome assembly GCA_030737815.1 of Allium fistulosum. NCBI lineage: Eukaryota > Viridiplantae > Streptophyta > Magnoliopsida > Asparagales > Amaryllidaceae > Allium > Allium fistulosum. The sequence continues at coordinate 862,965,524 of CM060908.1, read as the reverse complement.
TTGGTGAGGGTTCGAAGAAGACATAAGAAGGGCTTCCCGATCGTCTTTTGAAATTATAAATAAATCTGATGTCTTCGGGAGTAGGAGGACGGAACAGAACATTCATGAACGGCAGGAAAGTCCCATGAATGAAAGCATAACTATTGGGATGCAGTTGTGTAGGGGCGATCCCGATATATCTCAACATCTCCTGGATAAAGGAATTGAAAAGCGGAACACATCCAGCCCAACACATAAACTTATTGCATGCTGTATACCTGACTGGGGGCAAGTAAGGTCTATCTTACCTCGTAGAAACTAAGACATCCTCGAACGAAATTCCATGGATTGATCATAACCGACGAAGAGCGGCCTCACCAATTCGAGAAGCCTATAAATCCACTGGATTATCAAGGAAAATGGCACCCTCAATAGCATCAGGAGCATGGCTGATGATTTCCGTTGGAAGGACTGGAATGTCGGAGAAGAGATTGACTTGTGGTTTAGAAGTTTCTGCTCGTTCTACATGACGGCTTGGAGAAGGCCTTCCAAATATAGTTGCAGAACTTGACTTCGCTTCGGAACCAATATGTCGCATCAGCGAATCGGAAGACATGTCAATTGAACGCTTCATGTGTCTGGAATCTATATCTTCTATACTCAGTAGATAATCGAGATTAGAAATAATAGCCTGTTCACCCCGTGTTAAGTGTGAACTAATGCAGTGTAGTGCGGTGTGTAACATGCATAAACCGATTGAAATCAAAAAGGCAAAAATAAAACAACAAGGCTTGGAGTTTTATTCAGAGAGACCATCATCGCCGACCGTCTTAATTGGCAATAAAAATTATCGGCAACAAAAGCTTTGGGATCGACTTTCAGCATATTGGATTATGAAATTTGTTACCTAAGTCCGTTAGCAAGTGTATTGCTTAGTCTATATTGATAATTCCGGAAGTTTGGTCGTTCAATCTCAAGTTCAACAATTCAAGTGTGCATGTTATATTGTTCATTGTCATCTTATGTTCAAAGTCAGCAAGGCAAGTTAGTGTTAAGTGTTCGAATGAGTTAGACTGGACTAGTCTTAATGTCAAATTCCGACCCCTTAACTTCGTTGTTGATCCCTTCCCCAAGACCTCGTACTGATCCCTCTTCAAGACCATTTCCTACCGATCCCTCATCTAAGCCGCTTCTTACCGATCCCACATCTAAGCCATTTCCTACTGATCCCTATATCAAAGAAAGCAACACCGATCCCTATCCAATAACTTCATCTTACATCGATCCCTATCCTATACCGATCCGTCTAAAAATCTCTCCTTTCCAATCCCAGGCCTATACTTTCCATCAACTAAAGAACATCACCTCTACCGATCCCTATCATATACCGAACCCTACCTTTCTCCATTCATAACTCCTCCCCCCTCAAAACCTTCAGCCGAAACCATCTCCTTCCACTTCTTTCTCTCTCTCATGTCCAAACACAACCCATCAAGCCATTTACGCTCGAGAAATGCTCACGCTTGCATTCACAACTCGAAGTCAGAAACCTAATCATGTATTTAAAAGAGCTATTGCAATTTCGTACCTATATGAAGACGTGGAGTTTCGAATTAGAGTGGGGATGAATGGCTGAGGATTGTTGGATTGAAGTCGAAGGAAGAGTGACTTTGGGGGACTAGTTGATATCATGTTTGGATTTAAGGTCTAGGATTGAAGAGCGTTTGTTCGTCAAGAAAGTTTTGTAATATCCTGGGTTCAGTAGAAAGGTTTATGCAAAGGCAGGTGAAATAAAAATGAGATAGTAAAAAGTGAAGGAAAGAAAGAGAGAAAGGTTTATATATATGAAGATATGGGAAGAACCGGTCACAAGAGGTTGAGCAAGTCAATGATGAAGAGGGATCGACATTGGGACCTGCTGATCCCTATTTGCGTAGCCTTAACAAGGGATCACCATGCCAAATGTCGATCCCTCCATAAAAAAAGAAAAAGGAAAAAAATGACGATGGAAGAAGAAAAAATAATGGGTGAATGAAAAATCATGGTCATGAAGGTTTAACCGTACACACGAGCATTCAAAAATTGGCAACGACATGTGAACGTTCGAACACGTCTCGGAGCCAACGATAGAAACGTGTATATGAATATACACGAGAATGGTTTAAAAGTTAAACTTTGTGAAATCAACAAGAATTGCAATCAAACCTGAAATCTTCAAGTTCAAGGCTAGATCAGATAATAAAAGGCTTATAAGTCCCGCATGACCGGATTTGTATATGCTGACATAATACGGCATCAGACTTATATTATTGAAAGTCGACCAAGTGTCATAGTAATCAATCGGGAAGCTGGGTGGACTTCTTTCCGGCCATTCAGACTTTTTTCGATTCAAAGCACGTCATGTTACTCACATAACGTACTCTGAAGGGCAAGTGTTACCTGGTATCCTGACCTAGCTATATTGGACTGATTGAGCAAGACAGATTCGGCTGTTGTTAAGAAGGATGACCACGTAGCAATGGTTATAGGACCCAAGAATAGAGTTCAGATGGTTATATAAAGCCAGAATAGAGCGGAGTTGGTAGATAGACGATGTAGGATGCTAGAAATATAGAAAATAGCTTGGATAAGCAAGGGATCGACATAGCTAGGTAGTACCTTAGGGATCGGCATAGTCAGTTGAGTGAAGAGTGAACATGGATGGAGTAATAGAGGGATCGACACAGGTGATGGTCTATGGATCGGCATAGTGTTATGGAATAAGGAGGGCTCGACATAGTCTTATAAAGCAGGAGGGATCGACATAGTCTTATGGAGTAAGAGGGATCAACATGATCTTGTGAAACTAAATGGATCGGCAAAGCACTGTGGAAATGTAGGGATCGGCATTATGTAATTCAAGGGATAAGCGTGAGTATGCGAGCATGGTTTGACATGATTGAATGGATCACTATAGCGTATAATAGGGATTGGCATGCGAAGTATGGAGCCAAATAGAAGGGTTCGGCAGGAATAACTTCAAAGTAGATCTGAATCCAAGATCGATCGAAAGCACGAGCTCCACATATCCAATCAACATGATACTTGGAGAGCCATAATATCTAAGCATGAAGAAGCTATCATATGGATCGCTGCCCTAGAATCAACCAATGAAGGGATCGATATCGATCCCTATTCATTGGGATTTGGGCCTAGCGACCCCTATGGTGGGCCCATATGGGTAAGGAGGTCTTGTAACCGAAGTTTCAAAGAGATTGGTGGTCGCCTTTGTCTATAAATACTGGCCTAAAGGGTCATTCTGTGGATCTTTACGCTGCTGGTTACATAGTTTTTTATTGTAATCAACTTTCTTCCTTAGTTCTTGCTGTTTGCTACTGTAATCAAGTTTATAGTGAATCAATAAAGAGAATATTCAAAGTGGACGTAGGCAGACGACACCGAACCACTATAAATCCTGGTGTTCTTAATTTCTGTTTTGATTTGCTTACTAGTTTATTATATTCCTCTATTTCAATTTAGTTTTCTTCATTTACTTCTCTACACAAACCTATTCTTGGGTGTTTGTGACCAATTTGGTTGCAAACATGTAGTTATTGCAGTTTTAATATTTTACATTCCATTCCAATTCTCACTTCTCTTATTTGATGTGGTTAAGGATTTTAAAATAAGTTAGGAAATGTTGTGTAAAATATGGATTCTTCTATTCGTAGTTTGCACTGCCTATTTTTGTAATTCAAATATGAATCCCTTTTCATTTATATATGCAAAATTTAATAGAGTTTAAAAGGATTTGATGTAAACTCTGTAGATGTTGATTCTACTATTTTAATATGTGTGTTATGGTATGGAGTTAGACTTGTATAAATTGGAAGTTTTGACATTTAAACTATTAGTGTAGGACGCAAATGCTTAGGAATATTTAGTTATGTAATTATATATATGTTAGCTTATAAATAATGTATAATTAATAATGTATTGATTGTGTAGTACATAGGTTAGTAAGTAACATTAAAACCCCCTTAAGAAACAAGTTGGGATAATTATGGCAAATAATTTAAAATTTAAGATGGAATAAGGGGATTTCCTTATAGGCCTTAATGATGAATGTAGTGAGATATATATGGTAGAATGTTAGGAGAGTGGAAATTATAACCAAGTTATAGGGATGCATGGTTAGTCAAAAGCACACAGAAGTTGTCCACCTAATCTGGCTACCAGCACTGTGGCTTTAGGGTTGATGTGAGACATCACCTATAATAAGTACCCACAAAGGATGCGAGGTTAGTCCCAATTCTATAGGGTAAGTCTGCCCAGTTAATCTGGCTACCAGTGCCTATGAATAGTTGGACTAACATGTGATGTCGTAGTTTTGGTTACAGGTCATAAGCTTAAGACTTGCTCTAGGGTCGGGGGTATTAAGTGGCTATTGTAGGGTTCGCCTCCTCCCTATTTAGGAACTATTAAATGATTGAGGTAAACATTTAGGCACAGTAGTGGAAATCTTGAGAAGGGTCCACTTCAGAATTGAGGTATTAAGTGGCTACTATAGGATCCGCATCTTACCATAAAGAGGTATTAAGTGGCTTGATGAGATTCCTTGCGATGTCAGCAAGATAGTACTAGAGAGGGGTCCACCTTCGGTTAGATATTAAATGATTGGGACCTACCTAATATATCTGTATTAAATGGTCAGATTTTTCCTAATTACCATTGGAAATGTATTAAGTGGCCTAGGTACTTTCTCTCACATTGTTAGGACAAGATTGACCGTAGATGCGTGGACTGGGAATGACCTTGGGCCTACAGTTGAAGTTGAGTTATATAATTTGGTTAGAAAGGTATAAGTTATAGGATTGGACCGGCAGAGCCTTCTGGCTTATAGTTGGAGGTATTTATAAGAAATACAGCTAGGATGCATAAGACATATTCTTATCTAAGTTATATTGCCAAATACTATTATGGAAAGACTCGAGATTTTTATTCACCAGACATTGTTGTTCTGACTCCCTTCTCATTACAAAACAGGTTAGAGAAGATGATGCATATTTAGAAAATGAATATGGAGACAGAGTCTGGTGGAAATTATCCATCTACTTATGTTTTTATATATTTTGATGTACCCATTTAATAAATGATGTTATTGTATTTTGATAATTTGGATTAAGAATATTCAAATATTATGTTTTGTTTTGAGATTTGAATTTTTTGTAAGATGGGTGCTATTTCTGATATTATACATTATCCTTTCCACTATGAGATTCTAATAGCATGGAAGAGAACTCTTTATATTGTTCATTGTATCAATTTTACCAATCAACAGTCCGCTTTGAAAATTAGGCCTATTTCGAGGCAGGTTATTACAGGTTGAAGATGGAACTGGGTATTGCTAGCCTCCCCACCGTGCCACAGAGATAGTCTATTGAGGGTACTTCATCATCTAGGTGTAGATGATCCAGAACGATGCCCACCGCTCCAATATGCAACACCGAGTTCCAGTAGACCGTTAATCGGTGTATAGGGTTATGGGAACCTAGTGACATTTATACGAGTTGGAAAATTTCGTATATTTTCTCCCATCAGGAGATGGATTAAGCGCTCGTCCGTAATATGGCCAGTGCTACGAACATTAGGGAGTTGCTGAATTTCTTAGTGGAATATTTGCGCTTAAGCTATAACTATCAGTAGTTTATCTGTCTTATTTAGTATTATTTTAATAATTGTACTGTATTAGTTTTTAATTTAAAATGAAGTTTATCGGTTTTTTTTAAATTTGGTGTTTTCGGTATTAGTTTCTAATTTGTTATAAATTATTAGAAATTATTTGACAATATTTAAAATAAATGGAAAATACAAATATAATCCCCTTTTGCGAACTTACCCCTTTTAGAATACCACTTCGCTAAATAAAAAATGCATCTTAAATTGCTAATATTGGAACCATTCGAACTGGAACAATTCAAACCACTACCATGATCAGCCGGATCTGACCTTGAACAATTGGTCCAACTCGATCATTAAACCATACAAGGTCAAGCACTCTTCACTGGTTAGATTTGATCGCCACTAACACCTTGCTCATTTATCCCTTTTTCTCAGCCGTGTTCTTCGTTACAGCTATGGGAACCAAACTGTCTAGCACCAGAACTCGATCAGAAACGCTTAAAACCAACCAAATTGAATGTTGAATAATAACTCAAATGTCTTGCAACGTCAAAAAGAACTATCAGAATATGACTCAACCTGTTAACCCTCTTCGGAGTTGAGTCAACCCATTTATGATTATTTATTTAAAAGGTCATAATCATTTATGATCCATTACCGATTTATTAAAAATCTAAAATTCGAAAATGTTAATTTTTTTTAAAGATTTGAAATTTTATATTTGAACATTGAAAATTCATATGATGAATTTTTAAATTTTTTAATTTGGAAATTGAAAATCCAAATTTTGAAATTTTTACTGGAACGACTAGGTAGACTTTGTTAAATTTTTCATTCAAACCACAGTAACTTATTCATACTGATACGGAATCAGGCACGACATTGATCAATGTATTCTCATCTAGATTAGACAATATAAAACACTCATATACTTTATATTATGAACGTACGTCGTAGTTCTCTATGGTGAGTAATAGTTGTGCTTTGTAAATAACATGTTACATCCCCTATCTAAACTCCAACGAGGTAGAAGTTGCTATTTTTTATTCAAACTGTGATATCTTCTCCATATTGACTTGTAATCATATGGAGTTTTGACTAATGAACCCACATGTAACAAATGGGCCTTTCGACCCTTAAAAATTGACACTAATACATCCATTGTATTGCGTGTCGAGCATTCAAGTGCTGGAAAGACTGATCGTTAAGGAAAAGAAAGAAGATAGAAGATAAAAAGAAACTAAACAATCATAGAATCTCATAACGCAACGGAATAACATATATTAATCAACATAATTCTTTGCAAACTCATTCCCAAATGATACATCAGAGTCATACTAATACAAATTCTTCCCTAGGACAGTTATAACAATCTGTCCCTACCTAACTGATACAATATACATATAAACAGCAGAAATAAGATAATAACTAGCTATCGATGAAGCCTCCTACTCCTAGCTCCTTCAAAATGCAATCATGAGAAACCTGGATCACTTGGCTACTCATACAAATTTGAGTACCCAAGAGTTTTAAAGAAAGAAAATAAACTCCGGGTCAGACATGGGTCTGGTGTGAGTAAACTCAAAAAACTAAATTATTTCTTTTAAAACACTTTTAAAATCAAGGGTATCTCATAAGACCACGCCACACATAAAAACGAACGGGTTTTCACCTTACGATAACGAAAACACTTTTTATAAAAAATCCAGTGATATTATAATAATGTTATAGCTGAAATGCTTACATCTCACATTTCAACATAGTTGGGTACATCTAAAACCATAAAGGCACATATTGGAGAATGGATTCCATACTATGACAAGGTAAGGAAATACATTCTGATGTTACATCTCTAGATAAAATGCACCAGGGCCTAATAAGAACATCTTGTACCCCTACCACACAGGATTGGCCTGCCACTTGACTAGTAGTACTGAATATGATCACCCTACTTTGGGCTTCGAAGCATACATGAGTAGATAGTAATCGATTAAGATTTTGAATGACCATACCATGATGGGAGCGACCCACATGGCCCTGCTGGATGCCCAATTTTTATCATTTCTCGGTAGATGAAGCTAGAGGCTACGTTTTACCATTATATAGCACTTTCACTTGGAATGCTAACACTTCCCTCCAGGTAACAATGCAATTCCAGCATTCATCCATACAATTCCATTCTGGGACTGAAAGAAACCAAAGGCACTACTTCTACTACATCCATTTTGGAATCACCCTCAAGATTAATAGCAAGCAGCCCTTGAACTTTAAAGTGCATCTTCAATTCCATCATCTTCAATATGTCTTCACTTCGAAACACTTAAGTTGGATCGAAGTGGTTTTCGGATAACATATCTGATCCCGGTATCTTCGAAATAACTTTCGATAATTTCTGGTAAACTCAACCCCGGTTCTTTAGGAAATAAGCAGAAAAAAGATAAGAGCGGAGTTCACCGTCTAATCGTTTGTGGATGGATTTCCTTATCATTTATCCTAGAAGAACGAAATGAGATTTATACGCATAGTACAACATCATTGGAGATGACTGTGTCATATAACTCACTGTTTCCCCTAGATATTTCCAAAGTTACATTTTGGTCTAGATTTGATAGTCGGTTATTTAACTATCAAATAAAAAATCATTTAAACATTGATTTAATTCTATATGGGATGTACCAAGCCATTATTAATTAATATTCCATTAGTTAAAATATGTTGCAAAACTGATCAAAAGATCTCTTCAAAACACTATCCCCGTAGCCCCTAACATCCCCTTTTCACTTGGAAAACATTTATATACTTATCTCAATGGTATAAGTATATTACCAAAACATTTGAAAATTTTCCTCTTTTCATATTCCTATTTTTTTAAACATTACTTACTATAAAACCAAACCTCTTATCCTTTATAATAATTCTCTTTTTGAAATCTCACTTTATAATTCAAATAACTTATAAATTTCCAAAGTCAATTTATAAAACACTTTTATAAATCTACAAGTAAATTTGCAAAACCTCTTTACAAACCTCTAAAATCATTTACAAAACATTTCCCCATCTAAAACTCCCTTAATAAACCTTCTTTTAAAAAAATCCTTTACAAAATATCCTTTGCAGCTCTTCCTTTTAAATTACTTTAAGCAAACCTTTTTATTTAGTAAAACCCATTTTTATAAACAAGTTATTATTTATAAATACCTTTATAAAATAATAATATAACTTGAAAATTCATTTATAAAACTTAACCTCAAATTGATTAAAGTATTGAAGTTAATTCAAACCATACTTTATAATTTCAAAAAGAGCTTAGCAATACATTGGTACTTATTTAAGTTACCATTTAGTTTCAATTTAATTCTAAGTCACTTATCAATTATTTACATAGGTCAACATGCATGTAAAACAAATCCATTATCAAATCAGGAAATAACATATCAATACAACTCAACTAGCATAATACATGTCCAAACAACATAGTAGCAGGATGGTGATTTGTCCTACTAAATAGATGTCCAAAACAATTCAATCAATTTATAGCAGAACGGGAAATTATTCCGCTAAAACATATGTCCATACAAACAACAATTGCATTATAGCAGAAGGAGAATTTATTCTGTTATCAGAAGCCCAAACAATTAACTTATAATAGAACTGGGATTTATTCTACTAATACATGTCCACACAATCAAACCATTTATATAACTTATTCACAATTGTCGTCTACTTAATGGTATCGACATTTGAATCCTCTGTGTTTAAAACCATCTTTGAAAAAGAAGTACCTTTAAAACAGTTTGATTCTTGGAAAACAAGGATTAAACTTAAAACACCCTTTTTAAGACAATTAATTACAAGTTAAACCCTTTATTAAACCATAATTAATCTTTATTAATTCTTAACTTAGTTTAATTATAAATTAAGAAATAATTAACCTTAAATAAATAATTAAACATTCCTATATCTATCTATGCATCAATCTAATGAATTATTTCAGTATTGGTTTCTAAAATTGATCATTCCTATCCAATCTTTGTTCATAACCTAGGTTGATATTATCATAGGAGGGAATAGGAGATTCTAAGCTCTAATCTTCCATTCTGGGTTTGTTTAGGTGAGTTTATCTAATGATTTATAGCCTGAGATAAATGGTTGTTGTTGTTATACGATTATGGTTGAATTAAAAGTGTATATGATCTCAATTTGTTGATGGATTCATTATCTAATTGGATTGAATTTGCTGTTTACTGAAAACCACCATATGAAATCATGAATTTCATCCAACTATACATGTTTATATGCATGCATGACAGCCTATTCAGTATCATAGATTAGAAGAGAAGCAACACAAGAAGAATGAGTGAAAATGGATTGATGGAAGGTCATCGGAATCGTCTGGACGTTAGCCCAGGCGAGCCAACCTGTGGGCCCGTTGGTCGAACCAGTGCACCGGTTGTAGCCTGAACCTGACCTCCAGGCTACATTTCAGTATTTCTTGATCGACCCATTTATCACTTGTTTGCCCAGTTGATTTCCAAAAGTTGATTCTTGATTTTAATACTGCATTTCATATAAATTTCAATGATATTTTTCGAATTCGTGACTTAAGAATTGTTGAATTCATTTTGATGTTTATAAAATAGATATCATTCTATGGATCTTGAGAGAATTACACACTTTTGATGCATGTTTTCAACCTGGATTTACAAATGGCTGATTTAAATCCAATCATAATATACAAGGCTATTTATATACCAATCTAATATATATATTCATACAAAGAATTTTAATAATATATATACTATCTATTTTCATATGCAATGGTTTTAGAAATCTTTTGGAACGATACTTTGAAAAGCTTACTTGTATGTGTGTATATATATATATATATATTTCTATTATAAAAAAATATTTTAAAAGTGGTTTTAAAAGAGAAATATTTTCATAAAATTGCACATTATCGATTGAATGAGAAATTGATTTAAACGGTTAAATAAAACGAGTGGTATGGAACGCTCACATTTGTTTTACCGATTAACTCCTAGACTTGTTCGATCGAACCATTGTTACACACGAGTGGAGTTTACTATTGTATAGTAAACCTTGGGTAGATGTGGTATGGGACACATGGTCGTTATTTATTCGATTGTTATGTAAAAGTATTTAACACTTTTCGACAAGCTTATGACTCGCCTTTGATGTTTACAGAACTTGTTCCTATTTGATGTTTATAGGTTTTATACCTATCTTAATGTTTATAGGACTTGTTCATATTCGATGTTTATAGGTTTCGTACCTATCTTAGAGTTCATAGATTTTATGCCTATTTTGATGTTTATAGGTCTCGTACCTATCTTGATGTTTATAGACTTATACGTCTATCTTTGAATTACATGCATGCAGGTGAATTTATTTCACCAATCTTTGTTTGGCGCCCCCCTATTCATGAGATTTCTGGATTTCTATTTGTGAGATTTCTAGACTTAATGTTGTTGGATTACCACCAAATCATTTCAGAGGTTTTTGCTTTTAAGAAGCTATTATGAGTTTTTATATTTGGTGATTTGATTGATGCATGTTTGATAGTTTTTGATAAATACTTATAATTGATATCTAGATTACTTTATATATCATTCAGTTTTGCTAGCATATTTGTCTTAGTTTAGACTGACTCGCTTATTATTTTTATAATACTCGGGTCAGATCGAGATGTTTTAGGTCGTTCGGCTTGAGGATTTAGAGTGGATATCTTACTTGTTAGCTAGTATTTCTTTTTTGTCATCCTATATATAAATATATATATTTGACATTATGACATTATGTATATCTTGTGTTGAGATTAGACTCCTTTTGTGTATATATTCATTTTGAGATGTAGCACTTTGTATGTATAGTCTACATAATGTATCTATTATGTGTCGGTTCAGACTTGTATCTACTATATTCCGCTATGACTGATATGATATTCTATGATCTGTATATTATTATATGTTGTTCTAAATTTTTATTATAGCCACCATAGTTTTGATTTAAGCCTGAATTATATACATTGATTCCACTTGATTCAAGAAATGTATAGCATATTAATCGACGTGTCAATGCTAACTTAAAGTAAAATTCATGGATAATCGCTCCTAACAAACCCTATTCTCTGCACTAGCCGACAATATTACTTTCTAATATTCTCTATTACTGTGGGTCTCGGGGTGGGGCGTCATAGCTTGATATCAGAGCTGAGTTCAGAACCAAGTATGATATTATAGATATGAATCGTGGATTAGGCAAGTTTTAGGAATCGTCCCTTAGATTTTCATGAAGTATATTCCTTAGTGTCTACCTTTGAAATTCCTAATATTGAATTGTATAACTCTTGAATAATCTTTTATCTTATCTTATTCCTTTCAGAATCTTAGATGATTGGTGGTAGACTACCTACTCATTTTGCTACGAGGCAATCCAAGGGTCGTTCACAGGAGTGAGTGTTTATGTCCGTCGAGCAGATTATGGAACTAGTTAGGAATTCTTAGCCTACCAGACCTCCTTCGGATTCTTCTTCTCACAAGTTGAGTTTTGCATGTATGTTCAGCAACTTTGAACGTCTTGGTGGCAAGCCCTTTAACGGTTTTGACAATGTGATTAAGGTGCAGACATGGCTCAGGACATGCGAGCGGATCTTTTGTCGCATGGGTCTCGACGATCTGCAGAGGGTTCAGGTAGCTTCTAGTTGGCTCTAAGAGTGAGCTCTTGATTGGTATGAGTTTTTTTAATAGCAGATGTGGATTAGTCTACTCTTTCTTGGGAGCAGTTTAGGGACAATTTGAGTTGAAATTCTTTCTCGAATAGGAGAAAGCCTAATTAGCTAAGAGGTTTATTGAGTTGAAACAAGGGAAGTCTTCTGTAGCAGAGTATTTGTTGAAACAAGGGAAGTCTTCTATAGCGGAAGTCTTCTAAGGTCTAATCTTCCATTCTGGGTTTGTTTAGGTGAGTTTATCTAATGATTTATAGCCTTAGATAAATGGTTGCTATTGTTATATGATTATGGTTGAATTTAAAGTGTATATGATCTCAATATATTGATGGATTCATTGTCTAATTGGATTGAATTTGTTGTTTACTAAAAACCACCATATGAAATCGTGAATTTCATCCAACTATATATGTTTATATGCATGCATGACTGCCTATTCAGTGCCTTAGATTGGTATAGAAGCAACACTAGAAGAATCAGCGAAAATAGATCGATGGAAGGTCACCGGAGTTGCCTAGACGTCAGCCCAGGCGAGCCAACCAGTGGGCCGGTTGGTCGAACACCGGTTGTAGACTGAACCTAACATCCAGGCTACGTTCCAAAAGTTGATTTCCAAAAGTTGATTGCTTAATTTTAATACTGCATTTCATATCATTTTCATTGATATTTTCCAGATTCATGACTTATGAATTGTTGAATTTATTTTGATGTTTTATACCATAGAGATTATTCAATGGACCTTGGGAGAATCACACACTTTTGATGCACATTTTCAACCCGGATTTACAAATGATTAATTTCTAAATCCAATCGTTTTATACAAGACTATTTATGCACTAATCTAATATATATATATATATATTCATACAAAGAATTTTAGTATATATATATATGTATGTATATACTATCTATTTTCATATGTAATAGTTAAAGAAATGTTTTGGAATGATAGTTTGAAAAACTTACTTATATATATATATATATTTCCAATGTAAACAAATATTTTAAAAGTGGTTTTAAAAGAGAAATATTTTCATAAAATTGTACATTATCGATCAAATGAGAAATTGATTTAAACGGTTAAATAAAACGAGTAGTATGAAACGCTCACGTTTGTTTTACCGATTAATTCTTGGACTTATTCAACCGAACCATTGTTATACATGAGTGGAGTTTACTATTGTATAGTAAACGTTTGGGTAAACCCGTGTGGTATGGAACACATGGTCATTATCTATTTGATTGCTATATAAAAGTATTCAACACTTTTCGACAAGTTTATGACTCGCCTTTGATATTTATAGGACTTATTCCTTTTGATGTTTATAGATTTTTTTACCTATCTTGATTTTTATAGGACTTGTTCCTATTCGATGTTTATAGGTTTCATACCTATCTTGGAGTTCATAGGTTTTATACCTATTTAGATGTTTATTGGTCTCATACCTATCTTGATGTTTATAGACTTATACGTCTATCTTGGAATTACATGCATGTAGGTAAATTTATTTCACCAACCTTGGAGTTTGGCGCTTCTTCCCCCTTTATTTATGATATTTCTGGATTTCTATTTGTGATTTTCTAGATTTAACATTGTTGGATTATCACCAAATCATTTCAGAGGTTTTTTCTTTTAAGAAGCTATTATGAGTTTTTGTATTTGGTGATTTGAAGTTATTGATGCATGTTTGATATTTGTCGATATATGCTTATACTTGAGATCTAGATTACTTTATCTATCATTCAGTTTTTCCACATTTATCTTAGTCTAGTCTGACCCGTTTATTATTTTTATAATACTCAGGTTAGACCAAGTTGTTTCAGGTCCTTCAGCTTTAGGCATTAGAGTGAATATCTTACCTATTAGCTAGTAGTTCCCTTTTGTCATCCTATGTATATATTCGACATTGTGTAGTTTCTTGTGTGGAGGTTAGACTCCTTTTGTGTACATATTAATTTTAAGATGTAGCACTTTGTATATGTGTAGTCTACATCATGTATCTATTATGTGTCGGTTCTGCCTTGTATCTACTATATTTCGCTATGACTGATTTGATATTTTGTGATTTATATATTATTATATGTTATTCTGAATTTTTATTATAGCCACCGTAGTTTTGTTTTAAGCCTGAATTATATACATTGATTCCACTTGATTCAAGAAAGGTATAGCATTCTAATCGATGTGTCAATGCACGTTTAAAGTAAAATTCACGAATGGTCGCTCCTAACCAGTCCTATTCTCTGCACTAGTGATAATATTACCTTGTAATATTCTCTGTTAGTGTGGGTCTTGGGGTGGGCATCACATTCTCCTTCTTCATCGAGCACGACATCTCAACTAATGATTTCTTTTCCCTTTATTAGGATTGTAGAGCTTGCAGCATTTGGAGTTGGGGTCATAACCAATGAAGATGTACATCTCACTTTTGTCATCTAACTTGCTTCGCTTCTTGTCCAGTACATGTACATGAGCTATGCTTCCAAAGACACTTAGATGGGAAATATTAGGCTTCCTTCCACTCCATGCTTCTTGTGGTGTATTCCCCATATATTTCTTGTTAGAGATCGGTTTGATAGATAAACCGCACAAGTAACTACTTTTGCCCAAAACTAATTTGGCAGCCTCTTATTTTTGAGTATGCTCCTTGCCATCTTAAGAATTGTCATATTCTTTCATTCTGCTACTCTATTTTATTGGGTGGATCTTGGCACCATCAATTATTGTCGAATTCCATTATCTTCACAATACTTCTGAAATTCTTTTGATGTGACCTATCCTCTACTATCAGATCTCATGGCTTTGATCACGAGGCCCCTTTCCTTCTCAACATGTGCTTTGATTCTTAAAGTTCTCAAGCATCTTTGATTTCTCTTTTAAAAATACATCCATGTTTTTCTTGATAAATCATAGATGAAAAGAAGTAAATAGTTACTCTTGCTAATAGATCTTGGCTTGATTAGACCGCACACATCAGTGTGTACGAGTTCCAATTGTTTTTTTAGCCCTTGAGTAGGACTCCTTTGGAAATCTCATTTTAAATTGCTTTCAAGTAGACATCCTCCGCACAGTTGAATTGGATGGCTGATGTAATTTAATTCTCTTATCATTTTTTTCTTGAAGAGCAACTTTAATATTCTAAAATCAAGATACCCAAATCAAAGAAAATAAAGCCAAGAATCATCCTTATAGCATAGCATAAGACTTTATGCGACATCATTTCCAATGTTGAGCACGAACATTCTATTTCTTGACATCGAAAGGTTATTATTGTAACACACTATAAAATTAACAATAATTAATGAATAATTAATAAGGCTCCACTAATGGAATTCGAGAAAACGTTGGAATTTGGCCACAAAACTTGCACCATTGTGTTCATGGCGATCTCTAAGCAAATATTATATATGGAGTTTCGCGATTGGAGCTCAAACGAAGAAGTTATTAGTGCTTGAAGTTTCTGGAGCGAAAATAATTAAAAACCAAAAAGGGAAATAAATAACATTAAATACAGGACCCCACCAGTCGATGCCCTCCTTAGGCTAGTCGATTGGTTTGAACGTTGTGGCTAAGTTTTGAACCTTAGTCGACGGCTTGGATTTAATTATTTTAATCTAACGATTACAATTAATTCGTGCATCTATAAATAAAGGCCCAACCCCTCACTTATCTTCTCATATTTTCTTATCCAAGCAACGAAGCTCTGCCATTTTCTCTTCTCCACTAGTTCTAAAAATTATAAAATTTTATACATAAATATACAATCACAGAATGGTAGAGAATAAAAGAGAAGAAGAGAAGAAGCGAATCAATACTGTGGAAAATGATAATTTTTATAATTATAAATATATATTTCCCTTAACTTCCAATCCCTTCTCAGATATTTAATTCTGATAGTATGTATATGCCTTATTATATATATTCTTTTGGATTAGAAAGGAAAAAGAGTCAAGTGAAGGAATGGATTCAGATTTGGAGATTTGAAAAGCTTAAAAGGTGAGTGGAAAATTATATAATTTATTTATAACATTGAAATTTGTATCGTTGGATTTTATTTAATTATTATGCATAAATAAGATCTAATGAATTATAGGCTTAAAAGAAATGTATAGAATTATCGCCTACACATTTAATAAAGTAGGTAATTGAAATAGAAATAGAGTGTCCAACATAACCTGGTTATTATTATAGGTTGTTTGTTTATTTTGGATCTCTAATTGGGTTGTAAATTAGGTTGCCCTATTTGACTTGAAATGTGAATTTCTATGCTTTGACATATTCGGAGCGGATTCTATGTAATTTCCATAAATTATCCAATTCTGGAATATGTATAAAAGCACGTCGTTTGAATTAACAAGAGATATACCATAAAAATAAAGACATGTGTAAAATATGGAAATTATTCTCCATAGTTTACACTGTCTATTTCAATAAAAGAAAAGAAATAATTTCTTATAATTTCAAACAAAGCAAAGATCTCGCTTTTGATTAATTTATGGAAAGTTATAATGGTAATCCTTTTTGAAAATGCTGCTCTGATAAATTAAAACGTGGATAGGAATGTTCTAGTGTAGAAATTAATAGTTAGAATTATAAATAAATAAATAAACACGTATAACTGCGCTTAACGTTCAAAAATAGAAATATATAAATATTGTAATTTACGACGATATTTGTATTAGTTATTAATGGCGTAGTAATTATAGGATTAGAAGTTATGATCATTAATTACAGATTTAAAGGGCAATAAATTTGTAATTAATAGAGAACTAAAATGGAATTAAATGGGAATTGATTAGAGGATTTAATACAACATTTGTGGGAAAACTGAATGGCATAATAGACAAATTTTGAAAGTGTTAAATATATCAAATGAATTAAATGAGGATTGATTAGAGATTTTCCAATTTTGGCATAAATGTCCAGCAATTACGGGTAATAAATCTTTATTATACATTACAAGGAAATCAAAGCCTAGGCGTATAAATTAGGAATAAGTACATGACGAACAAGTAAGTATTAATACTATTAGATATACGTAGACTGGAACATAATTTTCATTGTAGGAAATTATATAGCTTCAATTATATGTTTAGAACAAGCATGAATTAGTGGGCTTAACCCAACTCTTAGGCTTTGGGTGATTGGTTCGGTTTAGTGGGTGGGATGCGGGGTCAGTAGAGTTACACAATAGAAGTTTGTCGTTCACCCACTTAGAGGTTACCAGCAGTTGTGTATACTTACTGTTGATGTGGGACATCTCCAACCATAATACCAGTAGGGAAGAGATATGCGTAGGACGTAGGACCTGCTTCTGGGCTGGAGGTATTATGTAATTATTATAGGGTCTGCCTCCTCCCTATTTAGGAAGTATTAAATGGACGAGGTTATTGGTTAGGCACGATGGTGGATATCTTGGGAAGGGTCCGCTTCGATTTTGAGGTATTAAGTAGCTATTATAGGGTCCGCCTCTCCCATAAAGAAGTATTAAGCGGCCTGATGAGATTTTGTGCGATGCCGGCTAGATAGTACTAGAGAGGAATCCGCCTTGGGATAGTGATTAAATGACGGGGACCTACCTAAAATTTAGACATTAAATGGTCAAAGTCTACCTAGTTCCCATTAAAAAGGTATTAAGTGGCTTGGGTACCATCTCCTATACTGTTAAGACATAATTAACGGTATTTTCATGGGACTAGAAGGTCCTTTGGCCTACAGTTGAGGGTAAGTTATAGAGTTGAGATGCATTAGTAATATGACAATTATTATAAAGCCTTATCCATGTTGCATCGGTCTTTGTAGTTAGGATCGATTGACTAGCGTTTATGTTGCAGAGGGCCCGCTTCAAGGAATGAGGTATTAAGTAGCCATTATGGAGTCCGCTTCCTTACTATTTAAGAAGTATTAAGTAGCCATGGTTTTGGGTAGTGGAACAGTTAGATATATATGCAGATAGATATATACTTATGTAGTTATACCTTGGAGAAGGTTAGGTTAGGCATATTGTACGTCCACATATGGTTTAATAGATTAGCCATAAATAATAGACATAACACTTAAAAAGAAATCAATTGGCAAAAATTAACGGGATGGGTAAAGTTTGTACATAAAAGCCCCTCCTCATAACAACCCACATGTTAAGTTTAGAACGACTAGATAGTGGAATAAGGCGGGGACTACAGATGGTGAAGTCTTTTTATTTATGTTAAGTGTTGATAAGGTAATTAAATATCCCAGGAATGATATTTCGAGATAGAAGCCTTAGTCAATATGTTTGTTCTATTATATTTCTCAATTTCGTTGTGAGTTTATTAATCGCTCTTTTGATATGCTTGTGTTTATTATAGGTTATTAGAACCAACGATCCGTACCCTAATGGACTTAGCTAGATTTCGATTTAGTCGAAATTCGAGCACATTAAGGTGTGGGTTACTACATTTGGTATTACAGTTTAGGTTAGTCGATCATAGGAATTAGGATACACCGAGGGAACATATTTGTATTTTTACCAGTAATTATATATAAATTACATGCCTAACTTTATACATTCTGACTATAGAAGTGGCTGGGGCCATATTCCGAAAGGATGGACGAAGCAACTATGAGTCGGGCCTATGAATTTAGTTAAATTTATACTTCTACCCTGATTACCACACGGGGAAAAGGTCATATCGTAAGGAGTAGGCTAATAAGAGCATGAGCATGACATATAGAAGAATCCCAAAGGCTGGATGATACTTGACTCCTTTGTTGGGCTTAGATATGATTGTGGATTTTGATGGATTGCCAATTAAAGATACACATTTCATCTACGAAAATGGGAAGTAAGAACCTATATATTGCAAACATCCAGAAGCAAGGTATGAAGAAGGAGTGGAGAAAGTTCTCGCAAGAAGGTGTATACTAATCACCACAAGAAGATAAGTCGGATTTTGATGGAGATAAGTTAAGGATGAATAGGGAAGAAGGAGTGTCCTAAAGATAAGGTCATAATAGTCCATTTCTAAGTCCAACTCCATGTGATTTTTTTTGATAAAAAGGTATTTGAGAATTCCTTGAAATGTTTTGATTTTTTTTTTCAAAATATTTATTGGAATTTGTTCTTTTGAAAAAGCAAGGAAATTTTGAAATTCATAATTTGGAACTTTATTGAGTCATAAGTTTCTAATTTAAAGGTTTTTGGTAAAGAGCGTTGAAATTCGTAGTTTAAAATTAGTTGAGTCAAAAAGTTTGGATTTAAAGATTTTGATAAAGAGATATTTTGTTTTTAAAAAAAATGTAAAATAGAACATAGGTTGGGGTCGATGATTTTTCCTATTTTGTAAATTTGGAATTTCTATTTTAAAATTCTTTTTAAAGGATGGATAAATGGACATGGTACTTGATTCAATGGGGTATAGAAAATAGAAGAGTAAGAATGCCCGACAATTTAGATAAAAATAGTATTAGGAACACACACACACACGTATACATAGGGTTAATAATCTAGTTTTAAATAATATAGTAGATAATAATAGGAATAGGATAGCAAGAATAGACAAAAAATCCATGGATATGTAGTAATTGCACATATACTTTAGATAAACGCTTAGATAGATGTTGCAATTATGCATATCCTTTAGAAGCACCCTCTTGTTATATGAAAATCTCTGTCATAGGTGGAAGCGAAGGTAGCATGGATATAGGAAAATAATCGGATGAAAGTTACCATTGTTTACTCCACTTTTCATTGCCTATAGTTATAGAAGATGTTTTTTTAAAAATGGTTTGGTACGAAAATTGAGTTTTTGAATGTTTAAGTTAGAAATCCTACTTTTAAAAGAAGTAAATTTCTGTTGTAGAAAGTCCTTAAAATGGTAAAATCGGCTATAAAAGGAAAATTTTCCATGTTTCCTTTTTGGAACCAAGTAATTTTTGATTTTGATAAAAATGTTTTTAAGTTTATATTTTAATGATAAAGGTTTTGGATTAGGTGCTTCATGATTGTGGAATTTTAGTTTTATAAACTACGGTGTGAGAACCAAACCAAATTTTTAATGTGGAGAAGATCAGGATCACTATCTACGTAATACGGGGTAAAGGTTTCAGACTATGAATAAATTAGCTATGAATGCTCGTAGGGTAGAAATAGGGGATCCCCATTGAATATAAGGAATATTGGTATGAATCTAGGAATATTTTATTAAAGATGTTTAAAAGCTATGGAAAGAATCCTCAAAGGAACGGTGAAGGGTACCAAAGTACAATTTTGCGAGTCCCATAGTATACTCGCATGAAGGATCAAGGATGTAGTTGAAGTAAATACCAAAGTTTGAGGACACTAAGAGATTTTTGTAGTATGGTTGGAGAAGATAGAAGTGAGTGTCAAACACACATGAAGAATGTTAGTGGACTCAAAGCTGAAGAAGTAAAGATAGATGGTAGGGAAGTTATTCCACTAAACAAAATATTTGGATGAGTTATTCTAAATGTGCACAGTTCATATTTTTCACCCACTGCGATGTGGGGATGCACAATTTATCCCATAATCGGCTATACTAATTAAAGTAATGGATGGACCGCATTTAGTAGAAGCCAAGAAGGAGAGTTAAGGAAGATAGGAGATAGTGGAATGATACTAAGAATGTCCCTCTTAATTTAGTAATCAGTATTAGGACCATAACAATATTAACACTAGTTGATGATAAATGACAGCTTCTAACAAAATTTTCTTTTAGGGTCTTTGGGTTGTAACCGCTAGTTGTCTCCTTTAGATTATTAGAAAAGCGTACGATATGGTATAAGATATGTTCATGTTTTATCATCGTGTTGATTTGATGGATGAGATTAGATCACTATGTAAATATAAATATGTTGGAAAACTATGCAAATAAGGAGATCTCATAAGGACACTTAACTAGCGATAAAAATCTAAGAAAGAATGGAAGTTTACAAAATAAATTAGGAAATTAAGTTAGCAAGTAGAAATTGAAAATATTTAGATCCCAAAACTTTAGAATTTTAAGAAAAATAAATTTTAGCAAATGGAGGGAAGGGAAAGATTTTTGCAAAGTTACAAGTTGCACAGTTAAAGCGCTTAGCGGTTTTATAGTGGTAGAGGTGTGTTAGCACCAAATTTGGTCACTAACACCCAAACGTCGTTGAAAGCACAAATTCACAGTCACAGATAATAGATAGAGTGTATGTAGAGAGTATAAATATGAAGAACAATAAAAAATTAAAAAGAAAGCAGTAATAACAGAGGATTTATAGTGGTTTGGCTGACTCTGGCCAACGTCCACTCCAGAAATTTCCTTTTTATTGATATCAAAATCAATTACAGTTACAATCCGGAGTTTTTAAAACAATAATTGTGACGCTCCACCTCTATACCCACGCTAACCAAGAACACTATGGTGTAGTGCTGTCAATTAGCACGGAGAATAAGGCTGTTGAGGAGCGACCAACCATGTAACTTCTTTGTGCGAGCACCGATATGTCAGATAGTATAGAATGCATATCATTCAAGGAGGAAATTCGACATACCGATACAAACTCAAAGCTATCACACAGTGGCTATATATAATCTTCGAAAACAAACATAGAAATAATCATAACATAAATCAGTCACAGACATCCATATCACAAAGGCGGAAGAAGATATGAATATATATATAACACATGAAAGTGTACATCAGAGTAGTGGTCAGAAAGATCCACGATAATACAAAAAGAATAGCAACATGTGCTATACAAAAGAATACATCAATGAGTCAATATCTCAAATGTGTACAACAAAAACTACTAATCTGAGTAGTTAGCCAAAAGTCAGAGTAATAGATCCCTGGAGAGAAGTCAAGCAGAAGCACCTGTAACATCTCGGTCTGACCCGAGTATTATTTCATAAGAAAATAATAAACGGATCAGTCTAGCTATAAATATCAGATGACATGATATAGAATAAGAGATATGGCATAAACATATAATAACCATAAAGGCATACCACTATAAGTATGTAAATGAAAATCAACAAGAGATTAATCAATATCACAAGAATCTTCTCAAAGATAAAATGGGGTATCATACCATAAACTTGTATTCATAACAAGTCAATGACACACGAATTCACCAATGCACAAAAAATGATAACATATCAATGAAAATCATGAAAATTGGTGAGGCACAAATTCCAGAAATCAACACACGAAATCCAGAAATCACATAAAAAGGGGGGAGGCCTATCATAAGAACGGGAGCATGAAAACTCACCAACACGTGTAACACAAGAACGAGAAGCTATCTCATGGAAGCTATCCATTAAATTTTGACACACGAACGGCCCGAAGACCATGGGGCGCTACCCCACATATGTGATGTAGAAACATCACACAAACGGGGTTTAGTCTCCCTCGTAGACAAAGAGACATCGCACAATTTCTAGTCTAAATCACAAAAATGATTATCATGATCATCAAGAAGTGTCAATCACACTAAGCTAGTAAATATATGAGTTTAGCTTCATGTCCCATAACCACTAGCTTAACTTAAATATTTACGAACAAACTGTAGATCTTCACTAGGAAATTGTCACAAAAAGGTTCAGTCGAACAAGTCCAAGAATTAACCGACGAAGTAAACGCAAGCGTTTCATACCACCTGTTTTGCTAAGCCGTTTAATTAGATTTCTCATCCGAGTGAAGTAAAGGCTTGTATATACCAATAGATTGGAAAACGGTTTAAGAAAAAGAGCTTTGTATTAAAATAGAGTTGAAATCGTTTTGATGAAAGAGTTTTGATATTTACTACTAGTATTGAAACCTTCATATTTGTAAAGTGACGAATCACAAAACGATTGCAGAAACAATCAGTCACAAAGCTTCACATTCGAAGACGTGAATGAAATCCAAGGAAATCAGCTCAAAATGCATCAAAGTATAAGTTGGTGTTACGGCCTAGCATGCCAAGCAACCTAACGACCTATAATTGGCGCGACCTAGCAGTGGTCGACCTAATATGGAACGAGCTAAGTGGTGCGAACGACCAAATCTTGGCCGAACTAAAGTGCAACTACCCTAAGAGGAAGCGACTTAAGGTAAATAGGTCGAACGACCTAAGACTAGTATGCCGAGCGAACTAGGGGAAAAACAGATCGAGCGACATAATGGTAATACGACACACACGGCGAACGACCTAAGTCCAAACGCGACCTAACCCAAGTGGCGAACGACCTAAGTCCAAACGCGACCTAACCCAAGTGGCGAACGACCTAAGGAGGAGGCCGAGCGACCTAGTGGTTGCGACCTAATATGGAAACAAAGTCTAGCGACCTAAGACAAACGAGCTAGGGACGAACGACCTAAAGCGAACGACCTAACATGCACGCGACCTAAGCATGGGATGATCGACCAAGTGGAGCGACCTAGAGCTAACGACCTAGGGAGAGCGACCTAAATGGTTAAAAGGGCGCGACCTATATAGAAACGACCTATCAATGCGAGCAAGCCGAGCGACCTAAAGGCTAACGACCCAACACGGTGGAACGAGCTACATGCAGAGGCGACTTTTCCTCTGGCCGAACGACCTAAGTGCAGGAAACTGCTAACACTCGAAAATTCTGGGTTTTCCACCAATTCAATCCACACCAAATGCAAATGCACACAAAATAGTGATAGGGAATCATTCCCAACAGTCCAATGACAGTTATAGGCAAGAATATGAGATAAAAATCTCACCTTTTCACGGAAATTGATGGAAACCGAGCTTGAAAGCAAAGTGAGAACAGTCCCAAGCTTGAATCAATGTCTTCTTCTTGAATTTGGAGTAGATGTTGGATTAGCAATGAAGATTGAGACTTTGGAGTTTTAATTTCCCATTCCCTCCACCATTTTTGAAGAAGCTTTAAGTGTTAGGAAAATGAAGAAGGAATTAGTGAAGAGGAGAGGGGGTTGGGACTGACTTAGAAGTGGTTCAGCCCAAACCAAAAGCTCAAAGCAAAAAGTGACGAAAATTTCACTATCTCCAAACATATCGAAGTTTACACTCAAAAAGATCGCAAACGTCATTTTGACCTCAATGGAGGTGGTCTCGAGTCCCAATTTGACCATATGCAAAAAGTAGCTTTTCGGACTAACATCCGACTAACGATAAAATATTTAAATATAAAATCGATAAATATGCGGGTTGTTACAGACTCCCCTCCTTAAAGAAATTGCGTCCTCGCAATATATAAGGTGGAAATAAAAAGTAACAACCATAAAAGCATATTAACACAAAAAAGAAATTTGAAATAAGAATTTCACCTTAGAGAGCATGAGAAAGCAAGTCCGAATGTGTACGCTCGATGAATTCTCTAGATTCCCAAGAGCAATCCTTAGGATTTGAGGACCATTGAACTTTAACAAGCGGAACTTCTTTATTTCGAAGTCGTCTGACCTCCGAAGCAATAATTCGAATAGGATGCTGCTCATAAGTTAAATTAGGCGAAACTTCAATCTCTTCCACAACACCGGGCTCAAGAATAGAATTGGAATCCCGAAGGCACTTCCGTAATTGAGAAACGTGAAACACGTCATGCATGGTAAAAAACTGAGCCGGTAATGAAAGGCGATAAGCCATGGAACCAATACGTTCAGTGATAGGAAATGGCCTAATATATCGAGGTGCTAACTTTCCCGATCGATTGAAACGTACAACATCCTTCATAGGGGAAACACGAATAAATACAAGATCTCCAACAGAAAATTCTAATTTCCTTCTTCGATTATCGGCATAGGATTTTTGTCTACTCTGGGCTTCTTTCATCCTATGCCGAATAAGTTCAATCTTTTCCGTGGAATCTCGAATAAAATCTGGACCTAAAACCAGCCTCTCACCGGCTTCAAGCCAACAAGAAGGAGATCGGCATGGCCTTCCATAGAGTGCCTCGAAAGGTGCCATACCAATACTAGATTGGAAGCTGTTATTATAGGAAAACTCCACAAGAGAAATATGATCTTCCCAACTTCCACCGAAATCAAGCACACAAGATCGAAAAAGATCTTCAAGAGTTTGATTCACACGCTCAGTTTGTCCATTGAACTGGGGGTGATAAGCGGTGCTAAAATTAAGCTTCGTTCCCAAAGCTTTTTGAAGACTCTTCCAGAATCCACTAGTAAACAATGGATCACGATCACTAACAATGGAAGCAGGGACTCCATGTAATTTAACAATTTCTATGATAAAGAGTTTGGCCAGAAGAGGAATGGTTCGGTTTGTCCGAACGGGAATAAAATGGGCGGATTTAGTAAGTCTATCAACGATCAACCATAAGCTATCATGAACCGAACGAGAACGGGGAAGGCCATCAATAAAATCCATGGAAATTTGATCCCACTTCCAAATTGGAATTTCCAATGGTTGCAATAACCCGCCAGGCCTTTGGTGTTCGGCCTTGACAAGTTGGCAAGTCATGCAACACTTAACAAAGTTAGCAATATCAGATTTCATTCCCTCCCAGTAATAAAGTCGTTTCATATCCACGTACATTTTACTACTACTGGGATGAATGGAATATTTGGAACGATGAGAATCTTCTAGAATATCCTTTCGAAGATCACTAATATTTGGTACAATAAGTCTACCAAATTTTCGAATGCCGCCACGAGAATTAATATCAAAGTCTTTCAAACCTTCAATATCAACTTTATCCTTAATATTTTGGCCAAGAAGAGCCAATTCGGGATCTAGCCTTTGAGCTTCAAGAATGCGGTCTAAAAGAGAAGGATGAGCCTCAAGGCTACATAAAACAAGAGATGAACATAAATCGAAAACACGATCTCGAATTTCACAAGTGGATAAAACCTCGAGATCATTCCATTCAGATATCATCATGGAAACAACCGCTTGTTGCTTGCGACTAAGTGCATCGGCAACTCGATTTCCCTTTCCGGGAGTATAAAGAATATCAAGATCATATGAAGCAAGGAATTCGAGCCAACGCTGTTGACGCAAATTAAGTTCCTTTTGAGAGAATAGATATTTCAAAGACTTATGATCCGTATAAAGTATAAATTTCTCTCCCAAAAGATAATGTCGCCAAATTCGATGGGCGAAAACGATAGCCGCGAGTTCTAAATCATGTGTGGCATATCTAGTCTCAGTCGGCTTCAATTGCCTAGAAGCATAAGCAATGACACGTTCTTTTTGCATAAGAACGGCACCCAAACCAACGCGACTAGCATCGGTATAAACAACAAAATCTTGATTCCCTTTGGGAATAACAAGAATAGGAGCATCAGAAAGGAGTTCTTTTAATTTCTGAAAAGAAGTTTCACATTTGTCCGACCAAATGTATTTAACACCTTTCTTTGTTAAGCCAGTAAGAGGAACGACAATTTTAGAAAAGTCCTTAATGAAACGACGGTAATAACCCGCCAATCCAAGGAAGCTACGGATTTCCGTTACACTCTCCGGCCTCTTCCAATTTTGAATCGCTTCAATCTTTGAAGGATCCACTGATATTCCAGATTCGGAAATAATATGATCGAGAAACTTCCCATTAGATTGCCAAAAGTGGCATTTAGAAAATTTTGCTTTTAACTGATTACTCCTAAGAGTTTCCAATACAATCCGAAGATGCTTTTCATGTTCCTCTTCGGTTTTAGAATACACAAGAATATCATCAATAAAGATGAGAACAAATCGATCGAGAAAATCTTTAAAAACTCGATTCATAAGGTCAACGAAATAAGCTGGAGCATTCGTTAAACCAAATGGCATAACTAGCCATTCATAAGATCCATAACGTGTACGGAACGAAGTCAAAGGAACACTATCCTTTGCAATACGAAGCTGATGGAAACCGGTGGCCAAGTCCAATTGTGAAAAGAATTTAGCACCACTAAGCTGATCGAATAGATCATAAATCCGAGGTAAAGGATATTTATTTTTAATAGTAAGATCGTTAAGCTTGCGATAGTCAACGCAAAGCCTAAGTGTACCGTCGGATTTCTTCACGAAAATTGCTGAAGCTCCCCAAGGCAAGGAACTAGAGCGAATGAATTGCTTCGTTTCTAATTCGGATAATTTTTTGCGCATCTCTTCATTCTCCTTATTGGACATGCGATAAGGAGGACGAGTAATAGGTTGAGCTCCAGGTATAAGATTAACTCTGAACTCAATTGCTCGCTTAGGTGGTAATCCTAAAATGGGCTCGAATATGTCGAAAAATTCACGAACGACGTGAATAAGAGAAATGACATCCTCCTCATCATCATTGTCATCATCAAGAGGATTTAGAGAATATAAAGATGCTGTCAAAGTGGAATCCGAACCTTTAAGAACAATAGAAATCTGCTTAACAAATAGTGGATGTCGGAGATAAATAGTCCGCTCATGACATAGGATATGAGCTTCATAACGGCTAAGCCAATCCATACCCAAAATCATACCAAAGCCTAAATAACGCATGACATGCAAATCGGCTAGGAAAGAAAAATCACACAAAAAAATCTCGACATCTCTACAAAGCAAACTAAGAGTTGCGGATCCACCAACCGGATTCACAATTCTTAAAGAAGTCATTAAAGCATCAACACTTAAAGAAAAAGTATCGACAAGTTCCTTTGATATAAAAGAATGGGATGCACCCTTATCAAAGAGAACTCTAATAGGTTGATTACGAAATATAATAATGCCATCAAGGACAGAATGAGACATACCTTGACTGCGAGATGTGTTGCCAGGGGCTTGAGCAACGTTTAACTTTCCCTCCTTGCTTTGAAGCTTCGGGCATAGATGCATATAATGATCTGGACTTTTACAATAGCGACAAGAGCGGGGCTTTGAACACTTGTTCGCAAAATGGCCCTTAGCACCACAGTTGAAGCATTTCCCCTCAATAGGGGAAAGTGTCTTTGCAGTAGGAGTTGCTTGCTTACCTTTTTTGTTGGGATAAGGACCTTTGAACTTATTAGGCCTTTTCTTGTTGTTGAAGTTTGGTTTAGCACCTACCACTTCAACGTCACTTTCCTATCCGCCTCTTCAAGACGAAGAGCGATATCAATGAGTTGATCAAAAGAAATTTCTAATTTTAGAAGTAATGGCTTCTTGAGATTCTTGTTTAAGCCATAGAAAAATCTTTGATTCTTCTTCAATGAGATGTTGATGTATTCAACCCCATATTTAGACAGTGACTCGAAGAATGCGACATAATCTGTCATAGAGGATTCACCTTGAACAAGGTCTATGAAACGTCGAGCCAATGTCACTTTCTTTGCTTCTGGTACGAATTTTAATTCGAAGCGTTCCCGGAATTGCTCCTAGGTGAGATCCGCTTCATTAATTTCAGAAATAAGAAGTTCGTACCAGTCCAATGCTCTTTCTTGGAGCATACTGGAGGCCACCTGTACACGGTGAAGATCGATAAGATTCATGCGAGAAAAGATTCTATCGCATGTTCTTAACCAAGCCTGGACCTCAATAATAGTTTCGGAACCTTTGAATGGTTTCCCACCCAAGTTGGTATAATCGTTGCACAAACGTGCAAATACAGACTTAGGATGAGTAGGTTCCTGATTAGGACCAGCTACTTGAGCATTCTTTACTAAATCAAGAAGCTGCTGAGCAGTCATGAAAACTCCATCCTGGGGAGTAACAGTAGATGGTCCAGCTCTGGGACGGCCTGGTCTAAACATTCTCTTCTTTAAGGAAGAGAAAAGAAGAAAAGTTATTCTCCAAATAAATACCAAGCAAATCTTGATGGATAAAACAAGGATACATAAAAGGAAATAGGATGAATCGGTTCGAAGACTCGAATTAAATCCTAAGGCACGACTCCTAAGTTGGACTTAGGACGATGATCCTTGTTAAGTTATTCTACATTGTTCCGAAGTTTGCTCTGATACCAAGCTGTGACGCCCCACCTCTATACCCACGCTAACCAAGAACACTACGGTGTAGTGCTGTCAATTAGCGTGGAGAATAAGGCTGTTGAGGAGCGACCAACCATGTAACTTCTTTGTGCGAGCACCGATATGTCAGATAGTATAGAATGCATATCATTTAAGGAGGAAATCCGACATACCGATACAAACTCAAAGCTATCACACAGTGGCTATATATAATCTTCGGAAACAAACATAGAAATAATCATAACATAAATCAGTCACAGACATCCATATCATAAAGGCGGAAGAAGATATGAATATATATATAACACATGAAAGTGTACATCAGAGTAGTGGTCAGAAAGATCCACGATAATACAAAAGGAATAGCAACATGTGCTATACAAAAGAATACATCAATGAGTCAATATCTCAAATGTGTACAACAAAAACTACTAATCTAAGTAGTTAGCCAAAAGTCAGAGTAATAGATCCCTGGAGAGAAGTCAAGAAGAAGCACCTGTAACATCTCGGTCTGACCCGAGTATTATTTCATAAGAAAATAATAAACGGATCAGTCTAGCTATAAATATCAGATGACATGATATAGAATAAGAGATATGGCATAACATATAATAACCATAAAGGCATACCACTGTAAGTATGTAAATGAAAATCAACAAGAGATTAATCAATATCACAAGAATCTTCTCAAAGATAAAATGGGGTATCATGCCCTAAACTTGTATTCATAACAAGTCAATGACACACGAATTCACCAATGCACAAAAATGATAACATATCAATGAAAATCATGAAAATTGGTGAAGCACAAATTCCAGAAATCAACACACGAAATCCAGAAATCACATAAAAAGGGGGAGGCCTATCATAAGAACGGGAGCATGAAAACTTACCAACACGTGTAACACAAGAACGAGAAGCTATC
Source organism: Allium fistulosum (assembly GCA_030737815.1). Taxonomy (NCBI): domain Eukaryota; kingdom Viridiplantae; phylum Streptophyta; class Magnoliopsida; order Asparagales; family Amaryllidaceae; genus Allium; species Allium fistulosum. The sequence goes on along the minus strand of CM060908.1, from coordinate 862,935,345 downwards.
CATTAAATTTTGACACACGAACGGCCCGAAGACTATGGGGCGCTACCCCACATATGTGATGTAGAAACATCACACAAACGGGGTTTAGTCTCCCTCGTAGACAAAGAGACATCGCACAATTGCTAGTCTAAATCACAAAAATGATCATCATGATCATCAAGAAAGGTCAATCACACTAAGCTAGTAAATATATGAGTTTAGCTTCATGTCCCATAACCACTAGCTTAACTTAAATATTTACGAACAAACTGTAGATCTTCACTAGGAAATTGTCACAAAAAGGTTCAGTCGAACAAGTCCAAGAATTAACCGACGATGTAAACGCAAGCGTTTCATACCACCTGTTTTGCTAAGCCGTTTAATTAGATTTCTCATCCGAGTGAAGTAAAGGCTTGTATATACTAATAGATTGGAAAACGGTTTAAGAAAAAGAGCTTTGTATTAAAATAGAGTTGAAATCGTTTTGATGAAAGAGTTTTGATATTTACTACTAGTATTGAAACCTTCATATTTGTAAAGTGACGAATCACAAAACGATTGCAGAAACAATCAGTCACAAAGCTTCACATTCGAAGACGTGAATGAAATCCAAGGAAATCAGCTCAAAATGCATCAAAGTATAAGTTGGTGGTACGGCCTAGCATGCCGAGCGACCTAACGACCTATAATTGGTGCGACCTAGCAGTGGTCGACCTAATATGGAACGAGCTAAGTGGTGCGAACGACCAAATCATGGCCGAGCTAAAGTGCAACTACCCTAAGAGGAAGCGACTTAAGGTAAATAGGTCGAACGACCTAAGACTAGTATGCCGAGCGAACTAGGGGAAAAACAGGTCGAGCGACCTAATGGTAATACGACACACACGGCGAACGACCTAAGTCCAAACGCGACCTAACCCAAGTGGCGAACGACCTAAGTCCAAACGCGACCTAACCCAAGTGGCGAACGACCTAAGGAGGAGGCCGAGAGACCTAGTGGTTGTGACCTAATAGCTAATATGGAAACAAAGTCGAGCGACCTAAGACAAACGAGCTAGGGACGAACGACCTAAAGCGAACGACCTAACATGCACGCGACCTAAGCATGGGACGATCAACCAAGTGGAGCGACCTAGAGCTAATGACCTAGGGAGATCGACCTAAATGGTCAAAAGGGCGCGACCTATATAGAAACGACCTATCAGTGCGAGCAAGCCGAGCGACCTAAAGGCTAACGACCCAACACGGTGGAACGAGCTACATGCAGGGGCGACTTTTCCTCTGGCCGAATGACCTAAGTGTAGGAAACTGTTAACACTCCAAAATTCTGGGTTTTCCACCAATTCAATCCACACCAAATGCAAATGCACACAAAATAGTAATAGGGAATCATTCCCAACAGTCTAATGATAGTTATAGGCAAGAATGTGAGATAAAAATCTCACCTTTTCACGGAAATTGATGGAAACCGTGCTTGAAAGCAAAGTGAGAACAGTCCCAAGCTTGAATCAATGTCTTCTTCTTGAATTTGGAGTATATGTTGGATTAGCAATGAAGATTGAGACTTTGGAGTTTTAATTTCCCATTCCCTCCACCATTTTTGAAGAAGCTTTAAGTGTTAGGAAAATGAAGAAGGAATTAGTGAAGAGGAGAGGGGGTTGGGACTGACTTAGAAGTGGTTCAGCCCAAACCAAAAGCTCAAAGCAAAAAGTGACGAAAATTTCACTATCTCCAAACATATCGAAGTTTACAATCAAAAAGATCGCAAACGTCATTTTGAACTCAATGGAGGTGGTCTCGAGTCCCAATTTGACCGTATGCAAAAAGTAGCTTTTCGGACTAACATCCGACTAACGATAAAATATTTAAATAAAATATTTAAATATAAAATCGATAAATATGCGGGTTGTTACAATAATGGTAGAGTAGCCTTAGTGGAGAAGATGAAGGGAAACAGAATGAAGATCCCTTTTCTGAAGCCCCGCATGCTGTATTTATAGGCAAAATCCGGGTTACTGGGCTTACTGACCCAAATCCATCATCACTGCCGACCCCGAGTTCAGAATATGCCGATCTAATGTTGCCCTGGGAATGACCCGAAGTAAACATATACATCACCCGGAGTAAAAAAAACATGCCGACCCCATAGCTTTGTTGTCGACCTGATCTCCTATACCGACCCGGGAATACGCTACAGTCGTCCCCATACATACCGATCCCAAAACTAGTTGCCGATCCCATGAAGTGCCGATCCCATGAAGTACCGATCCCATAAAGTGCCGACCTGGCTCCAACGCCGAACCGAAGAAACTTGAATTCTGACCCCGAGTACATGACTCACCGACCTGAAGCAAGTGGAAGTGTGCCGACCCCTTGAAGCAAAAACATGCCGATCCCTTAATTCCTACCGACCTGGAGCTTTAATCATGCTGACCTGAAGTAACATCGACCCCATGACGACTCGAAGCGCACCCTATCCTGACCTAAAGCAGCTCTCTCAAAAGCCCAAAGCAAGCCCAAGTGCGACTCGAAGTAGACTCCAAACATCCCAAATCACCTCGACTTTTCTCGAAACTCATATTTCGAGCATCCCGCATCTTTTGCCCATCAACTGCGTCGAATCACAGCTTCATAATTATGTTTATCATACGTGATTGATCATCTATCCATCAAGTCGAGTCAAACCTGCTATATTTCAACCTCGATATCCGAGCGATCGATTTAGTTAAATTCGCCTATCTACGGCCTTGCCAAAAGGCGGGTTAACATTTTCCCTCCAAAACATGTCTTACGTTAGGAAGGCGTGTTTTGAATAGCTTTTAATCCATCATCCAAAGTCCATATGTTATCCATAGCCATACCATCTGATCCATAACCAAATCCATTTTATCCAAGTATCATTGCCGTATCCTTATCCAAATCTGCGACTGCTCCGAGTCGATATCCGATCCATATCCAGTAACCAAATCCTTAGTCAATTCCACATCCATCCGAACCCGATAGCCGAGTTATAACCCATCCATATCCAATAACCAATAACCAAATTCATGACCTCTCCAGGTCGATGTCCAAATCCGGGATCGCTCCGGACCATAGCCAATCCTTAGCCATTCAAAGCCGAAATCCGAATCTGTAATCTCTCCGGGTTCTTGCCAAGCGCAACCTGCACTCGACCACCTGTGTCAAGAAACACTTTGGTGTTCCCGGTTCAGTGTCCCTGAACGCTGAGTAATGTCGTGGCTTAAGTCCTAAGCCGAATCTCGGTCGCTCTGGACCCTTATCGAGCATAGTCCATGCTTGACGACCTGAAATAACAAGTGATAGATAATATGGGGCCTAAGTCCTAGGCCGAATCCTGGTCTCTCTGGACCCTTGCCGAGCATAGTCCACGCTCAACGACCTGAATAAGCCGACCCTCCATGCTCGAACGAAGCGACTTACCCCTTGCCAGGCATAATCCATACCCGACAACCTTTTAGCCAAAAACCAGATAAAAAGTCAATCAAAATCCAATCCGAACCAGAAACAAACCAGAAATCCATATCAAAAATCCAAACCAAAAGGCAAACGTCCAAACCAGAATCCAAATCAGAAAACAAAAAAACCAGGAGTTCAAACCAAACTCCAAAACAAAACCAGAAAAAGCAAGTGTCCAAGCCAAAAAGAAAAAACAGATTTCACAAACCAGAGTGTCACGGTTTATCATCATCTCAGAGCATGCCTAGGGGTTATCTCCGTCCTTATACATGAGTAAGTGGCTTAGTCGTTAGCTCAAAGTTTGTTACTTATTCCAAACCATCACGATTAGTTGATGACCAACCAACCACCATTCCTGGGCCTCGCGTCATCGTTGTTCAAGGTAGGTGGTGACTGCTCCTATTCCACCGCCGCATTCCAAGTTCCGACACATTGCCACAACTAACCATTCCTTACATGCTCCTCGATTATCATTTAAGTGCCTGTAGCTGTTGGTATCATGTCCATCCAAGTCATGAAAGAGATAGTGCCTTCCGGACGACCTCTCGCGTTCCGAGGGTTCCCTCCTTACCGGCCTTCGATAAGGAAGGTGATCCCAAGTTTCCATGAATATCTGCTCCAATGTTTCATTCAATCCTGTGTAAGTGGAGAATTTTGGTTCTCCTTAGCACTTCCTTGCTCCGTCGGATTCGTTATTCAACTTCCTCTTCCCTTTATCCTTATCTTTACCCGAGCTTTCACCGGATGGTTCTCCATCCTTAACCATGTTTACTTCCTTTGACCTCATATCTAAACATGCATCTTCTTGTCGAAGAAATATCTCAGCTTTGTGAAAGAATTCCCCAAGATCCATTGGTGGGTTCCGTATCAACGATACTTTGAAATCCGAATTATCCTTGACCCCTGACACCGCCGCCATTAGAACCATTGATGGATCCGGCCGATCCACCGAAGCAACTGCTGCATTAAACTGAGTTAAAAATGTCCTGAGCGATTCTCCCATCCTCTACTTCACCGACGTCGGTGTCATCACATTCTTCGGCCTTTTGATGTGAACTCGAAACTGTTTCAAAAACCTGTCCACCAATTCTATCCATGTTCCAATAGATCCATCTTCTAGCTATCTGAACCACATAGCAGCTATATTGGTCAAGTACAGGGGGAAACACTGGGCCATAACCTCCTCTAATGCCCCCATCCCTTCCATATGTTTTGTGTACCTCATCAAGTGGTCAGTGGATCCATCTTAACGTTGTATACTTCCAGAGTGAGCAGCTTCAAATCGGGTGGATTCCTAGCCATCCTGTGTTACGGGTAAATGGACTTTTGTTTACTCCCTCCAAATCCCTGTTTGTCAGACCTCCGTGAATAGTTCGCCTGATAATGTCAGCTAACCCAGTGTTACCTACCAAGGGTTGCCCCCATCTACATTTCCTAGCTGCCCTTCAAGTCCTCGAGGGAATTCTGGCACATACTCCTCGTCATGCACTCCTGTATTCTAGTTGGCGCCGGGTCGCGCAGCGTCATCTGGTATCCCTCCATGGATTGGTCCAGCATTACCTGGTGGTGTGCCCCGAGTCTAGGTCCATTCAGATTGATAGTTGTTTGCTGATTGGGGGCTGCCCCCTATTGAACCACTCCATTTGCTTTCCTGTTGAGTCCTTCTAATCCAGCTCCATGGATCTGAGCTCCTGCTGTTCCTGCCTGTCCAAATTGTCTAAGAAGGGTCTGCATCATTTCCTCTTGCCTATTCATCAACTGATCCTGCATAGAATCCATCATAATCTGGATCTTGTCCCTAGTGATGTAGATGGATGCCTGATCTGATCCAGCTCTAGAAGAGGCCTCTTGACTTCCCTTTTGATTTCTCCTTTTTGTCACTTGTCTCCTTGTCGATGGCCTAACAATTGTTCCTCCCAGAACCCGAGTTCCTAAGCTTTCAAAATCAAAATCTTCAATATGGAATCCTTAAGTGTTAGCTTTCTCGGTGAAAGCACCAAAATTGGTCACTAACACCCAAACGTCATTGAAAGCACCTATTCACAGTCACAGATAACAGATAGAGTGTATGTAGAGAGTATAAATATAAAGAATAATAAAAAATTAAAATTAAAGAAGTAATAACAGATGATTTATAGTGGTTCGGCTGACTCTGGCCTACGTCCACTCTAGAAATTTCCGTTTTATTGATATCAGAATCAATTACAGTTACAATCCGAAGTTTTTAAAACAATAATGGGAGAGTAGCCTTAGTGGAGAAGATGAAGGGAAACAGAATGAAGATCCCTTTTCTGAAGCCCCGCATGTTGTATTTATAGGCAAAAGCCGGGTTACTTGGCTTCCTGAGTGATCTGGGCCCACCACGATCATGGTCGAACCCATATCCATCATCACTACCGACTCCAATCAGAATATGCCAATCTGATGTTGCCCTGGGAATGACCTGAAGTAAACATATACATGACCCGGAGTAAAAAAACATGCCGACCCAATAGTTTTGTTGCCGACCTGATCTCCTATGCCGCCCCGGGAATACGCTACAGCCAACCCCATACATATCGATTCTGAAACTAGGCTGCTGATCCCATGAAGTGTCGATCCCATGAAGTGCCGACCTCATGAAGTGTCGATCCCATGAAGTGCCGACCTGGCTCCAACGCCGAACCGAAGAATCCTGAATTCTGACCCCGAGTACATGACTCACCGACCTGAAGCAAGTGGAAGTGTGCCGACCCCTTGAAGCAAAAACATGCCGATCCCATAATTCCTACCGACCCGGAGCTTTTATCATGCCGACCTGAAGTAACACCGACCCCATGAAGACTCGAAGCGCACCCTATCCTGACCCAAAGTAGCTCTCTCAAAAACCTGAAGCAAGCCCATGTGCGGCTCAAAGTAGACTCCAAACATCCCCAATCACCTCGACTTTTCTCTAAACTCATATTTCAAGTATCTCGGGTCTTTGGCCTATCGACTGCGCCGAATCTCGGCTTCATAATCATGTTTATCATCCGTGATTGATCAGCTATCCGTCAAGTCGAGTCAAACCTGCTGTATTTCAGCCTCGATATCCAAGCGGTCGATTTAGTTAAATCCGCATGTCTATGGCCTTGCCAAAAGGCGGGTGAAAAAGGTGTAAAAAGTTGTAGTGGGAATAAAGCGGGGATATAGCAGAAAATAGCGAAGGTGCAAAAAGCTTCATTAAATATAAAACCAAATATTTAAAGTTAATTAATTATCATTCTCTCATCATCCATGTAGAAAAAGTTAATACTGTTTATTCTTATAACAAAACCGAAGAACATCTTGATTTACGCAGACCAGATTTGGTGATTATAATAGATTTCTAACTTATATTAAGAAATTCTACCTTAAAATTAGCTATTTATCCAAAAATATTTTGACTTATTTCAATAGAGAACTAGTCAAATCAGCATTTGTATATTAGTATTGCTAAAGCAGGTGTCAACAAGAGTTGATTTTGCGAGTGTAGCGGAAAATAGCGGGGATTAAAACGGGTCTACTGTTTAATAGCGCTAAACTAAAATAGCGTAGCAGTCGAAAAGTGCTACGGGTTATAGCGGAGATTTTTCGGAGCTTTAGCGGGGCTTTAACTATATAGGTCATGGGGCACTACCCATATGCCTTAAAAGCTAAAATTTATAAATATGCTTATAGGTAGTTTATTGTTTTAGAGTAAAAAAAGGAAGTTTCCTCAAATCTAGGGTTAACTCCATAATACTAGGGTCAATTATATACATTAGCTCATAGACTGAGTCCCAATTACATTAAGACGTGCCTTGATTGTTTTAAGGCTAGAACGACAAATGTTTTGAAAATTTTTGTTCGAATGCTTTTGAAATTTTTTATTTAAATCCTTTTGAGAAGTTGAGTTCAAATGTTTTTTGAAAAATTTTGGTCAAGTGCTTTTGAAAATATGCACATATAATATAATAATAATAATAATAATAATAAAATGGTGTTAAATGCTTTTGGGAATTCGATTTTTCAAACTTTTTGCAAGTTTGATTAGAAAGAAAAAAAAATTGATGGGCAATTTTTGGAATTTCTAATTCCATATCTTATTGATAGTAAACAAAAACTTGCACTTAGGATAATTACACTTTAACATCTAAAAATAAACATCCTTATGCAAATTGTACTAGGAAAAATTGAAAAGGTTATGGGGGCAAAAGAAATGGTTCCTTGGTACAACGTAATAGGTATCCAAAAGAAGGGTGAAATTATAAAATTTTCCATCTAAATTCCTTTTTCGACATAGGAGTATAGATTCAGAAACTGGATTTTCAAAAATTTTGGATGTTAAAAATTATGTGCTAGGTTTTGGATGGTAGGGACTGGATGCAAAATTGGTTGAACCATACTTCTACTTGCAAGAATGTGAAATTATTGTGTGAAAAAGGATTTTTGTAAGCTTGCATATACATAAAAATGCCATTATATCTAGGTTGTTTGCATCATATTTTCAAAAGGTTTTTAAAAGTATGTATTCATAAAGGAGGCGTGGATTTTGAGTCATTATGCATACATGTTTTATATATTGTGATACACCATCATTTGTACATGTTTGACTGCAAAATTGGTTGGATAGCATAGATTAGTTGCACGCTATGTAACATGATTCAACCCTTAGGGAATTTCGGAGACGAAATTCTTTAAGAGGGGAGAATTGAACGCCCTGTAAAAATAACAATAATTAATGAATAATTAACAAGGCTCCAAAAATGTAATTTGAGCAAATGTTGGAATTTGGCCATGAAACGTGCATTATGTTCATGGTGATTTTCTTAACAACTTTCACATTTGGAGTTTCGCGATCGGAGTTTAGACAAAAAATTATTAGTGTTTTAAGTTTCCTGAGCGAAAATAAACAAAAAACAAAAAGAGAAAATAAATAGCATTAAATACAGGACCTGACCGATTGACCTCCACCTTAGGCCAGTCAACCGCTAGTGGTTGACCGCTAGGGAGCGATCGATCGGTTCGAAAGTGGCGGCTAGGGTTTGAACCTCGGCCAATGACCTGGATTTGATTATTTTATCCTAACTGTTACGATTGATTTGTCCGCCTATAAATAAAGGCCTAACCTCTAACTCCTCTTCTCATATTTTCTTATCCAAGCAGCGAAGCTCTGTAATTTCTTTTCAGCACTACTTCTAAACATTATAAAAATATATAATCGAAGAAGGATAGAGAATAAAAGAGAAGAAGAGAAGAAGCGAATCAATATCATGAAAAAGGTAATTTTTATAATTATAAATCTATATTCCCCTTAATCTTAAATCTCTTCACAGATCTCTAATTATAATGGTATGTATATGTCTTATTATACATACTTTTTTGGATTAGAAAGAAAAAGAAATCAGGTAAAGGAATGTATTTAGATTTGGAGATTTGAAAAGCTTAAAAGGTTAGCATGAAATTATATAATTTATTTATAACATTTAAATTTATATCATTATATTTTATTTAAATATTATGCCTAAATAAGATCTGATGAATTGCAGGCTTAAAATAAATGTATAGAATTATCGCTTACACATTCAATATAATATGTAATTGGAATAGAAATAGTATGTACAACATAATCTGGAAATTTTAATTCAGTCCCAAATATTTATTATTGTAGAATGTTTGTTTATTCTGGATCAATAATTAGATTGTAAATTAGGTTGCCCTAGTTGACTTGGAATGTGAATTTATATGTTTTGATATATTTAGAGCAGGTTCCATATAATTTCCATAAATTACCCCATTCCAACATATGTTCAAAAGTACATCGTTTGAATTAACAAGGAATAAACCAAAAAGAAAATGAGATGTGTAAGATATCGATATTCTTCTCTGTAGTTTACACTATCTATTTCAATAAAAGAAAATAAATAATTCCTTATAATTTCAAATAAAGCAATGATCTCACTTTTGGTTAACTTATGGAAAGTTATAATGGTAATCCTTTTTGAAAAGGAAACTATGATAAATTAAAACATGGAAAGGAATGTTCTAGTTTAGAAATTAATAGTTAGAATTATAAATAAACAAACAAACACGTTAACTGCACTTAACGTTAAAAAGAATAGTGTAATTTATGATGATATTCGTATTAGTTATTAAGAGCGTAGTAATTATCAAACCAGAGTTTATGGACATTAATAACAGATTTAATGGACAATAAATTTGTAATTAATAGAGAGTTAAAAAGGAATTAAATGGGGACCGATTAAGGAATATAATATTCCATTTATAGGAAAACTGAATAGGCATAATAGATGGATTTTGGAAGTGGTAAATAGATTAAATGAGGATTGATCAAAGATTGTCCAATTTTGACATAAATGACCAATTATTATGGGTAACAGACATTGTTAGACATTACAAGGAAACCAAAGCCTAAGTGTATAAATTAGGAATAAGTACGTGGTGAACAAGTAAGTATGAATACTATTAAATTTACGTAGAATGCAATATAATTTTCATAGTACGAAATTATATAGTTTCAATTATACGTTTTGAACATGCGTGAATTAGTGGGCATAGCCCAACTTTGGCTTTGGATGATTGGTTCGGTTTAGTGGGTTGAGATGCAAGATCAATAGAGTTACACAATAGAAGTATACCCTTCATCAAGTGGCTACAAGCAGTTGTGTATATTTACTACTGATTTAGGACATCTCCAATCATAGGACCCATATGGAAGGGATTTGTTTAGGATGTAAGACCTGCTTTTGGGATGGAAGTGTTAAGTAGCTATTATAGAGTCTGCCTCCTCCCAATTTAGGAAGTATTAAATAGTCGAGGTTAGTGGTTAGGCACGGTAGTGGATATTTCGAGAAGGGTCTGCTTCGGGTTTGAAGTATTAAGTAGCTATTATGGGGGTCTGTCTCTTCCACAAAGAAGTATTAAGCGGCCCGATGAGGTTTTGTGCGATGTCAGCTAGATAATTTCGGAGAGGTGTCTGCCTTAGGGTAGGCACTAAATGACGGGATCTACCTAAAATGTAGGTATTAAATGGTCAAGTCTGCCTAGTTCCCATTGAAAAGGTATTAAGTTGCTTGGGTACTGTCTCTTACATTGTTAGGACATGATTGAAGGTAGTTGTATAAGGCTAGGAAGGGCCTTTGGCATATCGTTGAGGGTAAGTTGTATAGTTGAGATGCGTTAGTAATATGATAATTATTATAAAGCATTATGTAGGCATCGGTCTTTATAGGTAGGACCGATTGACTAATGGTTATGTTGCGGAGGGCCCGCTTCAGAAACAGAGGTATTAATTAGCCATTATAGGTTCTGCCTCCTCCATATTAAGAAGTACTAAGTGGCCAGAGTTTTGGATTGTGGCACGGTTAGAATATATATGGATGGCATATAATTATACAATTATACCTTGGAGAAGGTTAGGTTTGACATATCATACATGCATATAAGATTTAATGGATTAGCTGTAAATAATAAACATAACACCAAAATGAAAATCAATTAGCATAAATTAATGGGATGAGTAAAGTATATAATTTTCCAATCACATAGATGTTGTTCTGACCCTTCCTCATAACAACGCATATGTTAAGTTTAGAAGGACCATATACTAGAGCAAGACGGGACCTACAAATGGTGAAGCCTTCTTATTCATGTTCAATGTGACAAGGCAATTAAATATCCAAGAAATGATGTTCCGAAGTAGCAGCCTTTATCAATACGTATGTTCTATCATATTTCTCAATTTTATTGTGAGTTTATACTAATCTCTCTTTGATATGCTTATGTTTATTACATGTTACCAAAACCAACGATCCATACCTTATTGGACTTGGATTTTGATTTAGTCAAAATTCAGGCTTATTAGTGTGCAGGTTGTTACCATTATCTTTAAATCGAATATCATAACCTTTCTTTTAAGAGTTGTCCTAGGCTCAAGATGTTGCTTTTCATGTTTGGCACATAGTAAACATTAGAAATAATTAGTGCTCTCCATTCTTCAATCGAATGAGACCATTTTCTTTACATTTCACCGCTACTTTAGAGCAAGGTTGTAAAAATTGCTAGGTGTACGCTAGTCGATTAGTACAGACTAGGGATTAATCATTTAGATGGGGACTAATCAATTATTAATCAGAGCCAGGAATTGTTGGTAACTCATGTATTTCTGATAAAATGTTAATGTTTTGTTAAGTATCGATTGATATAAATTGAAATTTTGGGATTTTGAATGTGCTTTGGAGTAGCCAAGTAGGCAAGATCACCTAAAACTAGTACATTGATGTTTATATATGGTATTGAACCTGAAGTAATGCCTAACTAGTGCCTAAATATATGTTTTGATTCTTACATGAGGCAGTAAACCTTGCCTAGGTGGGCCAAGGCAAATTGTTAGGCGATAAGCCTTGCCTAGCACCTAGGTGGGGCCTAGAAAGTTTTTACAACAATGCTTTAGAGTCGTCTCCAAATGCCACCTTAACCTTTACCGATTCATCAAGATCCATGAACATGCTTCTTCTTCAACACATATGTTTGCTTGCACTACTATCTACGTTGATTATCCATATCTCTTTCATTTTTCTTATAAGCTAGTAGTATGGTATCATCTTCTTGACTTCTTTCTTCAACGTGATTAATCTTCTCTTCAACTCTATTATTGTTTGAAGCTCTATTTTCAGAAGCATAATGTCCAAATTTTTCACAATTGTGGCATTTGACGTGGGACTTCTCATACCTAGATTTTGAATTTTCTCACCTACAAGGTCTTGTTAAGTTTTCTCCTCCTTGGTTGTTGTTTTTATTGTTATCGTCGTTATTGGGCCTCCAACCTCATTTGTGTCCATATCCATGACCTTGTCCTCATTCTTGACAACAACCTCGTCTTTGTTGGCTTCGATACTCTCTTCCTTTTTTGAATCAATTTGTGCCTTGAGTACCTGCTCCATGATCTCTTCCTTCTTCTTTTCTTTTCTTTATAAGCTTACAATGAGCCGAGAAATTCCTCTATTGTCATGGCCTCTAAATTTTTTCTCTTTGATGATGGAGACAATATACTCAAACTTTGGATCTAGTGATCTAAGAATCTTCTCTATAATTCTTACATTATCTAAGTTCTCACCAATTCTTTTTGGGTTATTAGTAACCATTAAAAATCTTATGAAATAATCAGGGACGGGTTCACCTTCTTTCATATGCCAAGCTTTAAACTCTCCTTTTAAAGTTTGAAGACGTACCTTTTTGACTTAATCGGCTCCTTTGTAAGACGTTCGTAGCTTCCTCCATGCTTCTTTTGTTGACTTTACTCCTGAAACCTTCTCAAAAGTATCCTTTTCTAATCTTTGATAAATTAATAGAGAGCCTTCTTGTCTCTCTTCCTTGAGTCTCTCAATTTTCTTTTGAGTTTGAGATAGACTACCTTCATTCTCTTGTTCGATGTAGCTTTTCTCGACTATCTCTCGCACGTCGTGTGCTCCATGGAGAGTCATCATATATAAGCTTCAATTGTCATAGTTGAGATCTTGGTGAGCATTGGAATGCTATTCATCATCTTTTTATGATGATCTTCGAGCTTCGATAGTACTTTGTTGAATATTTTAGGAGAACGATGGAGAGAATATATGAAAGATACTTTTGATCATTGAAAACTCTTCTTTTTTTCTGCTTGATACAAACACAAAGACTTCTTCCTTATTTATACTGGTGACATTACACAAGCAATGGTTAGGATTTTACCGATACAAGTTCAATAAAGGGTTATAAATAACTTCTAAAATTTCTCCACATCACTAAACTTATCTTTGTTTCTCCATAATTCTAAAGACATATCTAGAAAGAGCTTTCTCGATAAGACTTTTCTCGAACATATTTCTAAGATTTGTGCTTATCTGTTACTTAAATAGGAAAAGAGAAACCAAAACATTTATCTAACGACACCTGTTCTATTTTCGATTTATGCTTTATTTATAACTACATCAAAATTCGGAGAACATCTCCTCCGTACCTTCTCATCCTGCCCTTTTTTGAAACACCCTTTTTTATAATTACATCAACATTTGGTGAACTTCTCTATAATGTCCCACATCGCCTAGTATGGGATAGGTGATGCATATATAACCCATTAGGCACCCTCCCCTTACAAGCTAGCTTTTGGGGGTGAGTTCTACCTAATTGAACCGTAACAAGTGGTATCAGAGCAGGTCACCACTACTCGAAAGTTCGAGTCACGAGAGGGGCGACCTATAGGCTTGAACTGATAGGTGAGTGAAGCCGCCCAAAGAGAAAAGGGCTACCATCGAATCAGTCAATAAGGGAATAGAGTAGGCCGACGTGGACGTCGGACTTTCGAAGAGTGGTGGAATGTAATGTCCCACATCGCCTAGTATGGGATAGGTGATGCATATATAACCCATTAGGCACCCTCCCTTACAAGCTAGCTTTTGGAGGTGAGTTCTATCTAATTAGGTCGTAACATTCTCCTCCATTAACTACAATATACCCTTTTTCAATACTTCCATCTTAACTTACCACCAGTGTGACCAGCGGCCTGAAAATTCAATACTTTTATCCTATGTCAACGATGAATTTGAAAATTAGGGTTTTCCAGGTTGGTAATTTAGTATTCTTTTTCTCATTTTGAGTATTCTCTGTGGATTTGAACACTTAGTTGGTAGGTTGTTTGTAATAACATTACTTTCGGCAACGGTTATCATGATATGATGTAGTGGCTCTTTTTTTGGTTCGTGGTTTATTAGTGGGGACAAATTACTGGCAAGTAGCATTTTAAACTATAAAACTCTATTCTTTAGATTGAGTTTGTACATATTCAATGGCTTATCAGGGTTAAACTAAACAACTCATTCCTAGAAAGTATTTTTTAAACTATAAAACTATATTCTTTACGCCGAGTTTGTAATTATTCAATGGTTTATCAGGGTTAAACTTAACAACTCATTCCAAATCAAGAAATATAAGCAACATCGATTGTTAACTATGACTGTTAGTGAGTGATCTATCTGTAGCAAGCATCCCTTTTATTTTGGATTGGAACAAATTTCAATCTCCTTATAGTTGGAAAAATGCAGATTGACATATAATTGTTATTTTAGATTAATGCATGAACAAGTACATTTGAAACTGCGTCATTGGGTGTAATCTTATAAGTTATTTGAACTCAATTACATAAGATGCTTTTAAAAAATGGCATATTGGTGATTTATTTTAGAAAGATATGACTTTCAAGGTTTGCAATGTGGGAAATTTAAAAAAAAAATGTGATTTTGTATATACGTCAGGGCTTAGTGGGTAGGATGATTGATGTTACATAATTTCATGATCTGTGGTTATTACATGCTTTCACATACGATTTTCTTCTGCTCCAATTTTCAAATTGTGCATAGGTTTCAAGCTGTAGCAGTTAGAGTTTGTTTCAGTATATACATTGATGATCTATTGTACCTATAAATTTCAATCTTCAACTTAGCTGCTTTGCATATTATGTGTTTCATAAAAGAGTTTGGTACAAACATATTTGGTTTTGATTACAAAAGTAGTTGTTTCAAGTGGTCAGCCATAGTTATTTAAACCCTTAATTTTAATAAATATAATTATTCTTTTTGAAGGTTGCATTGTCACGAATTTTTACTCTCTCTCAAAACTCAGTCAGTTGTACAAATTATCAGTTCTCATATGTCTGTAACATTGTACAATTCGAGCTGAATATATTATATGACGATTAAATTTAGTACACATAGTTGATCGATTGATGACATAGTTGGTAGGCATAGCTTTTTTTCTCTGTTTAAAAAAATTAACTCGGGCCTAAATGATTTTTTTGTTCGTCAACACCCATGCATTTTTTCAGACGTTTTGATTTAAAGAGGTGTGAATGTTGTAAACTTATGCGTTTTAGTGTTTAATATTAGTTCAATGTTATGGGTTTCTTTAAGGATTTGTACTCACTTGCACCCACCTACACAGAACCTATGATTTCATGTTTTGTAAATTTAGTGATTTCTAAGTTGGAGAACCTTCCTACGTTCAAATTCATTCTACAGAACTATTATTCCACATTACTACAGTTTCATTGTCAAATATTAGGCCATACCTTTTAAACATCAAGACATTTGCATTTCCTGTATGATTAAATTACCAGTGTATCTGATTTTGGGGAGTTGTTTACACTTCCATTTGCCTACTCAAAAGAGGGTTTCCTATTTTCTTTTTATTTTCACCCAGCTGTAGCTCCGTTGTATTAAATTGTTATTTCATGCAACTTCAAATTCATTGCATATTAATAACCCGTTCCTTTTTATCATCAAATCAGTTGATGTAATTTTGTTATATAAAATAGTTGTTGTAACTAATTTTGGGGTTTTGTGCTTACTTTCTCCTACCGTGGGGCTATGGTTTACAGTAGTATAAGTTGAGTAATGAGCAAGTGAGAGAGGCAATTTAGTAGGCATATACAATTTGAGTATACTCATATGTTATTGGTTTAACTTTTAACTTAGTTTATAATTAGTATGTCCTTTTCCTTTAACGTTGGGCCAAATAAAATCCGACATTTTTTAATTTAGTCATACAAATGTGTGTCAGTAACTGTAGTAATAATTTTGATATGATTGTTTCATTTAATTTTTTAACCAATTATTTTATGTCTGTATTAGTCTATATTCAAATGCAGTTATGCTTAATGAAGTCTGGAGAAATAGATGTTTTCATTTTGTACCAAGGTTCGAAGTTTCGGATTCCGTTTCCGTTCCGGTCATCTGAAAAATTTAAAATTTCGGTCTCGTTTCGGGATTTTCGAAAATTCCGTTTTAAATCCGGTTTGTGAATTCCGGTACATTTTTATTATAAATACGCAAATAAATACGCAATACTAATAGTCAATTACACTAAATTATTCAAGTGACATGAATGTTACAAAACATACAACATAAAAGTTTAATACTAAAAGCTATTTCTCTGAGCATCATATAAATTTTGTCCATCGCTCTCTTCATCTGGTATCGGATTATAATATGCCGGAAAAGCATACTGCTGTATCTGATCTGAACTTAGAAATGTCGTCATCATATTATCAAAGGGTGAAGGTTCATCTTGGCTACTTGATTCCTCAGCAGCATACGGTTGATTTAACCCACAATACGAATAACCTCCGGTATAGTCAGACGTAGAATACCTAAAACTAGAGACATTGTTAGAAGTATATCTGCCATCATAATCCCCTTGATCTTCATGTACAACGTTCAAATTTCTATCTCTTCGTCGACTATAGTCACCTGCTTCATAATTTTGGATATGTCTTTGAGACTCATCAAAAGTGGAACCAACGTCATAACCACTAGAACCAATTCCGTCACCATCAGCATTACCTGAATCATCATTTGATGAACTATTATTTTCAGTATTTTCTGCAGATACATTATCATTGTCCGACCAAGGATTATCGCTTGCATTATCAAGTAGTGGATTCTCAGCTTCTCTAGTCCATTCTGCAAGTGGATCCTCCTCATGAAAGATGTAATCTAAATCAATAAGTTGGTCGGTTGTTTGTTGGCGTTTAGCATGTCGTACTCTTAATCGCATATTATAATGTACAAATACCAGTTTTTCTAAGTTCTCCATTTTTATTTTGTTTCTTAACTTCGTGTGAATCATTGCAAATGTTGTCTAATTTCTTTCACAATTTGAAGAAGAAACTGTTTGGCTAAGAATACGCATAGTTATGCGTGTCAAATTTGGCGCAGCTTCCCTACCAATTATTGACCACCACATAGCTGGAAAACATGACTTAACTGCACGTTTCGCTTTTGCAGAACCAAATACATCAAGTTTCATTCTATATTTTTCAACCTACAAATCATTCATAATAAACCAAGTTATTCTTTGTGTTAAACATAATGGCAAGAATCATGAGTATTTTAATAATTTGTTTATTACCTCTTTTGAAATTTCAATTTGCATAGCAATATCAGGTACCATTTTTTCAAGAACATTTGTCCATCCATTTAAAACCTAATCATTGTTTGTTGCATTATCTCCGTATTGTATATGAGGATTGAGAAAATAACCTAAAACAACTTGATAGTTCAAAAAAATATTGACATGATATGTACTTTTATAATTGTGCAATAATTAAAAAAATTACCTGCTGCATGAATAGGTCGATGCAATTGTCTTTCCCATCCTTTATCGATTATATTCCACCACTTTTGACACAGTCTTATACCGACATTTTTCTTAATTGATTCCTTCGCTCGATCCATTGCTTCATATAGATATCCCATCTCTGCTTTATCATCATTGTCCACCATTCTTAAAACTTTTACAAGTGGACCAAATACGAGAATAATAGCAGCAACGTTGGCCCAAAATTTATCACTGTGGATCAAATTATAGATAAGAATTACAGTTTTTTTTATCTTTAGGACCGAATTTAGGAATCTTTGCGCTCCACTCCCTCGAAGAAATCATTCTTCTTAGATTCTCTTTATGTGTATATATGGATTCCAATGCAATAAAGTGAGTAGCAAACCTGGTTACTACTGGTCGAATCAGTTCTTTATTATTGGTTTCTTTTCTCATTATGGTAAGCAACCAACCATGATTGTATATGAATCCTGTTATTGATTGACAATTTAAAATTATCGATTTCACCTCAGTTTCATTTGAGATATCTTCAAGAATCAAATCGATACAATGTGCTGCGCATGGTGTCCAATATAGTTTCCTTCTTTTTTCCCATCAGTAGTTGGCCAGCAGCTTTGTAATTTGCTCCATTGTCAGTTACTATTTGCACAATTCTATCTTCTCCAATAAAATTAACAACATTATCCATTAGACCACAAATACACTCAGCACTTTGAAATTTGTCGGTAGCATCTACAGATTTAAGAAACACAGTTCCTTGGGTAGAATACACAAGAAAATTTATGATTTTTCTTCTATTTTGTGTGCTCCAACCATCGCACATCAACGTACAACCATACTCAACCCAAAAGTTGGAATAAGTGTCGATGTGTTGTTTGATTTCAGTGCACTCTAAATCTAAATATGTTTTTGATAATTCATGTGTCGTCGGTCCTTTAATTCCAGGACCAGCTTCTTGAATGGCCTCTACCATAGTTTCATAGTAAGGACTATTAGCAGCATTGTGTGGGATATGATTAAAGTAAAAAAAATTGATATTGCACGACATATGTGTTTTTTGGCATCTTTAATACCTTTTATTGCAGTTCTAATAGAAGGTTGAGTTCTACCTCCTCGTTTTTGTACATAGGGATCAATCCTTCCAGCTGCTCGTGTTGCTAAATCGTCATCTATTCTGATTGATTTAGAATGGTCATTGCGCTTTAGTCCGCTAGATCGTATACCTGTTCCACTAGATCCTACACCTGAGTTCATATAACTTTCTTTGCTTTCTTGCAAGACACACCGTAGCTCTATGTCATCTTCACCTCCATCACTGTCGGTATCTTCATTACGTTGTTCGGGCATGCTCATTAGCTCTTCTTGCACACGTTGTTTTTCGAGCTTCCCTTGATTTCGCTCAGTTCTCTTTTTCTTCAGATGTTCTTGTATAAGTTTCCTGACTTCTCTGGGAACAGTCGGACATACTGCCACGTCGCCTGCTTGTCCTGCTAAATGTTTTTTCATACGTGTTATACCACCACCATAAATTATTTTATGACAATAATTACATTTGTTTTTTCTTTTTTCATCAATAACTGCCGTACAATAATTCCAAACGATATCACGATTTGCCATAATCAGCCACCTAAATAAGAAACAAAATAATTTAATATTTAATTACTTAACGCTAATACATTTTAATGCAAGCTAAACAATATATTATTTGCATTATACAACTTCCATTCATGGTTATTCATTATCAAATTAAAGTAACCAATAATTTTTTTTACATAATAATTTTTATCACAATATATTTTCAAAATTGCTTTCAGCTTTAGCAATTGCATTATAGAACTATCACAATAGCAATTCTATTAACTATCACAATACATTTCATTTCTACCCATTAGCTTGCATTCACGGTAAAACAAGGGACCGGCCCATTAATTTATCCATCAATTCATTATCACTATAACAATACGCACGCACACAGTTCACAAGCAAATCGAATTGACGAAAGGGGGAAATCGAAATACCTGATCGCCGCTGCCAATCGTCAGCGCTCGAGCAAGGATCGTCTCGAGCAAGGATCGCCGCTGCCAATCGTCAACGCTCGAGCAAGGATCGTCTCGAGCAAGATGTTTCTGCCGTGAACTGGTGCCGCCCCGCTTCGTTCTTGCCAAGTTCGCTTCTGCCGTTGCCGAGCTATTAGATGCGACGCGAATCGGAGGTTGGTTTTACTGTGTTTACATTGTATGAATATTTCTGGTTTTATAGAGTGTAAATCAAATCTTGTTCACAGGGTTTTTTGGTTTGAATTTGTTTGTGGCAGACAAACTGTGATGGATTGATTGAATTTTGTATGTTTGCTAATTTGATTCACGGGCGTTCGTTTTGATTGTGATGTTTACGTTTTCTCTGGAATTTTTTTTTTCCAAATGTCGCGAGTATCGCGACCGGGTTTTTGCCCTATTTTCGTTCCGGCCGACGCCGGAACCGGGCCGAGATGGCCGGAACTCCGGCGTGCCGGCCGTACTTTAATACCTTGTTTTGTACTACCATTTTCCAATTCGTAGCCATGTATTTAAGTATGTATCTAAATCGTATCTTGAATCGGTCTGTTTTGGAAAGTTTTTTGGTCGGTACTGTGGTTTCATAAATCATCGGTTAATAAAATGCTAGAATTAACGTTACTGAATATTACACTGTTATATATTTTGATATTCATTCAGTACCTATTGTACTATAATTTTTTGGCACCAACTGAAAACAAGGTTTGTTTTTCAATTATTAGCTGTTGATTATAGTAAGTTTAATCCCATTATATGTTAGGTGAACAACATTAGAGCCAATGACTGCAATGTAATTATCGATCATTTATTTCTGATGCTATAATACTGCAAAAATGAGAGTAATAGTCTTATTTACTGTTGTGTTTCCAGGGTAAGAAGTATGTTGTATAAGCTACCGCTATATTACTACAAAAATTAGAGTAACAGTTTTATTTACTACTATGTTTCCAGGGTAAGAAGTATGTTGTACATGCTACTTTGACGGAGATGAACACATCAGCTGAATAGAGTTATATCTCCTGCCCGCTTTGTAGGAAGACTGTAACAAAGGAAGCAACCTGTTTTACATGCCACTAAATGCAACAATGTTATTGCCAAACCAGTTAGCAGGTCTGCTTACTCCGATGTGATGTATACTTTACACTCACTTACTAACAACTTACTGCGAACAGGTATCAGTTAGCAATGGTAGTTTTTTTACCATACTGGTTCTGCCACTATAATAGCTTTTGATAGAGAGACTGCTTGCTTGGTTAAATGGAGCATTGACAAGATGATGGAACTATCCAAAAGGTACACATAATAATATTCAACTTTGTACTCAATCTATACTCACATTTTACATCCCTTTTTGCTAAACATACAAATAGTGGTCCTGTTAATCATTAAAAACTGAACTGTAATTCACTAACCCGCACCATGATACTCTTTTAGGACAATGGAGATGACATGGTTGATAGACTCTTCAACAACTTAATGGGTTGAGAAGCGCAGTTCGAATTTAATCCTACTAACTAGGACATAATCAATCATGGGAAAAACGTTGACTGCGAGTAGAATTTCAAATATGCATCAACCCTACATGCCATTAAATCAACAACCTAACAAAATGGCAGCGGATGAGGCAAAGGAAGTTGAAGCTACACAGCTTACTACCGAGTCAAGCACGGTCAAAAGAACATGTAAGAATCTCGGTTACATTGAATGCATTACTATTTTACGTGGACTATAATTTCTAATAACAGATGATGTGTTCCAAACTTTACTCGGGTTTGGAGCTTAAAGGGAAGCAGAAAGTTAAGTAGGTTTCTACATCAAAGCATACTCAACACTGTGTGCCAATTATTGATGTTACTAATAGACCATATAACACTGCATTCATGTAGGAAACCGAAGACTCTTTACAGAATAAAACTAAAAATGACTACACTATGGAACCTGGAACTACAGCTCAAAGTGGCATAGTCATTGGGGGTAATTATCCAACTAAAATAATATTTGATAACCTATATACAAATGGACTAGCGTATTAATCTACTTTCCAGGCTGATCCGAAAAAGGTTGTTGGCAAGCAAAAGATCCATGGAAGAACTTCAAAAAAGAAAAGGAAGAAGTAGGCATGGAGACGGTTGACCAGGCATACCACTTCTGTCCAAAAAAATCTTTATAGTGTCCTTCGTCGTCTTTGTTTTTTTCTGAATAGCCTCTGTTTTAATAGCCTTTTGCTTTGTTTCTGTAAAAAAAATGAAAATTTGCTTTCTATAGTTTAATTTCAGGTAGAATAGCAACTGCATATCTTTTTTGTATCAACCTTTGTCCATACATTGCTTTGTAAAAAAATTACCATGTTACCTTTTTTAGTTCTATCCATTTGAATCAATCTCCACTGAGTTGCAATTCAATCTGTAGGTTATCACAGTGAAGCATTTTTCACCTCAATATATACTTCAACTTGCAGACTTTAACTGAAATTAAATTGTAAACACCAACTTTTTTTACTTCTTACCATACGTACGTAACATGATTATTACGTATATATTTTAATTTATCCAAAAACTGAATAAAAACTGTGCGAATATTATATATAACGTCCACTATTTCTTTTTTCCATTGGTTGAATCACAAATTCATTTCAGTACATGGTAAAATTTAGACATAATTAGGTCAAACAATCAATGTATATTCTGGTAAACTTTTTGTTTTCATTTTCCCTGTTTCAATTTCCCCTCTGCATTTCAAAATTTTGGTGAGAACAATTTAAGATAGCAAAACAAGAGCAGTGAAAGCGTGAAACATTTCAATAGCAGTAAGTTTTATACTTTATACTATACTTTCGCAAATATAATTAAAAACTCATATAGTACAAGTATAAATTGTAGTACAACCACCATACTAGAATAGTACGATATTTCAACGTGTTTGTACGAGCATAAATTGTAGTACAACTACTAAACTAGCATAGTATAATATTTTAATGTGTTTGTCCATGATCGTTAAATAGTACAGGCTGTCAATATTAACTTTTCATTAACGCAAGAAGTAACCTGTAGTACTTGAAGACATTTTCACATATCAACACATAAAAACCTAAAACATTGTACCTAGCATAACCACCAGAATCGAATAAGCAATACCGCATAGTGATAAATACAGTTGATGTATATTGTAGCATAGTTGGACAATGTATGATATAAAATGATGCTTAGGTTCAGTAACCCAAAAATTTCTACGACACATATGGGAAGTCCAAAATTTTGTTCATTCAATGCATTCAATACCATCAACTCTTCAAATATAATCTTGTTACATAATTAGTACATAAGTCCAGGAAAAAACAATTAACTTACTAGCAAATGAACTTATGTGACAACTTCCATAGCATTGTTGTCTAACAATTCTCCATGTGATAGCATGGGTCACACACTAGTCTATACTATATTATTATTAGTGAGTTAAATTTCAAGTTCACACGGGCCTTTTTTAAATTTGGCAACTGAACAGTCTCCTGGTTAATCCTAAATCATTATTTCTCTTTCTCCACTCAACTGTGTCTTTTTACTTCACTCTGTTCGTTTCCCTCTCTACGATTCTTCCTTTTACTCCTGCCCATATTAGGCTTTCCTCTCTAAGATTTCAAGGTTTTCACCCAATCGCCTAAATCCTTTTCCCTTTAACCCAATTCACCCAAAACCCTAATTACTCTTCTTCAAGTAGCCGCTGAATCGCCTTGGAATGAATTCTTTAATTTAGCAACGATGGATTTCTCGCTGGTAAAATCCATATTGTATTCTGATTTATTATTTCAATTCTTCGATTATCAATGTTCATTTTGGTATGTTTTCTAGCAAAAATCGAATTGTCCTGTATCCTCTTTTCAAAATTCTATGGTTCTAAACTGAAAGATTAATCGATTGTTTGTTTTTATTGCATTTTTTCTCTTCGCGATGATCGTCGCCACCATATTTGATGTTCTGAATGTAGTCTAATTTCCTTTTTGGTATGTTTTCTGCCCAAATTGAAATTTTGAGTATCTTCTTTTTCAAATTATGTGGTTCTAAACTAAAAAATAATAGAATATTTGCTTTTATTATAGTTTTTTTCTTTGTAATGATCCTTGCCTCCGTATTTGATGTTTTGAATGTATTCCAAGTTTTCGCCAAATGTTATACACTATTCCTGACCAGATAGCGTAACTCCTTCCATGTTATTTTTTAAATAAGTTACTGCTAATGGGTACTAAACATATATTGTCTTCTATCCTGCACTATCATTATCGTGTTACTATAAGCTAACATTAAGCCTTAAGCTGACATCGGGACATTATCCTACTTTAAGTTTGAGCTACCATTGAACTTGGGTGAGTATTATAATGCATTAATATCACTATAGATTAGGCCAGTAGTTAACACTGGTTAGTAAAACAATACTGTCTATTATACTGAACATAACCTAAATAAAAATGGTTATCCACTATTTGGAAAGATGAGTGTCACTCATTCTGCTCACCTACTTCAATCAAAACTCATATGTAAACCCTTCACAACTTCACTAATCTCAGTCGATTAACACACACCCTCTTCCTTCCCTTAGAGATAGTAGTTCCCCATAGCTGATAGTAGAGTTTAGGATGTAAAAAAGGACATCGGCTCCTCCTTCCCACATTCGGCTTTAGCTTTCCCTGAACTATACATCATCATTAGAGAGCTCAGCTTTACAGAATAAGAACACACACACATGTGTGGGTGTGAGTATATAGGATAGCAAAGTTTATATGTGTTGAGTTTTATTTGGTCAGCAAGTACATCACTGTAAAGGAGTTGAGTGTGGAGGGAAGTAAAAAGTTGGGTTTGTTGAAGATATGTCTGAGTTGTGAACACACAAGAATCAAAGGGTCTACGAGGGTCGTTTTAGAGGAAAGTTATAATGATAATTATGATGACATGAACTAAATGTTTGATTGTGCCCAAAAATAGTTTGACTTTTTCACCGTGTCCACTGTAAGGAAAAATAGTCCTACCTACTAGCTATAAATTGGAAAGGAGAAATTTCCTCAAAGGATAGAAAATTTATCTGTAAATCAAAAGTACTCAATGTAGTGGGCAGTTAATCGATAATATTTATATGCTATTAGTGGTATCATTATAAGTTGTATTGTCTTTGGTTTTCTAAAAGAATTGCTTTTGGATGTTATTTTTACTTACAATTACTAAAATTATACTTCAATGGTTGTTGTGTTTATTTGTGCAGGAAACAAAAGTTGCTTCTCTATAGCGTTTCTACAGTTCAGAGGTATTTATCTTATTATATATAAGTACAACAAATTGATGTCCTTGCTGTGAGTTTATACCAGTTTTTAATTTTAGTTCAACTATTATAAGTATTCACATTTTGTGTCATAGTTTTCATCAGGGATTA
This sequence comes from Allium fistulosum, assembly GCA_030737815.1. Taxonomy (NCBI): domain Eukaryota; kingdom Viridiplantae; phylum Streptophyta; class Magnoliopsida; order Asparagales; family Amaryllidaceae; genus Allium; species Allium fistulosum. Next base: position 862,910,269 of record CM060908.1, on the reverse strand, counting down.
TGTGTTCTTTTATACACTTGCATGTGTCCCTAGCATTACTGATGCGTGGTCCACTTGCAAAATTAGACAAGTTCAAAATTGTTTTCTTGGTGATGTATACAAACAATTTAGTAATTTCAGGTCTTATTATCTTTTGGCCTGCAAGATTTATAGTTGAAAATTTTAGGTTTCTAAATTATTTATATTTTGAAATCCATTAGTTCCATGTTTATATGATGAATTCTTTTAGTTGTATATTATAGAATATTCTTTCTATACAACTGTTCGACCAATGTTATTTAATTAAATGGCTACAAGATTTTAAAGTATACATTATACTAGGGGTGTGGTAAAAAGAAGGTTTCCCTTAAAGAAATTTATAGGTACACCAACATAGTTTAATAGAAAATGCTAACATTTAAGACACGTGCATGTAATGACCATTTTTCATAAGAAGCTGGAGAGGTATAAAAGTTTGAAGCTATGTATACTTTTTGAATTGATTTTGTGCTTTATATGCATACACAAATTAGGGAAATTCAAGTTGAGCAATAGAGTTTTATATCATTACCGCCGTTGCTTGCATCTTGAATACCATCCCAGCACTTTGTTGTAAGAGTAATGGAATCAGGTTTAAGTATGACTATCTGCAATCCTTAGTAAATTGAGTCTGGCAATAATAAACTATAGGAGCTTTTAAGTTTTTATGACACGACCAAAGTAAAGACACTGATCAAGCCATATTTCCTATAAATCAAGTTGTAATGATAGGATATAGAGCTATTATATGGTTGTAGTCTCAAAGTAGAAATGATTTTATGTACAAACCTAGAGGGAGGATAATCTTAGGTATATTATTGCAGTATTCTTTATAGGTTGATATTATGTACAAACCTAGAGGGAGGTATACATAAATATGTCCTTCTGCCATAGCATTACTTTTTATACCTATAGTATATCTCTATAGTTCATTTCAAGTTACATTAGTGTGTATGGCATTTACAACTTTCAAATTAAACACAACAAAATGAAATATGGCATGCACTAAGCTATTAAGCCCTAATTATTTCAAAAGTAGACACAATACTTATGTAGCATTCATCATTATATTTTTGAAATACTGGATAAGAAAATACAACCTTAGATTATTGTCATAAGTACCAGTTGTTGAACCCAACGTATCATCCAAGTTCATGTAGCATTCATCATTATATTTTGAAATACTGGATAAGAAAATACAAACTTAGATTGTTGTCATAAGTACCGGATGTTGAACCCAACGTATCATCCAAGTTCATGTAGTTGTACCATGCAACAACTTTATACATTTCTCCATTTATGGCATGTCGTCTCATACCTTTATTCATAATATATTTTCTTTGTCTTTACTTTGTATTCATTATTTTTTATTTAATTTTATCAGCCCTTATGCAAGTATAATGTATAAAGATCTCATATTCAAGTATAAAAGCTTTGGTGGAGGTTTTTTCTTTCAATTTTTTATTAATACCTTCATTCATACCTTTAATGTATGATATTTTTTACAATACTTTTATTAATGATTCATGCATACATATTAGAGGGTTAATGCAATTTTGAATTGGTTATGAATGCTTCTTCATTGATTATCTAGCAAATTTGCAAACAACCATTTTTAATTTTGTAACTCTTTGTAGTGGGTCTTTTATTTGGAATGTGCTACAGCTGAGAGTCATGACATTTATGGGTAGTATGAACATATTATTACATATAGATTAGGTTGTATAATAATAATAATTTTAATAACACTATTGTGTATTGTTTTAAAATATACATCATTGTTCAGTTTGTAATCTCATAATTACACAAACATATTCTTGAAATTTCCATTTATCTTTCACTTTATGAACCAAATAATCAACACATTTTTCCTTACAATTTATTTGTTTGTGAGAACAATGAATTCAACATATATAGAGTGGATTATGGATTATAATTTGGAAGTTGTTGGTTTTGCTATGAGAATGTTCCTATTGATTTTTCGATAGATTTGATAAGGTTGTAAGTCTAATGGTGTTTTATGTATTTCTTTTTTCTTTTTTAAATTACTAATGTGGTATTTTATATATATCAAACAAACTAAATTATTGAAGATTTCTATTTTTCTCTTTTGTTTTTATATAACAAAAATATTCTCATAACCGCTACGTGGATTATGCGGTACTCTATATATATCTTTAAATTTCCTTTAACAATCATTATGAGTGTTTTTAGTTGTCCGTATACTGGAAAAGCACCTAAACAGACATAATGTACGTGGACACTGTAAAGGTTATAAATTAATACTTTGGCTGTATTATTATATTAATACTCAAGTGTGACGAATAGCATATTTCACAGGTTCTTATGGTAATAATTTTATACTATTTTCTAATTATTTTATAAAATATGCATGCACATGAAACCCAGTATATATTTTTGTAAAACAACAAGAAAAAAGTATTTTATAAATGTTTTACGGTATTAATTGTACGCTTTGGCTCACATCCAAAATAAAAAAGAAATGATATTATTAATTATTCTCCTATTCGATACATTCAATACCGTACAACTAAAAATTATAAATGAAGTAACAATACAAAAAACTAAAACTCAATTTTACTCCATATGAGAAGCTAATAGGTTGAAAGAATAAAATTTTGTTACAACAGGGCATATACACTTATGAGCTCAACAAATGCCCGTGTGCATTGGTGTAGAATAAGTATTCATTGGGAGAAAATTGTTCGTAGAAGAGTGGAGCTCCTAATTAACAAGATAAGCTCAATTATAAGTAAGTTTTATAATCATGAGTTGGGAAATGCGGTAAAATATATAATTATATGTGTTTGCACATGTGTTTTAACAAGCCTTATGCAGTCAGTGAAGCAGCAAGAACATTTTTATGTATTAATGTGATTTATATTACATATTTGTGACTCTAATATAAATAACAAAAATTCAGAATTCTAGGTAAATAAAGCTACTGGATGAGATTGTATGATTAAGAGAGAAAAAATCATGTCATGGTGGATGGGAGCAAATCCTTGGTGCACATAGTAAACGAAGAAGAGGTCTTGCTGATATCCATCAACTTCTAGTGAACAAAGTTTAAATCAACAAACTTAACTTAGTATTCCATTTAACTAAAATTTTGAACGAGTCGTATTTTTTATTTATTATATAGTGAGGAAACTGATATTATAACAAGAGGCATGAGGAACACATTCGCTGCTAATGGAGGATTTTGCATGGAGAGCGTTAGAGTTTTTGATCATCAAGTAAGAACAAATTACTAAAAAACTTTATTATTACTTTCCAGGGATATCATATTGGTTTAGTTTCTTAATGATCCTATCGTTTCTTATGCAGCATTGGGGTGATTTCACCTTTGTATTTTTTGAATCTTTGCCTTCATATCTAACTAACGTTGTAGTCTCTATGATTGATTATGCAGAAGAAAATCCAAATATGCTTGAAACTGTATTTTACTATAGATCATTAACAAAATATAAGAATGGGAAATGTGGATTTCACCATAATTCCCCACCGGTTATAAGATTACAAAATTTATGTTATGTAGTTCCCACAAAAATAGGGGAAAACTTACTTTTTCCTCTTTAAGATTGTTTATCATGTTTTGGAGTTCGCTATTTGCAAATGAGTATTTTCTTTCTTGGTTTCTTTTGGCAATTTCAAAGTACTATGTAAATGTACTATATTCTATATTCCCTATGTTTTTCTATAGCTGAAATTTCTAGGCACCAAAAAAAACTTCCTTTATATTTATGCAGGTATTTCTGTGGGTTCTGTCTTGCTAATATACCACTGCAAATTCAAGATATTGTCTTCTAAAGGTATTGAACAAACTATCTGGCTACCAGATTTAACTACGAAATTAATATGATTGTTTGTTAATTTGCTCTTAAATCCATTTCATGTTTTTTGTATATTTATCAAAAATTTACCATCACCTCCTTTTTAATCTATTAAATTCTAAGATAATATACTGATTTTATCGTGTGATTAGTTTAATCTATATGTCAGGCTCTTTTTTTGATTGCTTTGTGTTATTACCAAGATCAACGAATATTGTTCGTTGCATTAGCTTCAGCTAAACACATAGTTTTCCTTTACATTTTGTATATAATGTTGACATTTTATATTTTGTTAATTTATGTTTTTTCTTGACGTTTATGGCAGTGGTTAGCTTGACTATGTAGGAAACCTGACTATTAGTTTAGGAAACTACATTGCTTGCTTGATACTACCTATTATAATGGTGTTATGTTTTTTAGTTGAATTTAAATCTATTTTTATATTGCAAGACATTATTGAAATTTCAACATTTGCAGGCCATGTTGTCACCATTCCACTTATAGCTCCGTTGATTTTTCACCTATGATAATTTCTCGACAACAACAATATACTGTAAACGTTTTTTATTTCTACTTTTAACCTCTTCCAAACTAACCATTGACAGGAAGGTAGCAGGGACATTAAGCTGGCTAAAGAATTAGATGTGCGCAGGAAAGCATTGGGCAAAAATACAAACTTCCCAAATAAGACGATAACTCACACAGTACTGAAGAAGAACTGCAACTTCAACTTATATTTTTAAATTAAGCTATTCATCTGTCTTTTTATTCAAATTGATAATCAATTTAGTATGTGGCATGTATAGGTTCGGGATTATAGTCGTTTTGTAAACAAATTAAATGGTGTTCTGTTATGGATATTTACACACTGTTTTGTGAGCGATATTTTCATTTATTTAATATTCTTCACATTTTTTTATTATTACACACCATAACATTTTTCCTCTACATAATCATACTTTAGTGCAATGATTATGTGTAAAATTGTAATTTTTTTGTTGGTGTACTACTACATGCAAACGGTAGTGCAACATGCATTATATATGGCTATGCATCTACATCAAAATCTACATTTCCACATTGAATATAAATCATGTATAACCACCACACCGCTTTTGACAAGTCTACGCTTACAAATTGCAATAACTAAATCATTTAATCAATAAAAACATTAATTCGATGTTCAGTAATTGTTTGGTAGAAATTCGTATGCAAAACACGGATTCGCACTAGTTACATCAAATAATTAACACAAAAAAACAAAGATCCAAAATCAAGTAAATATTTTAACATAATGGCCCCGTTTATTTAGCACCATTTTGTAGCTTCTAATATAAGCTATAATTTTGCTATTTAATTTTTTTTTCTTTCTCCATTGATCCTAGTCCATACATACACATATATGCGTACAATAAACTTACTCATGGGATAAAATAGAGCAAAACAAAGACACGAAATAGAATCAAACTACAGAAACAGATGAAATTAATCAAAATTTTGGATTTCATCCAAGAGCTAGAGAAATCAAGCATGGGAAGAGAGGAATCATGTGCGAAGAGAGAGTTTTCCAGACTAAGAAATAAATCCAACACGACAGTGAAAGAGAAATTGAATAATGGAGTTGCTTCATGTTGGGTTGAAGATGATTTCAGAGTTTGATATTTTACAGAGTTGCTGCATGTTAGTAGGTCGGTCGGGTTTTGTTTATAACAGAATAATAATAAAAATGAAAAAAATTTAAGTTAACTTTTTAGGAGATTGGCAGAACAACCCGACTGTTGAGTATGGGCTTCATACGGAAGAAATCAGGGTGTAAGATTCATAATTTGTGCTTAGATCGGATGACTAATTTTTTCCCTTGTTGTTTCCTTTAACAAGCAGCCAGTCGGTGTAGAATTCTTGAACTTTTTTTCAAGTACCAATTCCTCTATAACCATATTTTTATGCCTCTGTTCCCATTAGATCTATACCATTCATTCTGAGTATGGGTCATACCGATTATTATCTTTTAAATAAGGACAAATTTTCAAACCAAACTTGTTTTCAAAACTATTTGCATCAATAGGCAGGTTTCAAAACAATTTGCACTTATATGCTACATTTTGCCAGTTCAGCGATGAGCTGGCCTTTTCTAAAAAAAAATAACACGGGGCGCATTTCAGAAATGTGCCCCTTATAATTTACACTGGCGCATCTGCCAAATGCGCCAGTGTAAATCTCAGGTCCAAACCTGAATTGCAAGCTTCACCAAACAATTCAAATTCAAATACACAAAATCCAAATCCAAATGCACAATCTTAAATGATAGCAAACGTTTATCTACATTAAAGCCAACAAATAAAACTACCATTAAATAAATTCTAGCATAACATAATTAAAAGTCGATTACATTCGAATTAAAGTAGAAGTTATAGTTAGATTACAGAAGCGAACTAATAGTAAACTAAAAATAGGAATACTCATGGTTGAGTCGGATCGTCTTGAGTAGGTGGGGGTTGAGAAGGTCCAGCGGGTTGCGATTGGTGTGTATCTTGCCTTCTTTTAGTTCTTCACTCTCTAGTCCGCATAGCTTGTTCGGAAGAGCTTGGCCGTTTTAGTCGATTTCTAAAAAGGAGTGTGTCAATAAGTTTCTTCAAATCAAGACACCGTGGTTGGACTTCTCGTTCGGGTACTCTACCATGCCCGATATCGTCCAACCCTCTTCCTACCGTCTCTAGTACATCGACCTACAAGTTGTAGTTATTTATTCAACATTAGAAACATAATTCAAGTGAACGAACTAAAAATATCACGATAATGTGAAGATTTACCACATCTCGCTCACGGTGCACGAGCGGTGTATGCTCGTTCGTCAGAAGTCCGATCTGCAACAATGAATCTTCGAGTAATCGACCAGTACCAAGTCATGTATCTCGAAATAGGAATGGTAGGAAACTGTTGGTGTACGATACGGTTATGTCTATCATTCCACTGGTTGATAGAAAACTCCAAATCCGGCTTTGGTTCGCATGGATCAGGTATGTGTTGTTGAAGACCAAACTGTCACATCACTCGATCAGGATTATACATTTCTACATCTCGCATGCATATGATAGGTGTCTTACAAAGCCAACTGTGCATCCCACTTAGACATATCTGCGGAAGATCGACTAGCACATCTTGTGTGTACGGATTCCATATAACAGCTTCATCTGTTAATATATCGAGCTGGTCGCGATAGTAAGTGGCCACCTGCTTTGGAGACTCAACCCAACTCCTTGAACCAAACCATCTATATAAATAGTTATACAATTAGAGTTTTATTAGTACAAGAATACACACATGTAAATGTAGTTGGAAATTAACTACCTTGCACTATAAGGCAATGTTCTGTCAATCTGCATGGATGAAGTCACGTTTGGACGATCAATGGGAAGATGTGTTCATGCCCAAAGCTGTAAAATAATAAAAATTTTGAATACATTAGAATTAATTATTACATATGAGTTTATAACAAATATATCTATGCATATTGTACCTGTAAAAGCGGAAGACAACCAGCTATCGATTTGGATTTCATGAGTGCAACATTTGTTAACTCATTATATAATGTTGCCAATATAGCATTGCCCCAAGAATATCGTGCACACTCATCCAAATTTCGCAAAAACAATAACCAAAAAAGGTTTAGTCGTCCTTTAGAATGATCGGGAAATAGACGACAAGATATCAAATGTAGAATAACAGCTCTCGCATGATATTCAATTTCTACATCTGAAGCATCTGGTGATGGCTCATCTGCAAACATATCGCGAAGCCATGTCAACTTAACTGTTGAACCTCTTATCTCACTTCGAGGTGGAACCACACCTAAACACTATTGACAAATATCTTCGTAATTACTTAGCTGTCTAATAGTAACAGGATTTCCTTCCACTGTAATACCTAGAAGACAACTAACATCTGCTAATGTGATGGTAATTTCACCAGTAGGAAAATGGAATGTTGAAGTCTCGGGTCTCCATCTATCTACCAATGAAGTAACTAGCGCATGATCTATTTTGAAAAAGCTCAATCTAGATATTTCCCTGAATCCCGCTCTTTGTAATGCAAGTTGAACTCTTGGAGTATTAGACTTGATGAATTTTAATTTGCTTAAATGATCATGACACTCAAGTGGCTCATCACTCTACACATTCATAAACGAACAACATGTAAAAAGTGGAAGTAGTAACCAAATAAAGACATCCTAATGTAAGCACAAATGTTTTAAGAAAATTACCTGCATCAAGTTCCTATTATTGCTTCGATGTTCATTCTGAAGATACAAAACACTTGCATTAACGGGACCGGGTACCAACTCTTTAAGAAAAAAATGTTCAAGTGTGAATGTTATTGAATGCAAATTTGAACAAATTACTTTGATGTAATTGAATGTAATTTCTTAGATGTTCGTTTTGAATGTAATTGCTTTGATGTAAATGAATGTAATTGCTTTGATGTTCATTTTGAAGATACAAAACTAAATTGATAAACAAAGGTGTATACTTGAAATTTGAAGATTATACCTCTAACTTGAGAAGATGATGACGATCCTTCCATTTTTCAGCAGATTTGATGAAGAAATAATTGCAATTGATGTTGGGGTTGAGAATTTAGGAAATTTGGGGTTTTAGGGATTTTGAGTGAAATGGGGAAATAAGGTGAAGTGAGGAAGAAAGGCTGGCTGGTTGTTAATATTAACAGCACGGGGCGCATTTCGTAAGTGCGCCTATGCAAAATTGTTTGGGCGCACCTGCGAAATGCGCCTGTACAATTTTTTAAGGGCGCGCCTGCCAAATGTGCCCAGGCAAATAACAAAGACCTACTGCTTCAATTCTACAAATATCCAATATCAAATATCATTGAACAAATTGAAGCTAACAGACAACATACAAATTGAAGCTAACAGACAGCATGCAAATTGAAGAGAAACATCCAAACGAAATATCAAATACAAAATACGTTCAAATCATTCACTACAAAATACGTTCAAATCAATCACTACAAAATATGCAAATTATTTTGACGGACAAGTTGATCTTTTATCAACACTACAAATCGCGGTGTATTCTGTTGTGCGGGATTTTATGAGTTTAAAAGAAACAGAATTCTTGATGGACCACTCACTTAACTACTGAATAAGTATTACCTTTGTTTGAAATTGCATTCCCACTTGAAAACCAGAATCAACACATTCTGAGGTAAAAACATCTCTAATAGGAGTTACATTTTCAATCAATGATGCCACCATAATTTTCGCACTACATAAATCATCCGTCAAAGGCACCTCAAATTCCATATGTTCATCGTTATCATAATCTTCTTCTTCTTCCACCAAAGATGCTTCATTATTTTCATTTTCTTTCTCATGATTAATTTCAAACTCTAGCGCTTCATTATTAACTTCCATATTTTCCATCCAAGACATATCATTATCCATTGAAGCAATTTGCATACTATCTATATGCGGTGAACTACGGCCTCCATCATCATTGTTAACCTCTCTAGCATTTGAAGGAACGGAGTGTAAAAATTGATCATTTGCCAATCTAGAGCTTGAACCACCCGGATGCACCGTAGAACTGTGAAAAAAAGAGTATGAGATCAAAACACTAAAAATTTCAACTACTCGAATGTAAATACTTTAACAAATTACTTACTTTGTATTCACACAAGTAGGAAATACTGGACTTGGATTGCTCTGATAAGGATAACTCGGAATAGTACCAAGAATTTGAGTAGAATGTTGGTTTAAATTAGTGGTAATTACCTCTTCAAAATGTCTCAACTCCTCTTTTATTACAAATAATTCAATCACTTTCATATTAACGGAAAACATAGCATCGACATCTTCATCATCATTAGCAGAAGACCCAGAATCCGTTACCCACTTGCTTACTAGTTTTACATCATACTCTTGTGAATTAATTTTTGTAACCCTATACACCGTTTCTTTTAGTTCATGATAGGAGCAATTTTTTTTAACATTTGAACCTTTTTGTTTACCACCAACATATACCGGTGTATTGTTTTCTTTCATAGTCAATTTTCCATCAAAGTAGCAAATAATTGGGATGAAATCCGACATACTTCTACAAAGGAAAACATTATTAATTTTAGAACAATCAATTGCTACACAAATACTAATGACATAATAAAGCATAAAAATTAGAGGATGGACATATCAAAAGTAGAATATGAAAATACCCAAAAAATTGAGCTAGGGTTTGAGTTTAAGTTAGTATTTTACCTTCAAATTGATGCCAAATAGCTGATAGAAGTAATCCGGCTAGTAATTTTGAGATCTTGAGTAGATTTTGATGAATTTTTTAGCTGAATGAAAGAAAGGTACAGAATTGGATTTTGTACGTGGAATATGTTTTGTTTTGAGTAGAAAACAATTGACTGGCATAGGGCTTCTGGTTTGTGTTTTGTGTAGAAAAATTTACACTGGCGCATTTGACAGATGCGCCAGTGTAAATTATAAGGGGCGCATTTCTGAATGCGCCCGTATTATTTTTTAAAAAAAAGGCCAGCTCATCGCTGAGCTGGCAAAATGTAGCCTATAAGTGCAAATTGTTTTGAACCCAGCCTATTGATGCAAATAGTTTTGAAAAGCAGTCTGGTTTGAAAATTTGTCCTTTAAATAATGAATGGATGAGATCTTGTAGGTGACAAGGGAACACAAAAGTTGGGGACAAATGAATTAGAATCTATCTTTACTTATATTTGTAAATTAAGGTGTAAATTCGAAACCAATTAAACCAATTAGCTCTAGTTATAGTTGTTAGCGCCAAAATTGGTCACTAACACCCAAATCTAGATGAAAGCACCAAAATCCCAATCACAACTCACAGATAGGATGTATGTAGAGAGTAATAATATGAAGAACGGTTAAAATTAAAATGAAAGCAGTAAAGAACAACAGATTTTATAGTGGTTCGGCTAACTCCGGCCTACGTCCACTCCAGAAGTTTTCTTTTTATTGATGTAAGAATCAGTTACCGTTACAAAGTGGTAGACTAGCCTTAGTCTTAGGAAATAAAAATTTCAGAGAGCAGAAGAGAAGAAGAAGATCCCCCATCTGGAGACCCAAATGCTGTATTTATAGGCAAAACCAGGTTGTTGGGCCTCCTGAGTAGTTTGGGCCCATCAAGGTCATAGCCGAACCCTACTTCATTATGCCGACCGATCCTGAGCAGTTGGTATGCCGAACGTGGGGAGGTGCGAGGTATCGAGGTATGGAGGTACCGAGGTGTCGAGGTATGGAGGTGCGAGGTACCGAGGTATGGAGGTGCGAGGTACCGAGGTATGGAGGTGCGAGGTACAATGCCGAGCGAGGTGAGGTATGCCGAACGACCCATCCAATGTCGAACGCTCCCTGATGCCGAACAATCCATCCAACGCCGAACGAGATTTATGCCGAGCGCTCCATCCAATGCCAAACGAGATTTATGCCGAGCGCTCCATCCAATGCCGAACGAGATTTATGCCGAGCGCTCCATCCAATGCCGAACGATCCTTAATGTCGAACCTCCATCATACCGAACCATGTCTAATGCCGAACAGTTTCTAATGTCGAGCGCCCATCATGCCGAACGATCTCTAATGCCGAGCGCCTCTAAATGCCTAGCGCTCCTGGATGCCGAGCGCTACTGAATGTCGAGTGCTCCTGTAATGCCGAACCACTCATGTATGTCGGACGCTCTATGTATGCCGAGTACTCTTGAATGCTATTCGAACGTGAATGCCAGACGAACTATTTGTGCCGAACCTCCACCATGCCGAACCATGTTTAATGCCGAACCATGTTTCCTAGACCCAAATTATAGTTGATCCATCTTTATCCAATCATATTTCCATCTCCCAAGCATGTTGCGTCATCCATTCATCCAATCGACTGAATCCATCGTACACCAGCCTCGACGAACGTGCAGTCGGTTAAGTTAAACCCGCCTATCCACGGCCTTGTAAAAAGGCGGCTTAACAATAGTTATACTTCTTATATTACAATACAATTACAAAATTATATAGTATTTAATAACATACAAATATGTTAAAAAGCTCCAAAACCAAGAAAATTTGAAACTTGAATTATAGCGGAATTTTCGAAACGAAACGAAAATATGTAAATTTTCTGTCATCGGATCGGAATTGAAAACTGAAAATTTTAAACCTTGATAATTAAGAAAAAAGCAAGGTATAAACTCCAAGCTAACTCTTGAAAGTGAGCTAGAATTCTCTAATCAGCAGTTCAATACCAAATATTAATTATGCGGTAGTTCTCACCATCTACGCGGTGCTACGCGAGAGAACGAAACCAAAAAATTCTTGAAAATCAAAGATGCACTTGAAATTTGTTAGCAAATCGACTACCATGTTAGAATTCGTGTTCTTAAAGTAAGCAAATAGAAATTATTGTCATAATATAAAAAATCATGAAATATTGATGTTTACTCTAAAAGATCTGTCTACCACACCTCTTGCCTCTATGAAGCAGAGAAACTTGCCGATTTCGAGTCTTAAACTACTAAATTCGGCACTAAAATAGATGGGGGCACATCGTAATGTAGGATTGTTATGGTAATGATAACTTTACCGACGTGCCGCTACTATACCGATAGTACCGACAAGTCAAAATTGACTATCGATACTTTAAGGTTACCATTGGTAAAATTATCATTGTGTACCAAAAGATTGGTATACCGTTGATTAATAATGGTAAACTTTCAAACATATAAAAAAATTAATTTTCTTTGCATTAAGATTTTGATCGTATTTTATTATCGATTCTGACATCATTGGTGTTTATATCAACATTTTGATTTATCTAAGTTGATATAGAAAATTTTCTTGGGTTCATCATTAATTATATAAAACAATATAGAACTATAATTTTATTAATCTAAAATTTTAAGTTAGAATACTTAAAAAAAGAGAAAATTTGGCATACATCCTTAATAGGTTTGAAAGTACATAAAACATCCCTCCGTTTTAATTATAAGTTTCCCATCATTATTTTTAAACGCGGCAAAAAGATTTTCCTAAATACCCTTACGTCTTCTCCGAACAAAACCCAGAACCCTTCAAATTCTTTTCATCGATTAACATCTTAAAAAAAGAAAACCCTAATCGCCTGAATTATAAATCTGAATTAGTTGCTACTTCAAATTGGATGTCCTAATCGAGTCTAGAGCTGAAGAAAGTTGAGATTCAGAAGATGAAAACAACACAAATCAGAAAATCGAAGGTTATCTATTAAGAAATTTCATCATTTCGATTTTTATTCTATTTTAATAACTAAATTTGATAAAATTTGCAGATATTTGTTAGAAAAGCTCAAAAACATTCATATACAAACAACATTATGCCTAATTTAATGCATTGAAATAGTTACATGAAAATTTAAACATATTTTCCCAAATTAATATACAATATTCTGAATTAATATAGAATTTTCTGCAAATTGTTTACAGTAGTAGAAGTTTTATATAACTGCACCCTTCTATGCAATTATATGCAATAATTGCAGCCATATATGCGACTATATTTAGTATTTGTAGACAAATCTGCAATTATTACAAACCAGCATTGTGGTACAAATTTTGTAGTCAAATCTGCAAATATTGAAAATAAATGCATAAAACATTGCAAAAATATTGTTGACATTTACAGTGAAGCGTCTAATTATACAAATAAAAATGCAAAAAAAATTCAGCAAATATTTTCTCATCTATATGCAGATATGTTGATTATTTCTAGTTATATGCAATTTTATTGAAAAGTTGTAGACATATATGCAATTATTATGAATAGTTGCATACATTTTTGCAATTACTATTAACAATTGCATTTTTAAATGCATTTCACTTATGAATTACATCATTTTTAAATGCATGTCTGATATGCAACTTAAAATTACAGTTGTTATATGCAATTTTCAACTACATATGAAATATGCACTTAAAACATACAATTAAATGATGCAAATTTTAGGTGCATTTTACTTACGCGGTTAAAAAGTCATAAGAATTTTATTATACTTGTAGACATATATGCAATTATTATGAATAGTTGCATACATGTTTGCAATTATTTATGAACAACTGCATTTTTAACTGCATATCTGTTATGCAGTGAAAAATAGCACTTGTTAAATGTAATTTTTAACTGCATATAACATATGCAGTTAAAACATACACTTGAATCATGCAAATTTTGAAGTGCATTTCACTTATGCAGTTAAAAATTCATAAGATTCTTATTATACTTGCATACATATCTAATATAAAGTTAGGAATTGTATTATTTTTAACTGCATATATCGTATGTAGTTAAAAATTACAGCTGTTAAATGTGTTTTTTAACTGCATACTTGATATGCAGTTAATAAATACAGCTGTTAAATGCAAATTTTAACTGCATTTTACATATGCAGTTAAAAAGTGAAAAGATCCTTAAAAAAATTTGGTGCTGAACTGTTGTATTTTAAGACTTAATATGTATTACATAGTTAAAAATTAATGAAAATGTAGTTAAAATATATACTAAAATACAGTTTTTAATAATTGCATATTTGTATGCACATACTTAAGTTTTTTCAGCTTTGTATGCAATTATTTAAAACAGCTACATAGAAAATGAAAATATTATAAAAATTATATAATGTCTGTTTGTATATTTTTTACAGAGAAAAGCTGAGATGGCAATAGAAAAAGAACATAGGGTTTCCCTAAAAAAAATCCAAAATTGTTGCCGGAGAACTTACTGAAGAAAAGATTGATGCAAAAACAAAAAAAACAAAGAGGAGCTGATCTGCAAAAAAGTTTTACCAAAGAAGAAAGTTATAGAAATAGTTTGAAACCTTTTCTTGAGATATTAATGAGGATTAAGAAAGATAATTTGTTGAACAAATCGCACAATGAGTATCTAAAAAGGTTACCTCTCTATAGGTTCATAAAAATGATTTACGATAAAATGATTTTTACTAAAGAAATCCTCAAAAATTCTACAACTATTGATATAATTGTTAGAAATTACAAAAAGAATTTCAAGTATTTTTAGTTTGGAGATCTGGAAATTAAATTGTTAGAAGGTGATATAGCACAATTGCTTGGTGCTCAAATAGAAGGTCAAATTGTCAAAGTTTCAGGCCACATCAAAATGAAATAAAAAAGTGATTCTAAATTTAATTATTTTATGGATAGACATTTTAAAGATGATGCTAGTGAACAAAAAAAAAGATTGAACATCAAATATTTTCTACAATTAGAGGAACCACTGAACAAGATACGGCAAAATTTCTCTTCCTACATTTGACTGCAACATTCCTTATATCAAATTTTAACTCAAGTATATCATCAAATTTGGTTCTTTATTGCATATGCAACAAAAAATGTCAATGATATCATGGCCAAAGACAATACACAAACATCTTATGGATCAAATTGAAAAGTATGTTGAAAAGCCAAGAAAAATCACAGCTTGTGTGACTCTACTTTTGGTATTATATTTGAACTGTAAATTTATCACTTTTACAATTATTTATATATGTTTTGTCTGATATTAATTATTTTCTTTTCAGTGGTGGATTTGTCAGAAAACATATGTGTTAGGGAGACTGAAAGCTATGTACGACAGCTCATATCTACTAGCCGGAAAATGGAACCTTACACAGCTGAAACTAATCACAATTCTGACAATGAAATACAAATCTGTAAGTCTACAAATTATTTCACTAGAATCTACAACATTTTAAAAACATTTCAACTCTAAAAAATATTATTCTCAACAATTACAAACATATGTAAAAATTTCTATTATTAACAGTACTTGAAAAAAAATCAAATATTTGGAATAATTGCATATTTTTTAATTATTACTATTTTATCTACAAACTAAACTGCAAAATATTTTAAAAAAGTTAGATCTCAGAATTTCTGCAATTATGAAGAATAAATTGTAGCATTAACTGCAAATATTAAAAATGTTTGCAAAAAATGACCAAATATTCTGTGAAAAAATTCTTTCATTTTAACATGTACAACTACATGTTTTTCTGTAAATATTCACAAAATTTTCAATATTTTATACAACTATTTTCAATATATGCAAATTTTTCTCCAATTTTTGACAATAATTGCTGAAAAAACTGCAAATATTTCGGTTATTTCATTTATGTCTGCAATTATATCAATCACGCAATTATTTCAGTTAAAAACATTTATATTCATAACACATGTAAATCTGCTTATGTAATTTGTCTCAATTTTTTTTACCAGGATGATCAAGCAAAACAAATTGACTTCTTAAAAGATGTCATAGATAAAGACAAAGAGTATGAAAAAATATACAAAGAAAGAGAAGTACGTTATAAAGAAATGATACAAAGACTTGAAATAGGCAACAGAAGACTTCAAAGTAAGAATGTGCAATTAAGAAAACAACTTAGCAAATATCAACAAGAATCAACTTCTGCTGATTCTGAAAATGATTTGTTCGAAAATGAAATGTTGAAATACGAAAATTCTACTGAAGAAGAAGAAAATGAAGAGACTGATGAAAATATTTAACACAGTGATGGTGAGGAGGCTGATGCTGACAAACAGAAATATTGGCAAACAAAAATTTGGATGAATAAAAAAATGAAGAGGCTGATGAAAATATTCAAGACAGCGATGGTGATGAGACTAATGAAGATATTCAAAAGAACAAAGAAGTAATTCATGAAAAAAAATAGTGAGAAGAAATATGATAAAGATCATGTTGGTGATAATATTGAGAAGAAAGATGATGATGATCATGTTTATGATTTTGATCTTATTGATGATAATAGTGAGAAGAAAGAAAGAAGTGAAGATCATGATGCTCATGTTGATGATGGAAAAAATAATAGTGATAAGAAAGAAGGATATGTTGATGATGCTGATGATCTTGTTGTTGATGATTATGTTGATGGTGCACAGAAAAAAGAAGAAAGAGAAGTGGAAGAAAAGAAAAATAATGATAATGACAATTTAATTGAGGATGAAAAGCATGCTGAAAAAGAAACACAAATTGCAAAAAATAAAGATGCTGTTGAAGGTAAATTTTCGAATTATTAATAACTTTCAAACAAAACATATTAAAATCCATTCATTGATAAATCTGCAATTATTCATAATATGTGACAAAAAATACCGCGGACAAATCTGCATATATTGAAAATCACCACTGTGATACAATTTTTGCAGTCAAATCTGCAAATATTGAAAATAAATGTATAAAATTCTGTAAAAATATTGTTGACATTTGCAGTGAAGCATTTAATTATACAGAAAAAATTCAAAAAAATTTCATTAAATATTTGCTCATTTATATGCAGATATGTTGATTATTTTTAGTTATATACAATTTTATTAAAATGTTGCAGACATATATGCAATTATTATAAATAGTTGTATACATCTTTGCAATTACTATGAACAACTGCATTTTTAAATGCATTTCACTTATGAAGTTATAAATTATATCATTTTTAAATGCATATTTGATATGCAGCTTAATATTATAGCTATTACATGCAAATGTTAACTGCATATGAAATATGCAGTTAAAACATATAGTTAAATGATGCAAATTTTAAGTGCATTTCACATACGCAGTTATTATGAATAGTTGCATACATGTTTGCAATTATTTATGAACAACTGCATTTTTAACTGCATTTCTATTATGCAGTTATGAATTGCACCATTTTTAACTGCATATCAGTTATGCAGTAAAAAATAGCATCTGTTAAATGCAATTTTTAACTGCATATAATATATGAAGTTAAAACACATACTTGAATTATGCAAATTTTAAAGTGCATTTCACTTATGCAGTTAAAACATATATCGTATGCAGTTAATATTGCAGCTATTAAATGCAAATTTTAACTGCATTTTACTTATGCAGTTAAAAACTAATGACATTCTTCAGAAATATTGGTAGTGTACTACTGAATTTTAAAACTACATATCTATTACATAGTTAAAAAAGCACTTTGTCAAAATAATTGCAGTTAAATCTGCATGTAATATCAATAATTGTTGCATACTCTGAAATTTTCCTACCGAATGAATGTTAACAGCAGATATTCATATAATTATTTTGAAAACACTAAAAATTGTTATTTTAATTTTTTTTTTCAGATCAAACAACTGAAAGAAACAAAGATCAGGTTGATGTTGCTGGCACTAATGCAACTACTGAAGCTATAATAAATGCTACGGAAGAACCTATGCAAGAATTGTCAAGGGAGAAGAAAGGAAAACAAATTCAACCAATAATAGTAGATGATTTTGAATCACTACCAAAATCACGTGAGTTGCCTACAAATGCAAAATTGGATGTCAAACGATATGCGTATATCCTATTGCTGAGTGAAGAGAAAGTTTAAGTAATAGAAAAAAATTTCAAAAACAATGACCTCAGGTAAGAATAATTTTATAACATAATACAAAATATAGATAATTATTTAAATAATTGCAGTATTTTATGAAAATATACCTAATAATCCAGGCATTTCAATAAATAATGTTTATATTTCCTGTATTGTCTGAGTATTGATAGTAGTACTAACATTTCTGAACAATTAAACATTAATACAACGTACTACAATTGGGACAAAGATATTACAATAACTGGAACTGTTCTTGGTGAATTAGTCACAGGAAGATTCATTGATGGCCAGGTATTAAAACTTCAAAATATTTCATATTCAGAATTATTATTATTTCTATCCAAATAATTACAAACAGATCTGCTATTATCCATAATATTTGCTGATAAATTAGCAATTCAACATAATATTTACAGATTAATATATATGTACTCCTAAAAATTTACAAGTATATTATTATTTAATAAAATAACTATTATTGTAGGTCATAGACTGGTATGGACATCAATTGGCAAACGATAATCCAAGAAATTTGTTCTTCAAAGTTTATGTTGCTGTATGGTTCTAAACTTATCACGAAATATTTGTTTAAAAATTTGTAAATTGAATGTGCTAACATGTATTGCTGTAGAGTATCATAGACTCAAATTCAAACGCAACAAATCTAATTGATAAGATCATACATAATTTTTGGCCAAACTATGAAAAAATGTTCTTCCCAATTCACGTAGACTTACATTTCAGTCTTTTAAAATTTATAAAAGAAAGTAGACAGTGGCAACATTATGATTCAATGAAGCCAAGGACAGAAGGTGCACATGCAAAATTAGCAAGAAAAGTGGTAAGTAAATTGAAAAAATATTAATATATTGAAGAAAATAATATATTAATTAGTCAAATAAAAACTTTTATTTATTTGTAGAGAAATTATGTAACATCCTTGCTTAAATGAATTGAAAAGAAAAATCACAAAACTTCAAACTTGCTTACATATCCAGACACCCCACAACAAGATAGTGAATCGTAAGTACACAACAACAAATAAGTTTGAAACATTTACTTATCTAGCTGCCAATTTTTCAAACCAAGATGAATACAATCTACAATTATTGCAGGATTGATTGCGGAATGTTTGTAATGAATATGATGAAAACTAGAAGTGAAAACAAGGATGTAAACAAGCATGATAGCATTTACACCATTGAAGCTATGACAATACAAAGAGCTGAAATCGCATATCAAATTCTGTCATGCAAACCGCACAGCTAGAGCATGGAAGACAATCTAATACACCAATTTCTATTATCAAATGCCAACAAATAAGAATGATGTTTTTTTATCTCACTTGTTTTGTAACTATGTTATTAATCAAAAATTTAACAAATGTATATATTATTAACTATGTTGGTTGCTAATGGTTTAATACGATAATAAAAATTTTTGAAGTGCAATTCACTTATGCAGTTAAAAATTCATAAGATTCTTATTATACTTGCATATATATCTTATATGAAGTTATGAATTGCATTATTTTTAACTGCATATATCTTATGTAGTTAAAAATTGTAGCTGCAAAGTGCATTATTTAATAAATATTTGCTCAAGTATATGCAGATATGTTAATTATTTTAAGTTATATGCAAATATATTGAAAAGTTGCAAACATATATGCAATTATTATGAATAGTTGCATACATGTTTGCAATTATTATGAACAGTTCACTTATGTAGTTAAAAAGTCACAATTCATGCATTTCACTTATGAACAATACATGCATTTCACTTATGAACAACTACATAATGTTCTAAACCTGAATACAAAATTCACAATTCATGCATGTTCTAAAATATTATAGTTCAAAGTTCATTAGATTTTCAACTACATATTGCAGATGCAAATAAAAAATTATACACTTTTAATACACTAATAATTTAGAATAAAATTTATTTTAGTTATATTGGTTGTATTTTATTTATAGCTTATTGTTGTATGAATTTTAACTGCATTTTAAAACTATAGCCTTAGAATTTTGTGGGATGAATAAGACTAAAATAATTTAATTGCATTTTATGAATCATTCAGCTTTCATGTCATTCATGAGTTATAAAAAGAAGATATATCTTTGTTTGTTTGTTATAAAAGGACAAAACCATCCAGTATTCATGTGATTCTTTCAGCTTTTAGTCCAACATCTTGACCAAAGTTATATTCCTTGACCGGTTATATCTACGGTTGAGATTTTTTTTGTGTCTATGTATTCTATCTTTCATTCTTCTTTGCTCTACATCTTCTTCTTTAATGAAAAATCATATCTTTAGTATTTATTCAATGGCTATTTACAATTATATATATTTTTTCTTATCTACTTGGCAATCCTTTTTAGTTTGAGTACTGAAGGTGATTTTTACAAATTATTCCATCAGTACTCAAACTAAAATGAGTGCCAACTTGATAGTTGCTGCACTTAAGAGATGAAGGCCATGAGTTACAAGGTAAAATTCAATAGTCTTGTCTCTTATCTCAAATGAGAGATTAAAGTAAAATATAATCTTTCTTCAAATTTGGGGTACAACAAATGCAAGTTGAATTATTCATGTCTGAGAGAAGTTCAATAGAGTTGCCATTTTCTTGTTGAAACAAATTATTCATCTTAAGATAATAAATATTTGCCTTCGCATAACCACTTGGTTCCAAAATATTAACTTGAATGCAGGAGTTGCTGGTTCACTTGAACAGTAAGAGATCATTTTCCTTCAACCAATGAGCAACTGAAAAATCTTTCTGTCCATTCGACACTATGATGGTTGGAGATTTATTTGTTCTAAAGTATAGTGATGAGTAACTTAAAAGTTCACACATAAGAATCATTATGGCATTTTCAACAAGTACCGATTGCATTATCCAGATTATACATAGCTATAACATGACCATGGCTAAAGTCAAACAAGATTCTGAGAATATTGTTGAATCATTCTAAAATAATGTATAATAAAAACTTGTTGTATTATTCAGGTTTTACATTGCTATAACTATATCTTGATGTTTCTAGATTTTATTAACTACAGTTAAGCATGATTCTGTGTTTGCTGTTAAATTATTGTGGCATATGTGAAATGTAGTTAATAATTGCACCAACTAAATGCATAAGTGAAACACACTTAAAAATTGCACCAACTAAATGCATTTTTAGCTACATATCTTACATGCAGTTAAAAATTGCACCAACTAAATGCATTTTTTAGCTGCATATGTTATATGCAGTTAAAAATTGTATTTAACAGCTGTAATTTTTAACTGCATTCCATATATGCAGTTAACAAATACACTCAAACGAAGCAATAAATTCATAAGTAAAATACAGTTAAGAATACAATTATTGATAATAATTGCAAATATGTATAGATTTACTTCTAATAATTTCAGAGATTTATGTAATTATTCACGATAATTGGAAAGATGTCTGCAATTATACTGAATAATTGCATGTATGTCTGCAATTATACTGAACAATTGTTTGCTGTTCAGCAATTGTACAAATAAATCCATTTCAATAAATGCTTGCAATTATTCACTTAAAACCATTTATATCCTTCAATGTATGGCTCGATAATATATTATTACATTTTTTATTACAAATATTCATCATATTTGCAGAACTTAAATAATTCTCAAAAATTGTAGAGAATTCTGCAGTTTTTAAGTATAATTGCTGCAATAATTGCAAATATTCAAAATCTCTGCATATAAAGGAGTATTTTCTACTAAAAAAATTCTTACATTTTTATTTCTACAATTAGATACATTACTGAAAAATTTTAAAAAAATTGTACTAAGTTATCTAAAAATTTTCAATATTTTCCGATTTTTCAGCAAATATCTTGAAAAGTTGCAGAAAAAACTGCAATAATTTTTAATCTTTGTCAATTATTCACATAATGTCATTTATATTGTTCAATGTATGTCTACAATTGTATCAATTCAAAAACATTTTCCACTTCCAAGTCATATTATTATAATTTTTAAGTCAAATATTAAAGAAATTTGGAGAATTTTAAGAGAAATTCTAAAATAATTTAGCTGAATAGATTTGGCATAAAATCATAAATTCATAAAACATTATTAACAAGATTGCATAACATAAATGCATAAATTCACAAAACATTATTAACAAGACTTCATAAAATCATAAATTCATAACCAATATGGAGTTGAATATTACACAACTAAATATCCAGTTGACTATTACTAACATGACTGCATAAAATCATAAAATCACAAATTCAACATAAAAACATAAATTCAAGCCATTACTAATATATAATCACCTTATCATGCGCATCTTTTATCAACATTGCATCAGTATTACAAACAAACAACTTATGTCCAAAAAAAATATTCACATAAAATTATAATTTCAACTCACTACTAATTTTTGTAATGCTCCAACTTCTTGGAGGATCACAAAGTAACCAGTACAAAATTTTACTTCTATCTAAACAAATATCTTGTGCTTCTATTTCTTCCTCAACTTTTCCAAACTCTGTTAATAGAGCCATGAACCTCATAACATACAAAGCACAATCATAACTGCATTTAAAAAAGACAAAATAAACATTAACTAAAATTCAATAAATAAATAAATATATAAAAAAAAATTATTACGTATTTTTTTGCTGATGACATTTTAAAAACTTAACAACTGTTGGTTTTTTGGTACAAACAAATTTGTCTTTTCTTTTGCCTTCTTCTTCATTGTAGAGTCACAAAACGATTTCTAGAAAAAACAAACAAACAATGTTAATGAATAAGCACCTAACTACACTATATTTATTTATATTTTAACACATTTAACTGAAGTATACTAAACCAACAAAAATATAAATTTAATTACAACAAAAACTTACAATTTTCTTTGCTGCTTCTTCATGAATTCCCTGAACCGGTCCTTTTAATCAATTGAAAAAAACCATATTCTAGCAATATTATCATAAACCAACAATGTATAATGACCATAATTCAAAACTAGAAAAAAATAGACTAAGAATTTCAATTTAATTATCATTTTGATCAATGACATCTTCAAAAAATTTCTTCGTATAACCCATGTCATCATGTAGAATACCATACTGCAAAAAAATATCAAAAAAATAAGAATATGTGTATATATATAAGATATTAATATCATCACTTATAATAAAGAAACAAAACAAATTAAGAAAATAAACATACCGTGGCATAAGTTGAAAAAAAATACGTCCACTGTATAAATCAAATAAATGTCTTCCATACCAATCAATAATCTAACAAAAAATAAAAATATATACTCAAATATACTAGAAAAATAACATTTAAAAAAACTCACAGTAGAATCTATATATTGATTGTCATCAAGTAATTCCGTCACTAATTTTCCATCAATCAAAATATCAAAGTCATCACTGTGCCAAACAGTTTCCCTACAAATAACATATAGATTAATATAAATAATTTTATAATTAAATTGCATCTAATACTGTATTTTTTAGATCAATTAAAATGAACTTACGTGTAACAAGCCAAGTACAAATAAGTTTGAACAACTTTCTTCATATCTTCAGGCAAACGTTGAACTAACACATTCTTTACAAATGACTCCATGGACTTTTTATTTCTCTGTGATAACTTTTCAACAATACTTTGGTCAGAATTTTCAATAATTTCAAGAACTTTATCCTCAACCACTTTCTTCCTTTTCGCAATTCTCTTCTTCTTAATTTTCTCATTTTTATCATCATATACATAATTAGGCTTAATTTTCCTTTTCCTATTTGCCGATTTTACCTTCTTAACAAGAGATTCTCTATTAGTTATTTTGCTTTTCGGATTCTTCTTTAATTCATTTTTACCATCATTTTGATCATCTCCAACATTAGAAACTACATTCTGAATTTCACAAGTAGAATCTACATGAATATCAGACAAGCCAAAACTATAACTTGGAGGTGTCATAATATTATATTTCATGGTTTCCAATTCTTTTTTCAGCAAATCTATTTCATCAACAAGAATTTTGATTCTAGTTTCATATTCTTCCTGCAGTTTCTTCTTCTGTTCATTTTCATTTTTAAGATCAATGATTTGTAACTCCAATTCCTTTTTCAATCCTTCGATTTTTTTCATTTTCTATTTTTCTTTTCATTTTCCATTTTTACCTTTTAATTTCTTCATCAAGAATTTCTTTTACTTTCAAAACTTCCATATCAAAATTCTTTTTTAGATCTTTGGAACTAGCAACATCTGTACTCAATCCTTTATTTTGCTCAAAAACAGAATTTTTTTTGTCAAATCTTCATTTATTTTCCTCAAATTTTATAGTTCTCTTTCCAAAATATCTTTCTCCATCCCAAATATAACTCTCCCTCTTGTAAAATCTTCATTTTGAAAAACAATTTTCTACAAATAAAAAAAAACATATTAATATATATTATTTCAATTACCAAAAAAATCTAAAATAACACTATCTAAACCTTTTCAAGCTCATCATTGTTCTTGTTAATATTTAAAATCTCATTCTTTAGAAAATCTCTTTCTTTCAGAATTTCTTCATAGGAACAAGCGACGTGCAAAAATTGAAATTAAACTATTAGACTAAAAATTATAAAATATAATTTAAATAAAAAATATTGCTACTACAATTAAATGCATAAAAGTTAAATGTAACGATCAAAAAATATTTATATGCATGACTGCATAACCTAAGTGCAGTAAAATAATTACACTAATGAGTGCAACTTTTAACTGCATTTCAGTTATGTAGTTTAAATATTGCACCATTTCAATGAATTTTTTAACTGCATTTCACTTATGCAGTTAAATATTGCATCATATAGATTGATATTTTAACTGCATATGTGATATGAACTAAATCTTTAAATGCATGAAACATATTCATTTTTCAAAATATGTGAACATAAATACAAAAACACAACTGGACAACCACGCAATTATTAAAACTGCATAACTATAACCACATGACCATAACTGCATAAACTAATAATAAACATAAATATATAACAATATTCACTATAACAAACCCAAACTATGTAACCAAAATGAAATCAAATATGAACAACAAATCAGTTATAACAAACACAATTACATATCAAAATAAAATAAAAATGAAATTTATAACCATAACTGCATAATCAAATGCAGTTATATAACTGCTATAATATGTGCAATTTTTATTTGCATTTCAGTTATGCCGTTAAAATTTTTGCACTGCTTGAATGAAATTTTTAACCGCGAACGACTTATGCAGTTAAATTTAATTATTTGTATCTCTACTTAAACATCCAACAAATTATATCAAGACAACAAAATGCAAAATTGTCATTTGTTAAAATCCACTACACTTGTCAAATTTAATTATCTAATAATGTAATGAATACCTTTTCTTCCTTCTCTTTTTCAGTTCCTTGAATGACTTGATTTCCTTCAGAAACAACACTATTTGTTTGCAAATTATCCAAACCTGTATCTACATCTTCATTTGATAATCTTTCTCCTGAAGGTATAAACTATAAAAAATACCATAAAAACCATATTTTCTAAAATGCAGATATGCAGATAAATCAAAAACATCAGCATATAAACAAAATACAAATTTAAATTCAAATGAACTTAAAAACATACACAAAGAACTGTATATCTATTATTTAATACATATAAAAATAATTTTAATAAAACATATATATAAAAAGAACATATTAAGAACTTCATTGATACCTTATCAATTTTCCCCAAAACAATTTTAGCACAAAATGCATTATGAATATCAACCAAATCCTACTTTTCAGCCAATGGATGACCTTCACAATAACTTGGCTTAGGTTTAACTATATCAAATTTGTTGCAAAACCAGTACCGAAGAAAAAAAATTAGAAACAACATTTACTAATGTAGAACAAAACTTTACAACAAAACAAAAAAATTACCAATAAAGCAATTGAACAAGCTTGCATTTTCCTTGGATCATTCTTATATTTGTTCAACCGCTCAATGAGTTTAAAACGAATAGCTTGAGCCCAGTACTAATTGTTAAATCTTTCAAAGTCCATTATAAGAGGAACAAGGTTATTATGAACACAATTTGTGCTTGGCAAAGAAAAATATGCCAAACATATACATAACTATAAGCCTAAAAAAATATAAAGCATCATTAAAAGTAGTCGTTTTTTTATTTATAAGACTTATAAGAGCCTGATATATGAACTTCCCAATGAAGCCCTTCTGTGGTATGTTATGTGCCTGCATAAAAGGCATAGTAGCAATAGAAAAATTTTCAGCTCTAACTTTCTCTTTCAAAGGATAAATATGCGACCCTATAAAAAAAGATAGACGTCATTATGTAAATTAATATAAAAAAATAAAATAAACATATTTATAAACAACCAAACCTTCATTGTTCAAACCAAAACTATCTGATATGTCATCTTGCAGCAATAATACTTTCTGAACTTTAAAATCAAACAAACCATCGTCTTCATAATAATCAATAATTTGATCAATATCTTCACTAAATTTTCTAGCACCACAATCATATTGATTTCCAAAAAAACCTTCTACAAAATTCCGAAAACAAGATTTTTTAACATCTAATGACTGGTCATTTTTTCTTCTATTTTTTTTGAAATGATTGAAAACATCTAGAAGAGGCTTCAAACTACATCTATAAGCTGACAAGCACCATTGTCCCAGTGGTTAAGTGATTTGACTTTGGTGCGAGAGATCACAAGTTTGAAACTTGCGTAGCGTGATTCAAACATTTATTGACACATGATTTATGGTTTGTTGTCCCAGTGACATGCTGTACCTAAGTACAATTTCAAAAAAAACTATATCTATAAGCTTGTTTTGGTTTAAAACTTTCTTTTTCAATTTCTTTAGAATGCATGCCATGTTCAGAGTCTGAATTAGTCTTCTCAGAATCACAAGAATCTTCAACAACAGATCTCTAAACAACTTTCTTGGATTCTTTCTATAAAATAAAATAATAAACCAATCAATACCCCTCGTAATTTTAATAAAACACTCAAAACTAATACACTTATAATACTTACTATAATAATGCAGTTAAATATTAACAGCAATGCATATTGAAATATTTTCCACACATAAATTTGTCTTTAAATTATATGCCACACAATAATGAATCATTGCTTTCTTTAAATTTCGCTCATCAAATTCTAATTCAATTTTCTATATTAATTAATCAAATCACATAACTATAACTGCATAAACTAACATTAAACATAAGTGCGTAACAATAACTACATAAACTATTACAAACCATAATTGTGTAACCATAATGCACTCAAACACGAACAATAATAACAATGACTGCATGACCAAAATGTAGTTAAATAGTTGCATTAATAAGTGTAACTTTTAACTGCATTTCAATTATGCAGTCAACATACTGCATTACTAGAAAAAAAATAACTGCATTTCACTTATGCAGTTAAATATTGCACCATATAGATCGACATTAAATTGCACCATTTGAATGAATTTTTTAACTTTATTTCATTTATGCAGTTAAATATTGCACCATTTAAATTGATTCTTTTTAATTGCATATGAAACATATATTAAATCTTTAAATACATATGACATATTCAGATTTCAAAGTCAGCAAACACAAATACAAAAGCACAACTGCACAACAACATAATTAACATAATCGCATAACTATAACTGCATAAACTAATAATAAACACGAGTATATATGCACGTCCATTTGGACCTGCATATAGCTACTTGAGTATTTGGATTTTATATGCAATCGTACTACCGTTTTTAAAGAGAACATTAATTTCATTTCTTCGTTTCAACTTATTTGATGATTACTATATTTATTGTTATTGATTGGATATTAACTACTTTTTCTTTCTTCGTGCAATATTTCACTTACTCTTTTGTCTATTAATTTTATGATGGCCCAAAATTATTGCTCAATCAATGTCATTTAGCTATTCCAACAAAAACGTGGAGAACTCTATATAACATATTACAAATAAGTGCTAGCTTTTATATTTATTCAGTGAATGTAATAAAAAAACAATGTGTGTACTCTTCATATTTGGTATACAAATGAAACTCAACTTATTTTACTATTGGATACGAAGATTTTGTACAAATTCATTATTTCTTATAATATGTTTTTGACTTGAAAAAAATATACACATCATTCATCGAAATTAAATATTATCCAGTACTAAAAGGTTTTAACTAAGTATTATCTCAATGATTTCAATGTTGGTTCCATTTTAATTAAGGATAGGCATAGGTCGGTTCGGTCCGGTTTGGAGCCCAAACCATTTCCGTACCGCATCAAATGGTAAGTTAAAATCAATAACCGTAAAACAAATTTTTAATGCGGTTCGTATCCGATCCGGTTTAGTAATACTATGGTCTGCTTCCAGTTCGGTTTGAACCCGTATTACATTTGTTTAGATAACTTGAACACTTATTGAATAAATAGCAAGGATGTTAATGAAAAACAAATTCAAATAAAAAACATACATTTATAAATAATGCGTATGGTATGTATCTTCACACATATCAGGTATTAAAATGGTTCATTATTAATTAATATGAAGTTCAAACACTCATACGTTTAATATTTCAGTAATTTTGAACAGAAAAAAATGTAAAATCTCATCAAAAACATTAAATTCTACCAAGTGGTTTGGACTGGTTTGAAGTGGTTGGTTCAATCTTGCAAACCGCAACTACAACGTATTAAACTGGATTGGTGCGGTTTTTTATATTTGATTTGATTAGCAGATATGATGTAGGTTTACCAAACCATTTTAGTGGTTCGGTGCGGTTTGTTTTCATATGTCACTACGGTTTATGGCCACCTCTAATTTTAATACCGAATGTATCATATTACATGTTCCAATTAGCACAAATTAGCAATAATGTCATTTTTTTAAAAATAAAGTTCCATATTCATCATAAAAGAGGCAAACTATTAAATCCTTCACCGCAGTTGAATTAGTAAGTTAATTCCTTCCGTTAGTAGTTAAACAAAAAACAACTGAATCAGTGATTGCACAAAGTATAAAGCTCACCATTTTAATATTTATAACCAAACAAATTGAAAGTTAAATACAGAGGCAATATGTGACCGCTATAATGAAAAATGCGGGAGCAGTTCAGTTTAAGCTAAATAAGTGACACTTAACAACCATTATAATACATACATACATATATCTGAAACATCACTAAATAAATCATAGAAACATCACTAAATAAATTCTGAAACATGTGAAGAATAGTTCGGCTAATCTATATTCCAAAAGCTTACCAACTCAACTAAATAAATCATGAATTTCGGCACAGGTACAATGATTCATCATAAAACCGTTCCATTTTAAATAAAATGATAGTTTTTATTAACAAATTCCAGTAACTATATCATAGCTCAAAATCAACGCATAACCATTAGCATATCATCCGGAGGAGCACATTCATTATATTACTTAACATTAATACAACATAGAAACTGAAATACATAATAAACTTATTGTTTTTACTTTCTTTTGTACAAATACTTGATCTGTGCATGACTCATCAGCATCGACTACAGAATCTATACACTATGAACTTTATTAATTTCTTACTGGTTCAACAGGCCTTTGAAAATCTTAACCAACCCATAAACTTAATTCCACAGGTTGAACCTTTCTTGGGCCGTCATTATTCACAGAGTATAATCCTTTAGTGTATTGACCCAAACAAATAGGAATCCAGCCTATTCCAACATTCCTCCACTACAGATGATTACTTCTCCATCTTCTTTCCTCATGAGCTCCGGTTACACACTGATCAACTTAATAATGGCTTGCCTACCATTTTTCCTACAGCCCAAGCATATACACTTCGACAAAAGCATAAGCGATCTAAGCCAGAGCCTTTCCACTACCACCCATCAGTCCCGGAGCAGAACCCACAAAAGCATAATGCCAATTTCTATCCATGCCAAAACACCATCTTCCAGCGATCGTCATCGATTGGGTAAAGCCACCATTGTTTGTGATGTTGAAGTTTCTAAACCCTTTACTCTCTGGAAATTATATCAAATGCTACGTCGAGCTCTATCCTGCTGCGAGTTTAGACGCCGATGAAGCCTTCTGTTTAAATTATGTGTATGTTGTAGTTGTCATGATCATGAATCCAAATAATATGAAGAAAAATATGTATACATGCACAAAATATTGCACTAACAATGAAACGTGAAGATACTAAAAAAGAAATAGTTGAATGGGTGAAACTAAGTTTGGAAAGAGAATTATATACAAACCCATAAACAGATAAATAAAGAATATATTCAAGTAGAAATATTAAACTTGTACTTAACAACTCTTTTCTTAGATATATTGGTGAGTGGTGCGTAGAATATCCATCTAGTGTACATACTAATAAACACATAAACCATATCATACTAAAAATTACAATGAAAAATTATCTTAAAATACCAAAATTAAAGGAGAGAAGCTCTAGGCAAGGAGTGACTTGTTGAGTACATATACACTTGTATATGCAGATTTGCCTTACCCCCATTACACAATTCTTTGCTCAAGTTTTCACAATATTTCAAAAGTGCTAAGCGTATATAAAAAATGACTAAGCTAAATCGAAATGATAGTGGAAAATAATTGAAGCTGATGAATTCAAAGAAAAGCTACATAAACAGCTTGCTATTTAAAAGTATCTCTTATACAATGAAAAGCTACATAAAATGAAACATTTAACAATGAAACCATGAATAAAAGAGAGAATACCTTAATGCAATGCCTAGAGTAATATGGGTAAAAAGCGTGAAGCAAGTGGAAGTCGCAAAAGGCAGAGTGAAGATACCGATAGAGATAAAACCGAAGTTATGAATAATCAATTTTTAAGAACACTATACATGAAAAAAGCGTAGAATTACCTGAAGTTGATGTGCGAGCTGATGCAGGAATTGGAATAATCCATAAACAATTGAGATAGACAAAATAATGAGCATATATATAAGAGTTTGGATTGAAGCGATAATAAATTTCAGGATGGATCGTCACTGCAAAAGAAAAATGGAGTCGTTATCAAACATTATTACAACCATGGTTTTCTTTATTGATACTTAATGAGAAGGTGAAGGGAGGTGTATCTGGTTTTCCACATGCTTTATTGGCAATTAAATAAGAAAAAATGATTCAGCCTGACCAAATTCAAGGAAAACAATAAAACTGGATCCATACTAAACTATTTGTATAATATAATGGATTTGCAAATGTTAGCTATTTTTGCCTATAATTAGAATAAATTTATAAAACTTAAATGGGACTGCTCTATATGATAGTCCAATTGATGTCTATATGGATAACAAAACAAATTCCTGAAAAAACACTCAATTGGGTCGATTTGTCCCACATTTAGAAAACTTTAAATCATAATTCAGATGAATAAAAAATGCAATACAAATGATAGCATTGACAATAAAATTAAATGAAAAGCAAGAACTATTGAAAGTAACCACAGTAAAGGAGGAGACAACGATTTAGACAGAAATGAAACGCCCAAACAAAAAAATATTGCACATTGAATTATGAACATTGAATTTAACTGATATATCATCGCTCTTGGTAAAATATACCAATGTCAATCGTAAATGCAGTGATAACAAAACATTTAAACCATTTTTAATGGCGAATCTCCCGATTATTTATTAATTCAAACAACTCGTTATGCTAAATAATAATAACAATAATTTTCAAAGGATAGACACATTATCCACAGTAGAAAATTATAGTGAGAAGATAGAATCATCCCCAAAACAAATGGAGTAGAAGAAAAGGAATCGTCTCAAACCAAAAATCACAGAACACGATCGTAAATTAACAGATGACAGTATCCAATTAGACAACATTTCCAACTCTCTTTCTAAACCGAGGTTGAGAAAACATGAGCTTGGTTTACTTTTTGTTGATTATGAAAAATTGGAAAAAAAGAGTATATAACAAAATCACATCGGCATAAACATTTTTTAATTAAACTAAGAAACAAATTCAAAGCAAACACATCAAAAATCAAACTTGAAATTGTGGAAAAGGTTCAGCAGCAAGCACCAAAGTAATGTTGGTATCGCATATTCCATGAGATATTCAAAAACAGTCCATTGAGTGAAAATAGCAAAGCATACATATCAATATGGCTCATTTCGAAAGGTTTAAAAAATCGGACCTACAATGGAATATAAATCACAGAAAAATTGAAAAAGATTAAAAAATACCTAAAAGTGATCGAAGCCCGGTATCTAAGGAGCTGTTATTGAGGAATCGAAGCAGAATAAATCAGTTAAGTGGAGGAATCAGAGCATAGTCAGTTAACCCTAGTCTACAGATTTGGTCGATTGCAAACGCCACTCGTTCCTTTGGAAACTGCGATGCGGTGTAATAGTTGAAATTTCTAGGAGTTGATAGCATCGGTGATCAGGAGACCACGAATGATTGGCATGGACAATGGATTGTCAACGATGATGACGTTAATGTTTGGGTGGTTAGGTTTTTCTGTGTAGCAATTGAAGATTGGAGAGGTGAAATGTGAGAGGGGGAATGAAACGCGAAAGGGTATGAAAGCAGTTAAAGGGCATTTTTGGAATTTCCAAAAGACGCGGACAAAAATAGTGGAATGAACTATTATTATTAGTAGTAAAGATGAAGGAATCAACATGGATATGCTGTAGTTTTTGCTACAAACTTGTCAGATTACAGATTCAAAGGTAAGACAACTCTATATCCATTTCCTGCACTAATTTTAAATACATTATGTCTCAAAATCTATTTAAATGCATGTACCTCCGACAACCCCAAACTGCATGAAAATAGAATACTATGGCATATTTTCTTTTATATTTATAGTCGGAGAATCAAACTTTGCAATGCTTCAAAAGCACAAAGCTACCAATTAACAATTAATCTAACTAACTCTCAGATATAGAATAAACAACTTCAGAACAATATACAATTAATCTGATTAATTGTCAAACTATCAAATACTACTCAAAATCCTAAGCAATTTGTGCTTAATCGAAAATCACTATTGCAGATAATAATTACCTCGACACTGTTGCAGATTATAATCGGTAATCGCACTAATTAAAATCGTAAATAGTTAATGAAAATCAACAAATAATTACCTGAGCCTGGAGTCTTTGTGGATATTAATTGGTGATGATTGAGGTTAACTGTTTACGTGGTGGTCGACAATCGTCAGTGGAGGCGAGTGGGCTGATCTAGGGTTTTAACTGTTTACGTGGTGGTCGACAATCGTCAGTGGAGGCGAGTGAGCTGATCTAGGGTTTTAACTGTTTATGTGGTGGTCGACAATCGTCAATACAATTTTACCAAATCAGTCGATCCGGACGACGGAGGATTCATGGGTAGCCTGGAATCAACCACGGATAAACATGATGATGGCGACGATGTTTTTAGTCGATCTGGAAGATGGAGGATGTATGGGTAGTGCGGATTT
Source organism: Allium fistulosum (assembly GCA_030737815.1). Taxonomy (NCBI): domain Eukaryota; kingdom Viridiplantae; phylum Streptophyta; class Magnoliopsida; order Asparagales; family Amaryllidaceae; genus Allium; species Allium fistulosum. The sequence continues at coordinate 862,876,386 of CM060908.1, read as the reverse complement.
GATCTAGGGCAATAGCGTCGATCAACGTAGGGGCGTTGATGATTTCTGAGGAGAATAGCGGCGAATTGCCCTGGTGATTAGAGATTGGAGATGAGGAGGATGAGCGATGCGATCGATTTAGTAGCAGGAGGCGTTTGATTTTGGGGGAGGATGAGCGATGAATGGCATTCGCGTATGCGAATAGAAGTGACGAAATAAGACCCGAACAAAATAGCAGAAGGAAGGGCATTTCTAGTACTTCAGAAAGACACGGTTGAATCATGTTAAAGGAACTCTTATTATTAGTAGTAAAGATAAGTGCATAACAATAACTACATAAACTATTACAAACCATAAATGTCTAACCATAATGCAGTCAAACATGAAAAACAATAACCATGACTGCATAACCAAAATGCAGTTGAATAATTGCACTAACTACATATATGATATGAAGATTATGCAGATAAATATTGCACCATATAGATCAACAGTTTAACTGCATATGTTACATGCACCATATAATTTTATAATAAAAACTATCATCATAACAGTATAACGATAAACATAAACAAATAAACCAATTTAACTGACTACATAACCTAAATGAAACAAAAATAAATTATAAAAAACTTAAAATAACTGCATAATCATATCACTATTTAACTAAAACACAACTGTATGACTAAAATTGATCACACTACATAAAATAATAACAACATCGAACAAAAATATGTGCATAAAATAAACGAAATATAGAACAAACATACCTTCTTAGAATCGAAAAGTTTTCCATGCTGCGCACAGAACAAAGAACCTTCTTTTGTTTTTTCATCACATTTTTTAATCTTACATTTCGAAACACTATGCTGAGAACTCTCAATTTCACCTATAGCCTCAGCACCCTTATTCTTTGTCACCTTCATTTCGAATTTAATTTTCATTCAATACTTGAAATTACAAATCGCTGGTAAACGAGATTGAGTGGAAATTCCTAGGGTTTAAAAAGGGTTTTACGTTTAAAGGAAAACAAGCTGAAAAAAGACTATTCATATTACATAAACGAGAAAGTGTATACGTACAGGCAAAAAATGAGGGCAAATAAGTAAATTTACGTCATACAGACTAAATTTACAAAAAAGCACTTGTATCAAAAATAACTGCAGACATTTCTGATATTATTATAAAAACTTGTTTAGTTGTCTGCTTTAATTCCTGTAACTAATATACATAATAGTTTATAAAAACAACACATAAGTCGGCAAATAACATATATTATTGCTAAATTATTAATGTAAACTTCATAATAATACATCAGCCTAGCAGAAAACAAACAACATACAATCATTCAAGAAAACATGCATATATAACAACAATAATACTGAATAATTGTAAAATATTTTGCATTTATAATACTAAAATTTGGTGTTTAATTATTACATTAAAAAACAAAACAAAATTGCTACATCTGTTTCAAAGGACAAGTCCTTTTATTGTGACCCAACTTCTTGCATAAACTACATCTAATTGTCTTTGTAATTTCACCAATAAACTTAATTCTATTAGAACAGATGGACGACCAGGCATTCTTCTACCTTTAGGAGGTGTTATATCAACATCTTCAGGCAAGACATTTTCCTTCATTAAGTTTATAATTGGATTGATTGGATGAGAATAAGCTGATCAAAAATACACCACTTTGTAATAATCTTCAATGTAATCATACACGTTCAGCTTTTCATAACTCAGGATACATTTAACAGCATGAGCACAAGGAAAGCCATAGATTTGCTACATATTACAAGAACAAACCCGTTTATATAAGTTGACAACTTGACGAACTGGTGAATGAACTTCAAATATATGTTCACTAGATTTAATAACAAACCATCTAAATCTCTCCAAACGAAGATTTCTTAGCCGAGTCTCATTCACTGGACATAAAATACTATTCCAACCATCAGCAAGTTCTCGACGTTCGCACATAAGCTTCATTAACTTGACTCTAATTTTGTCCAAACAAGTAGTGATTGGTAAATGCCTTTCTTCCAAAATCCATTTGTTAAAACTCTCAGAGCAATTAGATGTCATTTCACCTTAACGACATTGAGGAAAAAATACATTAGCAAACTTTTCAAAAGGAATTCCATTCAAAAAAATTGCAACAGTATGACCACCAACATCCTTAAAAGTTCTCAATGCTATATTGAAATCATCCAAATTAGAAGCATAAGCAACGTGTGCAAATAGATCTATCAAATATCTCTTCTTACATTTGGCAAATTCAGACTTTAAAGCAACTTTCAAATTATTGCTCAAATATATGTAAATGCTGTAAAAATAAAGTAAAGTAAAAAAAGATAAAACCAGAAGTTTTATACTGGTTCGGATTAACCAATCCTAGTTCAGTCTCATACAGTGTATGTATAAATTTCCTTTCCAATGCCTGCTTTAATTAGGTAGCAAGCAAACCAGAATACAATCTCGATTTCAAGGCAACAAGGTACACCCCCTTGACTTTCCGAGCTAAGGGTAAACTCACTTGATTTAGATAGACAACAAGTACATCCACTTGATTTGAACGAACAACAAGCACACCCACTTAATTTGAATGGACAACAAGCACACCCACATAAATAATAGTAGAAGGTTTTTGATTCCAGATACAAATAGTTGTACTTGGATACAGAATATCCTATAGTCCTTTGATAGCACTTCGATCTTTGAATTGATGAGAGAATATTTGCAATCCAGTGAGTAGATTCAAAGAATGAATGTAGTAAAGTAAAAATTGAATCTGAGTGAATTTGAAGAGTATAGAAAGTGGATTTTGTGAAATATATAATGAGAATTTAGAGTATGGAGACAAGCACCAATGTCCTAGTGATTAAGTGATTCGGCTTTGGTGCGAGAGGTCACAAGTTCGAAACTTGCGTAGCGTGATTCGAACGTTTATTGACATGTGATATGTTGTCGCAGTGACATGTTGTATATAAAGTACCATTTCAAAAAAAATTGTAGTAAGGAGAATATAAAGAAAGGAGTTGTTAAAATTCATTTTCCAGTCCCCTTTATATAGTGTTTGAAGGATGTGTCTATTCATGAAGAGATGTAACCAAAAGTCAAAACTAGAAGGAAATAACAAAAAAACAAAAGGTATGTTGCTGCCGTTTTGAAAGACAACACCCAATTTTTTCAATTCGGCAGTTCGATCTATGATTTTTCATTCCTGGACGTTGATAAGATCCTTCCATTTAGCAGCACCTTAGGATGGCATAGCCTTAACATTAATGGCGAGGTTCAAATCGCTCCAGCTACGATTTTTTTAGTATATAGGGGAGAGTCCAGTAGCCGAAAGCATCACTAGCTTACGCTCTGACCCGATCAAAAAGACTGTTGTAGCTACTGGACGACGAAATGGATTTTGGAATTTATTAACATTCTCCAAAAAGGGTACTGTTAATAATCCTGTTGGTACTGAAACCATTAAAAGAACACCCAATAATTTATTATCTCTTTGAGCAAGAGCCAAAGTAGCTCCTAATAATACAGTTATTACACCTATTAAGGAAATAAGATTCATTATGTAAGGTATGACTATGAAAAGAGGAAGAAGACGAGCTACAAGGAGATCGAGCTTCAAGAAATAGTGAATGGTCTTATCAATACACAAATGTATAACTCCCCAGGAATTTCTAGGCTCGAGCTACTCTACTACATAAGAATATGGCCAAGGAAAGAAGTCGAGAAGGCCTCACTCGCTATATAGTTAGCAGCTCCGTATCAAGGTCATCATCAATATCGTCACTATCATCAATATGGATATCGTCACTATCATCAATATCGATATCATCAATAAGATACTCTTTAGGCTTGTCATCCAGGAACTTGGAGAGTTCGATCCTGGCTCAGGATGAACGCTAGCGGCATGCTTAACACATGCAAGTCGGACGGGAAGTGGTGTTTCCAACTTTTACTTCTCTATTATATTGTTCAATACGTTCACGGATAATATTACTAATTTCATCAACTCGAAGAGTTACCATTAGTGTCTCTTTTTTCTTTTTCGGAAACAAAGGGAAAAAATAATGCCTAAACTCTAAACTAAAGTAAAAAAATATCCCATCTTTCACCGAATCGATTCTTTTTTTTTCCACCTTCTTCTAAGCTCCGCTGGACGACACGACATTCTCGTTCTATAGGCCGGCCGTACTTGTGATGGTTCCCCAGGATCCAAGAAACCCACTTAGGTCTACGTTGCCACGATATTGTTCTATGGAAGCGGGCAGGCAGCTTTTTAGGAGTTCTTATTATTTTATTTTGAGTTCTAATTCCCATAGATCTACCCGTTGTTGATTGGAGGTTTAAAAGAGAGATTAAAAAGAAACAATTGTTTAATTATAGTATTGATTTTGGAGTCTGAACGAGCATGAAGAAATTAACGATACTTCTTTATCTTTTGAGTTGTTCTGCCGGATTGGTCGCTCGATGAAGTTCTGACCATCTGTCAGAGAAAAAAGCACGAATTGATCTTGTAGGATTCCCAAGAAATTCTTCGATTTCTTTTGGAAGCAGATGAATATCAGAAGGGCTTGCTCAGTATAAACATTGGGAAGCCGTTGTTGGAATATCCGCGGGTAATAGAAGCTCCTTAAAATAACCAAATTATAATAAAGTTAGAATAAAGCAAAAAGTCTCATTTTTCACTATCTTGAAAAAAAAATGGATCGTTCCTTTCTATCCAAATCAAATTGAAAATTTAATTTGGATATTGGATAGAAAAATTTTTCAAATAGGAATCCATTTTCTGAAAGATCCTGGCTTTCGTGCTTTGGTGAGTCGTCCGAGATCCTTTCGATGACCTATGTTGTGTTGAAGGGATATCTATATGATCCCATCGATTGCGTAAGGCCCGCGATAGCAACGGAATCGGGGAAAGTATACAGAAAAGATAGTTCTTTTCTATTATATTAGTATTAACAAAATATAAGCTATTCCAATAACTCGAAAAAGTCATAAGTTTCTCTATATTTATAATATAGATTTTTCAAATTTCTTCGAGTACCCAGGTTCAAAAAAAAAGAATTTTTGTTTTCATGAGTATGAAATAGAAAAGGATCTCTTTTTCTCTTTCAATTCAGAATTCCAATGGGCAATCCTGAGCCAAATCTTTATTTTTTGAAAAACAAGGGTTTAAAAAAGAGAATAAAAAAGGATAGGTGCAGAATGCGCGCTTCTTTCCTTGCAGGATCCATTGTTCTAACACTTCTCAAAAGGAAGTTTAGCACTCTACGGTGCTCTTGAATTTCATTTAGCAGTTGCCCCATTTAGTGATTGATTTCTAGGTTTCATCGTAAACCTAATTGGTTACTTCCAAGGAAATAACGAATAGCAGGAACGTTTAAATAAGTTTGATTTTTCATTGGATCATAAAAACCCACCTTTCGAAGATCTCTTCCTTCTCGTCGGGATCGAACATCAATTGCAACGATTGCACGAATACCTTCGTTTAATAAAATATTTTTGGTGTAGAAAGTCTCAAATTCAGGATCCTCCGTTGCGCGGATTTCTTGGGAAACAATAAACTGTTTACCCCAAGGTTAAGATTCCTCCATGATGTTGTTGCTAGCAAATACCGCTGTTTTTCGTTTTGGATCTTCCAAATCATTCCCGTAGTGGATCCGGACCAATTTTTTTTTGATCCTTCAAACCAAACGCTGTACCTATGGGATAGAGGAAGAGGAAGAAACCGAAGATTTCACATAGTACTTTTTTTTGATCGAAAAATCAATCTGATTTATTTCGTACCCCTCGCTCGATGAGAAAATGGGTCGGATTTTACAGGATCACCAAACCTTTTCATCCAGAGGAGGAACCTTATAAAGATCGTATTGATTCTTATCAACAAAGAACAGGTTTAACTGAAGCTGTTCAAACAGGCATAGGTCAATTAAATGGCTCGTTCTGCCATAAGTACCTCCATATTTCGCTGAGTAGGATTTGACAATGGACTTGAGTCAGTGATTCGAAAACTTCCTTTCCTCAATCACCATGAATAGCGCATAGCAAAGCAGCGCCTAATACTCCGGCAACTCCCATCATATGAAATGGGTTTAATGTCCAATTATAATTTCATTCTTTTAACTAGTTGAGGGAGAATTTGCAAATTGATAAAACCGGGATGGAAATTCCTTTTACCTATTTCTCTGGGTAATCTTTACATTTTTCTTACTTTTTTCAGATATTTCAAAAATTTGAAAAAGTTATAAATTGTTGCTTAAATGCTTTGTCCAAATAGCTCGATATAGAGTCATTTACAGCAGGATTTGAAAAAGGAATCGATCGCGATTTGGAACCTGTTCTTTTTATGACCCCACTTAGTTAAGATTTTTTTCTTTATATCTATTGTTTTTTTCTGTTCTGGCACAAAAATGTATTGTTCTGAGGTATATCAAGATTCAGTCTCCGGTTCATATTTCGTCGACCAATCCTTCCTAATTCACATTTTTGTTGAAAAAATTTCTTTGCAGAGTTTGGTTTTTTGGGTGTGATAGTGGAAAAGTTCAGTTCCTTGTCAGTCGACTCCCTAAAAATATTTTAGAACTTCACGGTGATTCATCGAACTATGCCCCGAGAGAATAAAAGATCTCTATGAAAGCAGGAGGCGCCCGAAGGTCAGTCTGTCTTCAAATGGGTTAGACATTCAGTTCGATGAGGGCGGGTTCCTACACATTAATTGATTGATTGGAAAAGCTGTAGTTCGGGGGGGAATTATCCCTATCGGTACTGGATTTAAAAAATTAGTGCACCGTTCAAGGCAAGACAAAAACATTCATTTTGAAATAAAAAAGAAAAATGTATTCAAGTTGGAAATGAGAGATATTTTGTTACACCATCGAGAATTTTTTTGTTCTTGTAGCCCAAAGAATTTCCATGACACCTCTATAATGGTACATATGTCGACATAACCAAGTAGCCTATGTTGACATACTTTTGTATGTTTTAGAAAATAGAAATACTTTGAAGGGGTTTTAAAATTCTAAACTCTTGTAAAATTATTTAAACATAGTTTCTAAATACTTTAATATATAAAACTCTTATAAAATATTTGTAGAAACATATTTTGAAAATAAATTAAATAATTTGATAAGAGAGCACTTAAAAAAAGAAAGTTGATATTCATGGACTTCAACAATTTAATTTAATATTTATTAACTATAAACTATAGTCTTGAACTCTTTGTGTCTTTGTCTCTAAACTCACGAGTCTTCAAATATCTTGATTATCTCTAAATCTTAATCTCTATTCCTTTACTGATAAGTCTTCAAACTTGATTATCTTGTACTTGTATTGTAACGACCCACTATTTTGGACCATTCAAATCAACAATAAATCCACACATGTCGGACTTGAATAATTCAAAACAATAGATTGTAAATAAATTTGGAGCAAATAAAACCAATCACAGACATAGAATATCAGAATAACTCGCAGTGGAAATTAAAATAAATAGTGGTTCATGAAGCCACTACAATACATAGTCTCAAAATAGATACAAAATACCATAGTCTGAAAAACAGATACAACAGATGTCTGAATACATAAGTTCACAAATACATAAGAAAAGCTGAATGAAATAACTGAAATGGAAAGACAACTAGATAGACAGATAAACTCCAGCAATCTCTAGCTCTAAAAGGTGAATCCAAAGCTGTGATACTCAGGCTGATCCGAGCGTAAAGCAAAACACAAACACTCGAGTCAGGACATACATACTTATACAATGTAAACCAACTCATGTGAACTGCAATAGAAATGCACAAGTAACTTAAAGAATGCTTGGGATCGCCCATTCTTTAAGGATCCGTTAAACTATTTACTATGTAGTAATATTCGCTATTATAATAATATCTAATAGTAAAATAAACTTACTTTTAAATAGCGTTAAGGAGTTACCCATATCCCCCTTAACACATAATAGTCCCAGTAGTCTATCCAGTATCAGCGCACCTCCAGATCGGGAGGCTACCCTAAATACTACACAGGCTACGGCATAAAACCAAACTCGTAGTAAAGCTCGCTAGGGTAGGTGACACGGCACAACGAGGCAATGCCAGGGTAGATATACCAATTACGCATCCGGACTGATGGTAACGCATAGCAGCTACTACCGCCCACCTCGAGCCACACTCCCAAAAATCAAAGGGTGCACCTAATTAATCACAAAGTAATAGAATGGTATCGAAGAAGTGTGTCCGATCAGAGGAGCTACCTCATTGGCCCGTCAATCGCTCATGTTTTAGCCACCTTATGCCAACTCACGGGAGTCGGATCCACGTATATACCTCAATAAGATCGTCGCCACCATCCTACTTCATTCTGGAATCTCCACCGCATACACAGTTGTTAAAGTGGTTTTCGATATCGACAGAGAGTATGTCCATATCCGATCCCGGTCTCTTTAACAACCAATCGTTATTATAACCCGTGGTTATAAATTTCAAAATGGTTTATATTCCAAATCAAAATAATTCATTTAAACCATTTAAAAGTGAAGTCGTTATCCTTTCAAATCAAATATTCAATTCCCAAAATTATAGTATTTTCTGAGTTCATTCATTCAATTACAAAATTTCAAAACATTGTATTTTCAGAAACAGCACACTTATAAAGTGTTACGGTAGATATAGTAGTATTTCAAAACATTGTCAATTTCAGAAACGGCAGCACTCATAAACTGCTACAGTAGGTATAGTAGTTTCAAAACAGTTCAGCTTTAGAAACAACAGCACTTACAAAGTGCTACAGTAAGTATTTTAGTATTTCATAACTTAGTTAAATTTCAGAAACAGCAGCACTTATAAACTGCTACAGTAGATAGTGTAAATTTTAAAATCCAATACATTGACCACAGCATTTCAGAAATGCTACAATTGCTGTTATGAGTTTATTTTAACAATTTAAAACAATATAATTTCAACCTTTCTCATTTTTAACTTATCAAACTTATTCCACTTTTCAAACATATTTATCTGGATATCATTTCACTTATAATTTTAATAAAATAACATTTTATTTATAAATATCTAGTTAATTTATAATCCATTTATTAAGTCAAATTCATTATAAATTGCTTAACTTTTATTTCAACAAATAACTTAATATTAAAATCTTTAAAATATCCATTTCATAACTAAAATATTTTATTACCAAGTTAAGCCAAAATTTCCCTTTTAACTCAAATTTTCAAATATTAACTTAAATTACATTTTTATTTACATTTTTCAATCATTTATTAATTCATACAATTTCAACTTACAGAAAATCACTATAAAATTTATTTAAATCATTTAAATCCATTTAAGTTAAAATCTCATATAATTAAAATTCCAAATACTTACATTTTTCAGAAAATCATTATATTTAAAATTAACCACGGGTCTGTATAATATTTTCTAACCTAGGTCAAGTGATACGGATAATATATCATTTCAATCCGTAATTTAAAAGAAAAATCCGGGTTCTATCATTTCAAACCCGCAATCCCAAGTCAAATACAATTTGAAAATCGCTCGAGCCTATCATTTCAGCTCATAACGATTTTCCCTTATTCTAAAGTCCGTTCGGGTATGTATCATTTCAACCCATAGTGATTCTATACTAACATGGAACTTGCAGTATGAGAAACAGAAAATAAAATAAACAGTATAGCATATAATATCAGATCAGGTGATGTAACAGGTATATAATCAGGTTATACATCATATAATCAGATCACAAGCATATATGAACATAGTATATCAATTATTACACATTCACTTGTCATCGTTTCACAATTTTTATAAGTACGAATGTCGAGAGTGATAAACTCACCTTTTTAAAGCTATAGATCAATTCAAACACAAATCCACTACGCAAAGCACGACTAGATTCAAGGAGATGGAGAGCCAAGATCCAAGTTTTGTAACAAAAAATTATACAACATATATAAGCATATATATTCAACACAAAATAAATTAAAACAATGAAACAAAGTGAAGAAAAAATTGGTTTAGTCCACAAGTGGGCTCGACCACTATGCAATTGGGCTCAACCACATCAATACATGGCTCGGCCATGATGGTTAGAAGCATGCTAGGCTCGGTCATGAGGTCACAAGGCACGGCTATGGTTTGGAATATGAGGAGATGGCAAGGCAAATTCAATAGGAAGGCAAGAGGCATGGATCAAGAGGAGTTTTGGGCTCACATGGGTCCGGCCATAGTGCAAAGTGGCTCGGCCATGGGCTAGGCTTGGGTCAGGTCTGGTCATCATCATCAGGTGGTGCGGCCAGTGGTCATGTCATGGGCTGGATGAGGAGTAGGTGGTGGAGGCCGAAGTTAAAAGGAGAATGTGGATGAATAAGTTTGGTTAGGGTTTTCAAGGCAATTATGTGATGGATTTTGGATCTATGGTCACGGCATGCAAGGGGATGATATGGTGGTGGAGATGGCCGGTCAAAGGTGGTGTAGAGAAGGAGTTATGGTCGACAATAACATGGTGGCCGAGCAAAGCTTTGAGACAAAAGAAGAAAATAGAAAAGGAAAAGAAGAGAGAAAGCCATGGAACTTACTGTATATTTTTTTCTTCAGGAAGCAAATGGGAAATGAGATGGGATGGTAAACTTTTTGTATGTGATTTACAAAATGAAGTGGCGGCTAGGGTTTAGTGGAGGATTTATGAACGGCTAGGGGGCAAATGAAAAGGTTTACTTGATTTCCAAGAAAAGAAACCTAAGTCCCCTTGTATTTCCAAGCCAAAAATTCAAATAAAATCCAATAAAATCAAATAAAAGTCCAAACAAAATATTAAAAAATATAGAAAATAAAATATAAAATAGAAATGAAGTAGAAAAATATAGAATAGAAAATAAACAGAAAAATGTTGAAAATAATCGCGTGTAAAACGCTAAAAGTTATCAAATTTAAAAAGTATAAAATGGAATCTTACGAAACAAAAAGTAGCACGAACATCAGAATCAAATGTAGTTTGAAAGAAAAAGATTAGAATTTAAAATTTAAAATTTAAAATTTTCAATTGTGGTCAAACTTTGACTTTCAATTAACCAAAATATAAAATTTCAAAAAATATTTATTTTATTGTATTTGGAAATTAAATTGTAAACAAAATCCAAATTTACATTGGAAAATTCCAATATCTCAAATTTTAAATGATTTAAAAATCAAAGTTTGAAATAAAATCTATTTAAAAATATCTACAAAATCTTGGGTTATTACATGTATAAACATATATAATATCCTGCAAAATATTCTATACAACTTGAAAAAACATCAGTACCTATATTTGTATGGTTGTTGTCATCAAAATTAATATTTCTAATATTAAAAATATTAAAATTGGAGAGATTAGCCTGTTATAAGCTATTTCCAATGTATCTGGCTAGAGAAGCATCTAAGTGGTTCGGGAGATATTTACTTGAAGAGATTTGCTACTGGGCACAGCTTTCAACTAATCTTCGCAAATAGTTCAATTCAGGAAGAGAAGTCTCCCTGACCCCAATATATCATCCTGCATTGAAAAGAGGGACTTTGAAAGCCTGTGCGGTTTCATAAAGCATTTCAAATCAGAGGCAGTGAGGGTTGAAGTAACTAGCAAAGAAGCTCTACTAATGGTGCCTCAATGGGAACTCATAAGCGTAAATTTGTACATTATTATTTATGTTGTATAACTTGGTGCACAACACTAATAATGTCGGATAAGTATGCACCAGTAACATTTTTTACCATTATGCATCAAGTTATCCTGTATCAATAATGTTAGAACCTTTATTCTGCGATTTCAATGACAACAACTATAAAATTACATATACATGATATATCTTATCATATTGCAGGTGTGTGTGTGTTAGAAAGAGATCACAGTGCACAACAAAATCATGGCTCACAGACAGTTGAAGAAAAATGGATCATACCATTTAAAAGTAAGGTCATATTATTGTATTATAGCAATAGATATATGTTGTAGAATCTCCTTGAGTGATCAAAACACACATAATTTCATATTGACTAATCTTACTAACAAGCTACTCTGATTTTATACTTTACAGTATGACAGACGTCTGTCACTTTATCACAAACAACTGTGACAAATCTCTGTTAATTATTTTCAAAAAATCACAGACGTTTATGATATAAGAACAGACGTCTATGAACTGTCTCAGCCTATAAATAGAAAACTGCAAATGTCGTTTTTGAATAGATGCTTCCCTCTATTTTGAACAAATGACTTCCTCCTTCAACAGTTGTAATCATTAATCAAAGAGTAATCTTTCAAGAAGTTATAACTTTTCAAATATAACTTTTAAATTCTATAAATACTTCAATCGATTGAGATTTTAACTTAACTTGATTTACTATTCTCTAACTTCTATATTCATATTCTCTTGTGCTATCATTGACCTAATATTCTCAATCACTTTCAACCAAAATCTATATATTTTGGTTAATTTATTTCCTACAAATCCAAGCAACTCACACTCATTATTAATCAAAGAAGATTATATGAAGAATTGCACTAGCAGTCAATGTTGTATTGAACACAAGATTGTCAAAGGAATACTTTTGTATCAACATATTCCTCCATAAGTGAGGGTTATTGTTACTGAAATACAGAACGAGAGCTTCGGGATAGGATATAGGGCGGGAGATCCGAACCAGTATAAAAACTCTAGTGTGCTCATTTTTATACTTTGTTACATTGCTATATTTAGCTCATATATTGGTATACATTCACATACTAGTACATAAGTCATATTATATATGATCCACTAGACTTTCATCTTGTATTAGAGCACAGTTATTTCAATTCATAGTAACATGTGATATAAAACTTTCTAATATGGCAAGTACATTTCAAGAAGGTCAATCAACTGCTCGTCCCCCACTTTTTACTGGTTCTAATTATGCTTAATGGTCAAAATGTATGCAAATTTTTATGGAAGCTAATGGTTTAGAAATTTGACAAACTACTCAAACTATATATGAAACACCTACCTTGACATAAGTGCTTGGACCGATGCACAAGAAAACACGACAACCAATAATGCCAAAGCCATGAATGTTTTATTTTTTCACTTGATAAAAATGAATATTAATGAGTTATGCTTTGCACTCTGTATATAATATATGGCGCACTTTTGCAGGTTACTCGTGAAGGCACGACAAAAGTCAAGTAAACAAAAATTTCTTTTTTACAAAATCAATTTTCATCATTTAAAATAAAAGAAAATAAATCTATAACTGACATGTATGCTAGATTTCAAACTATACAACACGATCTCATGGCACTTGGAGTCAAATTCACTGATTTTGATTTAGTTAAATGAATCTTAATTTATTTGACCGTTGAATGGGAAAGAAAGGTTTTAGCCATAAAAGAAGCTAACGATCTCTCTCAACTCAAAGTCGAAGACCTAACAAAAAATCTGATGTCATATGAAGCTAATTTACAGATAAGAAAGGAGCGAAATCGAGAAAAGAAGAATATTGCCTTTTAAGAAAATAATGGCAGTTCCGATTTGGATGAGGAAGAAATTGTATTCATAGCTAAAAACTACCAAAATTCAAGAAATTCAAAAGGATGATAAAATTTCAAAATGGTGACAATTCAAACTCATCAAATCAAACATCGGTCAAATATTATGGATGTGACAAGTTCGGCCATATGAAGAAAGATTGTCCACAACTCAATAATGACAAAAAGAGAAGCAAATTCGAGAAATTCAAAAAGAAGCAAAGAAGCAAAGGGCCTTTCAAGTAACTTGGGATGACTCCGGTTCTTCTTCCTTTGACAATGATAGTGAAAGCAAATCAGAACAAGCTAATGTCTGTTTTATGGCTAGTACTGATGGGGAACACCCTGAATTAACATATGATGAAATTTTGGAAATTAGCATAGAATTAGATGACCTAAGAAACCAAACTAGGAATATATAGGAAAGATAAACGGAGCAGAGATAAATATTGGTTTATTAACAGATGAAAAAGCAATATTAGAAGAAGAACTAGAAATGGCTCAAAAAGAATGCAAAAGGTTATCTTCTCAAAATACTACTATATTACATGATTTAGAAAATAGTAAATTAGAAAACACCAAACTTGAAAAAGAAAAACTAGAACTTAAGGAAATTTTAGATTCTAGCAATATTGAAATTTTTCATCTTAAAAACAAGTTAGATAAAATAACTAATAATGTATCGAAATTTAATGAGAAAAACAAAACTTAGAAAATTTGATCAAAATATCAAGACCATCAGGAAATCGAAATGGATTAGGATTTAAAACTAAGCAAAAACATAGAAACTATAGTACACTATATACTAAGTTTAAGAAACCAATCTCAAAAGGTAATATTAATATTCCTGGAACAATTAGTATCAAAATATGGATTTCTAAATCAAATAACAATTTTATTAGACAAAAACATATAGATGAATACTTGAAAAATATTGTTTATAATCAAGGTTCCAAACCTACTTGGGTACGGCTACATTCACCTACTAACACATAGGACCCTAACAAAGGAAGTGGGTACCAATTAAACTTTTACTATTTTGCAAGTACCCAAAAACAAATTAAAAAGCAAGGAAAAATGGATACTCGATAGTGGATGTTCCAAGCATATGACGGGATATTGACATATGTTATCAAATATAACATATATCGATGGCGGCACTGTGACATTTGGAGATAACTCGAAAGGATTTGTCATTGGCATTGGAGATGAACGTTGGTATATCCACTTCTCCCTTTATTTCTAATGTTTTGTTAGTAGAAAAATTAAAACATAATTTATTAAGTATAAGTCAATTATGTGGTAAAGGATTTAAAATCGATTTCGAAAATGATAAATGTAGTATATTGGATCCAAATACAAATTTAATTTTTGAAGGATTAAGAAAACGAAATATTGATGTTTAAATATAAATAATAAAAACAATAATGATTTATGGCTAACCATCAATCATAATGACCCGTGGCTATGGCAAAAGGCTATGGCACAAACGCTTTTGCCGCGTAAATTTTAAATATATAAATAAATTAGCAAAGAATGATTTAGTAAGAGGATTACCCAAAATAAATTTTAAAGTTAAAAATCTATGTGATGCTTGTCAAGTTGGAAAATTAAAGAAAATTTCTTTTAAATCTAAGAAAGAAATTACTTCCAAACAACCGCTTGAATTACTTCATCTAGATTTATTTGGCCCGACTCAAGTAATATCAATAAATCATCAAAAATATGTATTTGTTATCATCGATGATTTTTCAAGATACAATTGGATATTATTTTTAAAACATAAAAGTGATGCGTTTAAAATCTTTAAAACTTTTGCTAAGAGAAAAATTTAATGAACTTAAAAATTAAAAGTATAAGAAGCGATCATGGTGGAGAATTTAAAAATGATATCTTTGAAAATTTTTGCAATAAAAAGGAAATTGTCATAATTTTTTTTTCCGCGAACACCACAAGAAAATGGCGTAGTAGAAAGAAAAAATCAAACACTATAAGAATGCATATGAACATTACCTAGTAGAGTAGTTTACCAAAGAATTTTTGGGTCAAAACTGTTGCTACCACATATTATGTATTAAATCGTGTAACAGTTCAACCTATGACTAAGAATACATGTTACAAATTGTTTTTCGAAAAGAAATCTCCACATTTTCGTATTTTTGGTTCTAAACGCTTTATTTTGAATACTAAAGATAATCTTGGAAAATTTGATCCAAAAGGCAATGAAGGAATTTTTGATGGATATTCGAATCGTGGAAAAGCTTATAGAATTTTTAATAAATGAACTATTATTGAAGAAAGTCTTCATGTTTCTTTTGACGAAGATTTTCAAAGTACCAAAAATGACGACGACGACGAAGTTTATAATAATAGTATAATAATACTCCATAACTATAAACAATAATACCATAAATAATAGTATAATACCACTGTCTGTAAGTAGTGGCACAGTGGTAAGATACATGCTTTCTGGTAAACAGGTCGTGGGTTCGAGTTTCGTCTGCCCTACTCCCAATTTCAAGGCGTTGTGGTGGGTCTCCATTAAAACCGAAAAACTAGTTGGGGGCAATAAATCTCTGTGATGGGCTGGCTAACCTCCCTTCTGTCTGTGGTCGGACCAGGCGGGGGGGAGGGGCTTCTCCCATCCATTCGATTTCATCAGGGCTCTAGGTTGAGTTTTAAAAAAATACCATAAATAATAATGACAATCTTTTAATATCACTACCTCGAATCTTAAAAGATCATTCAATTAATAATGTAATTGGTGATTTAAACACAAGAGCTTCAACTAGAAATCAATTAAATCAAATAAGTCATATTGCATTTATATCTAATTTTGACCTAAAAATTAAAAAGAAGCATCAAAAGATGATTTTTGGATTATCGTAATGCAAAACGAACTTAATCAATTTGAAAGAAATGATGTACGGGAACTTATAAAAAGACCAAATGATCAATCCGTAATAGAAACAAAATGAGTTTTTAAAAATAAAGCATATGAAAATGGAAACATTGTTCGTAATAAAGCAAGATTAGTTGCTCAAGGATACTACTAAAAAGAAGAAATTGGTTATGAAGAAACAACCGCTCATGTAGCACCTCTTGAAGCTATACCAACATTACTTGCCTTTTCATGCCATCATAATTTTAAATTATTTCAAATGGATGTTAAGAGTGCATTTTTAACCGGTTTCACAAAAGAAAAAGTTTATGGTGGACAACCATCCTTATTTGTTCATAAGAAATATCCAGACAATGTTTTCAAACTTAAAAAGGCATTATACGGATTAAAACAAGCACCCCGTGCTTGATATGAGAGATTAAAAACACATTTATTAAATTCTTGTTTTCAAATTGAGAAAATTGATTCTACATTATTTATAAAAAGAGAAAATAATAATATAATAGTTGTACAAATATATGTTGATGACATTATATTTGGATCAACTAAAGAGAAACTATGTAACGATTTCTTTAACATAATGAAAAATGAATTCGAAATGTCGCATATAGGAGAATTAAATTTCTTTTTAAGTTTACAAATAAAACAACTAGAAAATGGAAATTTTATAAATCAAGAAAAATATCGTAGAATATTATTAAAACAATATGGAATGGACAGTACTTCAAGTGAACCAACTCCAATGAGCACGAGTTTACATTTAGATAAAGATGAAAATGGAAAGGATTTCGATCAAAAATTATACCGAAGTATAATAAGTCTCTGTTATACTTAATGGCTAGTAGATCAGATATTATGATGAGCGTTTGTCTATGTGCAAGAGCTCAAGAACAACCTAAGGAGTCACGTCATCAAGCGGTTAAAAGAATTATACGATACTTAACAAACACCAAAGATTAAAGACATTTTTACCTGAAAGGCAGCTCTTTCAAACTTGTATCGTACATCGATATAGATTTCGGTGGTTGCAAGACAGATAGAAAAAGTACGAGTAGCATATGTCATTTCATCGGAGAATCTATGGTTTCGTGGTAAAAAGCAAAATTGTGTTTCTCTCGACATGTGAAGCCGAGTATATCTCAGCAGCCTTAGCCTATGCACAAGTAATTTATATGCAACAAAACACATAAAGATTTTGGTAAAATTATAACTAAATCTCTAATAGATTGTGATAATTCCAATGCTATAAATTTATCTAAGAATCCAATTAATCATTCTCATACAAAATATATCGACATTCGTCGTCATTTATTAAGAGATAATGTGAAAAAGAAATTGTTTCTCTTGAATTTGTTAACACCGAGAATCAAATTGTCAATATTTTCACCAAACCACTATGTGAATCATCTTTTATAAAGCTACGTCGAGACCTTGGTATATGTTCAATTAATGAATTAATTAATTAATATATGTCACATTTATTTCTCATTCTAAAATTTTAATTTCTCTATATAAAATTCTAACTTGAATTTATTTTAGTTAATTTTTTGACAACTATAACAAGAAACTACTAACAAATTAATGGTTAAAACGGTTCTATTCATACAAAATTTTAACTATAAATATACTATATATTCCAATTATACATGGTTAAAGAAAAATAAAAAACAGAAATATTATTTATAAATTTAGAAAAGTGGAAAATAACAAGGACAAACTTTGAAACAAAATTTAGGCTAAAGGACAACAAGTTTCATCTTTGGGCTGAAAGACCAACTTTGAAAAAAATTAAGTTGAAGGACAATGCTAATTATAGCTAGCATTTTTGTACAGTGTAAAACTGAATATAATACTGGTTGTAACTAACATTTTGTATACTGTGAAAAATGAATATAATGCTAGTTGTACCTATCATTGTCCTTAAGCCAAACTTTTTCCAAAGTTTGTCCTTCGGCCTGAAAGTGAAACTTGGTGTCCTTCGGTCTAATTTTTTACAAAAGTTTGTCCTTCTCCCTAATTCCCTCTTTACAAAAACAAAAAATACCTTTTGATCACGACTCCACTTACTCAACTATCGACTTTAGTTCACATTCATATCAAATAACACCTCCGTCAATTGGATCGGCCTCAATAAATATTATGGCATTACCTACATATTACACCGGCTGCTCTCCGAAGGAAAAACAATCCTGAGTGATCTCAGACGTTTTTCGCTCTTCCTGAGACGTTTAAGCCAAGTTTCGGCTGTTACAAACGACACTTCATGTATATTTTTCTCATCCAACTTTTTAACTATTACCTAATCTATTTCAATTCTAAAACTTCAACTCAAAAACCCTAGCTTCCTAAAACCCTAATTCGTCAAAAATGGCCACCAAAGCGAACAATCCAGTTATCAAGAGATCAAAGAGAGGTCAATCTTCTTCTTCTTAAACCAATCTTGTCATCGATGCCCATATTCAAGAATGGCTTCGAAATAGTCTAATTGCTAACAAAGGATTCGAAGAGCTAAAGCAAAAGAAACTTCATTCTAGTCCGTTCTACCAATTATGCAAATTTGGAGAATATGGTCTTCAAGAACTCACCATCGCCTCCGGTTATCGAGAATTGATCAATTTCAATGAAAATGAGGTACAAATTGATCAATTGGCCATCTTTCTTTTTATGCAAACCTATGCATTAATGATATTTGGACACCTGAAAATGAAGATGGTTGGTTAAGGACTAATGTGTACATTCGTATTTTGAACATTAGTGTTAACTCAATTGGTTGTTTTCTCGATTGTTCCTCTACTGGACTTGATTTAGAGGAAATTCACGACCATATAAATCTGCCACGTGAGAAGTTACAGACCAAATTTGGGAAGATAGAATGTCGCAATGGAAATTCGTTTATTTACGACCAAAAAATCGATTATTAAATTATATTACAATTAATACGATAATTCTCTGGTTAGGAAGTCATGAGCAAATATATAAAAATGACCACAAAGCCCTATATGCTATATTTGGTGGAATTCAAGTAAATTGGACAAAATTATTCATGATGGAATTAAAATTGTTTGATCTCACCACCGACGCATAATTATATATGCTCCATACATAATGCGTCTTTTACAAGGTCTCGGGGTACCTGCTTATATTTCTCATTTCAAAGAAACTCCCGTAAAAGAAAGTGTTATAAGATTTTTATCCTTAATGCATCTTCCTGAAAGGCCACCTCCAATCATGTCTCTGGCTCAATGGACAAATCAGCAACAATAATAAATATATCTGGTTCCTCCATAACAGGCTCAAGCACCTCCTCCTCCATAATAAGCTCAATCACCTCGTCCTCCATAACAATCTGGTTCTTCTCACCATACTACCGAATATCATGCTAATTAAGAGATTTACGAAACTCGCACTGAACCAACTCAAAATGAATCCATCTATGATTTAACGCTTCGAAATAAAAAATTGATCGCGGTCCATCAGAGAGCTTTGGAGAAAAATCAAAAATCTTTGCACAATAAAATGGTCAACTTGAAACGATCATTTTCTACATGAATAACTAAAATGGAGAAAACTTTGAAAAAGGTTGTTTTCACTTTGGACAAAGTTATGAGAAAAGTTCGTGGCAGATCATCTTCTAGATCATCCTCTTCTCCTTCTCCAACACCACCTCCTTTAGTACAAACTCCAGTTTACCGTCCTCATAGATCATCTCTTTATGGAGGAAGTTCCCAACAAGATTGAGGAAAGACAATTATGCAGGAAGAACTAGAAGAAGAACAATAAGATAGCGATGTTATGTTTTGACCCGATCCTTCAGAGCCACAACAAATGAATCTTTCGACGTTTCAAGGATTGTCCATTCATGAAAATGAAGAATATACGCAATGAACGGAAAACTATCATTCAACTTCGTCCGCCTACAATGACTATTCTGATAATTATGGTTATTTATTTAATTACAATTATCATGACTATCAATGACTGTTCCTTGCACTTTTATGATTATTTTTTTGTTCTTTGTTGTTCATTCATTTGCATTGATGTTGTTATTTCCCTAAATATTTCATCATGATTTTTATGGCTTTGTTTTTAGTTCATTTCCGCTATTATATTTTTTGATAATGCGAAGGGGGGAGATGAATATGCATATACATAGGGGGAGATATCATTCAAGGGGAGTTATCTTTTCATTACTTATTACTCACTATTGTATAGTTATCGTCATAAAAAAGGGGAAGAATGTTAGAACCTCTATTCTGCGATTTCAATAACAACAACTATACAAACACATATACATGATATATCTTATCATACTACAGGTGTATATATTAAAAGAAATGCACAACAAAATCATGGCTCACAGACAGTTGAAGAAGATGAAACATACATTTAAAAGTAAGGTCATATTATTGTATTATAGTCATAGATATATGTTGTACAATCTTCTTGAGTGATCAAAACACACACAATTTCATATTGACAAATCTTATTAACTACTTACACTGATTTTATACTTCACAATATGACAGACGTCTATCACTTTATCATAAACGCCTGTGATAAATCTCTGTAAATTATTTTTAGACAACCATAGACGTCTTTCATATAAGAACGGACCTCTGTAAACTGTCTCGGCCTGTAAATAGAAAATTGCAACTGTTGTTGTTGAATAGATGCTTCTCTCTATTTTGAAAAAACTTCTTACTCCTTCAATAGTTGCTATTATTAATCAAAGTGTAATCTTTTAAGAAGTCGTAACTTTTCAAATACAGCTCTTTGATTCTATAAATACTTCAATCGATTGAAATTTTACCTTAACTTGATCTACTATTCTCTAACTTCTATGTTCATATTCTCTTGTGCTACCATTGACTCAATATGCTCAATCACTTTCAACCAAAATCTATATATTTTGGTCAAATTATTTCCTACAAATCCAAGCAACTCACGCTCATTATCATTCAAAGGAGATTATAGAAAGAATTATACTAGCAGTCAATATCCGTGTTGTATTGAACCAAGGTTGGTAAAGGAATACTTTTGTATCATCCTATTCCTCCGGACAAAACGAGGGTGATTGTTTACTAAAATACCAAGGGGAGCTTTGGAACTGGACGTACGATGGGAAGTCCGAACCAGTATAAAAACTCTGGTGTGCTCGTTTTTATACTTTGCTTTTTATACTTTGTTATGTTGCTTAATATTTAGCACATATATTGGTATACACTCACATACTAATACACAAGTCATATTAGATACGATCCACTAGGCTTTCAAGTAATGCGGAATAACTAAGTTGGTATTATTAACATCGGCTAACTCACTCATGTGTTTGTGTGTCTACCTTATGATCTTGAAACATCAATTTTTTAACTTCGTTTTTACAACTCATTCTTTAGAGTGGTGTATAATTAGAGCAACTCCAACAGCTTAAGGATTAAATATTTAGTGGTTGAATATTCAGCCTATGAGATTAAAGTGGGAGCCCAACAGAAGGCGCTCATTTAATAGGCCCCCAGCATCAGGCGCCTGTTAAATTGGTGTCCAATGTTGGCCTCTTATTTAAGCCACACCCAGCCCACCTTCCCTCATAAATCCTCATTTTAATCTTCTTTTCTATTCTAAAAATGGTTGAAATGCCGCCATACATCACCAAAATCGCAAAGACGTACGGTTCAAAAATAGACAGAGGAGCTAGCCGGTCTGCTTCACATTGCTCCTAGCCCGAGATGATGATTCACGACTTACGAATCTTGCATGAGCTACCTGAGGGATATATGCATCACATGTGGACAGCTTTGGATACAGTCGAGGTATAATTCTAAATATTAAATAACTGTTAGTGCATGAATGTTACGTTAATCATATATTACCATGAACTATTGTTTATTATATAGACCCATTACGTACCCAATATATTAATCGATGTTATGTTAATCGTATATTAATCATGAACTATTGTTTATTTTATAGACCCAATATGTCAATTGTCGGAGCAGTTGGTCAAGTGTATAGTACAGTACTACGATATACTTCCTCAGGGTCTGGTAAATAGGCTGGAGGCCGGTCCTTTTTCCTTTTTCTTACAGATTTGACCCTCTAGTCATTTGATTGTTTACTCATATCCACCCTAGTTGAGAGATGGTGACCTACCACACGCACTTTTCATTTTTCAGATTTTGAGCTGGGTATTACCTCGGTTGATTTTTATATGTTGATTGGGATTGAGATAAGAGACGTAGATAGGATGCCTTTTCCTTTTGACCATTCATATGAGAGTCCTAAGCTTTTTACTGTATATCTATCACATATTGACGGTGGTTATGTTTCTTCAGGCGCTGTTCTCTTGACACATCTACATGAGTATATTGCAGCATATATGGGTATCGATGCTATGAGTGATGCTGTCTTTAGGACATTTCTCTTATATTTATTTGGTTCGACTTTCTTTTCGAATCAAAAGAATACTATTAGATTATGGTATCTTGCAGCAATAGCCGATCTAGATCAGCTATATATTATAGACTAGGGGTCTTCTACTTGGAGGTTTATATATTGCACTTGATTCTTATGCTCTTGGGGAGGTGAGGTAAATGTTTGGCTTCTGTTATATTTTGTCGTGTCGGTACTATGAGTACACGACAATCATGCATCCCCGCAATGTTATAACAGTTGGCTAGATAATGGAGATATATTTCCCATGCACTGGTCTATAATCTTCATCAGGTTTTGAGTAAGCACATCGACCCCATTATTTCCCTTAAATGGTGATTCTCTACCCGATGAGTCTTCCAGACTAAGTATGATGATTTTGATGATTTTTTCTTTCCCTTCTCCTTAGTTTGAACATCGCTCAAACTCTTTGCATTATCGGAATTTCACTTTTGCTGATTTGTCAACAACTCATAACAGTTTGAGAATTGGTAATAGTGTGGTTTTTTTACACTATTTTTCCTTGCAAAAAGCTTTAAGAAATCCTTATTCGCCATTTTTTCTTGAGAATAAAGGAAATCAAAAATTTTAGATTCCACACAAAAGCACAATGAAAATCAACATGCATACCAAATGATCTTCGCCTCCCATTCCACTTGAATTACCTTTCTCTATTTGATAAATCTGTGATTCATAAAATTAATTTTGTCGATTTATTTTTTCGAATCAACCTTGAATCACTAACAATGAACGAGTGTTGTTCGAATGCTTTATGTTGAAGGTATTCATGATTTTCTTCCAGAACTTATCGTCAGATTGGTCCTTACCCCAGATCGAATCTTTGGTATAAAGACAGTAAATGTTGCACAAGTCATAGTCTTCGTCGCTTCGCTATTGGTTGAATAAATGTTGACTAGGTGGAGTACCGTGTTGCTCACTATCGTCTTTGAAAATGTAGTTTTGAGAATACGAAGGATGCGAGAACTGTCCAAATGGTGAAGACATTATGCAGATCTAGTTTAATATAAGATTGTTGTGGTGTAAAAGAAGAAATATTGAAGAGCTTGATAAACTTTTGGAGTTGAAAGCGGGTTATCTATTGAAGGAGGAGAGGAATATAGGCGTCGAGTTACCGTTTTACAGCCGTTGGTCCTTGAATGCCTATTAATCGACGACCGGGGCCAATTCAGCATACTGAATTGGCCCTTGAAGATTACGCATAATCTTCACCATTAGGCCAAACCACACCTCACCACCCACTAGTGTTGGCCCCCGAAGATTACTCAAAAATGTCTGTTAATGTTGTAATATATATTAGGAATATAGGTGAATATGCTAAATGACAAAGGACATTATTATAATCTCCGCTGCATTTGGAGTCTATAAATATAGAACTCATTCGTATTATATAGGACCCCCGAATAAATATACGAATAAAAATGTCTTCACTTTCTAATTTCTTCTACTCTTATTTATTTTTATAAAACGTTATCAGCACGAGGCTATATTATGTAACATATTGTATTAGATTTGGTAGTATTTACATTTGCTTCATTATACTAAATTAATAATGAACTAGCGCATACCAATTATATTCTCTACCAACTACAAGTCATAAAGTTAGTTAATAAGGTCAGAAGACCAACGATAATAAGCGCCCCTACTAGTGTTTCATCTCTAACAACATCTTCTTCATTTATCTGACCTTTTAAAGCGTATCTTTCATTTTATGATTTTTTTCATATTTGTAGCTCCTTTATTTTTTTTACCGAGATAAATCTGCAGCTGTCCTCATATTGGGTTAAAACAACTCCTTTTCATTTATTACTAGTTTTCAAGCTCCTCCCTGTTTTTCGCAAAAAGCATCAAAACAACCCTGAACTGGAAATATCAATAAAAATAAAAAAAGCTCTATGTTATAAAAATATCTTCCTATTACATATTCTCAAATCTAAAAATATCTTCATATTACCTATTCTTATGCTTTTACCTATTATTTAGATAACACCTAGTCTATAAAGATACACGGATGCTTTATCCTTTTCAATTATAAAGTATACTTTTCAATTATAAAAACATTATTTTACATCTTAGCACAGATCATAACAAATACCGAGTACTATTGTCATTATATCTCTATTGAATACTATCTTCTCGTTTTACACCAATAAGGTACGATTTATTTATATTCATAAAATAAACCAAGTTGTACTATTATAAGTTTAGTTTTATTTACTTTATACTTCATATTGTACTGACTATCAGAAGAAATCTCGGATCTTTTATCAATTTCAGTAATTACCCATTCAAATTCTTTTACAATATCTTTCATGCTCTTTGATAAAATCACCATTTGATTTAATCGAGTCGTAGGGTACTAATTTTCTTCAATAATATTTGCAAGAGTCTCACTACTTGTATATGGCAAGTATAACAACGTGGGTTTATCAATCAAATAATTCACACATTTCTCATCATCTATGATGATATTGCAACCCATGTCATTCATTACTCTAACTTCTACATCATTCATATTTAAGCTATCAATGTGTACTTGTAGACTATCTATCATATAAGAAAAATCATGTTTAAGGTGGAGTGCAAGTGCGAACTATAACCAAGCTGGTAGATCTCAGTTAATTCTAGGATATATATTTGCACCTATTTTTACAAATAGCGTTTCTGAATTTGAAAGCCCGCTTGCGTCTCATAGCTCCAGTAACCCAAAACCTTTTGCAACTCTCTGTCCATTTTTTTATTCATCAACTTACAAATATCTGGTAGCGGTAAGTTTATTTATTTTATTTCATAATGTCTAGATTTGAAGCTAAGAGCTTTTCTTCCAATGATCTTAGATTCACTTGTTTAACAGTTAATTTTTTTTCTTTTATCTCAGTTAACATTTTAATGAAAAAGTCTACATCCTTGTCCCTTTAATCTTTATTTTGTTTTCTGCCGACTTTCAGAATTGATTTTTTTTCTAGTGAGTAACAATTTATGTTTTGTGCTTATAGATTGATTCATGGCAAACATTACTACATATTTGGAGAAAACTATTTGTCGTGGATACTAGATGTTGAGATCCACTTGCAATCTCAATGCTTAGAAAATGCCATTAAAAATGGTAATAATATGTCCCAGTAGGACAAAACAAAGGCACTGATATTTCTAAGGCGTTATATCCACGATAATCTAAAATCAGAATATTTAACGAAAAATGATCCTCTCCACTTGTGGAACTCCCTGAAGGAGCATTATGACCACAAGAAGACGGTCATACTTCCAAATACTAGGCGAGAATGGTTGAAACTGAAATTATGTGGAGAAAAGGTAGATGATGCACAAATACTTGAAAAGTCATTTTCAACGTTTCATGCCTCGAACATACTTCTGCAGCAGCAATATCAAGAGTGTTATTTTATAAAATATTCTGAATTCATAGAATGTTTATTAATTGCTGGGCAAAATAATGAATTGCTTATTAAAAATCTCTCCTCAAGACCAACTGGTTCAGCTGCGTTATCAAAAGTTAATGCTAATTTTGCCCACTTCGGAAGAGGTAGAGGTCGAGGACGTGGCCGTGGACGTGGATATAACCCCAATAGAGGCGGTTATGGTGGTTTTAAAGGCAACAAAACTACCAACTTTAAAAAGAAACAAAAGAAAAATGAGCTTGAAAAGACTCATAATTTTACTCCAGAAAATAAAAAGCACTATGGGGAGGTTTGTTATAGATGTGGACGCTCTGGTCATTGATCGCGTACATGTAGATCATCAAAGAAAATAGTTAAAGAATACTAACGTTCGAAGAATATTGAAACAAATAACACTAAAGGATTGTTTGATAACACTAACTTGAAGTTAGATGATTTCTTCGAAGATGATGATGGAAATTTCATAAATGATGAAAATCTCAATGCGATGATTGATGATATGACCGATCTGATTAACTAGAAGTAGCCTGAAGCTTGTTGTGTGGTTTTTCCATTTTATTTTAGTTAGTTTGAATTTGATGTTTGTTTGTTTATTTTATTAGAACTAGTTGAATAATGTGTACTGATGGATGTTGATTTGAATTAGTAGTCTGCTTTGTAATTCTTTTTAGGAAACATTAGCATTTATTTATGTTTAGAATTACTTTCAATAATTGACTAACTATATTATCTTTAATTCTTAAGGTATGGACCATTAATATTTGAATGATGATATACGCCTAATAGATAGTGCAACCACTCATTCGATTTTGAAAAACTAGAAGTTTTTCTCTGAATTATCCGAAAATATTTCAGCTAAAGTATCCACCATAGCTAGATCTGCTAATATAATTGAAGGGTCTGGAAGAGCCCATATAGTAATACCAAAAGGTACTTATGTCTTCATTCAAAATGCATTATACTCAAGCAATTCTAAAGAAATCTGCTAAGTTTTAAGGATATAAGAATGAATGGTTATCATATTGAAACTATAAATGAAAACAATAAAGATTATCTTTGTATTATTTCTAGAACTGAAAGCCAAAAGCTTATTTTAGAAAAATTTGAAACTATTTCGACTGGATTATATTCCACGAAAATTGGCATAGTTGAATCTCACTCTATAAACATGAGCCAGAAGCTCACAAATACAAAGACATTGATTCTTTGGCATGATCGCTTGGGTCTTCCTGGGTCAACCATCATGCGTAAAATCGGTAAAAATTCAAATGGACATGATTTATCAAACCAATTGAATTTACCAAGTGATTACTTATGTGCTCCATGTGCACAAGGAAAATTAATCACTAGACCTTCATATAGTAAAATCACTTCTGAATCTCCAACATTTCTACAAAGAATTCAAGGTGATATATGTGGCCCAATCCACCTGGAATGTGGACCATTTAAATATTTTACGGTATTAATTGATGAATCAACTCGTTGGTCACATGTATGTTTGCTTTCTATAAGAAACATGGCATTTGCCAAATTATTTGCTCAAATAATCTGAAAGTGATTATGTTATAGGATCTGTAATATAGAATATATAAAATAAACTTATTAGTGAGGAAAGTAACTATAAAATAAAATAGCAGTATAGTAAAATGACACCAGAAATTTTTATACTGGTTCGAACTCCCATTCTACGTCCAGTCTCGGACTCCTTCTAGAATTCAAACTAGAAGCTCTCACTTAACCCGAAGGAATAGGTTTACACCGCCTGAGCAACCGAACAAGACTTTTACCACCTGAGCAACCGAACAGGACTTGACCACCTGAGCAACCGAACAGGATTTGAATACAAAGTAGATTGATTGTCTTGACCTTATGTGTCCTTTTAACAACACGGATTTGTCAATTTGAAATACACCCTTCCTATAATCTTTTCCTCAAGTATATATATGTGTAATTGTATGTATATGAAGATAAGAAAGATTTAGATTGCTTAGGAAATATAGATTCATATTCGTAAGCAATAGATATTTGAATATTCAAGAGAGTAGTGAATTCAGAAAAGTTAATTCAAGTAAAAGTAAGCAAGTGAAGTAATTTGATCTTGAAATTCATGCTTATTTATAGTAGACAAAGAGTTACAACATCCGGTGAAAGGTTCTATCGAACAACGATGGATGTAACTCTCTATGAAGAGGAATCCATTCGTGGAAAGAAGTGTCTATTCATAAATATGACAGTTGAAAACGAGGTCAGTCGACTGGTATATGAACTTCAGTCGACTGAGTTTGAAATCATATATGTGCATACATATGTGCACAGATTTAGTCGACTGACTAAGTGCATTCAGTCGACTGAGCTGTGCATTTTATAAAAAACAATATGCACAGGTTCAGTCGACTGAGTGTATGCATGTAGTTGACTGAACTGAGTATTTCCTTAAAACGGTTTGAAAATATAATGTAAAGTTAATTTTAAAAGATCGTTGTTTATGTGAGGGAGTGTGAATTACTTGAGGAAGATTTTAATATATATGAATACTAGACTTAGACTCTAAAATGAAATTTATACTTGATATATGTTCTTCAAGTCTTGTTGCCTCTTCGAGCCTAGTTGCCGTCATAATTTGTAGTCGTAGATTTGTCGAATATTCAATCATTCTTATGTTGTCTTGATTGTATTAGCATGAATCAAAACTTGAGATTCAACATTCTCCCCCTTTTTGATTGATGACAAATCTTTGTGACATATTGAAATATGAGCAAAATCTCGACAAAAATCCTTATAAAACTCCCCCTGAATCCAAGACAAAAATTTGCTTAAATCTGCATGAAATTTGTTAGTATAACACTTCTTCTCCCCCTTTGTCATCGACAAAAAAGAGAGATGTATATATATTTGTTAAAAAAATGTTAGTAATCTAAGAGTATATATAATGTAGACATAAAAAAATAAGACCATATACACAACAACATAAGAGCATATATAACATAGATCACCATACAAACATATACACAACAACAGAAGTTCGCTTACATGACATAGAACAAATTACATAAAAGACATATCATTGTTCCAAAATAAAAACAAACCATTGTTCCAAAATATTGTAAATAAAAAACGAAGCAAGCTACTTACTCATTACCATTACCATCATCATCAGAGCTTTCCTCTCCCTCTTCATCATCTCCTTCACTTTGTTCATCATCCCCACTAGAATCACCTTCTTGACCACCTACTTCTTCTCCCTCTTCTTCTCCTTTTTGTCCTTCTTCGGAAGTTGACCAAGTGAAGTGTGATTGTGGATGCTTCCCTAGAGCCGTAGGCACATGGACGGATGTGGAGAAGGATTGTCCACAAGATAGTACTTCCCAAATATAAATTCAAGAACCCCTTAATGTGATTCAACTTTGAGTTTACCTTAGTGACGGTTTTCTCAACACGGATGATGGTTGTCTCGACACGAGATAGTCGCATATCCAAAAGCTTTTGATTTCTCAAGACAATTGTTAAAGCGTCTCGTGGTTGAGCTTGTGGTCCAATTTCTTGAACTTCATTGAATTCCGTGGAGGTTGTGGTTTTGAAGAGCTTGTTACTTCGCCTTGTGGAGCTTGTTGTCTAGAAGAAGGTTGAGGTTGACCGTCCGCTTGGTTTTGTAGCCAATGTTCGCAAGTTATAATAGTATGATTTCGATATTGCTTTGGAAGTCCCATGAGGCTTAGAGTATTGGTGTTTAGGGAACCAATTGTGGAATAGTCCGATTCGGGGAGAGCAAACACAAAATGACGAATAATTCTCATGATATAAGCGCCGCAGTGTATGGTTTTCATACGGTCTTGGTTAAAAGTTAGAAATTCATCGAGAATTACCTTAGCCCAATTAACGGAACGTTGTCCCCAAATAGCATATAGCGATTGGAAATCGTGCCTATAAACCTTCTCGTAGCTATCGGTTCGGGGATTTATGGTGTGAGTTAAAGCTCGATGCATAATTCTAGCCTTGGGTCGAAGCGCTATTACTTTGAGTTCCGTTAAGTCGTCGGAGAGAAAAAGGTGGCTAGTTCTATCTCGAGTATCCATGTTTACTTCAATGTCGCTTAATTCTTCTCCTTCAAAAGGGCATTGGAGGATCCTTCTTAGTCGAGCAAGTGGTAAGAAAATCTTCATTTTGCAAAATAGAGTCCATACACAATCGTTTGGATTTTGGATATTGTGGTGATCCAAGTTGATATTTGCATAGAACAGCTTGATAAGAAGATGATTTATCTTCAAGCTATTAGCATTGAAATCAAGCAAGGATTCCAAACCACTTCTTCGAGCAAGGTCTTGGATAGCATACGAGGCAAAATCGGGATATTTTATAAAGGAGCCTTCAAATATTCTTGAATTTTTCATCTTGTCAAATCTTTGAACTGCTTTGTCATTGTGTAGCCAACCTCTAATCTATGATTCAGATGGTCTAGAGATTTTTATAGGATCGTGTGATATGAAATATATAAACTAAACTTATTAGTGAGGAAAGTAACTATAAAATAAAATAGCAGTAAAGTAAAATGACACCAGAGATTTTTATACTGGTTCGAACTCTCATTCTACGTCCAGTCCCAAACTCCTTCTGGAATTCAAACTAGCAGCCCTCGCTTAACCCGGAGGAATAGGTTTACACCGCCTGAGCAACCGAACAGGACTTTTACCGCTTGAGCAACCGAACACGACTTGACCGTCTGAGCAACCGAACACGACTTGAATACAAAGTAGAATCAGTAGATTGATTGTCTTAACCTTTTGTGTTCTTTTAACAACACGGATTTATCAATTTGAAGTACACCCTTACTATAATCTTTTCTTCAAGTATATATATGTGTAATTGTGTGTATATGAAGATAAGAAAGATTAAGATTACTTAGGAAATATAGATTTATATTCATAAGCAATAGATATTTGAATATTCAAGAGAGTAGTGAATTCAAAAAAGTTAATTCAAGTAAAAGCAAGCAAGTTAAGTAATTTGAACTTGAAATTCATGCTTATTTATAGTAGAAAAAGAGTTACAACATCTGGTGAAAGGTTCTATCGAACAACAATGGATGTAACTCTCTGTGAAGAAGGAATCCATTCGTGAAAAGAAGTGTTTGTTCATAAATATGATAGTTGAAAACCAGGTCAGTCGACTGGTTTATGAACTTCAGTCGACTGAGTTTGAAATCATATACGTGCATACATATGTGCACGGATTCAGTCGACTGACTGAATGCATTCAGTCGACTGAGCTGTGCATTTTATAAAAAACAATATGCATAGGTTCAGTCGACTGAGTGTATGCATGCGGTCGACTGAACTGAGTATTTCCTTAAAAACAGTTTGAAAATATAATGTAAAGTTAATTTTAAAAGATCGTTGTTTATGTGAGGGAGTGTGAATTACTTGAGGAAGATTTTAACATATATGAATACTAGACTAAGACTCTAAAATGAAATTTATACTTGATATATGATCTTCGAGTCTTATTGCCTCTTCGAGCCTAGTTGCCGTCGTAATTTATAGTCATAGATTTGTCGAATATTCAATCAATCTTATGTCGTCTTGATCGTCTTGGCATGAATCAAAACCTGAGATCCAACATAATCAAATTAAGAGCTCACTTCTCTGACCATCAGATTAAATCAATTCGACTAGATAATGCAGGAGAGTTTACTTCTCAAGTATTTGATGATTATTGTCTATCATTGGGAATTGAAGTTGAACATCCAGTAGCTCATGTTCACACTCAAAATGGTCTGGCAGAATCATTAATTAAGCGTTTGCAACTTATTCCAAGACCATTGCTTACGCAATCAAAGCTACCTATTTCAGCTTGGGGACATGCAATTTTGCATGCATCAAAATTGATTAAAATTAGACCAACGGCTTTTCATCAATTTTCACCATCACAACTTTTAATCGGATCCCAATCAAATATTTCACATTTACGAAAATTTGGTTGCGCTGTACACGTACCAATAAGTCCCCCACTTCGTACTAAAATGGGTCCTTAACGTAGATTGGGAATTTATGTGGGATTTGATTCACCATCGATAATTCGTTATCTTGAACCTCTCACGGGTGATGTCTTCACTATAAGATTTTCAGATTGTAAATTTGATGAGACAATCTTCCCACCGTTAGGAGGTGGAAAGACCATTCCAGTACAATGGAGGGAAATATCATGGAATAATCCATCTATGTCTCATTTGGATCCACGTACCAAATAATGCCAACATGAGGTACAAAGAATTTTGCATCTTCAGAATATCGCAAATCAAATGCCTGATGCATTTAGTGATGCTGCAAAAATAACTAAATCTCACATTCCAGCAGCAAATGCACCAGCTACAATTGAAATCCCAGAAGAACCAAAAGCAGCAAAAGAATCTAAAGCAAGACAAAAACGTGGAAGACCAATTGGTTCAAAGGACTTGGCGCCTACAAAAAGAAAGTCTAATAAAAAATCATCAATTGATAAACCTTCCAAAGAGGTTATAAATGATCTAAAAGATAACTTAAATGAAATTCCCAATTCTCCTAAAAATGCCAAAAAAGTATTATTTCAGAAGAAATAATAGAAGCTTTCAAAAATAAATGGTACCTAACAATAATGAGATCTCAATATTTTATACAAAATATGGAGAAATGTGCGATCGAAGTAAAATAATAATCGATGATGTATTCTCATTCGCAGTAGCTACTGAAATAAATGAAAGTCGTGACTATAATGGGAATAATGATAATGAACCAACTAGCATAAATGAATGTCGAAAAAGACATGATTGGTTAAAATGGAAAGATGCTATCCAAGTTGAGCTAGATTCACTTCAAAAACATGGTGTATTTGGACCAATAGAGAAAACACCATAAAATGTTAAAAAGGTTATAAATGGGTATTCGCTAGAAAACAAAATGATAAAAATGACGTCGTGAGATACAAGGCACAACTTGTCGCACAAGGTTTTCTACAGAGACCATGTTTTGATTTTAAAGAAACATATTCTCCTGTTATGGATGTCATAACATTTTGATACTTGATAAGCCTTGTAGTTTCTGAAAAACTAGATATAAGATTAACTGATGTTGTGACAGCTTATCTTTATGGTGAATTAGATACCGGTATTTATATGAAGTTCCCAGATGGATATAGGTTGCCTGAAGAAAAATCAAAGTCGATATACTCATTCAAACTGAGACGATCACTATATGATTTGAAACAATCTAGAAGAATGTGGTATAACCGTCTTTGTGAATATTTGGTAAAAGCCGGATATAAAAACAATCTCATTTGTCCATGTGTCTTTATAAAGAAATCAGTAAAGAGATTTGTTATTTTAGCAGTTTATGTTGATGATATAAATTTGATTGGAACTTCAGAAGAGATTGATGAAACAATAAATAACTTAAAGAAAAAATTTGAAATGAAAGATCTTTGCAAAACTAAATATTGTCTCGGTCTACAAATCAAGCATAGTACTAATGGCATACTGATCCATCAGTCAAACTACATTGAGAAAACACTCATGCGTTTTCAAATGGATAAAGTATATCCACTTAGTACGTCTATGGTTGTCAGATCTTTGGATATTAAAAAGGACCCTTACCGCCCAAAAGAAGATGGTGAAAATATGCTTGGTCCAGAAGTACCATATTTCAGTGCCATTGGTGCATTATTATATGTAGCCAAATGCACGAGACCAGATATTGCATTCTCAGTAAATCTTCTAGCAAGATACAGTTCAACACCAACAAAAAGACACTGGAATGGTATAAAACAAATCATGAGATATCTTCGTGGAACGACAAATTTAGGTTTATTTTATTCTAACATAGGTAATAACCCAAATCTAGTTGGCTATGCTGATGTAGGTTATCTTTCTAATCCACATAAAAGCAAGGTCACAAACTGGATATGTGTTTAGTAACAGTAATGCCACTATTTCATAGCGAACTACGAAGTAAACATTGGTAGCACCATCATCCAATCATTTTGAAATACTAGCACTACATGAAGCAAGTCGAGAATACATTTGGTTAAGATCGTTAATTGAGCATATTCGAAATACGTGCCAGCTCCCTTCGGTTACAGAAGGATCAACTATTATTTATGAAGACAATGCAGCTTGCGTAGCTCAGATTTAGGTAGGTTACATCAAGGGTGATACGATGAAACACGTTTCTTCTAAGTTTTCCTTCGCACACAAACTACAAAAGAACAATAAAATAGAGGTGAAACAAATCTAGTCCCAAGAAAATCCGGCAGATCTATTCACAAAGGCACTTCTAAAATCAACGTTTTAGAAGATGGTGTATAAAATTGGTATGCGTCGGATGCATCAACAGACTAATTGAATAATGCGTTATAAATCAGGGGGAGCATTCAAAAGTATGCTATAATATATTCTTTTTCCTTCACTAATATTTTTCCCACTGGGTTTTTGTTAGTAAGGTTTTGATGAGGCATTATCTTGATTCAGAAACATCAACCCTCATAATGTCATTGGCTTTTAATGAAGCAATTATTCTTATCGGGCACATATTCAAGGATGCATGTTGTAATATATATTTGGAATATAGATGAATATGCTGAATGGCAAAAGACATTATTGTAATCTCTGTTGCATTTGGAGTTTGTAAATATAAAACTTGTTTGTATTATATAGGGCCCCCGAATATATGAATAAAAGTGTCTTCTCTTTCTAATTTCTTATACTTTTATTTATTTTTATAACAGTTAACCAATTCTCTTGCCTCTACCAAGCAGAGAAATCGGTCGATTTCGAGCGTTAGACCATCAATTTCCCCACTAAAATTGATGGGGGCACTTTGCAATAGATAATATTTGGTGCATGTATCTACTCCCATCTTAGGATGAATTACACTTCCAATCTCCCTGTTCCAGCATGCCAAACCAAATAAAACACAATTTTTCATACAATTTCATATTGTTTCTTGCGGGAGTGATTTGCAAAATACTTGATTATGTGTGACATATTTATCGATATGGTACATTGGAACAGCAAATACTTGAATGTCAGTGATTTCCTATCATCTCAGGACAAAATCAATTAATCATATAGATATCTCTGTTTCGATGTGGCGAATAAATCATAGCATATTCTTTGAGTTGAATTCCATTCGATTTCCACATGAGAGGTCTATTTGAAAAATACTTGAATGTTAACCAAGTATTTAAGTGCGATGTACAACATCGGGTGTAGTTTTCCCAGGGAAATCACAGTTTTTTGGAACTTTTATCTCGGTGTGCCTGATGCACCAAAAGTTTTTAACAAAGAAGACCATTAGGTTTCATAGGAGGGATTTTTGGCGGAATTCTTGAATATATATGAATTATTTATATTGAAACTCACCACAAAATAGAATACTGGATCTAAGACTAGCCATCTTGTTGCCGGTCACATTTGTTTGATTTAGATATATCAGCAGTATATATTTCATATTAATATATCATATAATAAATGTATTCACACCACGGTATTTTGACAAATCTAGAAGATAAAATTACATGATGTATTCCATGACTTGCTGTGTGGCTTGAATACTGGGTGAATTACGAATAAAGTCCACTTTTTACTTCATTTTTGTTTGTTTTTGTACTTATACTCTATCTAGTATTTATGTTTTCGGATGAGTGAATGCAAATAAGCTATATTATACGTCGCCTCAATTTCACGGCGGCTCTCAACTCAAATTAGCTGTCCCATAATTTAACATTCAACATATACAATATTATACGTCGCCTTCATTACAAATTTGCATAATAGGTAGTGGGATATTGCTTGGGGTAACATGGATTTGAAACAAGAGTAAATGCTATTTTAATATCTCATTTTCGGTTTTTGAATTCTAATAATAGATTTTATATTTAATGTGTTAACAAGGACATTCCTTTTTCCACTTTCTAATAGAATAATTAAAAAATACCATAAAATTTTACACTACACACTTTTTTATAGTAGGTCTTTTTAAGGGACTACGAAAGACATCATTTTCAACTGCTTTTTGAACGACGAACAACCACCGATTAATACCAGAGCGCGTCTTCAAGGCAGGAAATAGAATCTGAATGGATGTAACACGCGTCTTTCACATGGGAAACTCACCTTAGTGAACTAGTGGCTTGGACTTCGTCATTTGATTCGAGAGTTCGGGCTTTTCACAGTGCTCAGTTTGTTGTCGAGTTTAAGAAGCCGATCAACACTTTCTCCGACTTCGAACTCGAGTTAACATCAAGGAGAAGAATGAAAAGGCTGAAAATTTGACCACGACAGCAGGCGACCCAGTGCAGACTAATCTTGGGGTCATTTTAGAAGTTCGAAGCGCCTATGCATCGACCATGAGGTGACGACCATGGAAATCCATAATGAAGCAATAGATAGTTGGATGACGCCACTTTTAAGTATTTGGTGAGGAACCACTCGAAGAACGTAACTAAGCCAAAAGAAGAAGAAAATCTATACCAAACACCCAGCTACAACGTTAAGTCATGAGTCAATAAATCAACATCGTTTCAAATACAAGCTTGAAATCCATTAAAAAAAAAAGTAGAAATTCGACATACAAGAACAATAAACCCATCTTTTGATAGGTAAACAAGATTGATTTTACGTTTTTTTATTGCAAAACTTTCAATCTACTATTTAATTTGATGTACATACTTTGATGGATAAGATCAGTTGTCCTTAATTTCTTTATTCTCGTGTCTCCAAACACATTTCAATGTTTGATTTATACATGGTTAGTTATATGTATGATAGGGTAGATGTCAGTTATTAATCAAAATCTTGTAATGTTGTTGACACGTGGAGGTAAAAATAGGGATAAATGCATTGAACGCTAATTCAACATGATAATTTTGTCAAACTTCGCGTTCATATGGTTTTGATTTAAGTAGAACGGAAGAAACATTATCTGTTTACTACATGACGGAGATGCGTAGTTGAGTTAGATGAAAAATAGTAATCATCTTTGAAGGTTCGTGAGTAATTGAATGATTGATTTGAAAGCCACTGGGCGTTGGTTCAACAGGAGCAAATATTCTACTTTTGTACCCAACAATTACACACTGCAAAAGGCAGCAACGTATTGTTGAAAAGCTTGCTGCAATTCCATGCGTCATCCTATTGACTCAGCCGAATGGAGATCGTTGAAGAACAAGTGGCCAGAGTTTGCTAAAAATGAGCGAAATGTTTGGCTTGGTATTGCTACTGACGGGTTTAACCCTAGTGCAACACAATCAAGTAATTATAGTTGCTGACCTGTGTATACGGTTCCTTATAACTTACCCCCTTCATTATGTATGAAGTCGGAGTTTCAAATGTTATGCTTGTTAATTCCTGGACCAAGAGCACCTAGTAAAGATATTGATGTGTATTTGGAACCCCTTGTCGATGAATTGAAGCAGCTATGGACAGAGGGCGTGCCTGCATTTGACATGGATAAGAAAGAGCATTTCACTTTGAGAGCAATGCTATTATGGGGAATTCATGATCTACCTGCATTTGGAAATTTATCTGGTTGTGTAACACATGGTTACAAAGCATGTCCTGTTTGTGCTGTGGAGACTGAATCAGAACGCATTGAAAATAAGATTGTTTATACGAAGTATAGAAGATTTTTAAAGAATGGTCATCCATATAGGGCATTGAAACATGGATGGTATAAGAATATAGAGGATAAGGAACCTCCAACACGATTGACGGGATCAACTCTTTTAGAAAAGCTTGCTCATATCAAATATGTACCCGGTAAAATAACAAAAAACAAAAAATGGATAGTAGATGATATCGACCTTGACGATGAACATTTTGTAAACAAAAATGGCGATGACGAAAGACCAGCATGGTATAAGAAGTCGATTCTTTTTGGCTTAGAGTATTGGAGTAGTCATAGAGTGCGACATACCATTGACGTGATGCACACTGAGAAGAATGTATCGGAGCATTTCATTAACTTGCTGTTTGATAGATACAAACAATCTTCCAAATTTGCATTTGATAAAACATACAGGATGCAATGTTGTCAAGTTCTAAAAGATGCAAAACTTCCATCATGCTTTGGGACTAAGTTAAGCAACTTAGTAAATATTCAACCACCCAGTTTGAATATTAGAAAGTCATATGACTATCATGTTATTATCCAGTATTTTTTGCCTATCATGGTTCAACATGCTTATCCAAAGTGTCATGACTTAAGACGTGCGATATTACAAGTATGCTTGTACTTCAATATTATTTGTTCGAAGGTTTTAATTCGAGAGCATATCCAAGCTGCCAAAGATATGATTGCCGAGGCATTATGCATGTTGGTGCATTATTTTCCCTCTCAATTTTTTGACATAAGCATACATCTAATGGTGCATTTAGCTGATAGGCACTACTATGTGGACCAGTTAGTTATACATGGATGTATCCATTTGAAAGGTGCAGCATTTTTTAAATATAATTATCACATGATTCATTTTCAATAGTAACGTAAATGATGTATTTTTATATTAGAGCTATGAAGGAATGCAAAGACATACCAAGCAATAAACGCTACGTGGAGGGATCAATTTCCGAAGCATATCTTGTTTCAGAATCCGTTAAATATGCCATGGAATATATGCCAAATCCACGTACTGGTAATCATAGCTCTAAACAAGCACCATTTTTAGATAAGAACGGAGATGACATTTATGAACGTTCCATCATTGAGGGTAAAACTATCAAGTTATCTGGCATACAACGTACTCAAATTCGAAGGTGGATACTTTTTTGGATGGAAATTCCAGACCGAGATGATTATTATAGGTTTGCATTTTTTTTCTACACGCTATAAGATGTAACTTTAATATTTACTTACGCCACCATATATTGGTTTGTAGCGAATACCGATCGTTGTTAGAAGATGCTCAACGAAGTAGAAAGAAGCTCCATGCAAGGACGGAAGTAGTAGTGCAAACTGAATTCATTGAGTGGTTGTACAAGAAGGTTTGTTAAATTCCACAAAGATCATAATTCGATAATCAAATTAACATTATTTAACTTAATTAAATTATTTTAATAGTTAATGGAAGAAAAATGCATGGATTCATTGTTATGGTATTACGTTAGTGGACCAGCGTGGGAAGCCAAAACTCATCTTAAGTATAGAATAAATGGTTATGTATTTTCTCCGCAACGCTATGATGACACCCTTTCAACGCAAGATAGTGGTGTTTGTATGGATGCAATAACAACATTTGTTGCAAGTGCGAAAGATTTGAATCCTACAGATGATGACACCACTTGGTATGGTATTATCAAGGAAATCATTGAAGTTGATTATTATGAATTTTCACATGTAGTATTCTATTGTGAGTGGGTCAATATTGCTGATAAAATACATGGTTGTAAGGTTTGTCCGGACTCTAATTTGTTGATGGTGAATCTAAAAAAACTTAAAAGCAGCGACGGAGAGTATGATGAGCCTGCAATTCTTGCATCAGAAGCAAGTCAAGTTTATTACATACCAGACATACAAAATCCCGATTGGTCCATTGTACGACGTTCACCTAAACGCTTGACAGATAGCGTGGATGATTACGAGATGCCAACAAACTTCCAGTCAGTTTTAAAGGAGCAATCTAACTTAACAACGTTGTTGAAATGTATTGAATCCAAATAGATGAGCTTGATTGAAGTAGTAGTTGCTTGTTTTGTAACTTTATTAGTATTCTCAGTCATTATGCGTGAAGCTTTCCATTCATATGAATTGAGATGTAAAAATTCAAAATTAATGAATATGAACAGAAAGCATGGCAGACTTTTGGAAATATGTGAGTTTTAAGTGGCAGTTTTAAAATGTATATAGTTTTTTATATAATTTTATGGCATTATATTTTGTAGATAGGTTGTTATATCTCTTGCATTATATTTTGGCAGTATGTCGGCTAGTTGCAGTAGACATATAGAAAGCAGAGAAGAAGAAGTTCCTCCTCCCCCACCAAATAAAAAGTATTGGATAATTGTTGAGATGGATGGTGCTAAAGGCGACGATGCAACAAAGTGGAGTTCCCGTTGTGGCACTCTAATTCGAAGGCATATTCCCATTAGCTATGAGGATTGGAGGAAAGTTGATGGGTTTTTCAAGGATAATTTATGGAAAGCACTCATGGTATTTGAATTTACAATTTTTACAAGAATGATTTTTTTGTGTGCATATTTGAAGTACAAAATCATGTTTAGAACATTTATTTTACATTTCTATAGAAGGAGTTTGATTTGAATATAAACCCCGATTTAGCTCGACCTATTTTAGAGAAGGCGTTTTCACAGTACTTCAGAACAGCAAAAACGAAATTGAGAAAGCTATATCTTAAAACAAAAGAAGGATAGTTATTGCCTAGGCGTCTTGCGATTGATAACCGACCCGAAGACATTGATAAAGTTCGGTGGGAGTGGTTCATCGACATTGAGTATGCTGATAAGAAGAAAAAACAATGCAAGACGAATGCTGATAATAAAAGAAAGAACACCATAAATCATACATTGGGAAGAAAATCTTATAATATACTATATGAAGAATTGGTACGTAGTAAGTCTTTCACAACTAATCGCGATAATATTGTATAATTGTTTAATATATTTACATTTATTTATGTAGGAAACTGATAATCCCGAATGTAAAATTACACGAGCAAAGGCATGGAAAGTGGCGCACACAAGTAAAAAAACCGGAGAGGTGCTTCCTTGCGCCGCTGAAAAATATGTAAGTCTTTTACAATTTTGCATTTACAATGTTTATTGTTAAGATTAATGTTAGCTATTGCTTAATAATACAATCAGCACACAACTCACCACTTTATAAGCTGTTCTCTGAAATTCCAGTGGCAACTAGTATTGCTTTGGAAACTTCAGTATATTGACAGAAAGGACTTCAATAACATTTTCTTTCTTTTTTAGAATGTTGAGGAAGAAAAGAATCATACTGACTATTCTATTGTCTCTTTTATATGCATATTAAATTCGAGAAAGTCAGATAATCTCAAATTAAATAGTAAGAAAAGATACTGCACTCTTTATGTCAGACAAAAAAATTTCTGAACAAAAATCGTGACCTCGATATATGTATTTGTTTGCCTGGGTTGCATTACATCTGCATATTAGTCTCCATCCATCAAAATAAATTTTGGCATTGTTAATTAGCTACGAACAAGAAGGATAGATATGTGCAAACTGTTCTGCTGCTGCATGCTGCCTTCTTCTTCATGTCTAATTTCAAAGTTGCTTTCCTCTTCCATTTCAGCTTTTGTTGACAGTTTATGAAATTATACGTGTTATATGTTCAATGTATATCGCGAGATGGATATATATATATCCTGGATGGACCAGCTAAATATTAGGATTACCTAAAGTAGACGGTTATTATGTTCTTTTAAGTATTAGCTATAAACCTAACCGTTCCAAATTGAATAGTAGAGCGTATGTGGTTATGGAAAATAAATCAAACTGGGTAGAGGAGTAGGTAATGTTGACTAAAGTATGGTTGTTTGTCAACCATGAAAATGAATGCTGAGATTGAAGATTGTGGGTCTGGTCACTTAAATGTTAATGCTTCTAAGTGAATTTGATGACAGCCAATTAATCATTGTCAGGAACGAATTTAATATTGATTGCTCCCAGAGTTGGTTTGTTTACGATTAATCAACCAAGATAATCAAAGTGAATTAGATTAGTGTGGCATCCCACTGCAGTAAATATGTTGCGTGTGTGTGAAAGTCTGGAAGTATTGAATGTTTTTTTACATTCATCCTTCTGTTATTGATATTGCATACTGCAAGTTATATTACAACTATTATGAACAATCGGCACCCCTGTAATTTATAGTCTGCTTATCACATGCAAGCAATTGTATACAATCAAATGTACATGTAATTTATGAATATGATTACAAATGAAAATTGACATCTGCTAATTTCAGTTTCAGTTTCAATTATATATTTAACCTCTGTTATGTAATTTTACATCTTTACAAAATTATGAATTGTGTAGACATTGATAGAAGCAGCCGAAGAAAGACAAAAATTGGAAGCTAGTGTTAATGGAGAAGATGGAATAAGATGTTTAGAAGATTTTGAAAAAGATCCTGTTGCCGAAGCTTTTCGAGATGATAAAAAGCAAAGCTATTGCCGAGCTATTAGCTCTACGTCTAATGTAAAGCAAGTAAGACTCTCTCAAGCTTCAAAAGCCATTACCAGTTACAAAGAGAATGCAAATCAACAATGGAAAACAGAAATGCGTGAAGAGATGAAACAATGAGTTTAGTTATAAATGATATGAGACAATGTATAAAGATGCTTGTAAATCATATTGGAGGAAATGTGCCGACACCAAGAGGAGAAGCTGCTTCTAATACAGAGCAAAATCTCAACAGTCTTGGAGATAGCTTAGGTGCTCCACTAAATGGAATAATGAGATCTTCTACGAGAGAGAAACAACCAGTAACGCTATTGTCAGTGGATTTGACGGAAGCAGCAAAAGGACATATTGGAACACAAAAGATATGTCATGGTAGAAAGGTGGTTGAAGGAGAGCAAGTTGTTTGGGTGGAGAATGTTTATGATCCAGAAGCTTCAATTTATGAAGCACCACAAAATGGCCATTACACACTATCCGAATTAGTTGAAGGGGGTTTTGTGATTTGGCCCGAGTATCGTTTGCGTTATTAGTAAGTTACTGAACACTATGTAGTTATATTATGAAACTGTGTTTTAAAGTTTGTTATATATATTATGCTTGTATGCTATAATTTGTGGTGTTGGTATGAAGGATCCTTTGTGGTGTTTGAATGAAACATAAATGTTTGGTGTTGTTCTAATTATTGATCGTAAGTTTTCTTAATGTTAATACTATATATTTTTTGTATAGATTGTTTGTAGCTGTAATAAAATATTGGTGCTATATAGTTTGTTTGATACTATTTTAGTTATCACGGTTATAAGTGTTAGAAAACAACCTTTCGTAATGGTTATAACTGTGATATAATTAGCATTTGTCACGGTTATAACTGTGAGAAATTACTATTTTTTCACAGTTATAACCGTGAATAAATACTATTCTGTCACGGTTATAAGTGTGAGAAATTACTATTTTATCACGGTTATAACCGTGAGTATATACTAAACTGTCACGGTTATAAGCGTGAGAAATTACTATTTTGTCACGGTTATAACCGTGAGTAAAAGTGTGACTGAATTTTCCCGTGGTACCTATTTTCACGGTTATAACCGTGACAAATTAGTTTTGTCACGCTTATAACCGTGAGGAAATTGCCTTTCTGGTGTTGTGACAAAGTTAATATGATTGGTAAAATTATTTTTACAATTGGTTTAGACATTTATTTATTGTTACATTTACTGCTTATAATGTTAAATTTACCGTTAGCATACCGATAACATTGGTACACCGGTACAGCTCAACATTTGTTATCGATCGTTTGGTATTGATATGGTAATGTTGTGCATGTATCTACTCTCATCTTGGGATGAAATCACATATGCTCCAAATCTCCCAGTTGTGTGCCATGCCAGACCAAACAAAACACATTTCTTCCATACAAATTCATACTGTTTATGTAGAAGTGATTTGCAAAATACTTGATTATATATCACATATTCATCGATTGGGTATCTTTCTGACGCAGCCTACAGGATCACACAACTCACGAATTGATGAATTCACGGAAAATGAATCGATGAACAAGATGAATCGATGAATTGAAGATACCCAAGTGCCCAAATCCGTTGATCTCTCGAGATACCGGATTCTAGCTATCTTCAACAAGTTGATCGCGCACGATACCACGTTAGAAGATCTACGATTCTTCGACGTTGATCTCACGCACGAGATTCCGTGAATCGGCTTCAAGTTCGTTG
Source organism: Allium fistulosum (assembly GCA_030737815.1). NCBI lineage: Eukaryota > Viridiplantae > Streptophyta > Magnoliopsida > Asparagales > Amaryllidaceae > Allium > Allium fistulosum. Next base: position 862,832,136 of record CM060908.1, on the reverse strand, counting down.
ATTCGAGCGCACTCGAATATCCGAAGATGGAGAAAGGAGATAACACTCAACTTCCAATTTTAATGGTGGCACAAAACACAAACCAAATTTTATTCAATATTCAACTCTCTTTTACAAATGACAACACACCCCTATTTATAGGGAAATTACAACTCAACACACGTTACAACACTTTACACGACTTAAGAAAATACATCACAAACGACTTACAAAACACACGACATAACAACAAACGACATAACAAACAATGCGACATAAGAAATAACGACATAAGAAATCTTCAACGACTTAAGCTTCTTCGCGACCTAAGAACTTCGGCATCAGGAGCGCCTTAAAAAAACAAGGCAGCGACATAAGCAATTCACGACTTAAGAAACTCTGTAGTTCGCGACTTAATGGAAGCGACATAAGGAAACTGAGCGACATAACAAACTTCGCGAGTTAAGGAATGACGCGACCTAAAGCTTCGCGACCTAACTTCGTTTGTGACCTTCGTTGATGCGACCTATTGGAGGAAAGCTGGAGCTTCGCGACCCACGACTTAAGGAATTCGCGACATACGGAAGGTCGTTCGCGACCTACACTGCTGGAGCGACTTACTGGCAATGCTCGCGACTTAAGGCGGAGGAGCGACCTACGACTTAAGTTAGCTTCGCGACCTACTGGAAGAATTCGCGATTCAGGAAACTCTGCTCTGGTCGTTCGCGACTTAGGGCTGGAGCGACTTACTGGGCTTCACGATTTAGGGAAGCGGCCGCGACTTAAGGTAAGTCGTTTAATCATTATCTCGCGCTGCATCATCCTCCCCTGGTTGAAAAGAATTCGTCCCGAATTCACACTTTCCTCTTCTTCGACAAGCTTCTCTCCATGATACGGAATTAAGCGTTTGACATTGAAAACATCAAAAGTATGAACATTTTCCGACAACCTTAACTGATACGCATTATCATTGATCTTCTTCAAGATTTCTACTGGACCAATCTTTCGAGCTTTCAACTTGTTGTAAGTTCCAACTGGAAAACGATCTTTCGTCAATACTGCGTAAACAAAATCACCCTCTTTGAAGTCCACACTCCTTCGCTTCTTATCTAACAATTGCTTATACTTCTCATTTAAAAAAAATTCATAAATATTCAGCTATGATTTTATGTTAGAATCATGTGCAGTCAGTTTGAATTTTTATTTCTAAGTTGTATCATATAATTTTTTTATTGGTTTAAATTTTTATTTCCAAGTTGCATCATTTAATTTTTTTGTTAGTTTGAATTTTTTTTTGTTATCAATTCATAAAAAGCAAAAATGTATAGAAAATTTATTTGTTAGATCATATTTGTAAATGATATTAAGTTTGGTAATATATGTAAAAGAGCATTATGAATTTGCAAAAAAGTATATTTGCTAGATCCTATTTTTAAGTGATATTAACATTTGTTAATATCTATAGAGAATTGTTTTTGTAAGTTGACGTATACCATGCTTTCACTTAATTTTAGGAACAAAAAATTATAATAATAAGCTCCATATTTCAACCTGTCTTGAATCTAACGTATAATAAAAGGTTGAGCTTCTTAACGCTACTCACCATAGTATAATAGTATATAGTTGACAATAATATTACACATAATAAAAGTACGGTGTTATATGAATGGGTTTAGGATCAAGTATGTAGATGCTATTTCTTAGGATCAACAGACATGCAGATACTATTATTTATGATTAATTAATATATGCACTGAGTTTAAAAACAGACATGCAGATACTATTATCAAACCGACCGTAGGGAGGTTTACTTACTTCTGCTAGCCAAAATCAAATACTCTGAAGCCAAAATAATGTTGCATCTGTCTCTTTTTCGTTTCACGTATGTTTCTCCCCCAAATTTTCTGCTCTTGACCATAATCGCGATTCAACCGGATATTCTCCTTTATCCTATTCTCCTTTATCCTATTCTCCAGTCGCCTCTTTATTCTCCATTCTCGATCCAAATTTTTGGATCCAACTTTTCAGCTTCAAATCATTCCGGGGCTCCTCTCTTTCCATTTATGAGTACTAATTTTCGGATCCAATTTTTAAGAGCTGACTTTCTTACTTGCCCCCAACTACTTCACTCTTTTTTTAGCAAGTCGGTGGTGAGCTCCTCATTGTTCGTCACGTCATCTATTACGATGGTAGGGTAAATGTTATGGTCGAGTATCCGAGTACTATTGAGGGGTAAATATTATCTTTTGTTGGATTTCAAATGGATGTTGTAACTGCTGATCCTACTGATTGGGTGAGTCTTAGATTTGTTTTTTTATCATCGATTTGATTCGAATTTCTTACTGGTGCTTTATTATGTTCTGATTTGGATATAATAGAACAACAATGGAAATTTTAATTGATTTTTATCATAATAAATTTTGTTACCAGTGAACTATTTAAAGATGAACATATATAATCTGTATTGTACCATGAGACTCGGTAAAGAGTTAGATGATTAAACTCCACTTCCTTAGTTTAATCCATGGTGTATATCCTGTCCCAATGCGTATCAGGAGCAAACAATATACTCTATTTGTATATGAGAAGCTCATTCCCTTGATTTTGAGGTCATTTTATTAGACATTACGGCACAAACATATCCTGGGCATGTTGAACCCTCAAAATTTGTATAGAAATAGATGTTATGCTTCATGAAAGACATTTCCATACTAATAAACCTCACGCGTGTTGAAAATAGTTCCAAGCTATTAACATAAAGGATCCTTGGCTTTGCCTCCATTAGGATGGACATATACTAATACCAGGGAATTCATAGTTTTCTGATTAACATATGGTATCTTGTGACTAATTTGCATTTTTGAATAGTTGGTTTACTATAAATTAGTATTATTTGCATAACGATAATGATATATTATGTCACATTTATCAATTAAAAGGTTAACGAGGTGCTTTCTATTGAGTGCATTTCACATTAATTTCATTGTAGGTCACTTGTATTGTAGATGTACTTAGATTGATCAGTAACAACACTTAGGAGAACACACTGTTCATTTGAACCAATCTACTGAACACTGACTAGGTCGAGTCAATGCCTGATTTCAGTCCTATGAACTAAGATTAAGACAATGTTCCTTACAATCGATCAATAATGCTTCGACTTATTCAATTGAATGTTGGCTTTCCATCCGTGAATGACGGGAGCACCAGAATCACACAGAAAGATGCTCTGCCATTGCTGCTTTTACTTAAACATTCATAAAATCCTTATCCTTGCCGATATCCAAAAGAATGAAATCAATCATGATCGATCATGCGCGTTCTTCGTAAGTTTATCTATGAGTCGTATTTTCAGTGAAATTTAGTTATCATTTTCTTTTTTTAAAAAAACTTTATTCTTAACAATGGAATTAATATTTGATGATATTACAATAATTTCTTTTGATATTTATATTGTGTATTATCCTTGGCAATAAGTGACTCTTAATAGCATGTAATTACACGGGTTGCTAATGAAATAAAAATATTTTGGCTTTCGTTTGCTTTTGTTTTTAACATGCATAGTTATAACGTATATTTATCTTATTCTCTGATGATAATTGTCTCCTTTTTTGGGTAACTCTCTACTTACAAGCAATAATCATTATGCTTAGGCATGCTGCTGGCTCTGAGATGGTGACGTTAGGTTGTGTGATTAAATAGTCTCCTGCAGATTTGTCGGTAAACTACATTCCTAATTTCCTTATTTTAAAGAGGAATCAAGTAGATTTTTGTAGATAAGTTAACCACTAGTTTTGGACATACTGATCGAGTAGAGCATGGAAGTAGTGGATAAAATATAAAACAGACGTCTATTGGTCGCAAAATTCTTAGAACAGTTGCATACTTTTTCTGTTACTTCTATTTTTTTTGTCCATGCTTAGTTAATTGATGAACATATAAACTCTGTATAATGATTTATAACCCAAAAAATGCAGCATGATGCAATATTGATATATTTTGCGACGATACCTATGAATTTAGGGAGCAGTAGTCATGTTCAATATGTTTAATTTTCTAGGATTTCAAATCATAATGATTTATAAATGAGTTAATTGATTATTATTTTATTTGTTTCTAGAGATTTTGTTAATAAAATCAATTTGTATTGAAGTAACGCGTGTGTATAATGGTGTAGCTAAAGAGGGACGTAGCATATGTATAAGTTTCTTATCTCTTCAATCATTCTTATTCAGTTTATCATCAAACATTTTCAATATTACTAGTACTAATGTCTTAATATTGATGTTTGTGCAGTAATATTTCTTGGATTTGTCCATGACGTTCTTGGCATTCCGTGTAGAGTGTGTTTCCAATCTTAATATTGATGCCTGGGGAGATTACTATGTAGTCAGTGAGTATGGGCTTGACATAGGCCCCGTCTGACCCAACAACTATGACTTTGTGATTAGCAATGGAGAGAAAGAGGGCATTGCTCAACCCCACGTTGATTGCTCGTAGGAGGTATGTGTGGCCTTGCTTCACTTTATACTTGTAAGTGTCTGAAGAGCCAGAGCAGAACTTATTCTCTAGAATGTTTGAATGGTTATTAGCTGTTAATGCATATGATTTATTTTTTACCTTGTTTTGAACATGGATATAGATCACCAGGTTGTCCATTAATGGTGTATACATCAGATGGTGTTGGATCGACTCCTGACTTGGCCTCCATGTTAAGTTCATCTAAAGATTTTTTCCACCATTCTCATGTTAAAATTTTACATTGAATTGAGAATTTACAATTAGGTAGTTTTCCTTGATTCGTTTTTATTTTTAACTGACCAAGTATCAATAGAAATTCTTTATGTGGTTTAGGAAAAGGATAGCTAGAACCATGTTCAGGATAAACAATAATTGCTCCATGCACTGTTGCTCTAATCCAATCTATGTGTGCATGCCACCATATTGTTCCTTATTCATCTGAAAGATTTATCGTGTAGCTAAAGTTTGCCCCTGGTTTTATTGGACACTATGTTATGTATGCTGGGCCATCTGACCAGGGGTTTCTGGGTAGTTTTGCTCCATGCCTACGCATACCAAATAATATATTATTTATATGTTTGCCTGATATTCAAAATTTATTTATCTAAATATGTTTTTTTTCCTCTAGCTTTACAATCTTCATGTGCCTGCACATATCATCTAAGTATGAAATACTGACTTAAGAAAATTAATTTCCTTGTTATCAGAGCATTATTATTATTATTATTTCCTCCTTATATTCTACTTTTACTTTTATACTGTTTATCGAGTAATATATTTCTTACCAATGCATTGTGACAATTGCAGATGCTAGATTGTAGATAGTTACCATTATTGTATCTCCTTTTCTCGCGTATAAGGTTGGCCCAGGAAATTTATCATTTACTGTTAGTATCTTTTTTGTACTACAAAGTCTTGTGTATGTAGCTGATTCAACCTACAAAACAAAACAAAAAAATGTTGATAAATGATTTCGTATACAGGTTGAAGTTGATAGACATTAACAAAAATAAAATAAACAAATTAGTAGACAGGGTTGAAAGGAGCTTACAATGAAAGCATAGCTATCTGTATGTCCCCATGAAGAAAATGAAAATAGTAAATGCGAAAATATGAAATACAAGCATACATTTCTTCTACACAATAACACGTACATTTCTTCCAAATCACCGTAGACCTTACAAACTAAAAAACATCTCAGTGTTAAGTATTATGTTATCATATAATATAATACTTAATACTGAGATGATGTTGAGCATTTTATTATCATTGATTTTCAAAAATGACATGAATAATTAACTTGCTAACAGATCATGTTTATATTAAAGTTGATAGTTTAATTAACTTAGAGAGACCTGATACTTGAATTGTGGACCAAACTAATATTGTATAGATTGTAACAAGTAGTGTCAAAGTTGGAAATACTGAAATATGATTGAAGTTTTCAAATCAATTTTTGTTGAAGAACACATCGGACAACAATCAAGTTCAGACTTCAGAGTTAATACTCTGTGAATTTAAGCAGTTCTTTCAAAAACGATAATTTTATTATAACAAATTAAATTAAGTAAATATAACAAAGCGTGCCGCTCATAGACATGAGATCTTCCACCTTGATTATGTACGTATGCATGTTTGTATAAAATAATCTTGATGTTGTTTTATGCGATGCAACACATGAGATATAGGGAAGGTTGTTCCTGCTCGAAATATTTTTAGGAAGTTTTGGAGTTTTGGCTTCTTTTGAGCCAAGTACTTGAGCTTTTTGAGTGTGTATTTGATTGATATAAAGCGTGCTACTTCCTTTGATTGGTATCAAATCTGTATCTAGTTTGATAATGGTAACTTTTAAGTACATGATTTGGGACTACAAACTTCGTCTTTTTTAAAGTGCATCTGAATTTAATCATCACATACTGATGTTGTTAACATAAACCAAAATGGAACGATGTTTTTTTCTCCAAGATAATAAGGCTCCACTTCATAATTTATAAACTTTCATTGCTTATTTAAGGTAACATTAACTGTGTTACTGAAACTAATGCTTTAACAACATCACTGTTTATCTCAACCGAGTAATGGGAAACCAAAACTTATGGTTTTCCTCGAAGAAAGACTCACATGGACAACAGAGCCTTTTCAAGAAGATCTAGCCTAAGATTGATTAATAATCTTGCTACCAATCAACCAAGATAAAAGTTTTAGCTACCATAACAGTTACGTAAAGCAATAGATAGAAAATCTATACATGATACAATAAAGATTACAATCCTTGACATTGATTGGATTTATGTCTACATGGCTGTAAATTATTTCATAAAAAAGTTTAATGAAATTTCTTTTATATTAGAACTTAACGGTTGCATAAAACAACAGACAAAAATCCACATGCAATACAGTAAAGATCGCATATCCTTTTCTATTAAGTAAATGAGCATCTTAAGCCAGTACATAAAGTGCAAAAATAGTTGAATTTTGTATCATTTCGGCAGTTCTTCAGCTCTACCCTAGTGTTACTCCGTCCGTGCATGCTTCAGCTATAGCACTGCCAGAATAAGCAAGGCTTTGTAGTAACATCCAGTAATTCTCCCACCAAGCTGCAGCTTAGACCTTTCTTTACCATACTTCAAGCATAAATCAACAGAAGTGTATGTCGTTCAACCATCTCCAACGACAAATAATTCTGCAACGACCAACTAAACCAGGTCTTGCCACATCTCAGTCAGGCATTATGCAGGTTTTAACATGTCACCAGCTCACATTCTCAGACTCACGTGATAACATCTTTAATGCATCTCCCCTGCAACAACTTCTTGACTTCAGACTAACCCAGCAACTTGCAAACCCAGCAAAGTGACTTCAGACTTCAAGCATATTCCTAACCCAACAAACTGCATTCCTTTATTGTTTTGGTATACCCTTGTAACATGCAGTTAAAACCTACAATCAAACCATCAGACTGATACATGCGCTTCTAGAAGATGTTATATATTAATATGCATTATATATATTCATAATGTATATTTTTAAATTTTGAATTCACGATCTAAATTCTAGTTTTTTTCTACTTGATGTTTAATTAAAATTAGTGAAAAAACTACAATGGAACATATTTTTTTTTTTTGAAATTATGCAACCGAACGGTCGGTCTTTCCACCGTTATGCGGTTATACTAGTTTAGGATCAATTAATAGATGCACTGAGTTTAGAAACAGATGCATATGCTATTTTTTTAGGATCAAGTAGTGGAGAATTTTTTTTAAAGAATTATATATAAATGTCAATTTTGAAACTTCACGACTAGACCAAAAAATAAATGTTATTTTAAAGATATATCAGTAATTTTTATTTTATATTAATATATTATACAATAAATGTATTCACACCACCGTATTTTGAGAAATCTAGAAGATAAAATTCCATGACGTACTGCATGACTTCTCTACTGCGTGACTTGAACACCGGGTGAATTACGAATAGAACTATAGAAGTCCACTCTTTCCTACATTTTTGTTTGTTTTTGTTTTTATATTCTGGCTAGTATTTATTTTTTTCGGATGAGTGAATGCGGATAAGCTATATAATATCAATTTCACGGCGGCTCCCAACTTAAATTAGCTGTCCAACAAATTTAATATTCAACATATACAATATTATACGTCGCCATCATTACAAATTTGCATAATACGTAGTGAGCAAGTGTTCAGAGTCTCAAATTAAAACGTGAAAGGAAAGGTGCAAAGTTTGAATCATAAAGCTCTTAATTTACCGGGATATTGCTTGGGGTAAATTGAAAGGGAGATCGATGGAAAATGGGACATCACTCATTGTTGCATCCTAATTATTAATAAATATTTCTAATAACTAATAAGGAACCTTCATGTCTTTAATATATGTTACGAATGACTGAAGTTTGAAAATGATTCGCAAAATCCAGATTGGTCAAAGTCCATGCCATAAAGTTTTGACCACACAACATGTAACTAGAGTAGATGCTTCTGCGCCACATTATATTTTCTTGAGACTCAAGAATATGTTACAATGCATAATTTTCTGCTACATGATTAGGTCCTTCTATCCATGATCATTTTAAATAGTCATATACGTTCAAGCAAATAATTTTTTAATAGACAACTTTCGATTTATCTGGAAAATAATGAAAAGGCCGAGATTATTTCCAAAATTCAAACACAACAATATGACATAAACTATCTAAATTTATCTTATGACAGCAGTTAATTTGCACCAATAAAGTAGCAAAGCAAAGGTGAAGAGAAGAGTCGATCCTCTCAGTAATGGTCCTGATATGGTAGGCACTTCTTCGGCCACAACCATTACAACTGCAAGTGGGCAAGTGATGACAGTCTCCGAGTTCATTTCACAGCTTGGTAAGAGTGATTCCTTTCAATCATGTATAGATTTAATTCCAGTATATGTTGGAATTCATGATATATGTACACATAAATCTGAATGCAGACGAAGCTGCAAAGAGAAGATTGGATAGAATGAATGAAAAATTGGTATGCTTGGAGATGCAAATGGAAGCAGTTGAGGCCGAAATCCAAAGAGCGAATGACACTACTTCCGCTGTGTAAATTATGATTTCTAACCAAATTTCTGTATCAGTGTATCATGCTAGTGTGGTACTTAGATTCTTTTTTATTTTTTAAGCTTGTTTATATGCACAGAGGGGATGAAGTCTAAGACATATGACTGCACGACGTACTATATGTCTTACGCTATAACAAATGGTCACTGGTTAATTATAATGAAGCCATTTGTAGTCTATTTTCTGGTTTGATGCTTAATTTTTCTCTCTGCGTTTTGTAGAAATAACATTCCAGTTGAGGCTTGGACTTAAGAGGCCCATTCTGAAAAATGCTGTATGTTCTTTTTAAATCTCGTATGTGATTCGTAAAGACTTAGAAGAGATAATGACTTTTGATGGAATACTTAGCATAGTTTTTAATAGTGCATTTATCTTAAAAATTTTGGATGCAATTCAACACAATATTAATACAAACGGATCAAACGAATCTAATCAACACAAACAGTAAGAAAACACAAAATAAAAAGAGAACACGATCGAGACTTTTATATCAAAACTTTTATAGTGGGTTGATCTAAATCGATCTACGTTCATTGGTTATTTAATTACTGATTTGTATAATTAAAGCAGTGATCACTATCTAAACATGGCAATCAATATGAAAACACCCTTGGGATTAAGAGAAGTTCTGTAGTATTTATAGTTGAAGTAGTTTATCTCGGATCTGAAAAGTGTTTGAAATATCAAAAATATCTTCTCCCTAGGTTTATAATTGCCTAGTCCTGTGACTCCAGTCCAGTCCAGAATTTTAGGAGCGAGTTAAGGTCTCATTGACTTGTTTCTACTTGTTCATTGGTTGGTTCAGTAATGCTTGAAATGGTTGGGTTTAGGGGATTTATAGTTGAAGTATGTATGTTGAGATGTGGATTGAAAAGAGAAATAAGGATTGGATCGGCAAAGATGGGACAATTGATGAAGTAGGTCACTGACACTAGTTTGAGAGTCGGTACGAGGGGATAGGAACCCTGCTATGGATCCAATATTAGCGATGGGTAGTCGTTGCAACGTACACTGGTTTTTGCATATGCCTATATATACACTGTATTTTTGAAAATTATTGTATGCATACGTATTTTACTGATATACGTGCACCGACCACCATAGAATTTTGATGAACGAAAACTGCCATTAGGAGCAGGAAATTTATAAAAGTCAGGGGATTGAAGAATTTATGAGATCGGACAATCAAATAACTTGTAAAGTCTCAAAACGGGTGAGAATAACGTTCCGAGCACATCAAAAGATATATGCATATTTTATACCATTGGTAATAAAAAATTGCAATAATGCACACCGTCCACAATCTTATGTCGTCAGGTACGAGCACAAAACGCTTACGGATTATTGAATTAAGTAAATAAACAGATAAGCAAAAGAAATGAAATGAAATAAAATAAACCCTATATTACTGTAGTCAGCCCTTAAGCCTGTCAATGTATTATTTCAGATATAGTAAATTAGTAATATCATATTCATATTCGTAATCATTTTCTGATATTGTATATCCACGCAGATCCACCGGTACGAACGGATATCGGATAATTGTACTATCTATTAACGATCGATAAATCAACGAGCATAAATAAAAAAAATATGTTTAATATATTTTTTTCAATCTCGTCGATTATTTAAGTATGAAAAATTAATAAATATGATGATAATAAATATTTTTGAGCATTTAATGTACATTAATTAAATGCATATAATATAAAATATTAACTTAATAAAACAACAACTACCTATCTTTCATTATAAAATACACAAAAATTACATCATGTACCACAAGCTCAAGTGGTAAGATTTCTGCATTGTGTTATAGAGGTTTTGGGTTTGAGCCCCCGAGATACAAGTATGAGTATTCTGCTTAAATTAATTATCAGTCTTGTTATCAAAAAAATACATATAAATTACAAAACCGGACGTATAATTTTCGAATGCGGATGTTTTCGTATGCATTTTTTCGAATATTGAATATTTGCAAATCTTAGGCTATCTACGAACTTAGCACGACGAGTAAGTCGGACTAACAAGAGAGAGACGAGCTTACGGGCTGTGGTGGAGGAGATAAGCGGTTCCGAAAAACTTAGCATCGACGACGAAGTTCTAACGATGTCGGCGATGGGAGGAAGTAATGACATGGGTCGATGGGAGGAAGTAATGACATGGGTCGGCACAGTTTTTGATGTGGAGTTAAGGGGTGTAGATGGTTGGAGGCGGAACATAACAATGTGATGGCAATAGACTGGTGAAGTAGAGAAGGTAGGGCTCGGGTTTTGGGACCTTACGGGTTTCTCCACCAAGGTTTGCAAGTTGCGATGGTGCACTGGCATAGAGGAGGATGTGTCGAGTCGAATGGAGGTATCAGGCCAAGCTCTAGTTGCCTTGACAGTGGTGCGATAGGGAGAGAAAAGGAGCATGTTGCTATTTTATTAAGTTGAAGGGGCCAATACGGGTTATGCCCGAATTTTTTTTCTGTGAGGATGTATATTTGCACTTAGGCCTTGAGATCTTATGAGTTGTAGCATGGCTCTGGATTTACTATCAACTTCCCGAGTTTTCCTCTATTGCATAAGGGGTTTAGAAATTTGCAGTTTAGACCCCAAACTTTCCTAAAGTTACAGGTAATGTGATTTTGCAGTTTAGTCCCTAAATTTTTTTATTCACATTTAAGCCCTTGAAACTTATATCTTGCATAACATTTGCATTTGAGATCCGATTGAGACACGGTTCGTGGCATTTGGGTCATGTGAGCATTTCATATCTTACTGTAGACTTTATTTTGAATTCATGGGCTCTTTTGGATGAGCGCCTCAATGAGACATAAAAACAAAGGTTTGCGTATTTTTGACGGATACTCATATTTGCTTTGATGTTCATATAGCATTATACTTATTGGTCTTATATCGATTTTACTATGCTTGGTTTATTTGGACATGATTGAGTACCTTTATTGGTGACTCTCGAACGTGACTTGTGCATAGTAGGACATTTATGATATCATTGTCTAGCTTAATTATATTATGGATATTAGTCAACCTATATTTATATGTTTAGTAACATGTATATAACATTTATGTATAGTTTGGACATTGTATAGGCAATTATCTATTTTATTGGTCTTGTGACACTTTGTTGGATCGTATTTGGTACGTAAGAGCGGGAATTAGAATCTCTGCTTCGATGTGTCATATGTTTGGTATACTTGATTGTATGAGTAGGTTGATTATGATATGTGTTGGTTGATTGTTTATGTTTGTATTGTTTGGATTATTTGGATTAAAGTTTATGTTATACCTGTATTTCTCCTATATATAAGTTTCAAGTGTAGGTCCAGATGCATAGGGGTACAAGTCTGTGTTAAGTTGCAAGAAAACAAAAGAGGTAGTGTACTTAGACATAGAAATCCATGCGTTATGAAAAATACAACACGTAAAACCTAATAACAACTTCTGTGAGAATAGCATAACCCATATTCAGTGCACAGCTGTTAACATTGCAGCAAACCATTCCCCACTCCGGTGTGTCATATGTTTGTTATACTCGATTGTATGAGTAAGTTGATTATCATATGTGTTAGTTGATTATCTATGTTTGGACTGTTTGGATTACCTGGATTAAGGTTTATGTTATACCTATTTTTCTCCTATATACATTCAAGTGTTGGTCCAGGTGCACAAAGGTATAAGTCTGCGTTAAGTTGCAAGAAAAAAAGGGATTGTATACTTAGACAAAGAATCCAATGAGTTATGAAAAATACAACGCGCAAAACTTAATACTAACTCCTATAAGAACAACGTAACCCATATTTAGTGCACAACCGTCAACATCGCTGCAAACCAAAAATAGGGGATAAGATGAATTCATATGATACCCAACCAATAAGAGACTACATTTCCAAATGCTCAGTTAAGATGTGCTGCCAAAGCCTAATCGAACTGCATGCGTTAGCAAAGTCGGACTGTGTTACCAATAGTCAATGCCAGTGGCATAAACAAACTGTGATGCCGTGGCAACATCAGACTATGTTGCCAGTTGCATAGACAAACTACGATTCCATGAGAACGTCGGACTACGTTTGTAACGTCCTACCTCGAGACCCACATTACCCAAGAATATTACAAAAATATTGTCGAGTAATATGGAGAATGAGACTGGTTAGGAACGACCAATTGTGTATGTTACTTTGGGCTAACGTTGTCACACTTTACCATTTTAAAATCTGACAAAAAATATTGCATGAACGGTCTCGGCACAAAGCAATACATACGCTGACTCACATCAATCAGAACAACACATAATACAAATTCAGGACACAAAATTATAAATTTTCATATATAATATACAAGATTCCAAGTACTACATAGGTTCCAATTGAATATATACATCAAATGAGTTAATATCTCTCATCCTACAGAGGGTACATTTCCTTATTTAGCATTAGACAACTCTAGCCTAGTTACTTGCATGTATATAAAACTAAAGCCCAATGGGAGACAGTCACGCATCTAGTCACTGGTTCCTGTAGTACCTACCAGAAGTCGGTCTGACCCGAGTATTATAAAATAATAAACGGGTCAGACTCTCTCTAAATATCATAAGGGTGAGATCAAATGATGAACATACACAACATCAAAGATATGAAAATATCTATATAACTTGCTACTCTACACATAATTGGGAATTCTTTTCAATTCATCAAGTTATATAGTTATAATATGCCCACAATCAACCTTCATCATAGTAATGATAACCATTAATCCAAAATCATATCATTTATCAAGCATGAAAGAGTGTTATAAACAGTACTTCGCATAGTAAATATTAAAGGAAAGCGCTTCACTTGTCTAACACAAATGACCACTCTTCGTAAATCTATCACAAATGACCACTCTCCGTGGGTCTAACTCAAACAACCACTCTTCGCAGGTCTAACGTAAATGACCGCTCTTTGTAGGTCTAACAAAAAAGACGAGCACTTTGCACGTTGTTGCAAAAATCATATACCTTCGAATAATAATCACTCGAGTAAAACCTGTGCATCCCATACCACCGGGGTTTATTGAATATTTACCATAAGTTAGTAAACTCCACTCACTAAAATATTCTATAAAATAAGTCGTATAATTAACTGAAATGATGATCACAAGCGTCCCATACCACTCGGGATTACCAAACCATTTAATCATAGTTCTTTTCCCATAGAAGTAATGATCACAAGCAAACAATAGCCTAAAGGTCACATCGAAAGTTTATTAATTCAACTAGTCAAATATAAATGCAATGAATTTCCATGGACGATTCTTTACCCATGACCAATGGCTAGCCTTTCCAACTCATATATAAGTCTTCCCAAACTCTATAAATGTACTTATATATATACTTATAAACTTCCCTTATAGCCGTAAATTCCTTTAGGAGTTCAACCATACGTATATCTAAGTTTACCTATGCTAATTGCTACTACAAATACATTTTAAAAAACATGAAAACATGTATTAATAAAACATTTTATTAAATAAAATAAGAGTTGATGCTGTAAATATCAGTCATAGATATAAATTGCTAGCAAAGCATGTATGCCTATTTATACATGTACATATAGATGTTCATATCTCTTAAAGATTTGGATTTATATATACACTTCTAAGAAAATGAATATAGATTTTATTTAATAAATCAAGAGTTGAAAATGCTACCATAGAGTACTGCAATGAATCACCCAAGGCATAGACAATATCTAGCAGTAAAGAAACAAGGAATGGACGAGCCGAGGGATTACTTGGAGCTGAAATGGCTCTAGGTTTTTCCGACATCGGTCCACCGGTGGGGCACCACCGGACGACTGGTGGTGGCACTTCCTAGAGTTATTTCGGCTCTAGGAAGCCCTCATGTCGACTCTTTGTTGATCTGTGGTCATGAAGCTTCAATTGACGAGCAAGGTGAGACGTGTATACGTGCAGGAAAACGTCCATTGCAACTCAATAATGCAACACAACATCAATGATATCATTATGGCTTCTAATTCTACATGGATAAGGTTTTTCAGCAAACTAGATCACTTCATACAACAACATAATTCACTTTTTTCTACTTAAAACATCAATTTGACTCAACTACACAAGCATGCAATTGATATATAGAGAGAGTAGCGAGGTTAACTCAACTTAAATCCTCAAATATGCTCGCCAAACATCCCATTTTCATCTTTAAGTTTGGATTCAGCAGACCCTAAATATTATCTTGATTTTATCTGATTCTTCTGGATTTTATTTGTATTTTAAAAGGAAGATTTAGATTGAGTTTTTGGAAGGGAATGAAATCCTAGCTTGCTTCTTTCTGAAACTTTGAACCTATAGCATTTGAGAGATAAAAATGAGGAGATCGTGAAGTACACTTCATATTTTCTTTTTAGTTTTGGGGTATGGATTGTACCTAAGCCCATTTAAAGCAAATGCAAACTTATTTTATTCCTTTCTTTCCTTTAAACTAACTTTTGTATTATTATTTGCAAATAAATGCTTTTCCTAGTTCTCAAACTATTTTCCAAATGCTAATCTTTTATGAAAATCATATATATATATATATATATATATTAACTTTCTAATATTCTAGAAACCTAAAATATACAATTTAAGGCTTATGAAAATTTATTCTTTCTCTTTGGTATGAAAAAATCCTTAATTATAAAAAGGTGTACTTATATTAAAATATAAAAATCTCAATTACTACAATCTCCAAAATGATTTCCAAGTATTTCCAAATTTTATAAATAATTCACAAGTATTATATTTCCTTGAAATTTGTATTATTTCATTTAAATTTGGGTCTTATTATTATAAAATAATTATTTTTTTCCATTTAAATTCCCTATTTAAATAACTATTTACTTTATATAGTATTCCAAAAATCAAGGTTGTTACAGCGTTTCTGGTTTTATAGTGAAACCGCATGTTAACTCATTTTTGAGTCAAAGCAGATTACAACTGGACTTAAAAGATCAAAATGAGGACAAAATGACTTGAAAAATGGTAAGCACACTTAGATGAAGCAAGGAAATAGCTCAAAGAAGTTTCATTCCATAATACACTAACTACACAAGTCGGTATCGACTTGTTCATGTCGGAGATGACATGTTTTTGCCCTTATATTCCCCCACTCCAACTCCTATGATCTACCTGACCCTTATGTGTCTAAGTGATTTCTAGGAGTTCTGGACGACCTATTTCGAGAGTTGAAGAGTTAACAGCTGAAACGACAGAATAAATCAAGTATGAAGGAATGATCATTAAAATCAACCAACGATCGATAGAAACAATATATGACACTTCAAAACAAATAAAATGAAGAGTGTAAGAAAGTTAGAAGATAATCAAACTAAGAAAACATGTTGGCACCGACATGAACAAGTTGGTACCGACATGAACAAGTTGGTACCGACATGCTTGTCTAACTCGGATGGTCCTGCGATTTTGCAACTGCTTCGGGCCGACATATGGACTCTGCTCCAACTCAACTTCTGACCTAACATGACTATTTCTCTATGAATACCAACCTATCTACAACCAAGAAGGGATCATTTTAGCTAGATCTCTTCCCTGATCTTCAACTCTTCACTTTGGATCGGATCTCTCAGCCATTGGAGACTTCTTCCTCTTCTTCACTCCTATCCACTACCCCTCAAACTCCCTCGAAACTCCATTGTAAATCTGAGATTCACTAGATAGTGGTCAAATCTGATATAACTAGTAAAAATCTGAGAGAGAACAACTAATAAAATAAATTAAAGTTGACATAAGCCAAAGATTACGCCGAACCACTATAAAAATTCTTGTGTGTTCTTTACTTTTCCAGGATTCTTACTTGCTTGATCTATGATTTGCATTTATTATAAAAGAACTGGTGCTTTCATCATATTTTTGGGCGTTGATCTATTTTTGGGTTTAACACTGCAATACTGGAACAAAGACAGATTGTCCCGCTTTAGCCCAAGCAAACTACATCTTAAACCAGCTGCATAACTATGGGTAGGGTGATAGCCTCAACCTCAAGTATGACATTTCAAATACAAGGATTCTTACATACAAGTCTGCTCACAACCTCAACCTCAAGTGCGAGGTTTCAAAATTCAAAGTTGATGCCAAAGGTCAAATTCTCCTGCCTAAAGCAATTCCTCCCACCTATATCCACATCAGCAATCCATGTACATTTAGCAAAGCCTAAAGATGTAGGAAACGTGGAAAGATCTAACGGTGGAGAAAGGTTTGAAGATGTGACATCAAGAATATATGTGATGTCATGTTTTCTATAAAAGGGAGGACACTATAGCAGAATAAGGGGATCGCATATTTTTACTATCTCTGAATTTAATATCATAAAATGTTGTACTATCTGCCATTAGAATCTAAAAAGCTTGTACTAGAAAAGGACTAAAGAAGAAAGGAATTATCCCATGGACGTAGGATTCCTTAATATCTGAACTATGTAAATCTTTGTGTCTTTAACTTTCCAACATTTATTACCTTGATTTCTATGTTGGATTTCATTTAGATTTGATTAAATTTGATAATGAAATTGGGTTAACATTTTAACCTACAGTTAAAGTGTCCTTACATAATTGTGTAACTTATATCAACAATAATTACTTCCTTAACGGTAATTTAATTACCACCAAAACTACCTAATTCGTAATTACGTAGGCTTTTAGCATTGTAATAACTTCAAATTTAAGTTGATGTTGCAAGAACAAATTTCTCACTAACATTTTTGGAGCTAAAATGAGGTCTTGAACCATAACTTTTTACAAATTTCCCTAACACCCAAAAACAATCACATTCCTTTACCAAAAATGCAACCTACGAATTATTTCACTCCTCCCATAGAAACAGAAATCTGGCTGCAAAATCCTAAAAGCACCTTCTCATATTCTCATCTAAATCAATAACAGGCCCAGCACATGCTATCTCCATCGATCCTATCCTCGAAGCATGTAACGACCTTGATTTTAATTAACATTATTTAGGACATTTAATTAGTTAAATTAAATGAAATAATGAAATTGTTAAGGGATTGAGATTTGTGTAAATAAGGGGTAGCCGTGTCAACTTAAACAAATGAACTAAGGAAAAAAATGAAATAAAATAAGTTAGGGTAGTAGATGAGGGGCAAAGTAGGAATAAGTCATATCCTTATACCCTAAACCCTCATACACGTTTATTTTCACGTTCAAAACAAAATTAAATACTAGAGAGACCGTCCACCATTAAGGGAAAAGCAAGAAGAAAATAAGCAAGAATCTAAAAGAAGGAAGCTTAAGCAACTTAATCCAAGATCAAATCTCAATTCCTTAATCATAAGCTAAAGGTGAATAATAGGTTACATCTCATGTTTTCTTATTTTCGGTTTTAGATCGAGATCCGGATTATTTTGCAAATATTTGCCATGTTTTGATTGTTAAAATGGATATATATATATGCTTGTTGATGATTTATGCTATTTCATATGGATTTTATGATAAGTTTTAATGTGAAAACCCTATTAAATGACATCCAAAATGCCTTGAGATTTTTATATAAGGTCGGAAATAATATTTTGGAGATGAGTTTCAAATTTCATAATTTACTGAATTAATGTGGATTAATTATTAATTTTCTAGTGAAGAAAATAATTAATTGGGTTTAAAATTAATTTACTAAATTAATGTAGTTGACCCTAAGTAAATGACTCAGATATTAGAATACCAAATGGGATTGGTATGGGGCCGCGCCCTATACTTTAGCTAGTAGCCCCTAGCTAATATAAGTTTAAAATTTCATTGTGTAGGGCTTTGTTACAGGTAAGACTAAAATGATGTTACACACGGAAAGTAATCTACAGAGTTAAGGTAGGTTATTGGTGAGCCCGCAAAACCGTTAGGATCAGTTGACCCTGTGAGAAGTAATTTAGGGACAGACCGTCCAAAAGTGTATGTACAGAAGTTAGATTATTTGTTTATTATTTCTGGTAGGCCAAAATCAACCAAAGGTTAGTAGTTAGCCAAACAAAACTATAGTGTTCGGACAGATAGTCCATTGATTACCTGATTTGTATGCTTACATGAAAGTTTTAACCAGTTTGGTTGTAGGATTTAGATTTGCAAAAGAAATGTTTTTAAAAGGATATTAGTGAGGGGAAACCCGTTCCGCTAAGCGGCGTGGTCTCACTAAATATCAGATAACTGAGATGTATAGTATTATCCACTCTAGGCTTTATGTCTGACTCGAAGTTTATGTTTTCCCTTTAAACTCTCGGGTGCTCGAAACTGATTTGAATAGGTTGAGAGTTGAGGACTTACAGGTTTTAGTAGTTGGACGAATAAAGCTTCTGGAGACGAGCAGGTGGTTGATGTTAGCTATTTAGGAGTTGTTATGTTTTTAGTTCCGCTGTTATGTATTAAGACAGTTTTTGTCTATTTAGTACTCTGGTCACCCAATGGGGCATCTTCATATGTCGCTCTTGGCGTATTTTATAATAATTATATTTGATCAATGCCTGGGAAACGTTTGGGATTATGTAACTGGATATGAAACATGATTTTGTGAAATGTAATCAGAAAAGTTGTTTTTGTTTATTTAACTGGATTATGTAACTGGATATGAAACATGGTTTATGAAAAAATTTAAACTTAAAATGATTTTGAAAACATAATCCAAAGGAATTAGAAAAAAGGTCGGGGTATAGGATAACGCTATAATAACGTACTTTTATTTGTTATACATAAGTATACGCTTTATCTCTCTTCTCCTCTCTCTCTTAAGCTATTATTTTGTATCTCACGAAGGTTCGGATGCAGATATGGATGCTAGAAGTGGAAGAGTTAACATTGGTGGGGGAAGCACCACAACTAATGGAAATGCCATACCAAATATGAGGAGGAATCAAGGTCGGGCACAAGATGTAAATGTGGGTGTTGGAGTCCCACAAGTTGACATGGGAGCAATGTATTAGTTCTTTGTAAACATGATGCAAGCGGGAGTTGCTGCTGGAGTAGTCGGAGGAAATGTTGGAAGAGGAAATCAGGGAGCTCCAGTAGTTAACAACTATGCTGTTTTGAGTAGAGACTATTCCCGGCTGGGAGGAAAGTCGTTTATTAGTACCGAGGAAGCAATCGAAGTAGAGAACTGGTTACTTCATTGCGAGAAGATTTTCGCTGATCTAGGGCTCAATGATGAACAGAAGAGAAGGCTTGCTTCTAGACAGTTACAAGGAGCAGCGTTGTACTGGTGGAATAGTGTTATGATCGGAGTTAATAAAGAGACTATGACTTGGGCTGAGTTTAAAAGGAGATTTGAGAAGAGGTTTATGTCAGAGATTGCAAAGTTTACTCTGCTCAGGAAGTTTGCTGAGTTGGAGCAAGGAGACATGACTGTGGTTGAATATGCGACAAGGTTTGAGGAGCTAGCGAGATATGGCTATGCTACTGTTGATACTGTGATTAAGAGGAATGAGAAGTTCACTAGGGGGTTGAAGCCTGAGCTTGCTAATGCCACATTACCGCATATCAGGGATCCATGTGATGTTGTAGTGGAAATGGATTTGAGGCATGAGGAGATGCTTGCTTTTCTGGAAATGAATAAGGCAAAGGAAGTCCAAGTGGGGCAGAGTCAAAAAATAAAGTTTTTCCATAAGAAGGGAGCTCATAAGGGTGGAGCTGCTAAAAAGGGAAAGGCGGAGGTTGTTTGCTATAAGTGTGATAAGAAAGGGCATTTTGAAAATGAATTTCGCTCAGGAGATGGAAAGAAGGTGATTGGGAAGAAGAATATTAGATGCTTCAACTACGATCAAATTGGACATTATAAGAACCAGTGCAAGGAGCTAGCCAAGCATGGAAAGGGCAAAGTATTTTTATTAGAACCAGCTACCTCGAGGCCAACAGCAGAGGAAAAGGGAAAAGCTGTGTTGGGAGGTACGCTTATGATTCATGGTATGTCAATTGGCGTTCTATTTGATACTGGTGCATCGCATTCTTTTATATCTCGTTGTTTAGTAGATAAGCTTAACCTAGAACCCTCATACCTAGTTACTTCCTTAAGGGTTGCAAATCCGATAGGAGGTTATGCGACTCTTGGGATGAGATGTGACCACTTAGAGTTTGATTTTTTAAGTCATACATTTGTTTGCAGTTTTAATGTGTTTGATTTCGTAGGGTTTGGAATTATTTTGGGTAGGTTAAGTAAATATGATGCTAGGATATTTTGCCATGATAGGAAAATATCACCGAGATACCCTAACTGTAGTGATCGGATTATATACTCTGTAGAAAACCCTAGTTTTGAGGTTAATGCTTTGTTGGGTGTTGTGGAGGTAGAGGACGAGTTGAATCGAGTTTTCGTGGCTAGGAAATTCGCAGATAACTTTGAACCTGTAGTAGGATTGCCGCTGAAATGAGCTATTGAGTTTCAGATAGATTTGGTACCTGGAGCAGAACTGGTGAGTAGACCGCCAAGAAGAATGACGCCTACCGAGATGAAGGAGTTAAAGGTGCAGTTGGTGGATTTGGAAGGCAAGAATTTTATCAGACCAAGTAGTTCGCCTTGGGGAGCAGCCGTAGTGTTTTCCAAGAAGCCGGACGGATCGTTAAGGTTATGTATCGATTATCGTAAGTTGAATGAGAAGGCAATAAAGAATCAATATCTGTGGCCTAGAATATGATTTGTTCGATCAGTTGATTGGAGCCGAAGTATTTTCCCAGTTGGATTTAGCAATAGGGTTCCATCAGCTTAGAGTGGTAGAGGATGGCATTCCTTTGATGGTGTTTAGAACCAGATATGGATCGTACGAATGGTTAGTAATGCTGTTCGGACTAACTAATGCGACAACATTCTTTGTAGATTTAATGAACCATATTTTCCGAGAGCACTTGGATGGGTTCGTGTTAGTTTTCTTAAATGATATTTTGATATACTAAGGATGAGAGAGAGCATGAAGTTCATCTTGGAGTGGTGCTTGAGACGTTGAGGCAGCATTAGCTGAAAGCGAAATTTTTGAAGTGTCATTTCTGGAAGAAGGAAGTGAAGTTTCTTGGTCATGTAGTCTCAGAGAAAGGGTTGTCCGCATATCCGACTAAGATCAAAGTGATGAATAATTGGAAGAGATCAGAAACAGTGACTGAGATAAAGTGTTTTCTTGGATTAGCTAGTTACCATCGGAGATTCATAAAGGATTTTTTGTAGATAGCAGCATCGATGAACAAACTAACGCGAAAGGATGTGAGGTTCGTTTGGATCGATAAGTGTGAGGAAACATTCTAGAGATTGAAGCACTTATTGACTAATGCACATATGTTAGTTGTTCTAGAAGGGAATCAGGATTTAGTAGTATATACGGATGATTGTGGAACTTGGTTAGGACGTGTTAATGCAAAGAGGTAAAGTGATTGCCTATGTATCTCGACAGCTTAGATCGCATGAGGTTAGATATCCAACGCATGACTTGGAATTAGCTACGGTGATTTTCGCATTGAAGGTGTGGAGACATTACCTTTTGGGAGAAAGATTTGAGCTGTATACGAATCATAAGTCGCTGAAGTATTTATTTTCTCAGAAAGAGCTGAATATGAGACAGCAGAGGTGGGTAGAGTTTTTAGCCGCTTATGACTTTGGTATTGAGTACACACCCGGAAAAGGCAACAAGGTTGCGGATGCACATAGCAGAAAACATCAGAATGCAGTGTTGGCGATGATAGTTGAGTGGAAAGATTTGGAAGCGTTGATGACATGTAGAGTATAGTGGAGATCTGAGGCTGACTTTTAGAAGGAAACTATTGTGTTGTCCTGTTTAGAAGTTCGACCGATGATGACCGAAAAGATTGCTTCTAAACAGATGGAGGATCCAATATTAGTTGAACGGATCAAAAAGTTAAGGGATGGAACTAAAAATGATGACTTGAAAGATTTAGTCTTGACAAGAATGGAAGGTTAAGGAAGAAAGGAAGGTTATGTGTTCCGAATGTAGGAAGTATTAGGAAGGAAGTTCTTAAGGAGTGCCATCGTTTGAAGTTCACTATACATCTGGGAGGAACTAAGATGTATCAGGACATGAAGAGGAGTTTCTTCTGGGAAGGTATGAATAGAGATGTAGGCTTATGGGTGAAACTGTGTTTGAACTACCAACAGGTAAAAGCCGAACATCAAAAAACAAGTGGGTTACTTCAGCCTTTAGATATTCCAGTATGGAAGTGGGATTCGATCTCAATGGATTTTATAGACGAGTTGCCGAGATCAAATAGAGGAAATGAGAGTATATGGATCATAGTGGATAGGTTAACCAAGAGTGCCCATTTTATCCCAGTTAAGTCAACCTGGACGGCACCTGTTTTGTCCAAGTTATTTATGAAGAATGTAGTTAGACTGCATTGAATTCCTAGTAGTATAGTAAGTGATAGAGATTCCTTATTCATTAGCGAGTATTGGAAGAGTCTACATGAGATTTTGGGAACCAAGCTCAAGACGAGTACTGCCTACCATCGACAGACCGATGGGTAAACGGAAAGAGTTAACAAAGTCTAAGAAATTTTTTTACGTGCTTGTGTGCTATTTGGGGGATCATCGGAAGACCATCTACACTTAGTCGAATTTACGTATAATAATAGTTATCAGGCTAGTATAGGGATGACACCGTTTGAAGCTTTGTATGGAAGGCCATGCAAATCTCCAGTTTATTGGTTAGAGATCAGAGATAGGTTAGTTCTTGGTCCAGATTTAGTTAGAGAAGTTGCAGAGAAGATTGAGTTGATTCGAGCTAGAATGAAGGAAGCTCAGTCTAGGCAGAAGAGTTATGCTGATAGAAGATGGAAAGACTTAGAATTCTCAGTTGGAGATCATGTTTTCATTAAGATATCACCAATGAAAGGTGTAATTCGATTCGGGAAATCAAGGAAATTGGCACTGAGATTTGTTGGACCATTTCCTATTGTAGAAAGGATAGGGAAACTCGCATATAGAGTAGAGTTACCGAACAATGTGGTAGGAGTCCATGATGTTTTTCATATTTCTCATCTAAGGAAGTGTATTCGAGATCCGAAGACTACTATAGCTCAGACTGTTTTAGAGGACTTAGTAGTGGAACCGAACTTGACTATAGTTAGGAAGCCAGTTCGTATAGTCACGAGAGATGAGAAGAGTCTAAGGAACAAGACAGTCATATTAGTTAAAGTCAGGTGGAGCGACGATGAGAGGGACTGTACTTGGAAAACTGAGAGCAGGATTAGAGATGCTTATCCTAATTTGTATCATGGTATATTTTACCTTTATGATTGATTTGTTTTGTACCTTATCGTAATTTCGAGGATGAAATTCTTTAAGGATGGGAACCTGTAACAACCCTAATTTTGATTAACATTATTTAGGACATTTAATTAGTTAAATTAAATGAAATAATGAAATGTTTAAGGGATTGAGATTTTTGAAAATAAGGGGTAGATGTGCCAACTTAAACAAATGAACTAAGGGAAAATGAAATAAAATAAGTTAGGATAGTAGATGAGGGGCAAAGTAGGAATAAGTCATATCCTTATACCCTAAACCTTCATACACGTTCATTTTCACGTTCAAAACAAAATCAAATACTAGAGAGGCCGACCACCATTAAGGGAAAATAAGAAGAAAATAAGCAAGAATCTAAAAGAAGGAAGCTTAAGCAACTTAATCCAAGATCAAATCTCAACTCCTTAATCACAAGATAAAGGTGAATAATAGGTTACATCTCATGTTTTCTTATTTTCGGTTTTAGATTGAGATCTGAATTATTTTGCAAATGTTTGTCATGTTTTGATTGTTAATATATATATATATATATATGCTTGATGATGATTTATGCTATTTCATATGGGTTTTATGATAAGTTTAAATGTGAAAACCCTACTAAATGACATCCAAAATGCCTTGCAATTTTTATATAAGGTCAGAAATAATATTTTGGAGATGAATTTCAAATTTCATAATTTACTGAATTAATGTGGATTAATTATTAATTTTCTAGTGAAGAAAATAGCTAATTGGGTTTAAAATTAGTTACGTCTATTTTATAAATGTTTTGGGTCAGAAATTTAAATATGTTAGAAAACATATTAGAAACGATTTATGGGAATTTTTGTAGAATTTTCCTAAGTGTTTTAATAAGTATATAAAATTATTTAAGGTATGGGACTTAAATGTTTTATGCATTTATAAAAGGAGAAGGGGCAATTTATAAATATTTTAAATTATTTACTTCTGAAAATTCAGCAACACTTTTTGAAAAGATTTTGGAAAGGAAATTAGCAACTAATCATATGTTGACAAACAAGCATGTTAGTTGAAAATGAATTTATTTTTAAAGTTAAAAATCCGTTTTACCATGTTTTTGCTGTTTCGCCACTTTTGGCAGCACCTTTCGACTAGGTACTTCCGCCTCCAACCAATTCGAAACCAATACACATGGTATCCAATACTTGGTACATAGTGGATTGGAGATAGGCGAAAGGTATAAAGTCGAAACAGGGGTTCCGAAGGGGTCGAAGCCTTGTTTTGCTTTTAAAAGGAAATGCGCCTGCTTTGCTTTCGAAAAGAATGCTTTCAACTTAGATAGATTTTGATTTGGTCAAATGGTTTTAAAGAATGGTTTCGAAAGAGGTTGCGCCTTTTTTTTTATAAAGAAGCTTTCGAAAGGGTCGAAACCCCTTGCTGCCGCATACAACCTTTCGAAGCAATGCTTTCAAAAAGATCGAAACCACTTGCTGCCGCATTCAACCTTTCGAAGCAATGCTTTCGAAAAGATCGAAACCACTTGCTGCCGCATTCAACCTTTCGAAGCAATGCTTTCGAAAGGGTTTCTTTGTTTTAAAATCTAAACCGCTTCTTCAATGCTTTCGAAGGGATAGGTTTCGACACCATCTACTTCTTTACTTAGGAAATTGCTTTCGAAAGAGTGCTTTTGACTTAGTTGTTTTATGACCCATTATTTTATTGAAAGATAAACCCAAAGGTTTCAAAAGGAATAGTTTTGAATGGTTTCGAAAGACTGTTCCACATGTTTTCACTTGAACCCAAATGCTTTCTAAAGGTTTGATTTATGTAAAGGACTTAATGCTTTCGAAAGGTATATGATAAAGGTTTCAAAGGAGGTGGTTCTCCAATGTTTTCGAAAGGTTTTAAATGGAGGGTTTCCAACGTTTTCGAAAGGACTATCGTAAATGGTTTCGAAAGGTATGTTTTGGCCTTTCAGCCTAAGGTTATAAATAAAAGTAGTTTAATGGCTTCTAAAAGTGGTACTTTCAAGTGTTTCGAAAGGGGTACTTTCAAGGGTTTCGAAAGGGGTTGTTTAAAGCTTTTAAACAAGGGTTTCAAATGTGTTCATCAACAATGTTTTGTGTAAAGTATATATAACATGGCAAAGTGATTTGAGTAAAGCATAGAGTATATTTTCCTTGTTTAAGTATGATTTAAAGGGTTAAATCAATTTGAAAAGAAATATTTTCCAAGAAAATTTTGATGGGGTAGTTGACCCTAAGTAAATGACTCAGATATTAGAATACAAGATGAGACTGGTATGGGGTCGCGCCCTATACTTTAGCTAGTAGCCCCTAGCTAATATAAGTCCAAAATTCCAGTGTGTATGGCATTGTCACAGGTAAGACTAAAATGATGTTACACACGGAAAGGAATCTACAGAGTTAAGATAGGTTATTGGTGAGCCCGCAAAACCATTAAGATCAGTTAACCATGGGAGAAGTAAGTTAGGGACAGACCGTCTAGAAGAGTATCTACAGAAGTTAGATTATTTGTTTATTATGTCCGGTAGGCCAGAGTCAGCCAAAGGTTAGTAGTTAACCAAACAAAACTATAGTGTTCGGACAGATAGTCCACTGATTACCTGATTTTTATGCTTACATGATATTGATATTATTGTTTTAACCAGTTGGGTTGCAGGATTTAGATTTGCAAAAGAAATGTTTTTAAAAGGATATTAGTGAGAGGAAACCCATCCCGCTAAGCGGCGTGGTCTCACTTAATATCAGATAACCAAGATGTATAGTATTATTCACACCAGGCTTTATGTATGACTCGAAGTTTATGTTTTCCCCTTGAACTCTCGAGTGCTCAAAGCTGATTTGAGTAGGTTGAGAGTTGAGGATTTACAGGTTTTAGTAGGTGGACGAATAAAGCTTCCGAAGACGGGCATGAGAATGATGTTAGCTATTTAGGAGTTGTTATGTTTTTATTTTCGCTGTGATGTATTAAGATAGTTTTTGTCTATTTAGTACTCTGGTCACCCAAGGGGGCATCTTCATATATTGCTCTTGGCGTATTTTGTAATAATTATATTTGATCAATGCTTGGGAAACGTTTGGGATTATGTAATTGGATATGAAACATGGTTTTGTGAAATGTAATCAGGAAAGTTGTTTTTGAAATCTATGATTTTGTTTCATATTCATGTGCTTCTGATATTATGGATACCATTAACATTACCGTATTTTATCGCTGGAAGTTAATACTATTGATGACTGCAGCATCTGTAGCGCTTAGCTTTGGGCCTCAAGATAGGGGAAGTTAC
This sequence comes from Allium fistulosum, assembly GCA_030737815.1. Classification (NCBI taxonomy): domain Eukaryota; kingdom Viridiplantae; phylum Streptophyta; class Magnoliopsida; order Asparagales; family Amaryllidaceae; genus Allium; species Allium fistulosum. The sequence continues at coordinate 862,804,457 of CM060908.1, read as the reverse complement.
AAAGCCCTATCTGCATTCATAACCCAGATCAATGAGAGAATAACCAGGATTGGAAAACTAGCAGCCCAATGTTCATCGCCTAAACCAGCCAAACCTACAACTCCACAGCACACCGCCAACGTTCATTCATTGTGCGAACTCCACAACCGGTGAATAAACATGGAAATATTGTTACTAAGAATAGTGAGGCTAGCCTAATAGGCTTGGGAGAAAATTCCAAAAAAAAGGCCCAAACCAAATCAAACATAAAAAACCAAATAGCCAAACATCAACTCACTACTACTTGCTAAATTCACTAACCAAGCAGCGCACCTCTATTACTAAAGGTATCTCATCATGAGTGAGCACCAAATATGAGGAGATACAAGAAGTAAAAGCCCATATATATCGGTTAGCACAACTGTGTTAGCAGAACAAAAAAGATGAAAGAAGGGAAGAGAGCTCTTCCCCATTCAGCGAGGATATCATTAATTTGGATTTTCTAGATAATTTTAGAGCTCCTGCAATTAAGAAATACGATGGATATGACCGTCTATGCATATTTAAGTACTACATGGGCATATATGTAAAAAATGACGTAGTATAAATTATACTAATGTAAATGGATCTTAAGGCCACTTTAACACTAGAGGAAGGGGTGAATAGTGTCTTATAACTTATATGGAATATTTTCTAAATTATTTTAAGATTTAAATTTAAATACGTATTATCAACACAAATATATATTAACAGGCAGTCACAAATATATGTAAATGCAGTAAAAGTAAAGTAAAAGTAAGAAAGATGACACCAGGAGTTTTATATTGGTTTGGATTAACTAATCCTACGTCTAGTCCTGTACGATGTATGTATAGATTTCCTTTTCAATGTATACTTTAATCAGGTAGCAAGGAAGCAAGAATACAATCTTGATTTTAAGGCAACGAGATATACCCTCCTGACTTTCCGAGCTCAGGGTAGACTCTTTTGATTTAATCGGGCAATAAGATCACCCACTTGATTTAAACGGGCAATAAGCACACCCACTTGATTTGACCTGGCAAAAAATACACCCACTTGATTTGAACGAGCAATAAGCACACCCACACAAATAATAGTAGAGAGTTGTTGATTCCAAATACAAATAGTTGTACTTTGGATATAGAATATCCTATAGCCCTTTGATAGCACTTTGATATTTGAATTGATGAGAGAATACTTTCAAATCAGTGAGTAAATCGTAGAGAATGAACGTAGTAAAGTAGAAATTGAATTCGAGTGAATTTGAAGAGTATAGAAAGTGGATTTTGTGAAATATATAATGATAATTTAGAGTAAGAGGAATATAAAAAAAGGAGTTGATAAAATTCATTTTTGGTCTCCTTTATATAGTGTTTGAAGGGACATGTCTATTCGTGAAGAGATGTAACCTACAAACACAACTATTCAAAATTCAAAAGTCATCTCTTCTATGGTACATAGGCCGACACGCCTATGTAGCCTATGTCGACTTGTGTATGTTTTAAAAATTCGAAACACTTTTAAGGTGTTTCAAAATTCTGAACTCTTAATTATAAAAAATTTAAACATAGTTTCCAAATACTTTAATATATAAAACTATTATAAAATATTTGTTGAAACATATTTCTAAAGTAAAATAAATAATTTGATAAGAGAGTGTTCAAAGAAAAGAAAGTTGCTATTTGAGGGCTTTGAAATTTAATCTAATGTTTGTTAACTATAAACTATAGTCTTGAACTCTTTGTATATTTGTCTCTAAACTCATGAGTCTTCAAATATCTTGATCATATCTGAATCTTGATCTCTAGTCTTTTTTACTTATTTGTCTTCAAACTTGATTATCTTGTACTTGTATAAACCTGTATAATATCCTGCAAAATATTCTATACAACTTAGAAAAAAATCAGTACCTATATTTATATGGTTGTTGTCATCAAAATCAATATCAATGTATTTAACAATCTCCCCTTTTTTGATGATGACAACCATGTAAATATGTTTATTATGAAATATAATGTAACTTCCCCTAAATTGGTTAACTCTCCATATTTTGAATAACTCCCCCTTAGTATGCATATATTATATTTTATATATATTTTTCTTCCCCTTTGTCATCAACAAAAATGGATAAAGTAAATAAACTCCCCCTAAATATGACATGTACTAAATACTACTAAATGTGATAATGTTGTAGACGGAATCAAAATCAATACTAATTGCGAAATAATATTATAATTAAGTATATATAAATATGTTTCAACTATACATTTAAGACATAGTATCTGTATCAAATGATTTATTCAGAAGAAACCAAATTATAAAATCAAAGCAATTATACAGGTTTAAACGAACCACTTAAATAAGTTTAATAATACAATCCAAACCATGCTATCAAACTCAAACAAACCTATAAGTTCAAATTAAAACAAACCAAACTTATATATATTCATGCCCAAAATACAAATTAATGTTTTGGGTTTAATTATTGGTGATTTGTGAATGCAGCAATCTGGATAGCGAAGATAAAAACTTCCCTTTTGTTCCATTAAATTGCCATGAATATCATAATTAATCTCTCCTACGCAGTGCACTCTCATTTGCATTCTCGTTATCATCATCATCATCATTCTCTTCTCTTTATCTTTCTCTTCATCACCTTGATCCGTAGGGTTATGAATTGCAAGATTAATTTAAGTATCTCCTTCTTCAATGATTATTGGATTGGCTTGGTTATCCAGTAGATGGTTCTGCAAATTATTTAACACTATCTCTTACTTTTCTTGTTTGTTTTTGAACCGAATTTGCATGACTTCAATTTCAGTAAGCATGATGAGAACATGATTCAATTCCTTTTCAATATTGCCTAGTTTAGAGAACGCGAAGTCACAAAATAGGCTTGATTCTTCTCTTCGACGTTTGGAGTTGGATGGATCCATTTTTGATTTATTAATTTTGAGTTTTCAAAGGGAAGATCATGAGAAAATTGGTCTGGAGTCGGAATATGATGGTCAAATAATTGAATTTTGAATTTTAAAAGAAGGAGGGAAAAATAATTTTCTAAAAACTACTAGGTATATCGACATATACTACCCAGATATGTCGACACATACATAATATTTTGCTTTTCAATTTTATTTCTAATTTGTAAATAAAATTCATTATTTCTAATTTCTGTAAATGAACATATTCCAAGTTCTCTTCTTAATTTAATGAAAGTAGTTTGTGCCAATAGTTTAGTTAAAATATCAACTACTTGATTTTCTGTATTTATAAGTTCTAGTATAATAATTTCTTTGTTTACGTTATCTCTGGGGAAATGATGTCTTATATCAATATTTTTTGTCCTAGCATTATGTGTTGGGTTTTTAGATAGATTCATTGCACTGTCGTTATTACAGTCTATTGGTGATTGTTTTAAATTAAACAGAAATCTTTTAAAGTTTGTTGCATATAAATGACCTATGAACATGCTAATGCTACTGATATATATTCTGCCACTGTTGTGGATAGAGATATGGAATTTTTCTTTTTTACTAAACCAAGATACAAGTGAGTGTCCCAAAAAGTAATAGGTTCCACTCATACTTTTTCGGTCAGATTTGCATCCAGCATAACCATCATCACTATATGATATTAAGTCAAAAGAATCTTCTTTTGGATAGAAAAGCCCATAGCCTAAAGTGTTGTTAACATATCTTAAGATTCTTTTACAGCTTTAAGATGTGCCTCTTTAGGTTATGAGTGATATCCTATACATAGACATACACTATGCATGATATCGGGTCAGCTGTGATATAGAGTAAAGATCCTATTATACCTCTATATAGTTTTTGATTAACATCGTTTAAATTGTCTTCTTTATTAAGTTCCTCACTTGTTGCCGTTGGTGTTGGTTTATCGCTTGTGTTAGACATTTTAAATTACTTTAATAATTCTTTAGAGCATTTTTCTTGACCTATAAATATTCCATTGTTTAATTGTCTAAATTGTAAGCCTAGAAAGAATGTTAATTCTCCCATGTGACTCATTTCAGATTCTTTAGTCGTTATATTAGCAAATTCTTAATTTAATTGTTTATTTGTTGATCCAAGTATAATGTCATCTACATATATATGTATAAGTTGAATATCATTGTTAACTCATTTTATAAATAACATAGTATCTACTTTGACTATTTCAAAATAAGATTGTATTAAGTATGATTTGGGTCTTTCATACCAAGCTTTAGGTGCTTGTTTCAAACCAATAAATGCCGTTTTTAATATGTAAACACGATTAGAGAGTTTTTTTCTTCAAAAAGTGGGGGCTGTTCAACATATACATCTTCTTTAATAAAACCATTTAAAAATGCACTTTTAACATCCATTTGAAATATTTAAAATTATTATGTTTTGCAAAAGCAAGTAGAATTCTTATGGCATCTAATTTAGCTATAGGGAAAATATTTCATCACAGCCTATTCCTTCTTCTTGGTTGTATCCTTGTGCAACTAAACGTGCTTTATTTCTTATGACTTCTCCTTATTCATTTAATTAATTTTATAAACCCACTTAGTTCCAATTACATATTGATTTTCTGGTCATGGAACTAATTCCCAAACATCGTTTCTAGTGAATGATTCAGTTCTTCTTGCATGGCAAGAATCCACAAATCATCTATTGGTGCTTCTTTTGGATTTTAGGTTCGTTGGTTGAGATAAATGATACATTACTCATCTTATTTAGTTGATTTCTAGCTTTTACAACTGATCCTATATTTTTTAGAATATTTTCCTTAGAATGGTCATTTAATTATTTCTTCTTTTATTTGAAGTATTATTATTTTTATTATTAGTAGTTTTATTATTTGCAATCTCGTTATTCTCATTGAGATTAAGATTTTATTTTTCATTATTACTAATATTAGTTACTTTAAAATTTTCATCAAATAAAACATGTAAAGTTTCTTCAATGGTATTAGTTCTAATATTAAAAACTCTACAGGCCTTACTTCTATTTGAATAACCAATAAATATTCTGTTATTAGACTTAGCATCAAATTTTTATAAATTATCATTTGTATTTAGTATAAAACATTTACTACCAAAAACTTTACAATAAGATATTTTTAGCTTTTTATCAAAATAATAATTCATAAGGTGTTTTCTTGGTTTTCAAAATGCAACATGCTATAGCAACTACTTTAGTCCAAATATTTTTGGTAAATCACTATCATTTAGCATAGTCCTAGCGCATTCTTGTATAGTTCTATTTTTACATTTTACAAGTCCGTTTTGTTAAGAACTTCTAGGAAAAAAAGTTATGTGTAATTCTTTTCTTATTACAAAAGTTTTCAAAATTTTAATTCTCGAATTCTCCTCCATGACCACTTGGTGTTGTTTTAATTTTAATTGACTTTTGATTTTGAATTTTCTAAGTGAAAATTTAAAACATTTCAAATGCATCACTCATATGTTTAATAAATATTGTCCAAGTATATCTTGAAAAATCATCTACTATTACAAAAACATACCTGTTATGATTTATTGATTGAACTTATGTTGGTCCAGAAGGATCTAAATGAAGAAGTTCTAAGGGATGTGCAGTCGGAATCATATCTTTTGAGTGAACTTCTATGAAGTTTTCCAAATTGAAAAGCATCACATAGGTTATTGACACCAAGTCTCATTTTTGAAAGTTATCTAACAAGTTCATATCTGACTACTTTGGATAAATGTTTAAAATTTAAATGACCAATTCGTTTATGCCAAAACTAAGGGTTATAAATTCGGGTAAAAGACAAAGATTATCATTAGACACTTCCATACTCAAAATGTAAATGTTACGTTTCGTAACTCCTTCAAAAATAATTTTAAACTCATTATCCTTAATGTGGAAAATGTCTTTTTTAAACTTAATTTTGAAACTCGTATCACATAATTGACTAATACTAAGCAGATTATGTTTTAAATTCCAAACTAACAAAACATTAGAACAATAGTGGTTTCAGAGTTACCGACGTTGTCGATGCCAATGACGTATGCTTTTGAGTTATCTTCGAAGTTAACTATTCCTCCATCTTTGTAAATAATGTCATTTGAGATCTCTATATTTTCAGTCATGTGTCTTGAGCATCCGCTATCTAGTATCATTTGTCCTTCTTAATTTGTGATATATGGTTATCATGCGTCTGTTTGCTATCTGCTATATAACATTCCTGTTCCTAGAAATTTTCTTTATACACTTTCAAATAATCGAGTGACTTTTCAATATTATTAGTTCCTAATCTATTTGAGGTTAACATAAGGATTTTACAACTTTGTTTTCCTTCAAAAGTGTAAAAATATGTACTACCAGTGTTACTAGCCATTTATACTTTTCAAAAATCAAATAACGGGTTTTTTAAAGTCCAATGCTATAATACCAAATATAGGAAACAGTGTAGTATAAATTATACTAATGTGAATGGATCTTAAGGCCATTTTAATACAAAAGGGGGTGAATAGTGTTTTATAACTCATATAGAATTTTCCTAAATTATTTCAAGATTTAAATTCAAACACAGATAATCAACACAGATATATGTATTAATGAGTAGTCATAGATATCTGCAAATGTAGTAAAAGTAGAGTAATAGTAAGAGAGGTGACACCATGAGTTTTATACTGGTTCGGATTAACCAATCCTAGGTTCAGTCATGTTCAATGTACGTACAGATTTCCTTTTCAATACCTACTTTAATCAGGCAACGAGCAAAACAGAATACAATATCGATTTCAAGGCAATGAGATACATCCTCTCGACTTTTCGAGCTCAGGGTAGACTCTCTTGATTTAATCGAGCAACTAGATCACCCACTTGATTTAAATGGGCAACAAGCACACCCACTTGATTTGAACGGCCACCAAGCACACCCCCACAAATTGTGGTAGGGAGTAGTTGATTCCAATTCAAATAGTTGTACTTTGGATACAGAATATCGTATAACCGTTTGATAGCACTTTGATCTTTGAATTGATGAGAGAATACTTTCAAATCAGTGAGTAGATTGTAGAGAATGAATGCAATAAAGTAGAATTTGAATTTGAGTGAATTTGAAGAGTATAAAAAGTGGATTTTGTTAAATATATAATGAGAATTTTGAGTAAGAAGATTATAAAGAAAGTAGTTGGTAAAATTTATTTTCTAGTCCCCTTTATATAGTGTTGAGGGGACGTGTCTATTCGTAAAGAGATGTAACCAAAAATCATAACTATTCAAAATTCAAAAGACACCTCTTCAATGGTACATATGTTAACATACCTATGTAGCCCATGTTGACATATTTGTGCATATTTTAAAAAACAGAAACACTTTTAAAGTGTTTTAAAATTCTAAACTCTTGTAATATTATTTAAACATAGTTTCTAAATACTTCAATATGTAAAGCTTTTATAAAATATTTATAGAAATATATTTTAAAAATAAAATAAATAATTTGATAAGAGAGTATTCATAGAAAAGAAAGTTGTTATTCAAGGACTTTAACAATTTAATCTAATGTTTGTTAACTATAAACTATAGTCATGAACTCTTTGTGTATTTGTCTCTAAACTCATGAGTCTTCAAATATCTTGATTATCTCTGAATCTTGATCTCTTGTAAACTCCCCATCTCTATATCCATACTATCAGATAATAAGAAGAATGTGGCTATATGGGTACATACGTGAATATTATCTTGGGCTAACACTGGTACGTATTTAAACATCAACTAAATAACTCACCCATAGGTACATGGTATCGACAAAAAGCAATAAACACGTATGCCTACAGGATAGAATAATACACAATATACAATGAATATCAGAGAACACAAGGTTAGAATCATAGTGATATATATATATATATATATATATATTATCGAATATACATAGGTCCAATGTACATCACAATGTCATACATACAATGAGACTATATAATATGGGATGATAATATGCTGTATTGAATATCTATTCTTCTCTATGCCCAGTAACTCAACTTGGTCTCCTTGTCCCTATACCTGGAATGTCTCAGACTAACTCGAGTATTATATAAATAATAAACGGGTCAAACTATATCTAAATCCAAGGTCAATAAAAATATAGAAATTAGTATGTGCTAGCTTTAAATACAATAATGTTATCTCAAACAAACCCAAATATCATATAACATAGAATTTTACAAAGCTAAGCATAAAAATGTCATCATCCATATAAAAACTCATCAAAATCAAAAACCATAACGCAACATCAAATGGGTGAATCGTCCATTTGCAGAAATCATCATCTAAATCCAGAAAACATTTATAAAAGAGATATCACCAGGTATAATTAGGCTACACTTAGCTTAGCCTAAATATATCACTCAATCTCAATAAATAAAATATCCTTAATATCGTTATAAATAATCATCCATAGCAAAACATAGTAATGGCGACACAATCCAGCGAAAGCTATAATTAGCGACACATGCCTATGAAAATATAGTTGGCGACACACGCATATAAAGAATAATCGGTGGCACAGCCTAAGAAAGATAAATAGGTAACATATGCCAATGAATAGTACTTTGCAACACACGCCAATGAAAAAGGTATTTGGTGACACACGCCTGAGAAGGATATGAGGATTGATTTTACATCGGACACAGTCTTAGGTATAATCGTAGTTCATCATCTTAAGTAAAAGTATAAGTATATGTCTATATCATATACCAGAACCAAACAAGAGACTGACAGCACGCACACACTTGCTCCATGAGACTCACACGTGTCCATTTGACATGGCTCCTATGGTTTAGTTACCTTGATGGATATCATGACTCTTGTCCATCAATGTACTCGACTATGGAGAACTCGGTCATGACCCTACACGTGCCCCAAAAGTGGCAATAGACTGCTGGCCTAGGTGACACAAAAGGGGCGACACATCACCGATGCATGGCTAAAAATAGGGCGTCATGGATTTATGGCGCAACCACTACGATCAGGCCGTTAGGATTGATACTAGCCAATTTGGTTCACTCCCTTACCCAAAAGGGAGTCAGACAGTAATAGAAAAATACTGATATATATATATATATAATAGCCAACACACAGCAATATACGCATAAGCCGACACACGGCTTTATACATATGTTGACACACAGCCTATTACATATGTCGACACACGGCTCTGTATATTGCCAACACATGGCTCGATACAATTCACCGATGAACGGCTAAATACTTGACTCACCTCAGCGAGCCTCATCATACATAACAGATCCCTGTATGAGTGTCATTCACGAGAAAAGAATAATCAAATAAATAACACAATGACGTATCATACCACCGCATGTTACTAGTCCATTTATTTAGTGCTCACACATCACACTCGCTCCTTCAATATTCTATATAACGATTCCAAAGAATAACCATAGAAATATTATATAAAGTCTAATACCAGACGGTATTATAACTTCGTTTATTCTAATTTCTCGTTAAAAGGAATTGAAAACTATTAACCATTCAAAATATAAATATAAAAAAGAGATTATGTTTGTAAAATATAATAAAACTTCTAAAATAAATTTTATATTCAGAAAAATAATAAAAACCTTTAAAACACTTATATATATTGAATAATATATTCACTTTGTTGATTTAATGCCAATATAAGATTCAAATCCTATAATTCATTTCCAAATCCTTTTATACGTATTTTCAAAATTTCCCAAAATCACTTTACAAATAAAAAATAATTATAAAAGTTATTCAAAATTTTCTACAACTAAATACATCTTTAAAATAAATTTATAAACCTCCAAAATAATTGTTTTCATTCCAAGTCATAATTTGTAATTCAAAACCCTCACTATATAATCAAAATCTCTAATAGCTCATATTGAAATTGACCCAATATTAGTGTAAATTCATTTCATAATCTTCTATAATAAAGTATTATTTCAAAATAAATTTATAAATTACAAAATAAATTATATTTATTTCAAACCATATAATATAATTCTATATCTTCACTTTATACTCTATCTAGCTAGAAATAAAACATTTTCCATTAAATTATACACCATAATCAAAATTCTATTGTTATAAAGATAAATATTTTTATTTATTCAAAACATATCCAAAATCATTTAATTATCTGATAAAAAGAATCCACTATATTTTTCCTAAGGTTTGAAAACTCTTTTAAAAATATATAAATAACCTTTACAATAAAATATCACTTAGAAGTAATATTATTATTTTCATAATGTATTTTATAAAATAGCATTATGTTTTATTTTGCCTTTAAAACAATTCCAAACTTATAATATAATCCTATATTGATTTTAAAAAGAGTTTTATAACTTAAATAAAGCTATATTTATATTTATAATTCAAATTATATTTGTAAGTATAAGTATAGATGATTGAATAAAATTTAGTAAATTATTTATAAAATATTTTAATAAAATTTTAAAATACTTTAAATAAAATTTTCAAAACTTTTCAAGACATCTTTTTAAAACAAAAATAAATAAATATGTTAATCCAAAAAATGGATCAACATTCTAGATTGAGTCTGAAAGCACCATCCCTGTTCTTACAGAGCAATAATATAAAGAATAAACGTAAAAGAGCAGAAATAGAAAGAAGACAAGAAGATTTTTATAGTGATTCAGCTATTAATGAAACCTACGTCCACTTTATAGTTTTTATTATTGACTGATTGCTGTTACAAAGTTACCCGGATTACAAAGTTTTCGGATATCCCTAGTTAGATCAAGTCCCCAATGTTAGAGTTCACTAGAGAATCACAGTGGACCCTTTGGATGACCGTTGTGAGGAAGGAGAAGAGTGAAGAAAGCTTTCTGTAGAGATTCACCAATCAATCCGAAAGGTCCCATTTATGTTGCAGGTAGGACTATGTTTATAGATATTGGAGAGCTACTGGACCAAGCCTGTTTGTCGCATGATTGCAGATCAACACAGGAAGGCGCACTGGAGGTCACGTCGAGACCCGAGCTAAAAGGTTGGATTTCTAACGATCCATAGGATTGGTTCGAAGGCGAGCCAATGCCTTGGCATTTTTTCTTTACCTTTCTCCATGAAAGTCGTAGTCGGTCGATGAAATAGCATGGATCGCTGGCGATCCATGGTATATGGATCGCTGGCGATCCATATACTTAGCCTAATTTTGAACTTTGCCATCTGGATAACCTTCGTTGTCTTGCATCGATGTTGTTCGTGAACTCCTGAGTTAATGCCATGGATCGCTAGCGATCTATAGACCATGGATTGACAGCGATCCATGCCCTTAGAGTATTTTTCTTTCTTTTTTCCAGGCTTCCTTTGGCTCCTTGTTCTAGTCCCTCCGGTTGGCCTTTGAGCTATTCTGACTCGATTGAGTTCTTTCGACTTCTTCTAGATTCTGCTTGGTTAAAAACTCGGATAACATTTGCCCCTAGAGTATGTCTTCGTTGAAAACAAGGCGTGCTCTGGAAGTAATCGCTTTCCAGTTTCTGCTTATTGAATTTCAAGTAGTCATGTTATGGCCACATGAATTTGAACTAGATTAGACTGTCGCTTGCTAAGATTTGACCTGGACTGCCATTGCTTATTGTAACGGACCAAACTTTACTCTACAGCTTCTCGACATGCCTTAAAGTAATATATGGTTTCTGCTAGACAAGTTTGAAATCGATCTTAGGCGGCTCTATTGGTCGCGGGCGATCTATTGGATGGATTTCTAGCGATCCAATGACTTAGGATTTTTTGCATTCTGTTCGTTTACCCTTATTTAAACCGTTTGAGCTAACCTACCTTAGTTCGCCCTTGTTTCTCATGACCCGTTCCTTTAGCTTTCTGCGATTCAAGCAACTTTCAGCGATTTGAGCCATCTTCTACGATTTGATCCACCATCTCCGGCGACTCGATCCACTTTCGACCAAGTTTCCATCGACGCCGCCGACTTCGCCTTGTCGTTGACTCCAGAGCTTCGCCGCCGCATCGATCCTTGCCGCTCCAAACCCTAGTTTTTTCTGTCTGTCTCCTTGGATCACCGACGATCCAGCGCACTAAGCTCGTTGATTTGAAAACTTCGACCGTCTTCATGTTTTATCATTGATTCAGGGTGGGTTTGCTGATTATGACATTCGTTTATCGATTAGGCGATGGAGTTGTATTCGTGATGTTAGTCATTAAAATTCCGAGTCGATTACGGTTTATTGGAGGAAGATAGTAAATCGAGTCTTGAGTTCTTTACGTAATGACACATCGTGAATTGCTTTCGCCCTTCCGGAAGATTCAGATTGGTTTTGCTTTCTTTTGCATGCACGGTGTTCATGTACTGGAAGGAACTTTCCACGTCGTTTCAGACAACGAATCCGTTATCGATCGTTGATCGATAATGAGTAAGTGTAGAAGAAGTAATTTCAAAAATAAAACAATACGAGAAGTGTAACATCCCCCCACTTGGAGGCCCAAAACTAACGGCTACGGATGCTGCAGTCATCCATAGTAATTAATCCTCGGCAACCAAATATGGCAATGTTAGACACGTTGATACACAAACACACATGAATATGGAAAAAAAAATTAAAATATCAAATAAACTCCAAATTCCATTTCAAAACATTTCAAATTCATTACATAATCCCACAATCGTCAATCACGTTTAGAGAAAATATATTTACTACAACATACGCCAAGAGCGACATATAAAGATGCCCCCTTGGATGATCAGAGTATATACAGGCAATGTAACAACTTCGCCATTACAAACAACACAGCGGAATCAAATAAAAGAGAACTCTAAATATCTATTATGCCTCCTGCACGTCTCCAGAAGCTTTATTCGTCTAATGAGGTACCTGAAAACCTCAACTCTCAAACTACTCAAAATCAATTGAGTACCCGAGAGTTTAAGGGGAAAACATAAACTTCGTGTCAGACATAAAGCCTAGTATGAATAATAATCTGACATCTCAAACCTTTTAGATATCTAGTGAGACCAAGCCACTTAGCGGAACGGGTTTTCCCCTCACCAGTATCTTAAAACCTTTAAAAACCATATATTGTGCTCCTACATCCACAATGGTTAAAAACATAGTCATTTCAAAATATTATGATGATTTGCATACTAGTTAAAACATTCTGGATTTCCCGTTCTCTGTTTAATTAACTCTCTGTCATGTTTATAGTTTCTAGGGTCACTATTATCCTATTAGTTTTCATGGGCTTACTAATAACCTTTGGATAATATGTGGACTCCCTATCCTATTTCATAGTTTTCATGGGTGCATTATTAACCTATTGACCCCTACCAATTAACTTAATTAATTCATGGGTTCCCTTGAACCTATTGTTGACTCCAATAACTTCTCTCTTATCCTAGTTTTCATGGGTTGACTAGGAACCTATTGAAAACTGTCAATAACTTAATCCAGATATTGTTTTCATGGGTGCACTACAAACCAATTGTCCCCTACCAACCACTCTTTATAACATAGTTTTCATAGGATCACTATGAACCTACTGATAACTCCAATAACTTCCTCATCATAGTTTTCATGGGTGCACTATGAACATGTCTCCCTGACAACTTCTATATATTTAGGCATTCTATATTCCGGTCTCCCTGACCTCTTGAATATAATTCTACTCATTCAGGAGTTTAATCAATTTATATTCACTACTAGGTCAACCTAGCAGGTTCTTCTACCTTTTATCTCCAAAATGCAGTTATAGATCCGTTATAATGTGAATATATTTATTTTTGAAGAAGCAAACAACATAGCATAACAATATCACTCATGTGGGTTTAATTTAAAACATGGTTAATCCCTTTAACCTATTATTTTATCATGGAAAGCTTCTTCTTAAAACCATTAAAAATCTCCTTTAATTTAGCCATGGATTTCTTCTTTTAAAAATTGAGTTTGGGTTATTAGTTTTGAAAAACAAAACCTTTCGACTCCTTCGAATCCTAGCTTTCGACCTCACTGCATACCCTCCTTCAAAAGCTTAAATATCCATTTTCAAAACATTAGGCCCCTGCCTTTCGAACACTTTAGAACTCTCTTTCAAAACCTTCTGAATGTGTTAAACTATTAGCATTTATCTTTAGAAGCGTAGCTTCGAAACTGGTCGAAAGTACCCCTTTCGAAAACTTTGGAAGTATCCCTTCTGAAACTATTGAAAGTCCCCCTTTTGAAAACATTAGGTTAATACTTAAATTATTATTTGGGTCAAGTGAATACAAATGAAAGTATCTCTTTCGAAACCATTCTTTATCATTTAAAAGCATTGGGGGAAAACTTGATGGCATCGGCATCATCCTTTCGAAAGCATATATCATTTGGGTAAAATAGTTGAAGGCTAGCTTCGAAACCCCTTTCGAAACCATTACCTTCGAAACCACTAAACCCTTCAAGAGCTATGGGAAGTGGCTTACGTTTTTAAAACAAAGGTTACCCTTCGAAAGCAACGATATCTCCAATGCCTTCGGAAAGCAAAGCGGAAGAAGAGTTTTGACTTGGTCGAAACTACCCCTTCCGAACACTTCAATTTTGAAAACTAAGTAGCTCATATGAAAGCTAATTCTTTAATTAATAATGCGGCAACTCTCTTTTGAAATCAAGTTAAATGTCACTTTTGAAAGCATCGGTCTCGACCCCTTCGAAAGCATATAAAGAAGCAGGCAAGCACTTTTCTTTAGAAAACAAAATCATTGCACAGATCCCATTGTAAGCCACGTTTCGACATCCTACCTTTCCGCCTTTCTCCAATCCACTACGTACCAACTAAGTGATACCATGTGTATTGGTTTTAGCTTCTATGGTTTAAACCTGGTCGGAGGCTGAAGCTCTGGGTTGAAAGCTACTTCCAAAGGAGGCGGAACACACTTTTCCGAGTAAAAGGCTGTTCTTACCAAATAAAGTAATTTCTTTGTAACTAACTTGCCCATGTGTAAACACTTGATTGGTTTCCTTAAACTTTTCAAATTATTTCACAGATAATTGCCGCATTTTCTCAGATCTAAAACAAGGTTAACTTTTAACAAATAAGCCCTTCCTATTTAACAACAATTAAATCATTTAGGTCCTCATTTTAAAAATAATTTAATTTCCATAATAAACCTCTTAGTAAAAATTCCCAAAAATCACATAAATTCACTTTTAATATGTTATCTAACATATATAAATTTTAGACCCAAATTCACCATATAATAACCGAAAATAAATTTCTAAACCCAATAATACATATTTTCCGTTGAAAATTCATATTAAATTCTCCACGGCTTGGAAAATTAAAAAAATTGAAACTCAACTCCAAAATCATTTTCCTATAACATATAATTTTTCCATGACATTCTAAAATCAGTTGTTATTGGTTTTGCCCTAAAACCGTGCGTATCATATTTAAAAAATTTAATTTTAAATCAAACATGTTATAAAACCAAGCATGTCATCATTCAAATCATCATAAAATGGATTAATTTCATAAATCCAAAAACATATGATTGAAAACAAAATAGAGATGATTAGGATTATTATTCACCTTAGTTTGGATAAAGAAATTGGAGATTGTTTGAGATTGATTCCCCTAGCTTGAATCCTAAGCTTGAATCTTGAATTTTCTCTTCTCTTAATGGTGGGCCTACTCTTTCTCTTTTGTTTGTGTTTTTGCCTATAATAAAATGAACGTGAACAATATGCTATCATGAGTATAAGGGTGGGGCGGCTATTTACTCTAATGCCCTTATGTTTATTTAGTTAACACTTAACCTTTTATAAACCCATTCATTTTAATAAGCACAACCACTAAATTCATTTGCAAATCGCAATCCCCTTATCACCCTACATTATTCTATTTAATTTATCTAATTAAATCTAGTAAATAATGTTATTAAAAATTAGGGATGTTACTGGCTCCCCTCCTTAAAGAATTTCGTCCTTGAAATTCAGTAAGGACTAAATACTAAACCTAGCAATCATCTGTAATGACTCTTAACAACCATACCAGTCTACCTGACTAGCTAATATCTATATAAATGTAGTATAGACATGCCCTCAAAGTAGATCAGGATAAGTATCTCGAATCCTGTCTTATGTCTCCCAAGTAGAGTCCTTCTCTTTGTCGCTCCACGAACCATCACAAACTTGACTATCTTGTTCCTCAATCTTTTATCATCTCTCGCTACAACCCGGACTGGTTGGCTTACAAAAGTCAAATTAGGCTCTACTACTAGATCTTCCAACCCTGTCGGAGGAATAGTAGCCTTTGGATCATGCACATACTGGCGAAGATGAGACACATGATATACAATATGGACACCTGCCATACTGTTTGGCAACTCTATTCTGTAGGCAAGCTTTTCAATCCTTTCTAGAATCTGGAATGGACCAACATTTCTCGGTGCCAGTTTCCCTGACTTCCCAAACCATACCACACCCTTCATCAGTGATAACATAATGAAAATCATGTCTCCAACTGAGAAGTCTAGGTCTTTACGCCTTTTATCTACATAACTCTTATGTCTGGATTGAGCTTCCTTCATCCTTTCTCGGATCAACTCAATCTTTTCTGACGCCTCCCTAACCAAATCTGGACCTAAGACCAATCTGTCTCCAGTTTCCAACCAACATGCCGGTGATTTGCATGGCCTTCCATACAAAGCTTCAAAAGGTGCCATTCCTATACTAGTTTGATAACTATTATTATAGGAAAACTCAACCAAATGTAGGTGATCCTCCCAAGATCCACTAAATTCTAACACACAAGCTCTCAGCAAATCCGCGAGTACCTTATTGACTCTCTGTGTCTGCCCATCCGTCTTAGGGTGATATGCAGTACTCATCTTGAGCTTGGTGCCTAACACATCCTGTAGACTTTTCCAGAATTTGCTAGTAAATAAAGCATCTCTGCCACTGACTATGCTACTAGGAACTCCATATAATCTAACTATGTTCTTTATGAACAACTTCGCCAAAACAGGTACCGTCCTGGTTGACTTTACTGGAATGAAATGGGCACTCTTGGTCAATCTATCCACTATAACCCATATACTTTCATTTCCTCTATTCGACATTGGCAACCCGTCTGTAAAATCCATGGATATCGAATCCCATTTCCAAACTGGAATCTCTAAAGGCTGAAGCAACCCACTCGGTTTCTAATATTCGGCTTTCACTTGTTGACAGTTTGCACACTGGCTAACCCACAAGCCTACATCCCTCTTCATACCTTCCCAATAGAAGCTTCTCTTCATATCTTAATACATCTTGGTCCCTCTAGGATGAATCGTAAACTTGGATCGATGACCTTCTTCAAGGAATTCTTTCCTCAAGTTCTCAACATCTGGAACACATAATCTTCCCTTCTTTCTCAACCATCCTCTCTAGTCAAGACAGAAATCTTTCAAATCATCGATCTCAGTTCCAACCTCAAGCCTTCTGATCTTCTCGACTAATAATGGATCCTCCTTCTGCTTAAAAGCAACTCTCTCGATTAACACTGGTCGAACTTCTAAACAGGACAACATGGCAGTAATCTGACTAGAACTAGCAGTCGTTCTTAACTACACACCACAACTGGCCAAAGCTTCTAGATCCTTCCATTCTGCCAACATAGCCAACACCACATTCTAGTGTCTTCTGCTAAGAGCATCCGCTACTTATTACCTTTCCCTGGTGTATATTCTATACCAAAATCATAAGCAGCCAAAAACTCCAGCCACCTCTATTGTCTCATATTCAACTCCTTTTGAGAGAATAAGTATCTTAAAAACTTATGATTAGCGTATAGCTCAAATCTCTCTCCTAAGAGATAATGTCTCCAAATCTTCAATGCAAAGATCACCGCAGCCAACTCCAAATCGTGAGTGGGATATCTCACTTCATGCGGTCTAAGCTGTCGTGAAGCGTATGCAATCACTTTACCCTTCTGCATCAACACAGCTCCCAATCCCGTCCCACATGCATTAGTATACATCACTAACCCTTGATCTCCGTCTAGAACTACCAACATGGGTGCATTGGTCAACAAATGCTTTAACTTAAAGAATGCTTCCTTACATTTGTCAGACCAAAAAAAATTCACCTCCTTCCTGGTAAGCTTAGTCAAAGGCACAGCTATCCGCGAGAAATCCTTGATGAATCTCCAGTAGTAGCCAGCAAGTCCAAGAAAACTTCTAATCTCGGTTACCGTCTCTAGTCTCTTCCAATAAATAAAAGCTTCGATCTTATCTGGATCAACCGACAACCCTTTCTCTGAAACCACATGACCAA
This sequence comes from Allium fistulosum, assembly GCA_030737815.1. Taxonomy (NCBI): domain Eukaryota; kingdom Viridiplantae; phylum Streptophyta; class Magnoliopsida; order Asparagales; family Amaryllidaceae; genus Allium; species Allium fistulosum. Next base: position 862,786,186 of record CM060908.1, on the reverse strand, counting down.
GAAACTTAACCTCTTTCTTCCAAAAATGATACTTAGAAAACTTTGCCTTTAGCGGATTCTGCCTCAGCGTCTCATGCACAACTCTAAGATGATCTTCATGCTCTCTTTCAACCTTAGAGTATACCAAAATGTCATCTATAAACACCAACACGAATCTATCCAAATATTCCCGGAAGACTCGGTCCATCAAATCCACAAAGAAAGCAGGTGCATTCGTCAACCCAAATGACATTACTAAACACTTATACGAACCATACCTAGTCTAAAATGCTGTCAAAGGAATACTGTCCCCTACCACTCTTAACTGATGAAACCCTATCGCTAAGTCCAATTGGGAAAACACTCTTTCTCCACTCAACTGATCAAACAGATCATCTACTCTTGGCAAAGGATACCTATTCTTGCTCATCCTCCGTTCAACTTACGATAGTCGATACAAATCCTTAACGACCCATCTGGTTTCTTCACGAACACCGCGGCCGCTCCCCAAGGCGAATTGCTTGGTCTAATAAAATTCCTTCCTTCTAGATCCACTAGCTGCATCTTTAATTTCATCATCTCAGTCGGTGTCATCCTGCTATGTGGTCTACTAACTGGTTCAGCTCCTAGCTCAAGATCTATCCGAAACTTGACAGCTCATTTCGGTGGTGGCCCTATGACTGGCTCCAAAACATCTACAAACTCTCTTGCTACTCGAACCGACTTAGATCTTCTCCCACTTCCATTGCTCTTAATAAAGCACAACTACTTCGGTCAGAACTCTATACTGAGAATATAATTTGGTTATGACTATCAGGGTGTCTCAATGATATCTCCCCATCCTGGCAAAATATTATGGGCTCATACCTTCTTAACCAATCCATATCCAAAATGATTCCTAAATCTACGAAATCGAAAACATACAGATTGCATGCAAACTTATGACCTACAAAATCAAGTTCAAACTAGTCACATCTCATCCCTAGAGTTGCATACCCTCTTATTGGATTCACAACCCTTAAGGAAGTAACAAGGTATGTGGGTTCTAAGCATAACCTATCAACCAAACACTGAGATATAAATGAATGTGATGCACCGGTATCAAATAGTACCCTAACTGTTGTACTCTGAATCAAAACCGTACCTTCAATCATATTTTCCCTTTATCCGCGGCAGTAGGCCTAGAAGCAGATGGTGGTCCAATAGCAAAAACCTTCCCTCTGTCCGCCTTGACTGGCTCTGGACACTGATTCTTATAATTCCCAACTTGGTTGCAGTTGAAGCATTTCAAATTCTTCTTTTCTACATGCTTCTTTCCCTTGCCTGATCGGCACTCGTGAGCATAATGACCCTTCTTGTCACACTTGAAGCGCACTAAATCAGCCTTTGCCTCCTTGGAAGCATCTCCCGTCTAGTCTCCCTTCTTCTTAAAGAACTTCCTCTTCTTTCCCTGAAGACCCTGGGAGTCAACTAGCTTCTCTCCAGTACAACTGGCCAGCATCTCTTCATGGAGAATAGCCACCTCCACCACCACATTACAAGGATCGCGGACATGGGTCATGGTCACTCTAGCAAGCTTGGGCCTTAATCCCCGAATAAACTCTAATTCCTTCTGATGTCAGTGTCTATAGTGGCATATCCATATCGAGATAGCTCGTCAAACTTAGCAGTGTACTCAATTACTGACATCTCTCCCTAAACTAGATCCATGAATTTCCTCATCAACGTTGACTTAGCAAGCTCAGATAAAAACCTCTGCTCAAATCTCCTTCTGAAATCAGCCCATGTCAGCTCTTCCTCCGGAACCCCAGCAGTTACCTATTCCATCAGTGAAGCGCTTCCCCTTGCAACTGCCTAGAGGCCAGCCTTCTCTTTTGCTTATCATCCAAACCTAAATCAGTAAAGATTCTCTCACAGTGCAATAACAAATTCTCAACTTCAATAACATCCTCTGTTCCAACAAAAGGCTTTCCACCCAGACTGGTGTAGTCTCTACTCAACTTAGCATAATTATTCCCAGCTGGAGCTACAGGATTAGCTCCTCCAACATTTCCAGCAATGCCAGCAGCAACTCCTGCTTGCATAAGATTAACCAAGAACTGAGACATCATCCCCGCATCTATTGGCGGATTTCCAGCACCCACATTGGCTTCAGCACTTTGGTTAGCATTAGCCTGTCGACCTTGGTTCCTTTGAGTATTAGGTCGAGCATTTCCGTTGGTTATGGTGCTTCCTCCATCGAGATTTCCTCTTCTGTTTCCTACTTCCAGATCTTCTTTCTTGTAGATCTGCATACGAGTCTTAGTAAGATACAAAAGAACGGTGTAAGAGAGAGGGGAATACGTACTTATATAAATATATATTAAATACAAGTATATTACTATAGTGTTATCCTAAACCCCAATCATATTTCTGATTCATTGGATTAAGTGTTGAAAAAACCTTTTAGGTTTAACTTTCTTTTAAAGTTTCATAAACCTATGCTTTGATATCAACTTGTAACATCCCAATACTTGGGGGCCCAAAACTAACGGCTACAGATGCTGCAGTCATCTATAGTTATTAATAATCGATGACCAAATACGGCAATGTTAGACACATTGATACAAAGAAACACATGAATATGGAAAAAAATTAAAACATCAAATAAATTCCATATTCCATTTCAAAACATTTCAAATTCATTACATAATCCTACAATCGTTAACCACGTTTAGAGAAAATATATTCATTACAACATAAGCCAAGAGTGACATATGAAGATGCCCCTTTGGATGATCAAGGTATATAAAAGCAATGTAACAACTTTGCCATTACAAACAACACAGTGGAATCAAATAAAAGAGAACTCTAAATATCTATTATGCCTCCTGCACGTCTCTGGAAGCTTTATTCGTCTAATGAGGTACCTAAAAACCTCAACTCTCAAACTACTCAAAATCAATTGAGTACCCGAGTGTTTAAGGGGAAACTGTAAACTTCGAGTTAGACATAAAGCCTGGTATAAATAATAATCTGACATCTCAAACCATTTAGATATCTAGTGAGACCACGCCGCTTAGCGGAATGGGTTTTCCTTTCATTAATATCTTAAAACCTTTATTAAACCATATAATATGCTCCTGCATCCACAATGGTTAGAAACATAGTCATTTCAAAATATTATAATGATTTGCATACAAGTTAAAACATTCTAGATTTCCCATCCTCTGTTTAATTGACTCCCTGACATGTTTATAGTTTCTAGGGTCCCTATTAACTTATTAGTTTTCATGGGCTTACTAATAACCTTTAGATAATATATGTAATCCCTGTCCTATTTCATAGTTTTCAAGGGTGCACTATGAACCTATTGACCCCTGCCAGTTAACTTAATTAATTCATGGTTCCCCTGAACCTATTAGTGACTCCAGTAACTTCTCTCTTATCCTAGTTTTCATGGGTGCACTAGGAACCTATTGACAACTATCAATAACTTAATCTGGATATAGTTTTCATGGGTGCACTACAAACCAATTGGCCCCTGGCAACCACTATTTATAACATAGTTTTCATGGGATCACTTTGAACCTATTGATAACTCCAATAACTTCCTAATCATAGTTTTCATGGGTGCACTATGAACCTGTCTCCTTGACAACTTCTATATATTTAGGCATCGTATATTATGGTCTCCCTGACCTTTTGGATGTAATTCTACCCATTCGGTAGTTTAATCAATTTATATTCACTACTGGGTCAACATAGCTGGTTCTTCTGCGCTTTATCCCCAAAATGTAGTTATAGGTCCATTATAATGTGAATATATTTATTTTTTAAGAAGCAAACAACATAGCATAACAGTACCACTCCTGTGGGTTTAATATAAAACATGGTTAATCCCTTTAACCTATTATTTTATCAAGGAAAGCTTCTTCTTTAAACCATTACAAAAACTCCTTTAATTTGGCCATGGGTTTCTCCTTTTAAAAATTGAGTTTGGGTTATTAGTTTTGAAAAACAAAACCTTTCGACTCCTTCGAATCCTAGCTTTCGACCTCATTGGATACCCTCCATCGAAAGCTTAAAAATCCATTTTCAAAACATTAGGCCCCTGCCTTTCGAACACTTTAAAACTCTCTTTCAAAACTTTTTGAATGTGTTAAAGTATTAGCATTTATCTTTAGAAGCATAGCTTCGAAACCGGTTGAAAGTACCCCTTTCGAAAACTTTGGAAGTATCCCTTTCGAAACCATTTAAAGACCCCCTTTCAAAAACATTGGGTTAATACTTATTATTTGGGTCAAGTGAATACAAACGAAAGTATCTCTTTCAAAACCATTCTTTATCATTTAAAAGCATTGGGGAAAAACTTGATGGCATCGGCACCATTCTTTCGAAAGCATATGTCATTTGGGTAAAATAGTTGAAGGTTAGCTTCGAAACCCCTTTCGAAACCATTACCTTTGAAACCCCTAACCCCTTCAAGAGCTATGGGAAGTGGCTTACGTTTTTAAAACAAATTTACCTTCTGAAAGCAATGATATCTTCAATGCCTTCGAAAAGCAAAGCGGCGAAAGGGTTTTTGACATGGTCGAAACTACCCCTTCCGAACACTTCAATTTTGAAAACTAAGTAGCTCCTTTAAAATCTACTTCTTTAATTAATAAGGCGACAACTCTCTTTCGAAAGCAAGTTAAAAGTCACTTTCGAAAGCATCGGTCTCGACCCCTTCGAAAGCGTATAAAGAAGCAGGCAAGCGCATTTCTTTAGAAAACAAAACCATTGTACCGACCCCATTGGAAGCCATGTTTCGACACCCTACCTTCCGCCTTTCTCCAATCCACTACGTACCAACTAAGTGATACCATGTGTATTGGTTTCGTCACTTCCAAAGGAGACGGAACTCATTTTTCTTAGTAAAAGGCTGTTTTTACCAAATAAAGTAATTTCTTTGTAACTAACTTGCCCACATGTATACACTTGATTGGTTGCCTTAAACTTTTTAAATTATTTCATAGATAATTGCCGCATTTTCTCAAATCTAAAACAAGGTTAACTTTTAACAAATAAGCCATTCCTGTTTAACAATAGTTAAATCATTTAGGTCCTCCTGTTAAAATAATTTAATAAACCTCTTAGTAAAAATTCCCAAAAATCCCAAAAATTAATTTTAATATGTTATCTAACATATATAAATTTTAGACCCAAATTCACTTTATAATAACCGAAAATAAATTTCTAAACCCAATAATACATATTTTCCTTTGAAAATTCATATAAAATTCTCCACGGCTTGAAAAATGATAAATATTGAAACTCAAATCCAAAATCATGTTTTCCATAGCATATAATTTTTCCATGGCATTCTAAAATCATTTGCTATCGGTTTTGCCCTAAAACCGTGTGTATCATATTTAAACAATTTGATTTTAAATCAAACATGTTATAAAACCAAGCACATCATCATTCAAAACATCATAAAATGGATTAATTTCATAAATCCAAAAACATATGATTGAAAAAAAATAGAGATGATTAGGATTATTATTCACCTTAGTTTGGATAAGGAAATTGGAGATTGTTTAAGATTGATTCCCCTAGCTTGAATCCTAAGCTTTTATCTTGAATTTTCTCTTCTCCTAATGGGCGGCCTACTCTTTCTCTTTTGTTGTTGATTTTGCTTATAATAAAATGAACGTGAATAGTATGCTATCATGAGTGTAAGGGTGGGGCGGCTATTTACTCTAATGCCCTTATGTTTTTTTAGTTAACACTTAACCTTTTATAAACCCATTTATTTTAATAAGCACGGCCACTAAATTTATTTGCAAATCTCAATCCCCTTATCACTCTACATTATTCTATTTAATTTATCTAATTAAATCTCCTAAATAATGTTATTAAAAATTAGGGGTGTTATAGGAAGTCCTTTTCCCTTTTAGCTGTGAGCGTACTATCTACACGGGATAGAGCGTTTGTAGTGTTCAGGACACCAAGCCCATCACCGATAGATAACACAACGCACTCACCCCGATACATACTTGAAATCCGACATGTTAACATGAACCAATATTTCTTCGAAATTCAAGTGTAGTAGGGGGAATTCTTGTTTTAGAGTTGAATTGCCTGATCGTTTCGGACGCAAGTCCTGTTGTTGAGAATGAAGCACCCGTCTTCTCGCCGTAAGTCTAGCGGAGGAAGTTTTGCACTTTTGAAGGCCAAGTCATCGTCTGTCGCCCCTCCTTCTTCTACTTCACAGGCTGAATATGGCCAGCTAATTCCATTCGATCCGATCTTGGATCAAACTCCTTCTAATTTTAGAGTTCTTCTCAATCCACTGAAGAGAGCCTCCTCCGTGATTTCTGCTATAGTCTTGCACAACATCTGCCTGCAGCATGGCGTTTCGGAGGAAGACGTGCGCCTCCCAGAGAAGGAAGAATTTGCTCATATGCCGCCTCCAGGATATACTGCTTGTCTTTGGTATATGTGCCTGAATGGAGCAGTGCCCCCCTTCAACGACTTTTTAAGAGAAACCCCCTCGAACTTGGGAATCGCTCCGTTTTAGATTCACCCCAACGGATACGCTACTCTAACCTGCCTACACATTCTTTTCATGCGGACTCTCGATCGTGCCCTGAGCTTTGATGAGTTAAGATATTTTCTTTCGTTCAAGAGAAGAGACGAGTGTCCATCCTTGGCTGTGATTGAGGCCTAGAGAAAACAAAAAATTGTGTTACGACTACAGAGCAATTTATCTCAATTCAAGACTTAATACTTCTTTGTCAGATGTCCTGAGGGATTCAATCATCTCTAAACAACAAGAGGTAAGTTCTTTTTCCATACTTATAGAGCTCCAATTTGTTGCTAAGGAATTTCTAACGAATCAAATACTTCCTACAGTTATTCCGAGGCTGAACAAGGACTTATCTCTCGATGAAACTTTCCAAACTCTATAGGCTATCGATGCCGAGGAAAGATTAGTAAAATTCTTGTTGATAGACGAAAACCTGCTTCGGTACGGACTGTTGCATTCAGGGAGATCTGCAGTCCCAGTTGAGGTCCCATCCCCTTCTCGATCCAGGATACGTACGCGATCAACTTCTTCGTCTCATGGTTCCAAAGAGGGTGTAAGAGAGGGAAGGCTTGTCCAGCGAGTCGGCTGAAGAGACTTACGAGAGAAAAGACACCGCGACTGAAGCTAGTTGCCTGGCTAGAATGCCCCCGATTCCGAAAGAAGAGGAAGAGAAGTTTAATCAAAGAGAAGGTAAAGCCACGATAGACATAGAAAAGGAGGAGGGTGAGATTGAGAGCGGTAGCGATGAGTCCTCCTTCAGTGACGACAATGAATTCTATGCAGAATCCGACAATGGAGATTTTGAATCATGCAACGAGACTCCGGGGATGAGTCCCATAGTTCCGAGCTTGCCTCCCCAGACATGAGTTATAAAGATGATGCTGCAGAAGTCAGATCACGTCGGGATTCTCCGATTAAGTTGCTGGCGTAGACTTCGGAGATCTGAGCAATGTTTAAGTCGATTTTGATACACTCATGGGGGAAGACTTCAAATTTGAGGAGGTGTCTCCTTGTTCGGGCCATGTTGCGCCCGAAGTAAGTCTGATTCCTTCCAAGACGTCTGCCTGATCTGGTTTATGACGTCGTTTTAGGCTCTCCTCCAAACACGTTACACGTTTCACTAGGGTCACACTCACTTATACACATATTTTTCATGCTTATTCTCCATTTCTAAGGCTCTTTATTTATTCTTTATGTCAAGTACCATGAGAGGATGCAGTATCTACGACGACCTTGAGGAATTTACTAACTCTCAACGCTGGTCGAAACGATCCTTCAGTCATCACCAGCCTCGCGAAACAGAGGAGCAATAGAGAAGAAGAAAAGATTTAGAGGCTGTTGAAGCTCGTCGCTGAGACGAGATGGAATGGGGTCGAGTGTATAAAGGCGGATACGAGAAATGATAGACTTTCGATGAGCGAGATGAGCCATCCAAAAGGTTAAAATTTGATTGTGGTTCTCATTCTTTGGAACAACAAGCCTTCACTTCGACTCCCGCTTCAAACGGTCCTGAAATCCCAGTCTCTTCTATCTTCGTTCCATCTTTATCTCAAGTTCCCTCATCTCATGTGGCGCTTGCCCTCGGTTCTTCATGCCCACACCGGAGATCTGCCTATGTTCTTCCGTTTATTCCTCCTAGGCTTGAAACAGCGCTCCCCAGGTGGATTTTAAGGGGAGTTAAATTTGAACATGATCTTCATCCAAATTGCAAAGATACATACATGCCCCAACTTCAGGCAATCTAGAATGATTTAGAGCAGGCTGAGGGGTGGGAGAAATTATGCAAACAACTAGCGGACATGAACCACAATAACTATCAAGAAATCCTCTCCTTTGAATCAAAGAAGGATGACTACGAAAAAGCATTCGTGGAACGTGATGCCAAAGTAGAGCGGTTGGAAGAAGAAAGAGACGCCGTGCTTCGAGAAAGCAAGAGCAACGCCGGCTTGTTGAAAGAGCTAAAAGAGGCTAATGAGAGAATAGAGATCGTCTACAAGGACAAAATTAAGAAGGCTCATGCAGAAGAAGCCAAGTTAAAAGAGGAGGTGGCAGCTTGAAGTGCAACATTTGAAGCCTAAAAGAAGACCATTTACGACCACGACCTTATCGTAGAGGGGCATAATAAAACGATTGGGGAATACGAAGAAATCATGAAGTCGCACGATAAAACCATCTCCGACCAGGCTGAGACGATCGCCATGCTCCAGGATCAAGTTGCACAGCTTAGCGCCGATAAAGCTTGTGTTGAAGTTGAAATGGCTGCAGTTATGGCAGATTACTTGGAGCTTCAGAACACCTTTGAGAGGAAGATGGAGAAGATGGATGAGACCATCTTAAACTTTTATGTCAACTCCCTGTTGCACCAGGAGAGTCTCAGTTACTTGGGCCCTAAATTCTCGCGCACTCTTGTCGTGGTTTGGGAGGAAATCCTGCCCCATTTCTGTGATAGCGGGGATGTTTATATCGAGTGAGAGCTAGAGAACGCTTATCTCAATGAAGAATCATAGAAAGCATTGCTAGAAGGCTGGGAGATTTTGTGAAAGGGAGAAGGAAGCTGCGGATGCTGCTATGACAACGACGGCCGAAGCGTTGCTGAAGCCTTTTATTTTCGGTCCCAGCGAATCATCGAGACAGCCTTGCAATCCACCGACAAGTTCTGGGCTTGAAGCTTCTCCGTAGGTTGTGGAACTGTCCAAGGAAGGAGAAGGCGGTGAACATGAGGTTGACATTCTAGGTCACTTCTCTGGTGCAGGTAATCTTCTTGTTTCTCCCTATTTCGAGAACTTTCAACTCAGGCCACGAGAGCAGGACGAAATTAACGCTTTCATTTTTGATCTTATAGGTCGGTCTTCCTTATCCTCCCATTTCCTCGATGCCTGGACCTGTCGCTATGTCAATCGTGTCTGTGCTCGTCTTTGTAGCTGCTTAGGTTGTCGTGTCCATGTCTGGCTCGCATCCGGGGCCGTAGTTCGAGAAAATCGCCACATTACATGGCTTGGATGATCCTTCCGTGTCTTTAGAGGGTGACTTCACGGCGGCCGAAGTTTGGGAGCAAGAGATTCAGATAGAGCAGCCATGCAAATCTCAACAACAACTGGTTGCCATCAAGAAGGAGAAAGTTGAAGCGATAAACTCCTCTAAGAGCTCTCGTAGATCTCGGAAGCACGAGAATAAAGAGGAGACTTCCGAGAAAGTTAAAGAGTAGGAAGTAGATATCAGCACCAAGGACATAGTTGACATTACCAATAGCGATACTACTCCGGAGGCAAAGCAGAAACTTCAGACATAAGGTAGGAACAAGAGTGGCAGAAAAAGGCATTGAGAAACTTGGATGGTGGTTAATCTGATTCTGGGTCATTTTGTGTTGTTTTGTTCAAGTGTAGAGTTTGCACTTACTGCTTTCGTTGCGTTGTCTGTACTTTTTTCTTTTGTTGGCCGACATTATGTGGGTACGGCCCCCACATTTTGACCTTGTATAGAAAAGAGTTATAAGTAATACATTGTTGATATTTTGACTGTAATTTCACTTGTCTGCTTATCGGTGTTCTGTGCACTTATATCTACTTTGCTTACTTCCATTTTATTTTATCTAGTCCTGTGGTTACGACCATAATTCTTTGTTTGAAGTAAAAGAACTTGTGAAGTGTTTTTGTTTTTATTTTGGAGCATTTCTACTTGAGTACCGGTGTATGTCCCATAGTTCACAGGGTTGTTTACTTCGAACACTTGGCAAACGACCGGTGACTTATGGTTTGAGTAGTATGCATACCAAAACTTGGAATAAAACTAAGTTACGATTTGATTTTCTGTAAGTTTTACAACTTTAGTATATAGTTTAGGTTTTTTATGTAATTTGAGTATGTAGTTATAAGATTAACCACTAAAGAATTCGAAAACACTCTTTGTGTAAAATGAATAATCTTATGAACATTATTTCTCAGGGATTCTACGATCCTCACACACATTTCATTGCTTAGAGCATGCATATTCTATAAGTTAATCGTGGGTAACTAAACGTTATCCATGTTAAATGTTATAGTTAGTCTTTGGGTGTTAGCATTTGGAGTTTTCGTCGATTCGTAGCACTTTGATTTTGTTGGATTCGTGCCCATTACTTATGATAATGGAAGTGGGTTGATCCTCGTTATTCCTATGATTGATGAGTTTCCCGATATTGCTAGGGCAATTCCGATACTTAAAAGTGTGCACGGATTTATGGGATGCACGACTTTCGATACTTCTCAATGTCACCTATCTTCGGGCAACGTGAGAAGTTTATCTTTTATGTGATTTCACGGCTCGAAAAGTTAGTGCGCGACTTATGGGATGAACGCTTTTTATACTTCTCAATGCTGTCTATCTTCGGGCAACGTGATGAGTTTATGTTTTAAGAGCGTGATTTCACGACTCGAAAAGCTAGTACACAGCTTATGGGATGCGTGGCTTTTTATTTGAGCTTTTCCGATGCTGCCGGGGCAGAACCGGTTCTTAGAAGGCGGGGATCGGGTTCCGCCGATCTGACTGTTTGAGTCGATTTGCTTCCATCGACCCAACGTGTAAGTGGGGCATACTTGAGCATGATTCCACTTTCTCAAGTAGAAATTGCATGGTTTTGAGGTGATTTGACCCCGTTAGCTCAACAGGTTACTATTATGAATACAGTATTGTTGGTTCAAAAACTGAATTAATTTTATTAAGAAAAGTTGGGCAAGTTTTTGCCTATTTACAATACCCCAAGTGTCCCGGGATGGATTATTTGCTGAAAAATAAAAAGTACATAAGGTAGTTTCAGGTGAAGTAGCGGCGCATCGATTCGCTGTTCCATGCTCTGAGAATTTGGATTCCGTCGACGGTTGTCAGCTTGAAAGTTTCGTCCCTTAACTTTTGATTGATCACATACGACACTTCCCAGTTTGGTTCGAAGGTTCCCGGCACGGGATAGACTCGTTTGAGGACAACTTCTCCCACTTCGAAGGTTTGGTTGTGAACTTTGGAGTTGAAGTATCGCGCAACCCTTTTTTGGTGGGCAGCGGTCCTCAACTCGGCTTCTTCTCTTTTTTCGTCAATCATATCCAGTGATTTGAGTAGGAGCTGCTCATTTTGCTTCTGATTAAAATATTTCCTTCGATGAGAGGGGACTTATAGTTTAACAAGAATCATTGCTTCTCAGCCATATGCCTAGGCGAACGGAGTGTGACCGGTTGCCGCTTTATGGGTTGTTCTGTAAGCCCATAGTGCAAGTGGAAGTTCATCAACCCAGTTCCCTTTTGCTTTAGTTAGTCATTTTTTGATAGTCGACTTGATGATCTTCTTTATTGCTTCCACTTGCTCGTTTTCTTGCGGATGAGGGACTTTGAAAAAGCTCTTCTCAATTTGGAAGTGTTTACAGAAGTCTTTGAACTCGGCACTTTCGAATTGGGTCCCGTTATCAGTGATGATTTCTTGTGTCACACCAAACCTGCAAATAATGTTTTTAGTAACAAAGTTAATGACTTTCTTTATGGTAGTGGTGGCCAGCAGTTCCGCTTCGGCCCATTTCATGAAATAGTCAACAACAACTATAGCGTATTTGTCCCCTTCTTTGGCTATTGGTAATATGCCGATCAAGGTTATTCCCTATATTTCGAATGGCCACGGGCTGACCATCTGCGTTAACTCTATTGAGGGAGTTCTTTTAATTTTGCCAAATCTTTAGCAAGGATCACACCATCTGGCGTAGTCTACTGCATCGTGGTTTATTATTGGCCAGAAGTACCCGTACTGGAGAACTTTCTTTGCAAGGGTTTGCCCCCCAGTATAGTCCCTGCATTCGCCTTCATGCACCTCCTTCAGGATCCGTCGAGCTTCGTCATCGGTTACGCATCTAAGAAGGGGGTGGAGAATCCCCTTCGGTAGAGTATTCCATCCTGTATTACAAATCGCGACACTTTCTGGAGAAGCTTTTTCCGTTGATTCTGGTCAGTTGGAAGGGTCCTGGTAAGTAAGTAGTCCTTGATTGGCATCATTCACGTTTCCGATTCGGCAGTGGTTTTGAGAACCCAGTCGACATTCATTTTTCTATACTTAGGGCAGTCAGAGTCTTAACTGAGACTAGTCCCAACGATTAAGCTTCTCCGAAGCTTGCTAGTTTAGCTAAGTAGTCAGCTTTGGTGTTTTTCTCCCGCAGAATGTGAGTTATGGTATAATGTTCGATGTCATTCAGTAACTCTTGTACTTTAGATAGATACGGGGCAAGATTCTCCCCTCGAGCCTGGTACTCGCCTTTTACTTGGCATACGACTAGCCGCGAGTCGCTGTAAATGTGAACGAACTTTATTCTAAGGTCTTTCACAACTTTTAGCCCAGCTATCAATGCTTTGTATTCCACTTTGTTATTTGTTGCGGGGAATTCCAAGCGTAAGGAGCACAAATGGCTCGTCCTTCTGGGGTTTCAAGCACTACCCCTACCCCCGAACAGAGGTTGTTAGATGCACTATCAACAAAGAGTTTCCATTATGTCTCCTCTTCCAACGGTGTTTCTTCTTCGTCATCTCGTATGGTAAACTCGGCGATGAAATCTACTAGCGTTTGCCTATTGATAACCTTTTTGGGATGGTAAGTAATATCATATTAGCTCAGTTCGATGTTCCACTTGAGAAGTCGTCTGGAAGTTTTAGGTCGGTATAGTACTTGCTTCAGAGGCTGATCATTCAGTACTTTGATTGGATGTACTTGGAATTACGGTCGTAACTTCCTGGACGCGACCAGGAGGTAATACGATAGCTTTTCTAGCTTTGGGTAATTTTTCTCGGCTACGGTAAACTGGTTGCTAATGTAGTATACGGGTCGTTGGATTTTCGCTTCTTTATGCACAAGGGCAGCGCTCAATGCGTGAGGTGAGATTGCTAGGTAAATGAATAGGTCCTCTCCGTCCACTGCCTTTGATAGGATCGACGGGGCTTCAATGTGTCGCAGCAATTCTTCAAATGCAGTTTGACATGCCTCACTCCATTCGAAGTTTTTCTTTCCTTTCTTTAATGCATCAAAGAATAGTATACACTTGTCGGTAGCTTTCGAGATAAATCGGCTTAATGCTGCGACCTTCCCATTCAAGCTTTGCAATTCTTTCTTGTTCTTCGAGGCTTGGACTTCTTGTAGAGCAGTTATTTTCTCTGGATTTGCTTCAATGTCCCTGGCACTTATTATGAATCCTAAGAACTTTTCGGAGGCTACTCCGAAGTGACATTTGAGTGGATTGAGTTTCATTCCATACTTCCGGAGTATTTTAAACATTTCAGCGAGATTGTCCAGGTGATTGGCTGCTACTTACGAATTGACCAACATGTCATCCACGTAAACTTCCATGGTTTTCCGGATTTGACGCTTGAACATGGTATTTACCAATCTTTCGTAGGTTGCCCCAGCATTTTTTAAACCAAATGGCATTACTCTGTAGTAGTATAGTCCCAGATAGGTGATGAAGCTGGTGTTTTATTGATCAGGTTTGTGCATCAGGATCTAGTTGTATCCTAAGTATGCATCCATGAATGGTAGCAGTTCGTGTCCCGCCATCCCATCCACAAGTTGGTCAATTCTGGGCAGGGGGAAGCTATATTTCGGGCAAGCTTAGTTTAAGTTTGAGTAGTCGATGCAAGTTCGCCACTTCCCATTGGACTTTTTCACTAAGACTGGGTTAAATACCCATTCAGGATAAGTTGCATCATGGATAAAGTCATTGGCCATTAACTTTTCCACCTCTTATCTTAATGCCTTGGACCATTCAGGGCCTAGGTTGCCCTCTTTTGTTTTACTGGCATGAACTCGGGGTCAATGTTGAGCGTGTGGCATGCGTTTTCTGGTGATACCCCATACATATCGAAATGCGTCCAAGCGAACACATCCAAGTTGGTGCGGAGAAATTTAGTAAGTACCAACGCGTCTTGTTTTCCAAGGTGCGATCCAATTTTCAAGACTCTTGTTGGGTCATCCATATTGACTGGGAGAGACACCGTCAATTCAGCCGGTGCTGGCCGATCCTCCCCTGAACTCTTCTTTATAGGGTCCAAAGCCTTGTCGAATCGGCTATGGTCCTCGAGCCAGGGGCAGCTCTATAGTTGCTATTCAGAAGGTTCACGAATGTGGAGAGTTCTCCCCACATCCTTCCCCTTGTCCCTTCTTTTAGGTTCACGTAACTGTGCAATGTAACATTCTCTGGCAGCGCATTGACCTCCTTTGACCACCCCGATTCCGTTTGCCATTGGGAACTTAATGGTAAGGGACTATTGGGCTAGAGCGACTCTGGAATTTGCTAGGGCGGGTTGTCCTAAGAAGGCGTTATACGCGGAAGTTTCGTCCACAGTGACGAAGGTTTGAATGAGGGTGACTCTTCGATCACACTCTCCAAGCTCCACTGACAAGTCAATAGTCCCTACGGGTTATTTGGGTTCGTCGGTAAACCCTTGGATTTTTGTTTGGCATGCAGACACGCTTTTCATTCCAATCTTCATTTGTTCAAAAGTACGTTTGAAAAGAATATTGATAGAACTACCGCTATCTACCAATACTCTTCGAACTACAGCGGGTCTGATTCCTACTATCACCACCATTGGGTCGAGAGTTGGAGCTTCGATCCCTTCGATATTCTAACACCCTTAATTTTTGATAACATTATTCAGAAGATTTAATTAGATAAATTAAATAGAATAATGTAAATGTTAAGAGATAAGGGGGTTGAGATTTGAATAAATATAATAAGGCCGTGCTTAATAAAATAATTAATTGGCTTAAGAATGGGTTATAAGCTAATTAATTTACATAAGGGTATATTTGGTATTTTCCACACATAACCCTTACCCCTATATATATTTTCATTCCTACCATTTTATTTCCCATTTACGTCATTTTGAAAAAGCAACTCAAAAACTTAAAGAGGAGCCGACCATTAAGAGAAGAGAAATCAAAGTAAAGCTAAGGATTAAAGCTTAGGGGAAATTAACCTCAATATAATCTCCTTATCTTAATCAAGGTGAATAATAATTCCTTCTCTATTTTGTTTTATAATCATATGTTTTCGGATCTAAGGGTGAATTCATTTTATGATGATTTGGATGATGATATGCTTGAATTACAAATTTGTTTGATTTAAACAAGAATGTTTAAATAAGATATACAAGGTTTTAGGGCAAAACCGATATATGTTGATGTCTAAATGCCATGGAATAATTTTATGTTATGTAAAACATGATTTTGGAGTTGGGTTTTAATTTTGATAATTTTCCAAGCAATGGAAAGATTGTTATGAATTTTCAAAGGAAAATATGGTTATTTGGGTTTATAAATTTATTTCGGAAAATATATTGAGAATTTGAGTCTGAAATTTTGATATGATAGACAAAATGATTAAAATGAATTTTTGGAATTTTTAGAGATTTTTCCTAAGTGATTTGCTAAGCAAATTAAATTGTTTTAGAAGAGGGACTTCTTCGCAATATTGTATTTGCTTAATGGAAGGGCTTACTGCTAACTTAACCATGGTCTAGATCTGAAATTAGCGGTAGTTACTTTAGTAAAGAATTTGAAAAGTTAAGGCAACCAATCTTGTATTTACACGTGGCAGGTTAGTTAGAAAGTGTTTTCTTTAATTAGTATTAAATCAGGTTTAACCAGAAAAGTTGGTTCCGCCTTCTTTAGAAGTACCTTTCGACTTAGAGCTTCCGCCTTCAATCAAGTCGAAACCCACTAAGCTGAAACCAATACACAAGGTATCACATAGTTGGTACGTAGTGGAATGGAGAAAGGCGGAAGGCTAGTTGTTGAAAGCATTGCTTCCAATGGGGTCGATACTTTTGTTTGTTTTAAAGAGAAGCGCCCGCCTTTATTTATTTAAGCCTTCGAACGAGTCGAAGCATATGTTTTCGAAAGAGGTTTCTAAATGCTTTCAAAGGGGTTTCCATCAACTTATGTTTTAAAGAGTAAGCTTGCGTATGGGCTTCTTTACTTATAAAATAATGCTTTCGAAAGAAGCGGTTCCTACCTAGTCGAAGCCCTACTACCGATCTTTAGCCTTTCGAGTGTATTGAAGTCAGCAGTGCTTTCAAAAGGTAGTGTTTTGTTTTAAAGATGTTTTAAGCCACTTTCTAAATGCTTTCGAAAGGGTCCAAGGGTTTCGAAGGCAATGGCTTCGAAAGGGGGTATCGATGCTATCCTTCAGTGTTTTCTTTAAATGGTTTGAAGTTTTCGAAAGGGATGGTGCCGACGCCATCAAGCTTTCCCCAATATGTTTATATGGAAAAGGTTGGTTTCGAAAGAGATACTTTCATTTATGTTCATTTTGACCCAAATGATATTTTGAAATATAAACCCAATAGTTTCTAAATGGGGGCTTTCAATGATTTCGAAAGGTTTACTTTCAATGGTTTCGAAAAGGGTACTTTTAATGGTTTTGAAGCTATGCTTCTAAGTGTTATTAAGTAATACTTTATTACATTCGAAAGGTTTTGAAAGAGATGTTTTAATGTATTTTGAAAGGCAGGGGCCTTACGTTTTGAAAAGAGATTTATATGCTTTCGAAGGAGGTTATCCAGTGAAGTTGAAAGCAAGGTTTTGAAGGTTTCGACAGCCTTAGTTTTCAAAACAAATAACCTAATCTCATTTTTAATGGAAAACCACAGAATAATTGAATAATGTGTTTTGAAAAGAAGTTTTTAAAGAAGTTTTCTTTGATTAAAAGGTTAAAGGCATTAACCAAGTTATTATGTGTGCTTCTTCATTTATGTATATATATATTCACATTATTTTGGACCCATAAATATATTTTGGGGCAGGGCAGAATAACCAGCTAGGTTGATCCAGTAGTGAATATAAATTAAGTTAACTCCTGAATGAGTAAAATTGCATCCAGGAGGTCTGGAAGACCAGAATATAGGATGCTAAAATAATAAAGAAAAATATTGGCAAGGGCCAATAGGTTCTCAGTAAGCCCATGAAAACGGTGTATAGAAATGGATATTGGCAGGGGTCAATAGGTTCTTAGTTAGCCCATGAAAACTATGTATATAGGAAGATGTCAGAAAGATAGGTCCATAGTAAGCCCATGAAAACTATGATTTGATACTGGCAGGGCCAGTAGTTTTGTGGTTAGCCCATGAAAACTATATCCGGAGTAAGATATTGACAGGTGTCAATAGGTTCTTAGTCAGCCCATGAAAACTAGGGTAAGAAGAAAAGATATTGGAGTTACAAATAGGTTCCTAGTCAACCCATAAAAAATAGAATAAGTGTAAAGATATTGGAGTCACTAATAGGTTCATAGTGATCCTATGAAAACTATGTAACTGGATACAGAGTCCTTAAATATTTTACTGGTTTTTATCCCGCCTATGAAAACTATTAGGTTAATAGTAATCCTAGAAACTATGATTGAGACAGATAGTCAAAATGAATGGGGATGGGTAATCCAAAATTGATTCATTTGTTTTGCATATCATCATATCATAATGTTTTGAATTGTATTAACCATTGTAGATGCAGGAGCACAGTACATGGTTTTGTAAAGGTTTTAGGATACTAGTGAGGGGAAACCCGTTTCGCTAAGCGGTGTGGTCTCACTAGATATATAAATGTTTTGAGATGGTAGATTATTATTCATACCAGGCTTTATGTCTGACTCGAAGTTTATGTTTTCCCCTTAAACTTTCAGGTACTCAATTGATTTTGAGTAGTTTGAGAGTTAACGTTTTCAGGTACGTCATTAGACGAATAAAGCTACCGGAGACGTGCAGGAGGCATGATAGATATCTAGAGTTCTCTTTTATTTGATTCCGCCATGTTGTTTTGTAATGGCAAAGTTGTTATATTGCCTGTATATACTCTGATCATCCAAGGGGGCATCTTCATGTGTCGCTCTTGGCATATGTTATAATAAATATATTTTCTCTGAACGTGGTTTACAATTGTGGGATTATTTAAATAATTGGAAATGATTTGAAATGTAATGTGGTCTTGTTTGAATTTTTAAATTTTTCCATATTCATGTGTTTTTGTGTATCAATAAATCTAACACCGCCATATTTGGTCACCGAGGATTAATAGCTATGAATGACTGCTGCATCCGTAGCCGTTAGTTTTGGGCCTCCAAGTATGGGATGCTACAAGTTGGTATCAAAGCATAGGTTTATGAAACTTTAAAAGAAATTTAAACCTAAAAGCTTTTTCAAACATATGATCGGGGTTGGGATAATGCTATAGTAACGTACTTGTATTTGATATATATATATATATATATAAGTACGTACTCCCCTCTCTCTCTTAGACCGTTCTTCTGTATCTTACTAAGGCTCGTATGCAGATTTATGAGAAAGAAGATTGGAAGCAGGAAACAGAAGAGGAAATCTAGGTGGAGGATGCACCACAACTAATGGAAATGCTCGACCTAATACCAGGAGGAACCAAGATCGGCAGGCTAATGCTAACCAAAATGCTGAAGCCAATATGGGTGTTGGAAATCCACCAGTAGATATGGGGGCGATGTATCAGTTCATCGTCAATGTGATGCAAGCAGGAGCAACTGCTGGAGTTGCTGGTAATGCTGGAGGAGCTAATCTTATGGCTCCAGTTGGGAATAACTATGCTAAGTGGAGCAGAGATTAAACCAGTCTAGGTGGGAAACCGTTCATGGGAATGGAAGATGCTGTTGAGGTAGAGAACTGGTTGTTGCATTGTGAGCGCATCTTTGCTGATCTCGGTGTAGATGATGAGCAGAAGAGATGGTTGGCCTCTAGACAGTTTCAGGGGTCAACACTTCATTGGTGGAATAGTGTCACTGCCGGAGTTCTGAAGGAAGAGTTAACATGGGCTTTGTTCAGAAGGAGATTTGAACAGAGGTTTTTATCTGAAGTTGCTAAGTCAGTGTTGTTGAGAAATTTTATGGATCTAGTTTAGGGAGAGATGTCGATTATCGAGTATGCCACTAGGTTTGATGAGCTATCTCGATATGGGTATGCTATTGTTGGCACTGACATCAGAAGGAATGAGAGATTCTTTCAGGGTTTGAGACCTGAGCTTGCTAGGGCAACCATTACACATATATGTGATCCTTGTAATGTGGTTGTGGAGATGGAAATCCACCATAAGGAGATGCTTGTTGTTTGTGCTAGAGAGAAGTCAGTGGAAACCCAAGTTTCTCAAGGAAAGAAGAGGAAATTCTTTAATAAGAAGGGAGCCCAGAAGGAAGATGCCACCAAGAAGGCAAAAGTTGATCTAGTTTGCTACAAATGTGACAAGAAGGGTCATTATGCAAATGAGTGCTGGTCAGGCAAGAGGAAGAAGGCTGCAAACAAGAAGAATGTGAAGTGCTTTAACTGTGATCAAGTTGGGCATTATAAGAACCAGTGTCCAGAGCCAGTCAAGGCGGACAAAGGGAAGGTCTTTGATGTCGGATCATCGGCTAACCAACTACAGCCGATAAAGGAAAGACTGTGATGGAAGGTACATTTTTGATTCAGATTATACTAGTTAGGATACTATATGATACCGGTGCATCACATTCATTTATACCCTAGTGCTTGGTTGATAGGTTATTCTTAGAATTCACATACTTTCTTACTTCCTTAAGGGGTGCGAATCCAATAGGAGGGTATGCAACTCTGGGGATGAGATGTGACCGGTTAGAACTTGATTCGTTAGGTCATAAGTTTGCATGCAGTTTGTATGTTTTCAATTTCGTAGATTTCGGAATCATTTTGGGTATGGATTGCTTGAGGAGGTATGAGGCCAGGATATTTTGTCAGGATGGGGAGATATCATTAAGACACCCTGATAGTCATAATCGAATTATTTCTCAGTGGAGAATTCTGACCGGAGTAGTTATGCTTTGTTAAGTGTAATGGAAGTGGGAGAAGAGCTAAGTCAGGTTTGAATTGCAAGAGATTTTGTAGATGTTTTCGAGCTAGTCATAGGACTACAACCGAAACGAGTTGTTGAGTTTCAGATAGATCTTGTGCCAGGAGCTAAACCTGTGAGTAGACTACCTAGTAGGATAACACCGACTGAAATGAAGGAATTGAAGGTGCAACTAGTGGATCTAGAAGGTTGGAATTTTATTAGACCAAGTCATTCGCCATGTGGAGCAACCACGGTATTCATGAGAAAACCAGATGGGTCGTTAAGGATGTGCATCGACTATCGTAAGCTGAACGAGACGTAAATAAAGAATAGGCATCCTTTGCCGAGGATTGATGATATTTTTGATCAGTTGAGTGGAGCCAGAGTGTTTTCCCAGTTGGATTAGGCGACAGGTTTCAATCAGTTGAGAGTGGCAGAGGATAGTATTCCTTTGACAGCATTTCAGACTAGATTTGGTTCGTATGAGTGGTTAGTAATGCCATTTGGGTTGACGAATGCACCTGCTTTCTGTGTGGATATGATGAACCAAGTCTTTCGAGAGTATTTGGACAGATTCATGTTGGTGTTTATAGATGACATTTTAGTATACTCTAAGGATGAGAGAGAGCATGAAGATCATCTTAGAGTTGTGCTTGAGACGCTGAGGCAGAATCAGCTAAAGGCAAAGTTTTCCAGGTGCCATTTTTGGAAGAAAGAGGTTAAGTTTCTTGGTCACGTGGTTTCAGAGAAGGGATTGTCAGTCGATTTAGATAAGATCGAAGCTGTTAATAATTGGAAGAGACCAGAGACGGTGACTAAGATTAGAAGTTTTCTTGGACTTGCTGGCTATTACCGGAGATTCATCAAGGATTTCTCGTAGATAGCAGCGCCTTTGACTATGCTTACCAGGAAGGAGGTGAAGTTTGTTTGGTCCAACAAAAGTGAGGAAGCATTCCTTAAGTTAAAGCATTTGTTGACCAATGCACCGGTATTAGTAGTTCCAAAAGCAAACCAAGGGTTGGTGGTGTATACTGATGCATGTGGGATGGGATTGGGAGCTGTGTTGATGCAGAAGGTTAAAGTTATTGCCTACGCTTCACGACAGCTTAGATCGCATGAAGTGAGATATCCTACTCATGATTTGGAGTTGGCTGCGTGATCTTTGCATTGAAGATTTGGAGGCATTATCTCTTAGGGGAGAGATTTGAGCTATACACATATCATAAGTCTTTAAGATACTTATTCTCTCAGAAAGAGTTGA
The DNA here is from genome assembly GCA_030737815.1 of Allium fistulosum. Lineage (NCBI taxonomy): Eukaryota > Viridiplantae > Streptophyta > Magnoliopsida > Asparagales > Amaryllidaceae > Allium > Allium fistulosum. The sequence goes on along the minus strand of CM060908.1, from coordinate 862,764,530 downwards.
ATATGAGACAACAGAGGTGGTTGGAGTTTTTGGCAGCTTATGATTTTGTTATCGAGTATACACTAAGGAAAGGTAATAATGTAGCAGATGCTCTTAGCATAAGACATTAGAATGTGGTGTTGGCTATGTTGGCAGAATGGAAGGATCTAGAAGCTTCGGCTAGTTGTGGTGTGAAGTTAAGATCGACTGCTAGTTCTAGTCAGAGTACTGCCATGTTGTCCTATTTAGAAGTTCGACCGGTGTTGATCGAGGGAATTGCTTTTAAGCATAAGGAGGATCCATTATTTGTCGAGAAGATCAGGAGGCTTGAGGTTGGAACTGAGATCGATGATTTGAAAGATTTTTGTCTTGACCAGAGAGGATGATTGAGAAAGAAGGGACGATTATGTGTTCCACATGTTGAGAACTTGAGAAAAGAAGTTCTTGGAGAATGTCATCGATCCAAGTTTACGATTCATCTTGGAGGGACCAAGATGTATCAAGATATGAAGAGGAGCTTCTATTAGAAAGGTATGAAGAGGGATGTTGGCTTGTGGGTTAGACAATGTGCAAACTGTCAACAAGTGAAAGCCGAACATCAGAAGCCGAGTGGGTTGCTTCAGCCTTTAGAGATTCCAGTTTGGAAATGGGATTCGATATCCATGGATTTTATTGACGGGTTGCCAAGGTCAAACGGAGGAAATGAAAGTATATGGATCATAGTGGATACATTGACCAAGAGTGCCCATTTTATTCCAGTAAAGTCAACTAGGATGGCACCTGTTTTGGCGAAGCTGTTCACAAAGAACATAGTTAGACTACATGAGGTTCCTAGTAGCATAGTCAGTGACAGAGATGCTTTGCTCACTAGTGAATTTTGGAAGAGTCTACAGGATGTGTTAGGCACTAAGCTATAGATGAGTACTGCATATCACCCTCAGATGGATGGGCAGACAAAGAGAGTCAATAAGGTGCTCGAGGATTTATTGAGAGCTTGTGTATTGGACTTTGGTGGATCTTGGGAGGATCGCCTACATTCGGTTGAGTATTCCTATAATAATAGTTACTAGAATAGTATAGGAATGGTGCCTTTTGAAGCTTTTTATGGAAGGCCATGCAAATCGCCAGCATGTTGGTTAGAGACCATAGACATATTGGTCTTAGGTCCAGATTTGGTTAGGGAGGCATCAGAGAAGATTGAGTTAATCTAAGAAAGGATGAAGGAAGCTCAATCCAGGCAGAAGAGTTATGCAGATAAAAGGCGTAGAGACCTAGAGTTCTCAGTTGGAGACAGGGTATTCATTAAGGTATCACTGATGAATGGTACGGTACAGTTCGGGAAGTCAGGGAAACTGGCACCGAGATATGTTGGTCCATTCCAGATTATAGAGAGGATTGGAAAGCTCGCATACAGAGTAGAGTTGCCGAGCAGTATGGCAGGTGTCCATAATATATTTAATGTGTCTCATCTTCGCAAGCATGTGCGTGATCCAGCTACTATTCCTCTAACAGGGTTATACGATCTAGTAGTAGTGCCTAATTTGATTTTTGTTAGACAACCAATTCGGGTTGTAGCGAGAGATGAGAAAAGATTAAGGAACAAGAAAGTCAAGTTAGTGAAAGTTCAGTGGAGCGACAACGAGAAGGACTGTACTCGGGAGATAGAAGATAGGATTCGAGATACTTATCCTGATATTCTTTGAGGGTATGTCTATATTAGATTCATATAGATATTAGCTAGTCAGGTAGACTAATATGGTTGTTAGGAGTCGTTATAGATGATTGCTATGTTTAGTATTTAGTCCTTACTGAATTTCGAGGACGAAATTCTTTAAGGAAGGGAGCCTGTAACACCCTTAATTTTTGATAACATTATTCAGGAGATTTAATTGGATAAATTAAATAGAATAATGTAAATGTTAAGAGATAAAGGGATTGAGATTTGAATAAATATAATAAGGTTGTGCTTAATAAAATAATTAATGGGCTTAAGAATGAGTTATAAGCTAATTAATTTACATTAGGGTATATTAGGTATTGCCGCACATAACCCTCACCCCTATATATATTTTTGCTCCTACCATTTTATTTCCCATTCACGTCATTTTGAAAACGCAACTCGAAACTTAAAAAGGAGCCGACAAGAGAAGAGAAATCAAAGTAAAGCTAAGGATTAAAGCTTAGGGGAAATTAATCTCAATCCTATCTCCTTACCTTAATCAAGGTGAATAATAATTCCATCTCTATTTTGTTTTATAATCACATTGTTTTTGGATTTAAGGTTAATTTTTTTTATGATGATTTGGATGATGATATGCTTGAATTGCAAATTTTTTTGATTTAAACAAGAATGTTTAAATAAGATTATACTCGGTTTTAGTGCAAAACCGATATATGTTGATGTCTAAATGCCATGGAATAATTTTATGTTATGTAAAACATGATTTTGGAGTTGGGTTTTAATTTTGATTATCTTCCAAGCTATGGAAAGATTGTTGTGAATTTTCAAAGGAAAATATGGTTATTTGGGTTTATAAATTTATTTCAAAAAATATATTGAGATTTTGGGACTGAAATTTTGATATATTAGATATCATGATTAAAATGAATTTCTTGAATTTTTAGGGATTTTTCCTTAGTGATTTGCTATGCAAATTAAATTGTTTTAGAAGAGGGACTTCTTTGCAATATTGTTTTTGCTTAATGAAAGGGCTTATTTGCTAACTTAACCATGGTTAAGATCTGAAATTAGCAGCAATTATTTTGGTAAGAATTTGAAAAGTTAAGGCAACCGATCTTGTGTTTACACATGGAAGGTTAGTTAGAAAGTGTTTTCTTTAATTAGTATTAAATCAGGTTTACCCAGAAAAGTTGGTTCCGCCTTCTTTAGAAGTACCTTTCGATTGAGAGCTTTCGCCTTCAATCAAGTCGAAACCCATTAAGTTGAAACTAATACACAAGGTATCACATAGTTGGTACGTGTGGATTGGAGAAAGGCGGAAGGCTAGGTGTCAAAAGCACTGCTTCTGATGGGGTCGATATCTTGGTTTGTTTTAAAGAGAAGCGTCCGCCTTTGTTTATTTAAGCCTTCGAAGGAGTCGAAGCATATGTTTTCGAAATAGGTTTCTAAATGCTTTCGAAGGGGTTGCCATCAATTTATGTTTAAAAGAGAAAAGCTTTCGTATAGGTTTCTTTACTTATAAAATAATGCTTTCGAAAGAAGCGGTACCGACCTAGTCGAAGCCTTGCTGCCGATCTTTAGCCTTTCGAGTGTATTGAAGTCATCAGTGCTTTCAAAAGGTAGTGTTTTGTTTTAAAGATGTTTTAAGCCACTTCCTCAATGCTTTCAAGGGTCCAAGGGTTTCGAAGGCAATGGCTTAGAAAGGGCGTTTCGATGCTATCCTTCAGTGTTTTCTTTAAATGGTTTGAAGCTTTCGAAAGGGATGGTGCCGACGCCATCAAGTTTTCCCCAATATGTTTATATGAAAAAGGTTGGTTTTGAAAGAGATACTTTCGTTTATGTTCACTTTAACCCAAATGATTTTTTTAAGTATAAACCCAATAGTTTCGAAAGGGGGACTTTCAATGATTTCGGAAGGGTTACTTCTGATTGTATCGAAAGGAGTACTTTCAATGGTTTCAAAGCTATGCTTCTAACTATTATTAAGTAATACTTTATTACATTCGAAAGGTTTCGAAAGAGATGTTTAAAGTTTTTTGAAAGGCAGGGGCCTCATGTTTTGAAAAGAGATTTATATGCTTTCGAAGGAGGTTATCCAGTGACGTCAAAAGCAAGGTTTTGAAGGTTTCGACAGCCTTAGTTTTCAAAACAAATAACCCAATCTCATTTTTAAAGGAAAACCATGGCATAATTGAATAAAGTGTTTTGAAAAGGAGCTTTTGAAGAAGTTTTCTTTGATTAAAAGGTTAAAGGTATTAACCAAGTTTTATGTGTGCTTCTTCATTTATGTGTCTATGTGTGTGTGTATATATATATATATATGTCCACATTGGTTTGGACCCATAACTATATTTTAGGGAAGGGTAGAACAACCAGCTAGGTTGACTTAATAGTGAATATAAATTAAGTTAACTCCTGAATGAGTAGGATTGCATCCAAAGGTCAGGAAGACCAGAATATATGATGCTAAAATAATAAAGAAAGATACTGGCAGGGGACAATAGATTCTTAATAAGCCCATGAAAACTGTGTATAGGAAAAGATATTGGCAAGGGCCAATAGGTTCATAGTTAACCCATGAAAACTATGTATATAGGAAGATGTCAGAAAGATAGGTTCATAGTAAGCCCATGAAAACTATGATTTGATACTGGCAGGGGCCAGTAGGTTTGCGGTTAGCCCTTGAAAACTATATCCAGAGTAAGGTATTGACAGGTGCCAATAGGTTCCTAGTTAGCCTATGAAAAGTAGGATAAGAAGAAAAGATATTGGAGTTACCAATAGGATCCTAGTCAACTCATAAAAACTGGAATAAGTGTAAAGATATTGGAGTCACTAATGGGTTCATAGTGATCCTATGAAAAATATGTAATTGGATAGGGAGTCCTTAAACATTTTACAGGTTATTAGTCAGCCCGTGAAAACTATTAGGTTAATAGTAATCCTAGAAACTATAATTGAGACAGATAGTGAAAATGAATTATTTTAACCATTGTGGATGCAGAGCACAATATATGGTTTTGTAAAGGTTTTAGAATACCAGTAAGGGGAAAACTCGTTTCGCTAAGCGGCGTGGTCTCATTAGATATATAAATGTTTTGAGATGGTCGATTATTATTCATACCAGGCTTTATGACTGACTCGAAGTTTATGTTTTCCCCTTAAACTCTCGGGTACTCAATTGTAGTATGAGAGTTGAGGTTTTCAGGTACCTCATTAGACGAATAAAGCTTCCGGAGACATGCATGAGGCATGATAGATATTTAGAGTTCTCTTTTATTTGATTATGCTGTGTTGTTTTGTAATGGCAAAGTTGTTATATTGCCTGTATATACTCTGATCATCCAAAGCGGCATCTTCATATGTCGCTCTTGGCGTATTTTGTAATAAATATATTTTCTCTGAACGTTGTTTACGATTGTGGGATTATGCAATGAATTGGAAATGATTGGAAATGTAATTTGGTCTTGTTGGAAGTTTTAAAATTTTCCATATTCATGTGTTTCTGTGTATCAATGAATCTAACACCGCCGTATTTGGTCGGTGAGGATTAATAACTATGGATGACTGCAGCATCTATTATCTTTACTTTTGGGCCTCCAAGTAGGGGGATGTTATAGGTATCTCGATTTCTGAATACAATATCGTCATTCAAAGTTTTCTGCTACTTGGTTTAAGCCTCATCTGCGATTGTGAGACATGATTCCTTCGGAGCGTGCTTCAATAAACTTGCATACCGCTCCATCTCTCCCTAACATCTCTGCGCAGGATTTGGGCCTCCAAATATCATTCCAATGATGAGTCTCCTATCAGTTCACTTTGATCCTTCTTCACTGGTTCCGGCTTAGTTTCTTTGATTCCTAGGGGATTGAGAAGTCGTGGGTTGGTCAGGATTATGTGATTTTCTCACGTATTGCTGAAGCTTGTTTTACCGAATCAGCTCTTCAATCAAGTTCTTTAGGTGGCGGAATTCATTTGTGTTGTGACCGTGAGTCTCGTGGAAGCGGTAGAACTTCCCTGAGTGCTTTTGTTGTTCAGTTGCTTCCTTCTTAGGGGGTTTCTTATATTCCTCAGTCCCCTATGTCGCGAGACAGATGTTTTCCAGAGTATCGTTGAGAGGGGTGTAATCTTCAGGCCTGAAGCCTTTAAGGCATTTATTGTTTCCATTTTTCTTATTGGAATTTTGATTCTTCCTTTTTTGAGTTCCATCTTTCCCAGTGATTCCTTCAGCAGTTCCAGAAGCGTTTGTATTCTGATTCATCGCCACATCACTCTGCCCGATGTTCATCAATTGCATGCCAGTGGACTTACTTTCTAGCTCCTGCACCTCCTCTAGTCTCAAGTATTGACTTGCTTTGCGATTGAAGTCCTTCCTCGTAGTGGGTGGCTTCATTTTCATTTGCTTCCCGAATTTAGTTTCGGGATGAATGGCACGGACCAAGGCCATGAAAACCATATCCTCATTTGGATTGCTCACCTCTGTCACTGCAGTATTGAACCGGTTCATGAAAGACTTCAGCGATTAGTATCTTTCCTAGAATAGTCCGGATGGGGACATCACATCTTTAGGTTGCACGGTATGAAGCCTGAACCGATCGAGGAATCTTGTTGCTAGTTGGTCGAAAGTGGAGATGGATCTCGGAGGAAGCCTAGTGAACCACATGGAAGCAATTCCTTCCAGGAAGATGGGAAAACATCTACACCGAATAGCCTGTGAAGCATTTGCTCCGTCCATGTACCAACTATACTTGTACAAATGGGGTTTTGGGTCTTTTGTCCCGTCATAGGATGGAATAGTTGGCATCGTGAATTTTTCCGGATATCTCTTATTCAAGATCTCATTAGTAAAGGGAGTCCGACTTGGCGTGGATCCCCATTCATCATCTCTTCTATTTTTTTTCTCGTCCATCAATCACTTAACCATATCCGCGATAAATGCCTCTGATGTCTGGTAGTTCTGGGGATGGCTGACAGTCACTATACCAAGTGTTTGGCTTTGCAAATGGTCTTGGCGAGTGGGTTGAAGCCTAGGCTCTCTTGTCTTTGGGAGAACCACTCCCTTGGGATCCCTTTGGCTAGCGGTTGGCCTGACTGGGGCAGTTTGGGCATTTCTAGCATTATCGAATGCATTGGCATTTTCTTCCACCTTATCATCGTTGAATTGTTCTCCATCTTCTGAGTCAGAGAGGTCCATGGCTATGTCCTCTCATGGGGTTTTCACCCCTTGGTTGCCTTGCGGCGAGCTGAGTACTTGTATTTCCTTCTATGTTGATTCCCATAGTTCCTGCTGTCACCTTTCTTTGCGGTTGCTTCCCGTTTCTTCTATTTAGGCTAGAAATAGAATAATTTTATTGTTTTATGACAGCTGCGGGTTCCCATAATTCTTGGAGTAGGATTTGGTTGTAAGGTTAAGTAAGCATTGAGCTTATCCATCAGAGCTTTCTGATTGCTTTACATTTTCTGGTTGATTTCGTCAACCATTTTGTTCAAATCGTCTCTTGTGATGACTTTTCATTGATAGGAGGATGCTGACACTTGATCTCCTATGTTGGCACCATTTACTTTAGTTTGCTGATGATTCATATCTTCTCCAGCTACTGCTGCCCCTATGGACCTTCCAAAGGCAGTTCTCTTCCTTCTCGGAGCCATTGATTCCAAGCAATAGATTTTTCAAGCAAAGATTGAGGATCTAACTTCTGGACCTATCTGATCCAAAGTAGATAGCTAGATCTGAACCCTGAGTTGGGTTCTCAGTGAAAGCACCAAAATATTAATCCAAAAAATGGATCAACACCATGGAATGAGTGTGAAAGCACAAGCCCCATTCTTACAGAGCAATAATATAGAGAATAAACGTAAAAGAGAAGAAACAGAAAGAAGACAAGAAGATTTTTATAGTGGTTTGGGTATTAATGAAGCCTACGTCCACTTTATAGTTTTTATTATTGATTGGATGCTGTTACAGAGTTATCCAGATTACAAAGTTCTTGGATATCCCTAGTTAGATCAAGTCCCCAATGTTAGAGTTCACTAGAGAATCATAGTGGACCCTTTGGATGATCATTGTGAGGAAGGAGAAGAGTAAAGAAAGCTTTCTGTAGAGTTTCAGCAACCAGTCCGGAAGGTCTTGTTTATGTTGCAGGTAGGACTGTATTTATAGAGGTTGGAGAGCTACTGGACCAAGCCTACTTGCTACATGATTGCAGATCAACACAGGAAGGGGCACTGGAGGTTACGCCACGACCCGAGCTAAAAGGATGGATCGCTAGTGATCCATAGGCTATGGATCGCTGGCGATCCATAGGATTGGTTTGACGGCGAGCCAACGCCTTGGCATTTTTTCTTTGCCTTGCTCCATGAAGGTCGTAGGCGGTCGATGAAATAGCATGGATCAATGGCGATCCATGGTATATGGCTCGCTAGCGATCCATATACTTAGCCTAATTTTGAACTTTGCCTTCTGGATAACCTTCGTTGTCTTGCATCGATGTTGTTCATGAACTCCCGAGTTAATGTCATAGATCGCTTGCGATCCATAGGCCATGGATCGCCAACAATCCATGCCCTTAGAGTATTTTTCTTTCTTTTTTCTTGGCTTCCTTTGCTTCCTTGGACTAGTCCCTCCGATTATCCTTTGAGTTATTCTGACTCGATTGAGTTCTTCCGATTTCTTCTAGATTTTGCTGGGTTAAAACCCCAGACAACAAAATATATAAATTATGGAGCAAAATTACCCCAAAAATATTTATCAACTAATCATCCATATGAATTTATCGTGTGACCAGAGTCGAGTTCCATCGAACTCCGGTCATCCATAAAATACACATATTAACATACAAATAAATATTCTGTTCAATTCACAAAAAGACAGAATTTCGTTTGTAAATCGACACTTCTAACCAACACAATCGCCTAACCCAACATCACTACAAAACCAATACCCAACAATCTAAACAACAAACATTCCTAAATAATCAATCAAACAAATCAAGACAATCGTTTCAATCAAACAATTCAAACAATATATGGGATAAATATACAGTATGATGAATGGTAAATATAGGTGTGGGTTAGAAACTCACCGAATCGTCGAATAAAATCTTACTAGCTCATCGTGGTTTAACATCGTAAAGAAGTAAGTCTTGAATCTTCGCATTGCCTTCATCACCAAGTCGCCTCCTACCACAACGAATATTGTTCGCAAGCACCTCACACCAACACCCTGCGTCGCTTGCTCCTCCACCCGATCATGACTCAACCAGGAAACAACATCAACACCCATCATGACCAAGTATAGTGACGTCAAATTGGCAGCCATAATTGTTCACCGCAGCAACTCACACGACACTTGCTTCCAGCCGCACATCACGGTTGGCCTCTCTAATCGCATTCACTCCTCCCCCTAATGCTGTCGATGCGACCTAGCGCCTCCGTGCACATGTTTTTTTTATATATCGCAATTTCTCGTTTTTTGGATAATAGGGTAGGAGGTCTAAAGAAATAAGGACGGTTCGGGCTTAATTTGTGAAAGAGGGGGATAATTCTAGAATAAGGAAGAAAGAAATATGGATTTGAACAACTTGGGCCTTATTTGTTTGGGCCTAAATTCTAATTTACTTTAGTTCAATTAATTTTTCTTCACGTTTTAATTTAGAATTTTTATTCTTGCCATTTTTTATAAAATATTTATTTCAATCAAATTCAAATTAATTTAAACTTCATTTTACAAGGTATATTTCAATAATTAGATAATTTTATTCAATTCAATTTTTGGTTATTTTTATTTATTTATTCATTATATTATCATAAAATAAATTTATTTTCTGGTTATTTCAATTATATAAAAGCTATTTACACCTTAAAATATTTATAATTAATTAAAAATATCTTATTTTAGTTAAGTTTATTTATTATTACAGCATAGAAAATAGGGTTGTTATAGACTCCCTCTTATGAAAATTGCGTCCTCGCAATTTCTTATAGGAAGATGTCAAACAACACATATCCAGACTTCCTTCATATCTACGATCTTCTATTAAACTTAAACTATGTAATCCTCTATGTGGCTCTCACATTATGAATTCTTTTATCGTAGGCGACAGTTTAAAAAAATCAATTCAACGATTTTCTATTTTCGCATACAATAAAATTTTATGAAAATTTTCAAAGTGTCGGATTTTCCAGAAAATTTTGGCAGTCTCCTTTTTACGGAGAGCATTCCAAAATATTAAAACACAATATTTCACAATATTTATATACATCCCAACACGAGATATCCTGATACATAGGGAAATAAGATAATATCAAATATATTCCATTACAATGCAAAAACGTACCTTTTTATTAGCATTTAAGGAAGTTTAGCTTATTATCTAGCGAGCCAACATCGCCAATAAGTCCAAATATGTTTTATGTGTACCTATCTCCACACAAATTTAAACATTAGCTTCATATGAAAAAGATAAGTATGAATTTTTTTAACTTCAAAACAATATAATGTTTAAGTTTTTGGGTACATTTCAATAAGCCTTCAAAGGTTGAAAATACCAAATCAGATTATGTTTTCAAATATGAATTGTTGCATAATGTTCTAACTTCCCAAAACAACTTTCGGATCATTAAAATACTATGTACACAAAGAGTTGTGAATTTTTTTCTAATAATGACAAATTCTAAAAGACAACCAAGTGCTGGTCCTCGTTGAAAACTCACATTTTTAGCCATGAAAACATCAAAATTTTACGAAACACTTTAAACAGAAGTTTTTGCTTAGGTTTTAAGCTTTTCGAAATGGGCAAAATTGGACAAATCATATAAAAGTTACGAGCAAAACATCAATATTTTTATTCAAGTTTGTATTTTGGGACAACAATTTGATTAAATTTCAAAGTAGATTTTAGCATTAGCAAACTTCAAAATTTTAGAAGGTGATAAACATCAAAGTTCTCTCTTATACCAAAGGCTTACTAATGAAAGAAGGATTGACAAAATCGGATCACTCCATTACAAGTTATGATCATATTAATAAGGACTAGAATCTCTTTTCTTTTTTTTCGTTTCCAAATATACGTTCATTATTTCAAAACTTTTTAGTTCTTGGAAACTATTTTTTTTCCAAAATCTTCATCAATTCTTTCTAAATACTTCACAAAACATTTGATACCATATTTCCAAAGCCATTCAATATCACTTTCTTTCAAATATATTTCCAAAATGATTTATATATAATCTTTTAACTAAAAAGTTGACTTCCAAAAAATCCAAACACTCATTAAATTTACAAATCTCTTTCGACAAAATTTTTGATCACTTCTAAATATATCCTTTTAAATAGAAATAAATTCTAATGTAAGCCAACAACAATCTAAATGCTTCCAAGTACACTTAACAGAAACCACATCTCTTTATCACTATAATAGAAGATCTTCATTAATACTATAAATTGTTGTATATAAAATTTCCTTCAAAATATTCTCTTAAAACTCAAATTTTAAATTCAATATATATATTTATACCTTTTCTTATTATAAAAATTCACTTTACCACGAACGCCTCTATTCTGTTCGAATATTTCTTCCAAAATAATTCATTACCTCACTAAATTATCATCTCATAATAATATTTCTCTTATCAAAATATCTTTTTAAAATATAACTCAAAACGTTTTCTTTAAAAATTCATTTTCTTTTTAGAACATCTTCCTCAAAAAATACTAATTATACTTTTCCTCAAATTACATACTTCTTTCAAAATAATAATTCTTCATTCACTAAAATATTTTTCTCATTATAAAATATTCTTCATATTACTCTAATCTCTTCAAAATAATTAATATAACTTTCTTTCAAATATTATTTCAAACATTGGATTTTAATATAACTCAAAATATACTACTACTTCTCAAATTAATACATCAGTCTTCAATACCTTATATCCAATTGTGTAGTCCTAGTGTTTAGGAATTCATATCGATAATGTTGGCCATACGTATAGACCAAAATTCTTAAAGCACTAAACGGACAAATTAACACAAAAATAAAATATTAAAAACATTTTAAATCACTTAAATCAAATTCTATTTTTTACATCACACGCTTATCTGAATAAAAATATTTATTTTCAAGATTCATATATATTTACATGTTATTCAACAATCATCGATAATAATACAAATCATCACACATCCATAATATCGATCAAGCATTTAATAAATTTAATTTAATTTCACATTCCATGTTTTTAATTGCATAGAATATATAAATTATTTCTCTTTCTTAAACAAATATACATATCCCCTCGCAATTTCTTCCTTAATTAAAGAAATTGTTGGATTCCATTAATTTTTAGCCCCGTCTAGATTCAAGTGGGTTTTTAAATATTTGAGTGATAACCCCTACTCAATAGTCATATTCTAGACTTGTAACGACCCGCCATTTTGGACCATTCGCATCCATTATAAGTGTATAGGTAGACACTCATGCCGGAGTTGAATTGCTCAAAATACCGCGTTGTTAATTTAAATTTGGCAAAACTGAACATATACAATAAATAAATAATCACAGATCACAGACACAGAGTAATAAGTGCAGCGGAAATAAAAAGAGATAGTAGTTCATGAAGCTACTATATGAATATATAAAATACATCAGAGTTTACAACAGAGTAATACGATATATCAGAGTTAAACCAGATACACGGAAGAGTAACACGATACATCAGATATAAATCAGAAAACATCACTGGAATCATCGAATACTGAAAGCAGAATAGATGGCTGGATCTTCAAGCAAAGCTCCAACTTCAAAGGTGAGTCTCGAATACTGGTACACTCAGTCTGACCCGAGCGTAAAGCAAAACACAAAACACTCGAGTCAGGATTAACATTCTTATATTAATAAATCCAACTCAAGTGAAATAGCAATTGAAATACAAGTAACTCAAAGGATGTTTGGAATAACCATCCTTTAAGGATCCGTTAAACTATCTACTAGGTAGTAATATACGCTAAGTAGATAATGTCTATCAGTAATAATAAGATATCAAAATAGCGTTAAGTCATGGCCCATTCCACCCTTAACACATTTTTATTCCCAAAAGCATATACAAGACCGTAGTTTCCCCAAAACCGGAAGTCACCAGAGGGCAATCCATATACTAAAGGTACAAATCAAAATCGTAGTGGTCGCGCATAAATGGAATACAAGTATGACAAGGCACATGAGGCTATACCCAAGGTAGTGATACTACCGTTCGCCTGATCCAGGCTGGTGAGAACGCAACGCCGCAGCGCCCGCAACACCGTGAGACAACACTCCCAAAATCAAGGGTGCACCAATCGACAATAAGTATAAGTAGTTCGAAGAAGTGTGTCCACTTGAGGTATCAAGCCTCCATTGGCCCGGCACAGCTCCTGTTTTAGTCATTTCCAATTTGACACAAGTGTCAAGGTTATCCATTATCGTTCTCTTTCTTCAGTCAACACGTACATCATTTCAACCACTTCATTCTGGATCATCACTCCGCGCATAGTTATTAAAGTGGTTTTCGGTTTAGATAGAGAGTATACCCATAACCGAATTCCGGTCTCTTTAATAACTTTCGTAATTATTACACCGATTGGTCGTTTATATATTTCAAAAACCAAATCAATTTCAATTTCAAATAGGATTCGTAAATCAACATTTCATTTGTCTTTCGAAAACTAATTTCCATACTTTACGTTTCAAACTTTCAAATTATCATTTCAAAATCTTAAAATTCAATTTCAACCTTTATTTAAAACAATTCAAACATTGATTCAAGTTCGTATATAAGTTTCATTTCGAAATCATTTAAATCAATTTAGTTTTAACACTCAAATCAATTTACATTCACTTATCGATTTCATTCAATATTCGTTAAGTTACTATGCCATTCAAAACAATTTCCATTAAATTTCCAATTCATTAAATCCATTATTTGAATTCGACTTCATTATATCAAAACTTACAAATTTAATTAAATTAAATTCATCAAATCAAATTCTTTACATTTCAAGTCTTACATTAATTCCAAAATATCACATTTTCATTTCTTGTTAAAGAAATTCAATTTCACTTATTTACTTAAATAATTTTCCAAAACTTAATTAATAAAGAAAACTCAATTTCAATTATTTACGAAGTAAAATTTACTTATTCAAAAGTTCAATTTCACTTATTAAAGAATTCAATTCAATTAAATCATTAAATAATTCAACCTTATTTAATTATTAAATAATTCAAAACTTAATTATTAAATAATTTCAAAGTTTAATAATTTCAAACTTAATTGTAATTTCAAACTTAATTATTAAATCATTTCAAACTTAATTCAATCATTTCTCAAATTAAACAACATTCTTTCATCAATTACATTGTTAATATTTTGTTTCAGATTATTAAATATTAACATTTTCCTTTCATTAAAAATTCAAATTTCAACTTCATTTCAAAACCATATTATTTATTCAAATAAAATCTTCGTTTTATTTTCAAATCAAATTATTGACCAATCGGGTTTTATTTAATTTCCTATCCTAGGTCAAAGTTCAATTTGGGTATTTATCATTTCAACCCGATTCCAATTCAATTCAAAATCAAAGCATAACAAAGGGAACTTGCAGTGTGATAATTGGGATGGTGTCAAAGTAAATAAACAAGCAAGAACAACAATCAATATCAATCCAATAATCAATTCAAATAATCCCGAAATAACTGTATTAATTCGCATTGTTATTTGTACGAATTAATATAATTATTTCTAGAATCTACACTATCATTTCATGTAGATTAAAGATTATTACATTACGGTTTTCACTTGTCATTCAATTTACAATTTCATACATCATCAATTTAACAACATACATTCAGTGATTCAAAATGTAATTAAGCAAATCATACGTGTCAATGGATTTAACAGTTAAAGGGGTCATATTATACAAATGTCAGTTAATCAAATTTAACATTTAACTGTCCTATATCAAGTTCAATTTCATACTATTTATCATTTTAACATTAACAATTTAACGTCCAATATAAACATCAACAATCAATCAATTATCAGTCAAACTGTATTATCATCGCACAAATAATTAACAGATAAAGGTGTCAGATGTCACAGGTGAACTGATACAGGTAATAGCATATAAAACAGTGTAATTAACTAACAGCAGCCTATTTCAATTGTCGTTTCAATTGAAATCAAATCTAATAAATAAAAGAACGTTAATCGTGAGTGAGTGCTCACCTTTCGAGGCCAGAGATGAACGAAAATACGATGAGTTACGAATCCAAGCACGAGTTCCAAAACAAAGCTAGATGGGTACGAATTTTACGGGTAGAGCTGATAACAGAAATAGACGAAACCCAATTAGAATACGATCGATGGATATAATTGGTATAAGAGAACTTACATGCAACAGTATATGTATAAGTATATATATATATTTTAAATTCGAACAAATATTAAATTAAACATATATGGTTTTTCAAAAATCATAGCTTTAAATTAAAACACATATATATATAAAAACAACATATACATTTTATTACATTATACATATATAGCGCTTTTAATAAAACAAAATAATTTGCTTTATTCCAATAAATATAAACTATCACTTGATATAATAAAACCCACCCATTAAAATAGAGTTCATATACATATATATACACAGCATTAATAACTTACATAACTTTGTAAACCTCTGTATACAAACTACAACTAACATGCGGAAGCTGAGAATGAACAAAATGTGATATATAAAACCAACATAATACTTACGTGCCTATGTCTATACTAGAATATAGTATAAACTGCTAGAAGAGAAAGAACATGTTGATGAGAGGTCAAGGACGCACGTGTGAGTGGCAGAAATCCAGTGGCGGAGGCGTTCGGCGGCACAGTGATGGTGAAACGCGGCTGCGCGCGCGCGGGTTCCGAGGCCAGGATGCTCGGCAGTTGGTGGTCGAAGGTCGGGTAGCGGCGTGAAAAAATGATGGTGGCGGATTTGGTTGTCGAAGGCTAGAACACGGTTGGCATATTGGCAAAGAGAAACCAAAATGGGAAGATAGGAGGAAGATAGTGGAAGGCTTCAGGTGAAGTATGGGTGCGAACCGAAAATAGAAATCTGAAGAGACAAAAAATGAACCGGAAATAAATAGCAAATTAAATTAAAAAGTTGGAAATAGCAAAAGGCGATGCATTCAAGAATATTTAATTTAAGTAGCTGCTCGTGTTAATACACGCTAGAAACTGAATAGACCCAACAACCCAAAAGTCACAAACCGGGTACCGATACGGTTACTGTTTTACGTAGATTACACCATGTATCGGACTCCGAAACACACAAATAAATATACTGTGGAGATCAGCACGATGTGACAATCAAAACGGTATACAGATATCAGTGGTACGATTGAATTATAAAAATTCGAATTTTTCTGCTACGGAAAATGCAAGAAAAACACTGAAAAATAAGATCGATGGAGCCAAAGATGACCGTATTTGGAAAAACGACAAACTGATATCTTGCTCAGAAGATTGTTTAGAATTTTTCTATGTAAAAATATTTAGGTTTCGGAAACATTTTATTTTAATCGCTTTTTTAACTGATTACATTGAAGTAAATTTACGCGCGAAATAAACTTTCATATTTTCGGACGAAAATTTACCAGTTGCTATGTTTAACTAGACGCATTCCAAATATCAAATTTTTATTTCAAAATTTTATCGTTTAAAATTTCACAAAATTTTAACTAATAACGTTATTAAAACAGTTGAAATTTTACGGGTCGTTACATTCTCCCCCACTCAAAACTTTTCGTCCCCGAAAAGGAACGAGGTAGAAGAATGGAAACAACCAGAAAGAAAACAGATTTGAAATACAAAATAACAATTAATTTAAACCATATAAATTCAAATTTAAATTAATTGATATTCAATAATTGATTTAATCCATTTGATTTCACTAAAATCAATCTCAACTATTTCTAAATTCATTATCTTATTATCCCATTTCTTCAATTTACAATTTCTAAAACCATAAATTTGAATAGTCTTTTATTATAATCATATTTTCTTCAACAATTTTAAATTCTTCTTTATTCCAAATTACTGTTAAATTTATTCTACTTAATATATCTACTCACATATATTTAACCCATATAAATTAATTTAAAACATAAAGTTTCGATTTAAATTAATTTATATTCACTAATTGCTTTTAAATTCAAGGTATTTTCATAAGTTGATCAAATTTCAATTTATTAATTCTTTCAAAACAAATTTATTAATTCTTTCAAAACAAATTTATTTCATTATTAATCTGAGTGTTACTTATTATCCTATCTAACGCTATTAACATCTTTATAATCAAAATTTAGTGTATAACATTTATTATAAACACTCAAATTTTATTTCCAAATTCAATTTATATTATATATTATCCAATTACATATTCAACTTCTGAATGATTTAGGTAAGTTGTATTAGAATGCAGTTGAACAATATACAAATAAAATTTTCTCAATTCAATAATTCAAGTTTAAATATTTATTCCAAATTTTTGTTTTATTTATAATTAAAATCATCCTTTAACAAAATTTAAGAATTAGATTTCCGATTAACTTTAAACAATTTAGAGATATATATAATATATTTATATCAAATCAAATTAAATTTTTTAAAATAAGATACTTATATATATGTAAATCAAAATATACTGAAGAAATTCAAATCAAAATATTTTTCAAAATAAAACCGTAGCAAAGCTACAGAATAGTATCTCCACTTCGAAACTCGAAAATGAACGTCGATGATGCGGCCGCCATCACCGAAATTATTTTCCAGCGACAAAGAGAAGGGCACTGATTTCAATATTTTAAAATTCTTTGGAAACGATTTCTATTCGAAAATACTTCCAATAATATACTTTAAAATTTTAAAAACCAAAGTTCGAAATCACCGGAAACTAAATTCTCAAATTTCTGAATTAAATTCATTTCAAATTTCAATCAATTTATAACTTAAGTTTATAAATTCACTTATTTATATTATGCAATAGTCAATGGTTTACAAAACAATAAATGAAAATCAAACATTATTATTTTCAGACAACAAATTCATTAACAATTTAATTTCAGAAAACTTATATTTATATATAATATAATCATTCGAAACTATTTTGTTTATCAAATTTAAAAACAACATTTTTAATATAAATTTAGAAATACATTTCTTTGCTCGACGATATAGGAATGGATTTTCAAAATAAGGATAGGGATTCAAAATTTGATGGACTCAAATCAAAGAGAATTCTGATTCGAAGACAAATTCGAAAGAAAAGATAAGATGATTCAATAACAGAATCGGGAGATGGGTAAGTTTATTAAATTCACGGGCAACCTTAACCGGTCGTCCGTAACTTCAAGAATAGGATCGATGCTGAATTCCGAGGTAATCAACACTCGATCTTAAGAGATGGAATTCAGGTATAGCAGGGAATAGATAGCATCGTAAACCGAGGATACAGAAATCTCCGGTAAATCGATGCCTATTACAAAGGAGTTTTACTCCTTTACGAATCATTCGAAGATTGGCGAGACCGCCGATCTATTATAGATAACATTAAGAATGGAGTTATGGGGTGCTCCAGGATTGAAAGAAGACGAATAGTGAAGGACACGAATGAATTTCGGAACCGAGGGGAACGTTCCAAAATTCAAAGGAATTGAGTCAAGGGAAGAGATTGAAACTCGAATGAGAGTGATTCTGTAAATACATTTACCCCATATGTTAAGTTTTGCCTAGAGCAACCAAAGCTCTGATACCAACTGTAACGACCCGCCATTTTGGACCATTCGCATCCATTATAAGTGTATAGGTAGACACTCATGCCGGAGTTGAATTGCTCAAAATACCGCGTTGTTAATTTAAATTTGGCAAAACTGAACATATACAATAAATAAATAATCACAGATCACAGACACAGAGTAATAAGTGCAGCGGAAATAAAAAGAGATAGTAGTTCATGAAGCTACTATATGAATATATAAAATACATCAGAGTTTACAACAGAGTAATACGATATATCAGAGTTAAACCAGATACACGGAAGAGTAACACGATACATCAGATATAAATCAGAAAACATCACTGGAATCATCGAATACTGAAAGCAGAATAGATGGCTGGATCTTCAAGCAAAGCTCCAACTTCAAAGGTGAGTCTCGAATACTGGTACACTCAGTCTGACCCGAGCGTAAAGCAAAACACAAAACACTCGAGTCAGGATTAACATTCTTATATTAATAAATCCAACTCAAGTGAAATAGCAATTGAAATACAAGTAACTCAAAGGATGTTTGGAATAACCATCCTTTAAGGATCCGTTAAACTATCTACTAGGTAGTAATATACGCTAAGTAGATAATGTCTATCAGTAATAATAAGATATCAAAATAGCGTTAAGTCATGGCCCATTCCACCCTTAACACATTTTTATTCCCAAAAGCATATACAAGACCGTAGTTTCCCCAAAACCGGAAGTCACCAGAGGGCAATCCATATACTAAAGGTACAAATCAAAATCGTAGTGGTCGCGCATAAATGGAATACAAGTATGACAAGGCACATGAGGCTATACCCAAGGTAGTGATACTACCGTTCGCCTGATCCAGGCTGGTGAGAACGCAACGCCGCAGCGCCCGCAACACCGTGAGACAACACTCCCAAAATCAAGGGTGCACCAATCGACAATAAGTATAAGTAGTTCGAAGAAGTGTGTCCACTTGAGGTATCAATCCTCCATTGGTCCGGCACAGCTCCTGTTTTAGTCATTTCCAATTTGACACAAGTGTCAAGGTTATCCATTATCGTTCTCTTTCTTCAGTCAACACGTACATCATTTCAACCACTTCATTCTGGATCATCACTCCGCGCATAGTTATTAAAGTGGTTTTCGGTTTAGATAGAGAGTATACCCATAACCGAATTCCGGTCTCTTTAATAACTTTCGTAATTATTACACCGATTGGTCGTTTATATATTTCAAAAACCAAATCAATTTCAATTTCAAATAGGATTCGTAAATCAACATTTCATTTGTCTTTCGAAAACTAATTTCCATACTTTACGTTTCAAACTTTCAAATTATCATTTCAAAATCTTAAAATTCAATTTCAACCTTTATTTAAAACAATTCAAACATTGATTCAAGTTCGTATATAAGTTTCATTTCGAAATCATTTAAATCAATTTAGTTTTAACACTCAAATCAATTTACATTCACTTATCGATTTCATTCAATATTCGTTAAGTTACTATGCCATTCAAAACAATTTCCATTAAATTTCCAATTCATTAAATCCATTATTTGAATTCGACTTCATTATATCAAAACTTACAAATTTAATTAAATTAAATTCATCAAATCAAATTCTTTACATTTCAAGTCTTACATTAATTCCAAAATATCACATTTTCATTTCTTGTTAAAGAAATTCAATTTCACTTATTTACTTAAATAATTTTCCAAAACTTAATTAATAAAGAAAACTCAATTTCAATTATTTACGAAGTAAAATTTACTTATTCAAAAGTTCAATTTCACTTATTAAAGAATTCAATTCAATTAAATCATTAAATAATTCAACCTTATTTAATTATTAAATAATTCAAAACTTAATTATTAAATAATTTCAAAGTTTAATAATTTCAAACTTAATTGTAATTTCAAACTTAATTATTAAATCATTTCAAACTTAATTCAATCATTTCTCAAATTAAACAACATTCTTTCATCAATTACATTGTTAATATTTTGTTTCAGATTATTAAATATTAACATTTTCCTTTCATTAAAAATTCAAATTTCAACTTCATTTCAAAACCATATTATTTATTCAAATAAAATCTTCGTTTTATTTTCAAATCAAATTATTGACCAATCGGGTTTTATTTAATTTCCTATCCTAGGTCAAAGTTCAATTTGGGTATTTATCATTTCAACCCGATTCCAATTCAATTCAAAATCAAAGCATAACAAAGGGAACTTGCAGTGTGATAATTGGGATGGTGTCAAAGTAAATAAACAAGCAAGAACAACAATCAATATCAATCCAATAATCAATTCAAATAATCCCGAAATAACTGTATTAATTCGCATTGTTATTTGTACGAATTAATATAATTATTTCTAGAATCTACACTATCATTTCATGTAGATTAAAGATTATTACATTACGGTTTTCACTTGTCATTCAATTTACAATTTCATACATCATCAATTTAACAACATACATTCAGTGATTCAAAATGTAATTAAGCAAATCATACGTGTCAATGGATTTAACAGTTAAAGGGGTCATATTATACAAATGTCAGTTAATCAAATTTAACATTTAACTGTCCTATATCAAGTTCAATTTCATACTATTTATCATTTTAACATTAACAATTTAACGTCCAATATAAACATCAACAATCAATCAATTATCAGTCAAACTGTATTATCATCGCACAAATAATTAACAGATAAAGGTGTCAGATGTCACAGGTGAACTGATACAGGTAATAGCATATAAAACAGTGTAATTAACTAACAGCAGCCTATTTCAATTGTCGTTTCAATTGAAATCAAATCTAATAAATAAAAGAACGTTAATCGTGAGTGAGTGCTCACCTTTCGAGGCCAGAGATGAACGAAAATACGATGAGTTACGAATCCAAGCACGAGTTCCAAAACAAAGCTAGATGGGTACGAATTTTACGGGTAGAGCTGATAACAGAAATAGACGAAACCCAATTAGAATACGATCGATGGATATAATTGGTATAAGAGAACTTACATGCAACAGTATATGTATAAGTATATATATATATTTTAAATTCGAACAAATATTAAATTAAACATATATGGTTTTTCAAAAATCATAGCTTTAAATTAAAACACATATATATATAAAAACAACATATACATTTTATTACATTATACATATATAGCGCTTTTAATAAAACAAAATAATTTGCTTTATTCCAATAAATATAAACTATCACTTGATATAATAAAACCCACCCATTAAAATAGAGTTCATATACATATATATACACAGCATTAATAACTTACATAACTTTGTAAACCTCTGTATACAAACTACAACTAACATGCGGAAGCTGAGAATGAACAAAATGTGATATATAAAACCAACATAATACTTACGTGCCTATGTCTATACTAGAATATAGTATAAACTGCTAGAAGAGAAAGAACATGTTGATGAGAGGTCAAGGACGCACGTGTGAGTGGCAGAAATCCAGTGGCGGAGGCGTTCGGCGGCACAGTGATGGTGAAACGCGGCTGCGCGCGCGCGGGTTCCGAGGCCAGGATGCTCGGCAGTTGGTGGTCGAAGGTCGGGTAGCGGCGTGAAAAAATGATGGTGGCGGATTTGGTTGTCGAAGGCTAGAACACGGTTGGCATATTGGCAAAGAGAAACCAAAATGGGAAGATAGGAGGAAGATAGTGGAAGGCTTCAGGTGAAGTATGGGTGCGAACCGAAAATAGAAATCTGAAGAGACAAAAAATGAACCGGAAATAAATAGCAAATTAAATTAAAAAGTTGGAAATAGCAAAAGGCGATGCATTCAAGAATATTTAATTTAAGTAGCTGCTCGTGTTAATACACGCTAGAAACTGAATAGACCCAACAACCCAAAAGTCACAAACCGGGTACCGATACGGTTACTGTTTTACGTAGATTACACCATGTATCGGACTCCGAAACACACAAATAAATATACTGTGGAGATCAGCACGATGTGACAATCAAAACGGTATACAGATATCAGTGGTACGATTGAATTATAAAAATTCGAATTTTTCTGCTACGGAAAATGCAAGAAAAACACTGAAAAATAAGATCGATGGAGCCAAAGATGACCGTATTTGGAAAAACGACAAACTGATATCTTGCTCAGAAGATTGTTTAGAATTTTTCTATGTAAAAATATTTAGGTTTCGGAAACATTTTATTTTAATCGCTTTTTTAACTGATTACATTGAAGTAAATTTACGCGCGAAATAAACTTTCATATTTTCGGACGAAAATTTACCAGTTGCTATGTTTAACTAGACGCATTCCAAATATCAAATTTTTATTTCAAAATTTTATCGTTTAAAATTTCACAAAATTTTAACTAATAACGTTATTAAAACAGTTGAAATTTTACGGGTCGTTACATTCTCCCCCACTCAAAACTTTTCGTCCCCGAAAAGGAACGAGGTAGAAGAATGGAAACAACCAGAAAGAAAACAGATTTGAAATACAAAATAACAATTAATTTAAACCATATAAATTCAAATTTAAATTAATTGATATTCAATAATTGATTTAATCCATTTGATTTCACTAAAATCAATCTCAACTATTTCTAAATTCATTATCTTATTATCCCATTTCTTCAATTTACAATTTCTAAAACCATAAATTTGAATAGTCTTTTATTATAATCATATTTTCTTCAACAATTTTAAATTCTTCTTTATTCCAAATTACTGTTAAATTTATTCTACTTAATATATCTACTCACATATATTTAACCCATATAAATTAATTTAAAACATAAAGTTTCGATTTAAATTAATTTATATTCACTAATTGCTTTTAAATTCAAGGTATTTTCATAAGTTGATCAAATTTCAATTTATTAATTCTTTCAAAACAAATTTATTAATTCTTTCAAAACAAATTTATTTCATTATTAATCTGAGTGTTACTTATTATCCTATCTAACGCTATTAACATCTTTATAATCAAAATTTAGTGTATAACATTTATTATAAACACTCAAATTTTATTTCCAAATTCAATTTATATTATATATTATCCAATTACATATTCAACTTCTGAATGATTTAGGTAAGTTGTATTAGAATGCAGTTGAACAATATACAAATAAAATTTTCTCAATTCAATAATTCAAGTTTAAATATTTATTCCAAATTTTTGTTTTATTTATAATTAAAATCATCCTTTAACAAAATTTAAGAATTAGATTTCCGATTAACTTTAAACAATTTAGAGATATATATAATATATTTATATCAAATCAAATTAAATTTTTTAAAATAAGATACTTATATATATGTAAATCAAAATATACTGAAGAAATTCAAATCAAAATATTTTTCAAAATAAAACCGTAGCAAAGCTACAGAATAGTATCTCCACTTCGAAACTCGAAAATGAACGTCGATGATGCGGCCGCCATCACCGAAATTATTTTCCAGCGACAAAGAGAAGGGCACTGATTTCAATATTTTAAAATTCTTTGGAAACGATTTCTATTCGAAAATACTTCCAATAATATACTTTAAAATTTTAAAAACCAAAGTTCGAAATCACCGGAAACTAAATTCTCAAATTTCTGAATTAAATTCATTTCAAATTTCAATCAATTTATAACTTAAGTTTATAAATTCACTTATTTATATTATGCAATAGTCAATGGTTTACAAAACAATAAATGAAAATCAAACATTATTATTTTCAGACAACAAATTCATTAACAATTTAATTTCAGAAAACTTATATTTATATATAATATAATCATTCGAAACTATTTTGTTTATCAAATTTAAAAACAACATTTTTAATATAAATTTAGAAATACATTTCTTTGCTCGACGATATAGGAATGGATTTTCAAAATAAGGATAGGGATTCAAAATTTGATGGACTCAAATCAAAGAGAATTCTGATTCGAAGACAAATTCGAAAGAAAAGATAAGATGATTCAATAACAGAATCGGGAGATGGGTAAGTTTATTAAATTCACGGGCAACCTTAACCGGTCGTCCGTAACTTCAAGAATAGGATCGATGCTGAATTCCGAGGTAATCAACACTCGATCTTAAGAGATGGAATTCAGGTATAGCAGGGAATAGATAGCATCGTAAACCGAGGATACAGAAATCTCCGGTAAATCGATGCCTATTACAAAGGAGTTTTACTCCTTTACGAATCATTCGAAGATTGGCGAGACCGCCGATCTATTATAGATAACATTAAGAATGGAGTTATGGGGTGCTCCAGGATTGAAAGAAGACGAATAGTGAAGGACACGAATGAATTTCGGAACCGAGGGGAACGTTCCAAAATTCAAAGGAATTGAGTCAAGGGAAGAGATTGAAACTCGAATGAGAGTGATTCTGTAAATACATTTACCCCATATGTTAAGTTTTGCCTAGAGCAACCAAAGCTCTGATACCAACTGTAACGACCCGCCATTTTGGACCATTCGCATCCATTATAAGTGTATAGGTAGACACTCATGCCGGAGTTGAATTGCTCAAAATACCGCGTTGTTAATTTAAATTTGGCAAAACTGAACATATACAATAAATAAATAATCACAGATCACAGACACAGAGTAATAAGTGCAGCGGAAATAAAAAGAGATAGTAGTTCATGAAGCTACTATATGAATATATAAAATACATCAGAGTTTACAACAGAGTAATACGATATATCAGAGTTAAACCAGATACACGGAAGAGTAACACGATACATCAGATATAAATCAGAAAACATCACTGGAATCATCGAATACTGAAAGCAGAATAGATGGCTGGATCTTCAAGCAAAGCTCCAACTTCAAAGGTGAGTCTCGAATACTGGTACACTCAGTCTGACCCGAGCGTAAAGCAAAACACAAAACACTCGAGTCAGGATTAACATTCTTATATTAATAAATCCAACTCAAGTGAAATAGCAATTGAAATACAAGTAACTCAAAGGATGTTTGGAATAACCATCCTTTAAGGATCCGTTAAACTATCTACTAGGTAGTAATATACGCTAAGTAGATAATGTCTATCAGTAATAATAAGATATCAAAATAGCGTTAAGTCATGGCCCATTCCACCCTTAACACATTTTTATTCCCAAAAGCATATACAAGACCGTAGTTTCCCCAAAACCGGAAGTCACCAGAGGGCAATCCATATACTAAAGGTACAAATCAAAATCGTAGTGGTCGCGCATAAATGGAATACAAGTATGACAAGGCACATGAGGCTATACCCAAGGTAGTGATACTACCGTTCGCCTGATCCAGGCTGGTGAGAACGCAACGCCGCAGCGCCCGCAACACCGTGAGACAACACTCCCAAAATCAAGGGTGCACCAATCGACAATAAGTATAAGTAGTTCGAAGAAGTGTGTCCACTTGAGGTATCAATCCTCCATTGGTCCGGCACAGCTCCTGTTTTAGTCATTTCCAATTTGACACAAGTGTCAAGGTTATCCATTATCGTTCTCTTTCTTCAGTCAACACGTACATCATTTCAACCACTTCATTCTGGATCATCACTCCGCGCATAGTTATTAAAGTGGTTTTCGGTTTAGATAGAGAGTATACCCATAACCGAATTCCGGTCTCTTTAATAACTTTCGTAATTATTACACCGATTGGTCGTTTATATATTTCAAAAACCAAATCAATTTCAATTTCAAATAGGATTCGTAAATCAACATTTCATTTGTCTTTCGAAAACTAATTTCCATACTTTACGTTTCAAACTTTCAAATTATCATTTCAAAATCTTAAAATTCAATTTCAACCTTTATTTAAAACAATTCAAACATTGATTCAAGTTCGTATATAAGTTTCATTTCGAAATCATTTAAATCAATTTAGTTTTAACACTCAAATCAATTTACATTCACTTATCGATTTCATTCAATATTCGTTAAGTTACTATGCCATTCAAAACAATTTCCATTAAATTTCCAATTCATTAAATCCATTATTTGAATTCGACTTCATTATATCAAAACTTACAAATTTAATTAAATTAAATTCATCAAATCAAATTCTTTACATTTCAAGTCTTACATTAATTCCAAAATATCACATTTTCATTTCTTGTTAAAGAAATTCAATTTCACTTATTTACTTAAATAATTTTCCAAAACTTAATTAATAAAGAAAACTCAATTTCAATTATTTACGAAGTAAAATTTACTTATTCAAAAGTTCAATTTCACTTATTAAAGAATTCAATTCAATTAAATCATTAAATAATTCAACCTTATTTAATTATTAAATAATTCAAAACTTAATTATTAAATAATTTCAAAGTTTAATAATTTCAAACTTAATTGTAATTTCAAACTTAATTATTAAATCATTTCAAACTTAATTCAATCATTTCTCAAATTAAACAACATTCTTTCATCAATTACATTGTTAATATTTTGTTTCAGATTATTAAATATTAACATTTTCCTTTCATTAAAAATTCAAATTTCAACTTCATTTCAAAACCATATTATTTATTCAAATAAAATCTTCGTTTTATTTTCAAATCAAATTATTGACCAATCGGGTTTTATTTAATTTCCTATCCTAGGTCAAAGTTCAATTTGGGTATTTATCATTTCAACCCGATTCCAATTCAATTCAAAATCAAAGCATAACAAAGGGAACTTGCAGTGTGATAATTGGGATGGTGTCAAAGTAAATAAACAAGCAAGAACAACAATCAATATCAATCCAATAATCAATTCAAATAATCCCGAAATAACTGTATTAATTCGCATTGTTATTTGTACGAATTAATATAATTATTTCTAGAATCTACACTATCATTTCATGTAGATTAAAGATTATTACATTACGGTTTTCACTTGTCATTCAATTTACAATTTCATACATCATCAATTTAACAACATACATTCAGTGATTCAAAATGTAATTAAGCAAATCATACGTGTCAATGGATTTAACAGTTAAAGGGGTCATATTATACAAATGTCAGTTAATCAAATTTAACATTTAACTGTCCTATATCAAGTTCAATTTCATACTATTTATCATTTTAACATTAACAATTTAACGTCCAATATAAACATCAACAATCAATCAATTATCAGTCAAACTGTATTATCATCGCACAAATAATTAACAGATAAAGGTGTCAGATGTCACAGGTGAACTGATACAGGTAATAGCATATAAAACAGTGTAATTAACTAACAGCAGCCTATTTCAATTGTCGTTTCAATTGAAATCAAATCTAATAAATAAAAGAACGTTAATCGTGAGTGAGTGCTCACCTTTCGAGGCCAGAGATGAACGAAAATACGATGAGTTACGAATCCAAGCACGAGTTCCAAAACAAAGCTAGATGGGTACGAATTTTACGGGTAGAGCTGATAACAGAAATAGACGAAACCCAATTAGAATACGATCGATGGATATAATTGGTATAAGAGAACTTACATGCAACAGTATATGTATAAGTATATATATATATTTTAAATTCGAACAAATATTAAATTAAACATATATGGTTTTTCAAAAATCATAGCTTTAAATTAAAACACATATATATATAAAAACAACATATACATTTTATTACATTATACATATATAGCGCTTTTAATAAAACAAAATAATTTGCTTTATTCCAATAAATATAAACTATCACTTGATATAATAAAACCCACCCATTAAAATAGAGTTCATATACATATATATACACAGCATTAATAACTTACATAACTTTGTAAACCTCTGTATACAAACTACAACTAACATGCGGAAGCTGAGAATGAACAAAATGTGATATATAAAACCAACATAATACTTACGTGCCTATGTCTATACTAGAATATAGTATAAACTGCTAGAAGAGAAAGAACATGTTGATGAGAGGTCAAGGACGCACGTGTGAGTGGCAGAAATCCAGTGGCGGAGGCGTTCGGCGGCACAGTGATGGTGAAACGCGGTTGCGCGCGCGCGGGTTCCGAGGCCAGGATGCTCGGCAGTTGGTGGTCGAAGGTCGGGTAGCGGCGTGAAAAAATGATGGTGGCGGATTTGGTTGTCGAAGGCTAGAACACGGTTGGCATATTGGCAAAGAGAAACCAAAATGGGAAGATAGGAGGAAGATAGTGGAAGGCTTCAGGTGAAGTATGGGTGCGAACCGAAAATAGAAATCTGAAGAGACAAAAAATGAACCGGAAATAAATAGCAAATTAAATTAAAAAGTTGGAAATAGCAAAAGGCGATGCATTCAAGAATATTTAATTTAAGTAGCTGCTCGTGTTAATACACGCTAGAAACTGAATAGACCCAACAACCCAAAAGTCACAAACCGGGTACCGATACGGTTACTGTTTTACGTAGATTACACCATGTATCGGACTCCGAAACACACAAATAAATATACTGTGGAGATCAGCACGATGTGACAATCAAAACGGTATACAGATATCAGTGGTACGATTGAATTATAAAAATTCGAATTTTTCTGCTACGGAAAATGCAAGAAAAACACTGAAAAATAAGATCGATGGAGCCAAAGATGACCGTATTTGGAAAAACGACAAACTGATATCTTGCTCAGAAGATTGTTTAGAATTTTTCTATGTAAAAATATTTAGGTTTCGGAAACATTTTATTTTAATCGCTTTTTTAACTGATTACATTGAAGTAAATTTACGCGCGAAATAAACTTTCATATTTTCGGACGAAAATTTACCAGTTGCTATGTTTAACTAGACGCATTCCAAATATCAAATTTTTATTTCAAAATTTTATCGTTTAAAATTTCACAAAATTTTAACTAATAACGTTATTAAAACAGTTGAAATTTTACGGGTCGTTACATTCTCCCCCACTCAAAACTTTTCGTCCCCGAAAAGGAACGAGGTAGAAGAATGGAAACAACCAGAAAGAAAACAGATTTGAAATACAAAATAACAATTAATTTAAACCATATAAATTCAAATTTAAATTAATTGATATTCAATAATTGATTTAATCCATTTGATTTCACTAAAATCAATCTCAACTATTTCTAAATTCATTATCTTATTATCCCATTTCTTCAATTTACAATTTCTAAAACCATAAATTTGAATAGTCTTTTATTATAATCATATTTTCTTCAACAATTTTAAATTCTTCTTTATTCCAAATTACTGTTAAATTTATTCTACTTAATATATCTACTCACATATATTTAACCCATATAAATTAATTTAAAACATAAAGTTTCGATTTAAATTAATTTATATTCACTAATTGCTTTTAAATTCAAGGTATTTTCATAAGTTGATCAAATTTCAATTTATTAATTCTTTCAAAACAAATTTATTAATTCTTTCAAAACAAATTTATTTCATTATTAATCTGAGTGTTACTTATTATCCTATCTAACGCTATTAACATCTTTATAATCAAAATTTAGTGTATAACATTTATTATAAACACTCAAATTTTATTTCCAAATTCAATTTATATTATATATTATCCAATTACATATTCAACTTCTGAATGATTTAGGTAAGTTGTATTAGAATGCAGTTGAACAATATACAAATTCGAATTTTTCTGCTACGGAAAATGCAAGAAAAACACTGAAAAATAAGATCGATGGAGCCAAAGATGACCGTATTTGGAAAAACGACAAACTGATATCTTGCTCAGAAGATTGTTTAGAATTTTTCTATATAAAAATATTTAGGTTTCGGAAACATTTTATTTTAATCGCTTTTTTAACTGATTACATTGAAGTAAATTTACGCGCGAAATAAACTTTCATATTTTCGGACGAAAATTTACCAGTTGCTATGTTTAACTAGACGCATTCCAAATATCAAATTTTTATTTCAAAATTTTATCGTTTAAAATTTCACAAAATTTTAACTAATAACGTTATTAAAACAGTTGAAATTTTACGGGTCGTTACAAGACTAGGCCAATTAAAAACAAAAATTATTACAACCAAACACACATCAAACAAACAAACATGTACAGCGAAAAACTATCTATTAGCTTCCATTGTGCAACTCTGATCACTACTGGATCAGGCTAATTTATTCAAAGCCACATACTGGTTTATTCACCTTCACCAATGCCGACACTATTGGTCTGGCTAATAACTCTTTATTTCACTTCCTCATCAACGACTTAAATTCCACAAGGAAAAAAACACACAAAAGAGATAGGGATAAAATAAAATATTATATATATTAGGAAAAGTAATAATATGTCACCAGATGATTACCCCATTAATCATCATTTACTCCTACCATCCCTTTAATATAGGGTAACCATCCAACACACTAAAGGGAAGAAGATTCTAAGTCTCGTCTAAGGTCAATACTTGTGTCTCTTATATATGATGTGTTGTTCTAAACCTACTTTGATACCAAATGTAAACACCCCACCTCTATGCACATACCATCCAAGAGTATTATTGAGTAGTACTATCAGATAATACGGAGAATGAGGCTATATGGGGTACACACGTGCAAAGCAATAAACACATTTGCCTTCATGATAGAATAATACACAATATACAATGAATATCAAAGAACATAAGTCAGAATCGCAGCGATAACACACACACACACTGAATATACATTTCAATAATTAAACTTCATTTTAAAAGGTATATTTCAATAATTGGACAATTTTATTCAATTCAATTCTTAGTTGTTTAAATTTAATTATTCATTATATTATCACAAAATAAATTGTTAGACTTATATTATTTATAATCAATTAAAACATTTATTTTAATTAAATTTATTTATTATTACAGCCTAGAAAGCAAGGTTGTTACATCTCTAGTCTTTTTACCAATCAGTCTTCGAAATTGATTATCTTGTGCTTTTATAAACCTGTATGATATCCTGCAAAATATTCTATATAATGTGGAAAAACATCCATACCTATATTTATATGGTTGTTATCATCAAAATCAATATCTATAGTATTAACAATACTAAAATTGGAGAGATTAGCATGCTATAAGTGTTTCCTGTGTATCTGGCTGGAGCAGCATCTAGATGGTTCATTAGATATTAATTTAGAGAGATCCAATATTGAGCACAACTTTCAATTGATTTCCACGAGTAGTTCAATTCAGGAAGAGAATTCTCTTTGACTCCAATATATTATCCTATATCAAAAGGAGGGAAAATGAAAGCCTGCGTGGTTCGATAAAGCTTTTCAAATCAGAAGCGTCGAGGATTGAAGTAACTAGCGAAGAAGCTCTACTCATGGTGCCTACTCTAGGAAATCACACCTGTAAATTTATACATCATTATTTATGTTGAATAACTTGGTGAAAAACATTAATAATGTCGGATAAATATGCACCAATAACATTTTTTACCATTGCACATCCAGTTATCATGTATTAATAATGTCGGATAACTAAGTCGGCAATACTAATATCGGCTAACTCACTCATATGTCTGTGTGTTTGCCTTATGAACTGGAAACATCAATTTTTTAACTTCATTTTTATAACTTATTCTTTAAAGTGGTGTATAATTAGAGCAACTCCAACAGCTTAAGGCCTGAATATTCAGCCCTTAAGGTTAAGTGGGTAAGCCACCAGAAGGGTGCCTTTTTAGTAGGTGCCCAAGAAATAAATGCCTATTAAATAGGCGTCCGATGTTGGGTGCTCAGTTGAGCTGTGCCCAGCCCTCCCTCCCTCATAAATCCTCCTTTTAATCTTTATTTTCATTCCAAAAATAGTTTAAATGCCGCCGCTCGTCATCAAAATTGTAAGACGTACCATCCTACAAGAGGAGCCAGCTGGTCTACTTAACATTGCTTCTAGCTCCGAGAAGACGATTCATGACCTACAGATCTTGCATGAGCTACCTAAGGGATACATGTATCGCATGTGGACAACTTTGGATACGATCAAGGTATAATTCTAAATATTAAATAATTGTTAGTACATGAATGTTACGTTTATCGTATATTAATCATGAACTATTGTTTATTATATAGACTCATTACTTACCCAGTATATTAATCGATGTTATGTCGATCATACATTAATCATGAACTATTGTTTATTTTATAGACCTATTTTGTCAGTTATTGGGGCAGTTGGTCAAAGTGTATAGCATAGTACTATGATATATTTACTCAGGGTCTAGTAGATAGGTTGCAAGCCAGTCTTTTTTCCTTTTTCTTACAGATTCGACCCAATATCATTTGATCATTCAGTCATATTCGCCCTAGTTGAGAGTTGATAGCCCACAACACACACTTTTAATTTTTCAAATTTTGAGCTCGACGTTACCTCCATCGATTTTTATATGTTGACTGGGTTGAGATAGGAGACCCAAACATGATGCCTTTAATTTTTGACCATTCTACAAGAGTCCTAAGCTTTTAACCGTATATCTACCACATTTTGACGGTGGTCATGTTTCTTCAGATGTTGTTCTCTTGACATATCTATAAGAGTATATTACAGCGTATATAGGTATAGATGCTAAGTGATGTTTTCAATCATTTCTCCTATATTTATTTTGTTCAACCTTCTTTTCAAATCAATAGAGTACCATTAGATTATGGTATCTTGCAGCAATAGCCGATCTAGATTAGCACCATACTATAGACTGGAGGTCTTCTATAATTGGATGTTTGTACACCGCTATTGATTCTTATGCTCTTGGGGAGGTGAGGTAGATGTTTGGCTTCTGGTATATTTTGCCATGCTAGTACTATGAGTACACAGTAAACAAGCATCCTCGTATTGTTATTATAGCTAGCCAGGCAGTTGAGACATATTTCCCATGCATTGGTTTATAATCCCCATCAGGTTTCTAAGTAAGCGTATCAACCTCATTATTTCCCTCAAATGGTGTTTCACTACCCGATGAGTCTCCCGGACTAGAGTAGTATGATGACTTTGATGGTTTTTTCTTTCCCTTCTCCTTAGTTTGAACATCCCTCAAACTCTTTGCATTATTGGAATTCCACTTCGGTTGACTTGTAACAACTCATAATAATCCGAGAATTGGTAATAGTGTGGTCTTTTTATACTGTTTTCCCTTGGAAAAAGCTTTAAGAACTCCTCATTCGCTATTCTTTTTTGAGAACAAAGGAAATCAAATGATCTTCGCCTCCCATTCCACTTGGATTAGCTTTCTTTATTTGATAAATATATGATCCATAAAATTGAGTTTATCGATTTATTTTCCCGAACCAACCTTTAATCCTCGACAATGAACTGCTATTGTCCGAATGCTTTATGTTGAAGGTATTCATTATTTTCTTTCAAACTTATCATTAGGTTGGTCATTATCTTGGATCGAATCTTTGGTATAACGACAGTAAATATTCCACAAGACATAGTCTTCGTCGTTTCATCATAATTTGAATGAATGTTGGCTAGGTAGAGTACCGTGTTGCTTACTATCGTCTTCTAAAACGTAGTTTTGAGAATTCAAAGGATGCAAGAACTGTTCGAATGGTAAAGACATTATGTACATCTAGTTTGATATAAGATTGTTGTTGTGTAGAAGAAGAAATATTGAAGAGCTTGATGAATTTTGTAGGGTTGAAACTTGAAAGTTGGTTATTTATTGAAGAATAAGGAGAATATAGTCGTTGAGTTACCTTTTTATAGCCATTGGTCCTTGAACACTTATTAAATAGGGGTCCGGGCCAATTCAGTATCCGAGTCCAATTCAACATATTGAATTGGCCCCTGAAGATTACACATAATCTTCACTGTTAGGACAAATCACACCTCATCACCTATTAGTGTTAGCCCTCAAAGATTACTTAAAAGGATCTGTTAGCCACTTGAGCAGAGAAACCGGTCGACTTCGAACCTTAGACCATCAAATTCCCAACTAAGATCGATGGGGCACATCGCAGTAGATAATATTTGGTGCATGTATCTACTCTCATGTTGAGATGAATCACTCTCCCAATCTCCTTATTCCAGCATGCTAAACCAAATAAAACACAATTTTTTCATACAATTTCATATTGTTTTTCGCGAGAGTGATTTGCAAAATACTTGATTATGTGTAACATATTTATCGATGGGTACATTGGAACAACAAATATTGAACGTCTGTGATCCGCTGTCATCTCAGAATGAAATCAATTAATCATATAGATCTCTCTATCTCGATGTGGCAAACAAATCATTACACGGTTTTTGTGTTGAATTCTATTCAATTTTTGAGTGAGAGGTCTTTTTGAAAAATACTTAAATGTCAATCAAGTATTTAAATGTTAATCAACTGTTTCAACACAAAATCGATGTTACATCGACACTTCATCCTATATAATGAGGCATGTACTAAGAGTTCTATCATCTAATTTGCAACCAAGACTTGTAAATGCATTTGCGGCATTATATTATTGAATATATTCCAAAAATGAATTAGACAATGAATCATTTCCATCATATAGTTGTCGGAACTCTAGTGGAGGTGGTGTTAGCGCATGTAGTTTTACCTTACCAGATTTGCAACATATTCCAAAAATAGGGTTACATATAGAAGTACCTTTCAGACGCTCATCAATCCAGTGAAGAGCTTTGTAGAAAGGACATGGTATGTTCATTATACTAAGAAAATGAAGTTCGATATGTTGCGGATGATAAGCAATGTTGCCTTCTATGGTGTTTGATGTTCCCATTAGTTTTGAAACCCTCTCTCTTTCCCTGCATCGCTTTTAAGCAATGGAGTAGTTTGATAATGTAGTAACCATGTCATCATTTATAAACCTAATAAGATAGAGTAAAAGAGGAGGAGAGTATTTAGTTTATATTCAGGATATAGCATTGTAATTAATTTAGTAACTGTATGTAAGTGGTGGTAGACTTACATACTGTTGTTAGCTTGGTTAGATGTATGATGACTAAATCTATACTGATCTTCATTGTATTTGTTTGCTTCTTCAGCAATAGATCGGAAACACTGGGTTGCGTTTGCATCGTTTGAGGTGGAACATGCATATGCATGATTGAGTAAATAGTTTTGAGCTTCAATGGTTGAAGTTGTATTTGTTGTCAATTTTTCTTTTTGTCTACGCAAGGTTTGAGCAATCGAACGATTTGATGGTGAACTTGGCACATGACTACATATTGTTGTTAGTAGCATGGAAGAAAGTGTTAGAGAATCACTATTTACAATGACATTTGCTGTAATGAATATGATTTAAATATGATGCATGTGTAAATAAGAAGAGTGAGTACTCACCTCGAGGTGTTAGCGGATCTTTGGCTAGTGCTGTTGCCACTCGCCAAAGGAGTATTGTTAGTCTATGGAAATTAATATCATGGGTGAGTTTTGTAGAGTTTATATAAATATAGCTTGTACACTTAACAAACTTTTGCACGTTTAGAGTTTTCCAAATTTGAAGTGGAACGATGGTTGATATTAGAAGATGAAGTAGAATTGTCGTCGGTTGCCATACCACTTGATGTCAGAAGTTGAATAAAGTTGTGGTCTATCTGTTGTGCATTAGAGTTGAAGTTAGCATAACTTTATGGTCATGATAAGGTGTAACTTTATGGTCTTGCATCCAATGACATGAGATAATAATTTTGTATTTATTGATGACAATAGCCAAGAACAGATGAGTCTGTCTTGTCTATGATATTTTGTATACTCCTCATTAATAACAGTTTTGTCTTCTTCAACAGTTTTATATTTGGGAGGAATTGCAATGGTTCCAAGAATGTGACCTTCAAGTCCATATCCTTGGATTGCAGTTTCAATCTGCAGTTTCCAGAGAAGATAATTATCTTCGCTCAAGTGTGCAGTTACAAGATTGGTTTGAGGACTAACTACAGTGTTAACAAGTTTTTCAACTGTAGTATGGGGTTGATGATTATCGGTCATATTGACAGATGTGGCAGAGGTTGAATCATCAGTCATGATGAATTCAAGTTAAACTCAGACAGTCAAACAAAACTAGAGATAAAGCAAAGAAAATCAATCAAAGACAGAGATCAAGAATTAGAGAACAAGAATTGCTCACAACCAGGTTTGATGCTACTGCAAGATTTAGATGATGAGAACCTTCTTTTGTCTGAACTCTGATAAGTCTTGCCGATGGGCACTTTCTTTAGTTTTGAGATGATTCTTGATTTCTTTTATCTGTTTTGATATTTCTTTGATTGATTTCTTCAAGATTTGACGAGAAAGGCCTGATGCAGCCTAGTTCTTTGAACTCGGGCGTGGCACTTGATTTTCTCAGTTGAATCTGCCCACTCAGATGATGAGACTCTGTCTTGTGATGAGTGGTGAATACTCAGATGATGAGTTTTTTTTCTGATGAGTAAATTGGATCCTATGATTTGGCTGTTAAGCTTTGAGCTCTGATATCATATTAAGATTTCTGCAATATGATAAGTGAATTTTGAAGAAGAAAGATATGAAATTTTATTGAGATATATTTGATATAGAGTTCTTTTACAATTGATACAATACTCAGTCATTTTTCTGTACAATATAGCATGGTATATAAACAGATGGAATTGGGCTTTAGGGTGAGGCCCAAACTGCTATGTTATAACTTGTATATTCTGCACCGTTGGATATAGTATCAGTGGTAGATGATGATAGCCTCTTTGATATAACCAGATAACTGCATTCGCTTATTCCTTATCTTCAATTGCCCCCCTCAAACCCGAGTAGCTAGGGTTAGGGTTTGATGGTGATTTGTTGAGATTCAGGCCAGTGTTCAACTGGAGAGCAGAAAGATGTTGAGATATCCTTATTGCAGCTTTCTTCAACACTTTGTCTTCTTCGATTTGGATTTTAGTGCTGAGATGTTGAGATATCCTTACTGCAGCTTTCTTCGACACTTTGTCTTCTTCGATTTGGATTTTGGTGCTGAGATTTTGAGTCTGGTTCTTTGTTGACAGTTTTGTCTTCGACGCTTTCAACTCGAAGGTCAGATCTGAACTTTGTGAAGTTCTTTGTGCTTAGGGATTTAGTGAGTGTGTCTGCCCTCTGGTAAGTGGCAGGTACGTGATTAATTTGCAAATTCTCTTTTTGAACTTGCTCGCGAACGAAAAACATATCAATTTCGATATGTTTGGTTCTCGAGTGTAACACTGGGTTGGCAGTCATGAATACCGCACTCTGATTATCACACCATAGCACTGGTTTTGTTGTATTCTCTATTTTCAGTTCTTTTAGTATAGATTGTAACCACATGATTTCTGCTGTGGCATTAGCTATGCTTCTGTACTCTGCCTCCGTGCTAGATCTGGATATTTTAGTTTGCTTCTTTGAGCACCATGATATTAGGTTGTTTCCGACATATATGCAGTATCCACTGACAGATCTTCTGTCATCTGGATCTGTTGCCCAGTCTGCGTTTGAATATCCAGTTATGTTTAAGTTGTTGCATGTTTTGAATAGCAGTCCATAGTTTAGAGTTCCTTTGAGATATCTGAGTATTCTCTTGACTGCTTTCTAGTGTTCATCCAGTGGTTCCTGCATAAATTAAGACACCTTGTTAACACTGTAAGCAATGACTGGTCGTGTTATAGTAGCATACTGTAATGCTCCTACAACACTTCTATATTGTTTGATATTATGTATGGCTTCTCCCCTGTTTTTAGATAGTTGATGGTTGCTGACCATAGGAGTTGGTTGTGGGTTTGCACCATCCATTTTTGTTTTAGTGAGTAGTTCTTGAATATACTTTTTCTGACATAATATTAGTTCAGAGTTTCCTTTTCTCAATACTTCTATACCCAAGAAGTAGTTGATATTCCCTAGATCTTTAATTGAGAATTCCTTGTTCAGGCATTTGATGACATTGTTGATTTCTTCATTGCTGTTTCCTGTAATGATTAAGTCATCAACATATATTAGTATGTAAACAGTCACTAAATCATTATCTTTACAAATAGAGAGTTGTCTGATTTGATAGACTGATACTTCATATCTGATAAAAATCCCTTTAGTCTATCAAACCAGACCCTTGGAGATTGTTTGAGTCCATATATGGCTTTATTTAGTTTGCATACATAGTTTGCCTACTTGATATATCCTGGTGGTTGTTGCATATATACATCTTCCTGTAAGATGCCATTCAAAAATGCATTATTGACATCTAATTGTCTTATATGCCACCCTTTATGTAGAGCAATGGTAAGAATAAGCCTTATAGTGGCTGGTTTGATTACTGGAGAGAAAGTCTCCTTAAAATCAAATCCATATTGCTGAGTATATCCTTTTGCAACAAGTCTTGCCTTGTATCTACTAATTGTGCCATCAGGATTTTTCTTTAACTTGTATGTCCACTTGCCCCCAACTATGTTTTTGTTGTCTGGAGGATATACAAGATTCCATGTATTGTTATTTATAAGTGCTTTGTATTCTTCATCCATAGCTGCTGTCCAGTTCTTGTCTTTTGCAACTTGCTCATATGTTTCTGGCTCATGCAAGATTATGCTTGTATTGTATATCTTGGGCTTGAAGATGCCACTTTTGGCCCTGGTAATCATAGGGTGACTGGGCTTTGTATGAGTTTCAGTATGAGGTGAGCTTTCCTCATTTGCTTGACTTGATATGTCTCTTGTATTACTCTGATGTGCATCTTCTTCTGTCTAATTCTTTTCACTTTCTATTTGTACAGGAGAGTGAATGGCATGACTAGGATCACCTGTCCACTCAGAGTTATGTTGATTAAATACAGTGGATTGAGTGTGATGATCTCTAGTAGACCTCACCTCTTCATTCTGAGACTCATATTCAGAGTAAATTGGTAAGTCAGGTATTGAAACTTTTGGATTGTACACTTTATTGGTTGTTTTTATCTCTGAATTATTGTAAGGAAAGACATTTTACTTAAATACAACATGTCTACTAATAAAAACTCTTCCATTTTCATCCATACACTTGTAACCCTTCTGATTAGTAGTATATCCAAGAAAAGTACAAGATTTAGATCTGAAGTTAAGTTTGTTAGCATTGTAGGGTCTTAAGTAAGGAAAGCATAAGCATCCAAAAGTTTTAAAGCTATGATAGTCAGGTTTAATCCCATATAATTTCTCTACTGGACTTATCCCACCTATTACCTTTATTGGTAATCTATTAATGAGGTATACAGAAGTATTAAAGGCCTCAGGCCAAAACTTTAGTGGCAGTGATGCATGAGCTAATAAACTAAGCCCGGTTTCAACTATGTGTCTATGTTTCATTTCAACTAACCCATTTTGTTCTGAAGTGTATGGACAAGTAATTCTGTGCACTATTCCTTTCCCTCTAAAATAATCACCGAGAGTCTTAAATTCAGTTCCCCCATCTGATTGTATTACTTTGACTTGATTGCCAGTTTGCTTTTCAGCCATGCCTATGAAATTTATAACAGCATTACAGGTTTCAGTCTTGGAATTTAAAAAATAAATCCATGTGTGTCTAGTGTGTGCATCAACAAAAGAAACATAGTACCTATATTTAAAGTTTGAACATATGGGTGCTGGTCCCCATAAGTCTATAGCAACCAAATCTAAGGGTTTTGAATAAACTGTTAAAGACTCATTAAATGCCAATTTATGACTTTTGCCTATTTGGTAGTATGTACAGACATATGGTAATGAGAAATTATCAAAAGATATTCCATTTTCATTAAGAACCTGCTTTACAACTTTCACACTTGGGTGACGATGTTTGTAATGCCATGTATCAAATACACTTTTGGAGTCTTGCTTTACACACATGTTACAGTACTTCTGATTGACTGAGGACACATTGTTATTGACAGATTTGAATTTATAAAGTCCTTTTTCAGCATCACCCTGCAACAAAATGTCTTTTGTCAATATGTCTCTAACTAAACAGTATGTTGGGTAAAATTCAAAATAGACTTTATTGTCATTGGCAAATTGGGATACACTAATGAGATTTTTCTTTATTCTGGGTACTCTTAATAAGTTATGTAAAAACAGTTGTTTCTTGCCTTTAATATAAGCATTACCAATATGAGTAATATTGATACACTTACCATTTCCCATGCAAATTGACTGTTTACCTCTATACTCCCTGTTGCCAAGATTCAAATTATCAAGATTATTTGTAATATGATTTGTTGCACCAGAATCTGGGTACCAGCAGTCATCTTGAGTGCTTTCTGGCCTTGCTGTATCATTAGAGTTGTGATTCTTTTCACCACTTGTCTGGGTTTCTGAATTAGCTTGAGCCATGTTAGCACTTGGGTTATTATTCCTTTGACCACTGGTCTGATTTGAGTATCTGAAATAACATTTGACTGCTGTATGACCCACTTTTTCGCAAATCTGGCATTTGGGTCTATTATTACTATTATTCCATCTGCCTCTTCCTCTAGATCTATTAGAATTTCCTCCTCTTTGTATATTCTGATCTGACCTGTTATTGCTTTGACCTTTGTTCTTGGAGTTAGTAGTGTAGTTGATGGAGAAGTCAGAGTCTTGTGATTTCTTGTTATCTATTCTAGCTTCATGGGCCAGTAATATGGAGTAAACATCATCAACAGATGGTAACTCCTTTTGAGATGCAATAACAGCGACTACTAACTCATAATCATCGCTTAATCCATTTAGAATGGTTAAAATTTGTTCTGAATCTGAAACCTTATGATTTGCAGCCTCCAAAAGATCACAAGTGGCTTTTACATTAAAAAGATATTCTCTCATAGTATTGCCATCTTTTTTCATGCTGTGTAGTTGTCTCTTGTGATACATCACTTTGGCTGCAGACTGTGTGTTGAACCCCTTTTCTATTGTTGACCATATATCATTTGCTGTCTTGCATCCAATGACATGAGATAATAATTTTGTATTTATTGATGACAATAGCCAAGAACAGATGAGTCTGTCTTGTCTATGATATTTTGTATACTCCTCATTAATAACAGTTTTGTTTTCTTCAACAGTTTTATATTTAGGAGGAATTGCAATGGTTCCAAGAATGTGACCTTCAAGTCCATATCCTTGGATTGCAGTTTCAATCTGCAGTTTCCAGAGAAGATAATTATCTTCGCTCAAGTGTGCAGTTACAAGATTGGTTTGAGGACTAACTACAGTGTTAACAAGTTTTTCAACTGTAGTATGGGGTTGATGATTATCGGTCATATTGACAGATGTGGCAGAGGTTGAATCATCAGTCATGATGAATTCAAGTTAAACTCAGACAGTCAAACAAAACTAGAGATAAAGCAAAGAAAATCAATCAAAGACAGAGATCAAGAATTAGAGAACAAGAATTGCTCACAACCAGGTTTGATGCTACTGCAAGATTTAGATGATGAGAACCTTCTTTTGTCTGAACTCTGATAAGTCTTGCCGATGGGCACTTTCTTTAGTTTTGAGATGATTCTTGATTTCTTTTATCTGTTTTGATATTTCTTTGATTGATTTCTTCAAGATTTGACGAGAAAGGCCTGATGCAGCCTAGTTCTTTGAACTCGGGCGTGGCACTTGATTTTCTCAGTTGAATCTACCCACTCAGATGATGAGACTCTGTCTTCTGATGAGTGGTGAATACTCAGATGATGAGTTTTTTTTCTGATGAGTAAATTGGATCCTATGATTTGGCTGTTAAGCTTTGAGCTCTGATACCATATTAAGATTTCTACAATATGATAAGTGAATTTTGAAGAAGAAAGATATGAAATTTTATTGAGATATATTTGATACAGAGTTCTTTTACAATTGATACAATGCTCAGTCATTTTTCTGTACAATATAGCATGGTATATAAACAAATGGAATTGGGCTTTAGGGTGAGGCCCAAACTGCTATGTTATAACTTGTATATTCTGCACCGTTGGATATAGTATCAGTGGTAGATGATGATAGCCTCTTTGATATAACCAGATAACTGCATTCGCTTATTCCTTATCTTCAATTATTCAGAAGCATGAAAATATAGTGTTTGATAATATAATAACTTGCAAACTCATGCTCTTAAAGCAATGTACCTGCAAATGTGAACAACTCCAGATGCTTCAACAGATAGAGAATGAGAATATTAAAAAGGCGATTGGATAAAATGGAAATGACGAAATAATTCACTATCCTCGGATTAATGAATTAGCTCAAAAACCGAATCCTTATGTCATTTTTATAAGAAGTTTGTAGGTAGAATTAATGTGGAAGGGAGTGAAGAATTGAATGCTGGAGGTGGTGGGGTCAAATTTGCAACTGCTTTCAGGTAGTGGGTATGGATATAAATCTAGTGTATTTTTATTGTCAGTAAACTTGTATCCATATAGGCGTATAATAATATGTTTAAAATTTCAACTGCATTTTCCCCGTCTACCTCTACTTATAATCACAAATACACAGTCTCTCCAGCAAAAAATATCGAAGATCAGATCTATTATACAAACGCGCTTGGAATGTCCAATTTGCTCAACTGCTTTATAGGAAGTTAATAAAATTAGAATCCAAATATATCACATCGCTGATAAGAAAATGATCTCTGTAATCTTTGTTTTTGAAAGGAAATGGAATATTGAAATGGATGGAAGCCAAATTATAGGGAAAGGAAGTTAAGGAGCAGTTTGTTCAGCAATTGATATACGAACTGGAGAAAAGGTGGCTGTTAAAAAAATGCGTGATATCTTTGAGCATATGTCAGATGCTGCTAGGATTATACATGAAATTGAACTTCTTAGATTACTAAGGCGTCCTCATAATTATATGTTTATAAATTTATGCTCATATATTCTATGTTTAGTACGCACATGTACCACTTACTTATGCTTTAAATTTGAATAGTTTTCTGGACTAATATATTGTAGGTATAAACTACAGAACATGGACCAATATTTAGCCACCTTTTAAGTGCGTGTTCAATATGGGGGTTTGGATCAGCGGACGACTTTACTATACACTTCTCCGGAGTTTAACGACCCACCGGGTTCTCCTGGATTTTCAAAAAAGAGAGTGCGTGTTCAATATTAAAGTTTATAATTTAACTTTATTTGTTTCATTGTTCATATTTGTCAGGCATTTAATTGTTTTCGTTCTTTCCTTAGTGTAAGAGGAGTATAATTTATGAAATCTATGATGAG
The DNA here is from genome assembly GCA_030737815.1 of Allium fistulosum. Taxonomy (NCBI): domain Eukaryota; kingdom Viridiplantae; phylum Streptophyta; class Magnoliopsida; order Asparagales; family Amaryllidaceae; genus Allium; species Allium fistulosum. Next base: position 862,720,984 of record CM060908.1, on the reverse strand, counting down.
GAGTTATGTTTTTAAATGGTTGTTGGGGTTATTATGCATGGGAGTAATTAAAGGCACGAAAACATAAGTTTCTGTTATAATGAGCAATGTAACAGTATGAAATTTTATAACTTGTATTATAATAATTGTGAGTATTCACCTTATTCGGGTAAAAAAGGTAACTATGCATATCCAGCTTATTCATCTATATATAATGAGAATACCTTCTTTTGAAGCTTTGGAAATTACATTAATACCCTTGCTATAAATCAATTAAAAAAAAGCAACGGAAGGATGGTTTCGTCCTTGCTAAATATAAAACTAATGCATTTTTTCTTTTACACGTCCAATCGGACGTGCCATACGTACTGGTGTATATAATATCAGTAATATAATCAATACAAACATCTAGACATGTGAATAAAATTAACTATTTCTTAATTTAAATTTATTTCCTGTATAGTATGTTGCATGCCAAAAATGTGACTTAATTGAATATGAAGATCATAACAAATTGACTAAATCATTTACTTTGTTATTATGGTAACACATTTATTGTCTACAAAATATAGTAATTATTGTCTGAATTTAATGTATATTGAATGGTTAAATTTCATCGAAAGTTTATTATTTTTTATTTCATGTTAAATGGATATAAGACGGTACAAAATCTGCAGTGGTTACATTAATTTTTTTGGCTGCTTTTATGATGAAGTTGACTATGTAATGGTAATAAAATCTTTTTGACTGTCGCTTAATAAATAAAACAAAGTTTGCAGCAAATAAGGAAAGACGGAATATAATACATAATTAAATACATAGTAATGAAAACAATAAAAAAATTCCACAAAAGCTAATACAAAGAAGGTAAACAATATGTGAGGCTAGGAGTGGTTGAAATGTGGTAGATAGGTTAAAACATATTTCTAGCATTAAAAATGTGTAGTTGTTGATGACCACGTCCTTACTCCAATGTGCTGTTTGCAAGTTAAGCTGCAAATAGGAATAAGTAAACAGTTGGTCAAAACTTACATAGAGTTAAATTATTGGTAAAAAAATATACAAAAAGAAAAAACACAGACAAAGAAATGAAACAAAGCAGGAAAGGATGATACGGTGTAGGTTGGTCATAACATTTTGACAAACAATTCATATGGGAGATAGGGAGAAGGGAAAAATGTAAATTTGATAAATTCATATCAGTAAACAGTAGGAAAAGGAAAACGTATAAGAAAGGAGGAGAAAGTGGAGAAAGAAAAAAACAACGTACAGTTTGCTAGATAAATGCTGCGAGGGAAATAATAAGATGGAGGCATAAATTGAGGGGGACTAAGTGGGTTGTAAAACATGTGCTGAAACGTGTAGTGTGAAAGTAGTGGGAACCTGCTGTTTGACGACACAGTGGCAATCCTCATCTTGTTTATGTGTATTTCGTCTACAGCCATCTGATGTCTTAGTTTAAAATTAAATCTCAACCGTCCTTTGTCTCTTGTTTATATACCAAGGGATTTTATTATATAGATATAGATATTATACAATAAATGTATTTACACCACGGTATTTTAAGAAATCTAGAAGATAAAATTACATGGCGTATTGCATGCTCTGTTGTGTGACTTGAACACTGGATAATTACGAATAAAGTCCACTCTTTTCATCATTTTTGTTTGTTTTTATTCTTATACTCTAGCTAGTATTTATGTTTTTGGATGAGTGAATGAAGGTAAGATATATAATATATCAATTTCACGGTGGCCCTCAACTTAAATTAGCTGTCCAGCAACTTTAATATTCAACATATACAATATTATACATCACCATCGTTACAAATTTACTTAATACGTAGTCATCAAGTGGTTAATCTCGAATTAAAAAGCGAAAGGTTTCTAACACATTACAAATTTGCATAACACTTGAGTATTATATAACTCTCGGCAAAATGACCTGTTCCAAGCTTAATTTTTTTTCAGCTATGTTTTTACAAATCCAACCATACAGATTGGATAACACATTATCAAGCATTAATGGTTCGAATTTGATCTCCTTCCAAGGTCAGCTCACCTTAAAACAAAGGGTTTTTAGTCCGAATATCGACGAACAGCTATAAATTTAAAATTCAAGATCTAACCCAATAGTTGTTCGTTTTTTCATTATCTTCTAGAAATAGGTCAAGTATACTTTAGATCGGCATAAGGTCCAATATACTTAATTTTCTATTGAATATTTTATTTTATATAATTTTATCATGCTGAATACAGTTAAAAAGTTATAACTAATTACCCAACGGCTTAAAAAATTAATTCATAAAACTATTACACATAATCAACTTTATCGAAGTTTCTTAATGGACCGACTAAAAGTCGTATAGATTGGTCGTGGTAGTTGGATTTTCAATAACAATTAGTATTCGAATTACGCAAAAATAGATCATCGAAAATACTAATTTAATCGATCAGGACAGTTGTTAGGTTGAATGGTTGTGCTAAAATACCTTGTTTATTTTTTAGGAATTAAATTAGTATTTTTAAAAATAAAATAAAATTTAGAATGAATAAGAAAATATAAAAAATACAAAATTAACATGTCGTCGCTAGCCTATGGCATGTCGAATATACAGAAACAAAAACACGTGACTTTCCTCATTATCCCAACTTTCCCACTAAAACAAAAAGGAAAAAAATACTCCAAACCCTCAATCGAACCCTCCCCCCACGGACAGCCGCCGTCATCCGTCGACGTCGCCTTAGGCCTCCACAACTCGTCGGAATTACCAATCTCTCCTATTTCATCCCAATTTAGGTAAAAAAATAAACCTAATTTTAGGTTTGGGGCTAATTGGTACAATTATGGGTTTAAAATTGTGATTATTGCATATTAGTTGGCGATAATAGTGTATTACTTGATTTGGGGATATTAATTAGTGCTGTGATTGTCTAATTTGTAATTATAAATTAGAGTTGATTTAAAATCCAAAAATTAGTGTATAATTATTGATCAATATGTATGTTGATTAGTATATACAATTGTTTATTATAGTTTAGAATAATTTTAGTGCTAATATGCATGGTTGAATAGTGAATAAGTTAAATATAAAGCTTACGGTTAAACATAATTAATTTATATTAAGTAATTAGTGTATATTAATTATAAGTGTTAATGGTAAGTATAAAATAAAGTTATTTTTAATGATTAATTATTTTTAGTAATTAATTAATTAGTATGCCTTTTTGCAAACTTTAAGTTTCAGTTTACAAAATAGTTAAATTAAAAAATTTAATAGTTAAATGAATTATAAAATATTTTTTAAAATTTAAAATTTAGTTAATAAAATATTTAAATAGTTGAATGAATTATAAATATAGTTTAAAATTTAATTTGTAGTTATTAAAATAGTAATTGGTTTATTTTTAGAAGTAATTTTTAATAATAAATTTCTTTTGAAACAAATATTCTACTAAGATCGATTTGTACAAATTAAGAAATGAATATAATATTTATAAGTAAGCGTTATATATTATTTTAACAAATACAACAACAAATCAAAGTCTTTAGTCTCAAAAGGCTTTAATTTATTTTCGAAAATATAACAACAACACACCCTTTTGATGCAAAGTTATCAATAAAAGAGAAAGAAGTGAAGTGCTGTCGAAATTAAAGCCTTTAGTCCTAAAGGCTTTAATTTGTATTAGAAAATACAACAACGGCAACACATCCCTTGGATCAGAAGTTATCTGTACAAGACAAAGAAGCGAAGTGCTGTCGAAATTAAAGCCTTTAGTCCTAAAGGGCTTCGATTTGTTTCAGAAAGAAGTGAAGAGCTATCGAAATTAAACCTTTGTTCCAAAAGGCTTTAATTTGTTATAGAAAGAAGTGAAGTGCTGTCGAAATTTCCAACATATATTTTTAAATTAGGAAAAATGTTCGATTATTTTCTCGATCGTAGTCGGATGTATGAAGTCAGAACTGGTATGAAAGGTTTAGTAAAGATACATTTCTACAGTGGTATACACGAATTTATTAGATTCTCTAAATCTAATAATAGAAATGACGTAGAAATTCATCACCGTTGCAGTAAGTGCAAACAGTAAGTACAAACATTTAAAGCATTGAAAACCCGATACAATTCTAGTACATTTATGTCAAGCTGGTTTTGTACCAAATTATTACCTGTGGGATCATCATAGAGAACTTGTTGCACCTATACCTAATCATGTAGTGTCAAAGGACGAGGTGAATAACGATTATGTTATGGCAAATCCAAATGAAGATATGGTGGAAGACGCACTACAATCAATGTTCCCTACCATTCAAGTTGACAAAGAAGACGTAAATGTCAAAGAAGAACCAGCTGTGGAAGCGGAAATTTTTTATGATTTATTGGATGCTGATAAGAGGCCGTTGTGGGATGGTTTTAAAAGCGAAACTGAATTATCAGTAACTTCCAAATACATTATTATGAAGTCAAAATTCAACTTTACCGAAGCTGGATTTACAACAATTGTACAAACTGCAAAATGACATATGCCATCCAATAATCTGATGTGTGATAGTCATCATGAAGTGAAAAAATTTATATCTGCTTTCGGTCACCCGTACCAAAAGATAGATATACGTATAAAAGGTTGCATATTGTACTAGAAAGATGACATTAACCTTAGGATATACGAAATATGTAATTAGGAAAGATACAAATCAAGAAAAAGAAAGGAAAGAAAGTTCCATACATGAGAATGCATTATTTACCCATCACTTCTTGACTTCAAAGGTTATATGCGTCTTCTGCTACGACATGTCATATGCGATGGCACAATGTGAGAACGTAGGAAGACGAAACTTTGACACATCCATCTGATGGAGAGGCATGAAAACATTTCGATTAGACTTATCCCGTGTTTGCTGCAGAGAGCCATAATGTCAGACTTGGTTTATGTACGGATGGATTTTCACAATTCTCTCAATTTGATAGTAAATATTCATCTTGGCATATTATCATTACACGTTATAATTTACCTCCATGGATGTGTATGAAAACTCCATATATGTTTCTCACTATTGTCGTCCCTGGTCCTGATGATCTGACACTAGGAATCAATGTTTATTTTCAGCTATTGATTGAAGAATAGAAAACATTATGGCATAAAGGGTTTGATACATACGACGTTTCTAAAAAAAGAATTTTTGTATGTTTGCATCTTGTTATGGACTATTTGTGATTTTTCGACATATGCAAACGGCTGGTCATCTAGCTTATCTTTATTGCATGGAAGAAACGCGAGCGTTTTTATTACCATATGGAAGAAAAATTACATAATGTGATTGTCATCAGTATTTTCTCCATATTAATCATCCTTTTAAAAGAGATAAAAAAAACTTTTTAGCTAATAGACCAGAGAGTAGACAACCACCAATGATTTGGTCAAGCAAAAAAATATATGATCTTGTAAAGGAATATCCAAAGATACATGAAACTGGAGTACATACTGAAATTCCAGGTAAATCAATAATTCATAATTGGTGCAAACAAAGTATATTTTGGGAGTTACCTTATTGGAAAGATCTCTTGCTTCAATATAATATTGACATGATGCACAACAAAAAAACATGTTTGATAATGTGCTTAATACAATTTTGAATGGTAAGGGGAAAACTAAAGACGATCTGAATTCAAGATGTGATATAGCAGAATTATGTAAATATCTTGAACTTCATATAAAGCCTAATGATAGTAAAAAACCCAAAGCATGCTATGAGCTAGACAACAAGCAAGTAAAACTCATGTTAAAGTGGGTGGAAGGTCTAAGATGTCTTAATGGGATTTCTTCTAATCTCCATAGATGTGTTGACTTTAAAGATAATAAACTGAGTGGAATGAAATGTCACGATTGCCATGTCATGATGAAAAATTTATTACCCATGGTTTTCAAAAAACCGTTGTCCGCAAAAGTATGAAGTGTTATAATAGAATTAAGTTTATTTTATAAAGAGCTTTTTTCAGCTATGTTAAATGTCGAGCGTATACGTAAACTTGAAAACGATATCCCTATACTGCTCTGCAAACTTGAGAAAATATTTCCTTTAGGATTCTTTAATATTATGAAGCATTTACATGTTCATCTTCCATGTGAAGCACTTCTTCGAGGTCCTATGCAATTGTATCCATTTGAGAGGTAATATTGAATATCCGTAATATTAATTTTAATTTAAAATTCAAATTTACATAAGTAAATTTAAATTGAATTAATTTGTAATATGTACTTAATTAACGTGTAAAAATAGCCTTCCAGGGCACGGTCTCGGATTTCAACGAAACTAGTTTCATTGGATGTGTAATAGTATATTATAGTATGCCGTCGAATTTCGTGGCAATCAGACATACGGTTTGGCCGTGCGAGTTCGAAACACGTAGGAATTAATTAAAGGAATTCAAATAAATAATTGGGTTTGAAAATCTATCTTCTACATATGATCGAATTAGACCTCGGGACTAGTTCCATGGTGTTTGAAACAGAGGTATTACATATAGAACGCCATGTGGCACGTCTCATTTGGGGTTCGAGATTTAAGAAGATATAAAGCCGAATATTTTCAAATAAAATAGTAGATATATTTTCTTTTATAACCATGCTTGGCCCATACCTTCCCCATGCCTAAGCCCATACCCCTTCAACATATAACCGCATACATCAGAGAATCACGTTCGCCTAATTTTAAAACTTCCCCCTCGAAAACGAACGGCTCGTAATCGCCAGAGCCAATCCAACCCAAATTGTGCCTTGACGTCAACTAGTAAATTGTAGAGCTCGACGAGATAAAGGGATTCAACGACATGATTGGGCTATGATTGTCAGAGGAGGTCAAAATCGCATCGCGATGGCGACGGCTGTTGGGTTGAGTTTGGATCGATTTTGGGTGGCAGCGAGTGCGCGCGCGTGGAGCGAGGGGCGACGGCTTCAGCCTAGTCAGCGGCGGTCGTACGTGGGTGGCGGCGTTTAATCAACGTTTATAAAAAAAAGGAGGAATGTCGCGATGCCTGGAAATGTGATAGATGAAGGGGGAAGATAGGTTTATTTTTTTAATTATAAATTTAATTAAGTTAATTTTAATTTTAATTATCTGGTATGATTATAAATTCATAACTTATTCGTACGAGGTCCAAATCTAACGAGACGAGTCGCGTTGCATTCGTATTAGCAAGCACTACGATATGGAATTGGATTGGAAGAATTTAGAGCTAGTTAGAATTTAGGGTTAAAATTGGCCGTTCATTCAATTTTAATTCAAAACGGAATGTTTTGGCGACTATTAAAATCAAAGTGAGTTAATCCTACCTTTTTGGTTAACGATGGTTCCGGCTTTGTGTTGCAGGGGAGCGGGCGTACTCCTCGGTACGGTGATCTAGGCCACGTACTGTGACGGGCGGTACCCCAGTAGCCCTGCCATTGTATGGAATCCAAACTCCAATAAGTGCCGTACGTATTAGTTGTGCCCAACTATGTTGGAATGTGAGATGTAAGCATTTCAGCTATTTCTGTATTTTACTTGAAAACCCTAGACCCTATTATAATACAATCGGATTTCCTATCAAATGTTTTAGTTAGCGTAAGGTAAAAACTTACCCATGTTTATGTGTGGGGAGTCTTACGTGATACTTTTGTTTTCAAAGGTTTTCAAAGTTAAGCAATTTAAACCGTTTACTCACACCAGACCCATGTCTGACCCAAGTGTTTATTTTCTGTTTTATTAAACTCTTGGGTACTCAATATTGTATTGAGTAGTCGAGGGATTCAGGTTAGTCTTGACGAATACTGGAGGAGCTGAGGAGCAGGAGGCTTCATCGTGTAGATATATAGAGTTTCCGCTGTGTATGTTGTATTGTACTGATGTACTTGTGATGTATAATAGACAGAAGTTTATAACTGTCTATTCTATGTTGTATAAATTGTATACTCTGATGTATATGATACTATGTAATATCTTATGTGATATAATATATTTCTCGTTCCACTGTGAGATCTCTGATGTGTTGTTGTTCTCTCTTCTTTTCTTTTCTTCTTCTATCCCTTTCTTTCTTCATAACGATGCGACTTTCTGTGGAGAAAAAGTCGGGTTGTTACATTTTACTGTAATAACCCGACTTTTTCTCCACAGAAAATCGGATCCTTATGAAGAAAGAAAGGGTAGAAAATAGAAAAGAAGAGAAGAAAGAAAGAAACAACAACAACTATCTCACAGCGGAAAGAATAAATTATATTAATAACATAAACTATTACATAGTATACAACACTTATCAGAGTTTACACAACTATACAACACATACTAGACAGTTATAAACATCTGTCTATATATTACAACTCAAATACAATACAAGACTCTAACACAGATATCAACACAGCGGAATACTATATCTACGAACGCTGAAGCCTCCTGCTCCATTGCTCCTCCATAATTCGTCAAAGCTAAACCTGAATCCCTTGGCTACTCGTAAAAATTTGAGTACCCAAGAGTTTATAAAACAGAAATAAACAACTTGGGTCAGACATGGGTCTGGTGTGAGTAACAGGTTAAACTTGTTTAACTTCAAAACCTTTTGAAAGAAAAAGTATCACGTAAGACTCCCCACAAATAAACATGGGTAAGTTTTTACCTTACGCTAACCAAAACATTTGATAGGAAATTCGATTGTATTATAATAGGTCTAGGGTTTTCAAATAAATATGAAATAGCCGAAATTGTTACATTATTAAATTCCAGCATACTAGGTATACAATCAAGTCCGTTATCACTTATTGGAATTTGGATTTCCATACAATGGCAGAGCTACCGGGGTACCGCTCATCACAGTACGGGGCCTAGATCACCGTACCGAGGATCACTCCCAATCCCCTGCAACACAAAGCCGGAACCATCCCTTACTGGATAATCCCGAATAAAATCACCCCACAGATGGCCGTCGCCAACTGCACCACTAAGCCGAAATAAAAGAAGGAACTCTCTAGACAGGGATGACCTTACTCTCAGTGGGTGCTACCCACGAAGCCTTGCTGCACCTCCCCTGTTTTAGCCATTCCCGGTTGATGAGGCTTGAGGTTACGATTTACCTTTAAATCAGAACACATCACTTAGAATGCTCATCGTCCACCTGACGATGTTCTGAAAGCATTCAATCCATACAAGTTCGTTCCGGGTTCGAACGAAACCGAAGGCATTATCTCGTTACACTCGTGTTGGAATCACCCTCAGAGTTAACGACAATAACCCTTGCACTCTAAATCTTCATCTTCGCTTGAGATTCACGACCTATCGTTAATTTGGATCGATGTGGTATTCGGGTCTCCAGACCTGGAAATCCGGTATACGGAAACCCGATCCCGGTCTCATCGAAATCCAAAACGTATCTTTTAAGGCCAAGTTGTTTAAAGGTTTAAACAATTCAATTCAATACTTGAATTCACATAGCATTAACATAGATAAATATCACACATTTATCACAGATATATCCAATATCATATCACAGAATATCATAGTATATCATCCAATAGATATCAACCAAATCAGACATTCTACTCAACCATCATTCATAAGCAACCATTTATTAATCTCTATTATAATTAATTTAATCAACTTAAATTAAATTAATTACTTAAGAATTAATTCCTAACCTTGCTTAAATCAACTATTAATTAATTACAATCCATTTAATTAATTAATCATTAAATATTAATCACTCTTGATTAATTCTTCATTAATTACATAAAGTAATTATTCTTTAATTAATTTCACAATTTAATTATCTTTAATCCTTTATAGTAATTAACCTTTAATTACTCTCATTAATTACAATAATTAATGATCCTTAATTAATTAATTTCTTTAATTAATTAACTATAATTAACTACATTATTAAGTACATTAATTAATCATGCATTAATTAATTACTTTCATAAATCAATCCTTAAATAATTACTAACAGTAATTAACTAATCTTAATTACTTTAATTTCTTTTATAAATCCTTTTTGATTAAATTCACCAATTACATATAGTAATTCATTTATTAATTACTTACACTAAGTAATTATACTTAACCAATCTTATTAAGTAACTACACTTAATCAATTACCAAGTGACTATCCTTAATTAATTAACAAATTAATTAACTTAAATAAATCACATTCATTTCCTAAATCATAACTGAGTAATTCATCCTTAATTACCCTTTAAACAAATTAATTAATCCTTGATTAATTATTCTTTAACTATTAATTAATAAACCTTAATTATTAATCAATATCTTTTAATACAAAGTAATCAATCCTTAATTACTTTTATAATTAATTAATTAACCTTAATTAACTAATTAATTACCTCTTAATTATTAATTAATAAAACTTAATTATTAATTAACAACCTTAATTACCAATTTAATTAATCCATAATTATCTATTAATCAATCTTTAATGACAATTAATTAACCCTTAACAACAGTTAATTAATCCTTAATTAACTTTAATCAGAGATAAATAATCTCTTAATTATTAATTAAGAAAACTTAATTATTATTTAATAAAACTTTATTAAGTACTACTTAATTACTAGTTTAATTAACCCTTAATCATTTAATTAATCCTTATCAATAATTAATTAAATTAATTAATTAAACTTAAATTTATTTATTAACTTAATTAATTTTAACTCAATTAAAATCTTAATTAACCATGAAATAAAACATTATCATTAAATCATTTGATCTTAGTAATTAACTTACTTAATTAAATCATTAATTAAGTTTTAAAATAAATAATCATTAATTACTTATCTCTAATTATCAATTAACGATCCTTAATTTACAAGTAAATAAAATACTTGAAACCCTTAACTGTTAATTAATAAATCCTTAATTAATAACTAATTCAATTAATTAATCACTCTTTATTTATTCCATTATTATCAAACTTAAATTAAGTTTTAAGATAAAACATTTTCTCAATAATTACTTTATTACATTTCCAATTAAATTTGGAAATAACTTAAGATTTTGATTTAAATAATTAAGTTAAATCAATTCATATAACTTATTTAAACAATTTGTATGTTGCTTGAGAAATTGCTGTGATGATGATGCCTTGTATGTGTATATAGAAGTATAAAATATGTGTATATGGATGTGTTTGAATATGCATGTCTGATGTCTGTGCCTCTCTGTTTTCTTTTGATTACAGAGATTTTAAAATGAATCAAAATTCAAAATCTTTGCTTGTGTTCTCTGTTAGACTTTGAAATTTAAACCAAATAGTTTAGTTTAAACATGATATAGGATTTAAAAATAGATTCAAGTATATTAAGATTTAAATTTGCTAAATTTGGAAATTACAGTGGATGTAACGACCCGGAAATTTCGAACCCGAAAATTCCAAATAGTTAGAAGAAAAAGAAAAGAGATAGAAGAAAGAAATAGAACAAGACACAGATTCTCACATTCGCAGCGGATCAAAATACAATATCAAATAATAATATCAGTTATACAAAGAAAACTGTATTTGTTAATTACATTTTTATACATCAGAGTAACAACATTCACAATTATACTAGACAGTTAGAATTAACATGTCTCTAACAACTATAATATCACAGCGGAATATACTCCATACGTTCCTGCCATCCAACTCGTCTCCTGAGCTCCAGAACGTCCTCACCTGAAATCTGTAATACTCGGTCTGACCCGAGAAGAAAGAAACAGAAGAAGAAGAAGAAACATCAACATCTCACATTCGCAGCGGATAAAATATAATAATAAATGATAACAGTTTTACAAAACAATATTATATCTGTCGATTACATTTTAATACATCAGAGTTACATATTTATACAAACACTGGACAGTTAAAATAACTTGTCCTAAATAAATAACAATATATCACAGTGGAATACACTCCATACGTTCCTGCCATCCATAAGCAAAATTAATTCATTATCTGAAATTAACTTAAACCAGGTTAATTACTTATGAATAAATTTCTAATCCTAGTTAATTAACATTAATTAATTACAATCCATTTTAATTAATTATCCTTTAATCATTTATTAATTAACCTTTAATAATAAATTAATTAACCTTTAACCATTAATTAATTCACCTTTAATCATTAAATAATTATCCTTAATTACTTTTATTAAGTAATTATCTTTGAATAATTAATTACCTTAATTACTTACATTAATTAATCTTAATAAATCACTTACGTAATCTCCGTAATCTTCATTAATTAATACCTTAATTTAAGATAAATCCTTTATCTTAATTAACTACCTCATTTCATCATTTAAATCTTATTTAATAACCTTTAAAATAAACCCATTATTAACTTAAAACCTTTAAGTTAAATTAATGTTTTTCATTTCTTAATAAATTACAATATTAAGTTTATCTAAAATAAACTTTTTAAAATAAAGGTTATATAGATTAAACACTTTAAACTTAATAAATTTGAAATAGTTTTTATTTAAAAACCTTTAACTAATTTAAACTTGGATAAACATTTCATTATTTACAAAAGAAGTAGTTTTAACAAACTTGTTTCAATAAAACTTTATTTGTTTTTAAAGTTTAAAACCTGTTTTATATTAAAACAACAGACCCGAGCATTTATATGATTTCCCTGAACATAACTTCGAGTTTCCCCCACGTTTTCTTTTCCCCGAGTATTTTCGCGAATTCCACGAGTCGATAAAAATTATCTATTGGATGTTTGGATATTTATTATTGATAATTATTAACTGTTTGGATAATTACTAATTATTATTAGTTGGATTGGATATATTCCCGCATATTGGAGCGGACGAGACCCTATTACGTTTCCGCGTAAGAGCGGATGATCCTTTTGTATACGAATCCCACCTCGAAACGGTTAATTTATATTTTTATGATTATATACTATATGTGATGCAGGGGGATAGGTTGGTGGGATCCAACGGGATTCCTCACACTATTGATTTTATTTTCATATATATAGTGATATATGATTTGTTGAATGTCATATTGATAACATGGATATGACTTTGCTTAATTAGTGCTTTAGTAGCATTGGGCCTTATTTTTGGTATTTTAAAATACTATAAAATTGTGATTTGATTTAAAGGGATTTCAAAGCGATTTTGGAAATTATAAATGTTTTAAATAATTAGTCTTGAATTATTTAAAGGAGTAATTTATTTAAAAATCAAAGGTATGATTTTTGGACATTATAAATTGATAGATTTATAAAATATTTTAAATAGAGATTTTTGAACTGTAAAATATAGATTTTTAAAATCTTGGAGAATAAGACCGTCTTTTATAATAAAGGGATATGTTTTAAAAAGTAAATAGAAACATTTTTGATATAGTATTTATTAATCATTTTTGTATAAAGTGATATATATGTATATAGGTACATATATCATGATTTATTTATAAACGCAAAATTTATAATTGGGATAATTTATAAGAGCGATATTTTTACAAAGGAAGTAAAGATTTGTAAAGTCGTATATTGTTAATAAAAGTATGAATTTATGAGCGGGGTTTATAATTTAAAGGAAACTATCATCGTTTAATAAATTGGATAATAAATCAAATGGTGGATTTATTTTAAGATACATAATGATATTTTAGAAATAGTTAACTCTATTCAGGGAATTGAAGGTAAGGGTAAATTTGGAATGTTAAACGATATTTTATAAATAAAAGGGCTGTATAAAAGAAATTTATCCATATGGAAGTAACGTTAAAACGAATGGCGATTTACGTTTTAAATGAGATTTGTGAATAAGCGAGATTCATAAAGAAAATAAGTTATAAATGGAATTCATAAATAAATGAGTTTATGAAAGGAAGTTTTTATAAAATGGAAAGAGATTCTCAAGTATAGTTTTATAAATATGGGAATGATTGGGTTGAAGAATTAAGTATGGATTTTTATCAAGGAAATATGTTATGTTCCAAAGGTAGGTTATTCATGTTAATATTGCTTAAAATTGTTTATAAATATTTAAATAATTTTGAAATGTTTAAATTATTAATATGGTTTGAAATTAATAATAATGATTATTAATAATATTTTAGTAATTTATTATTATTATTTATATGGTAAATATTAACGATTGTTTTATCCATAATGGTTTGAATTATTAACTATTATTTTTAAGAGGTTAAAAGTTAATAAAAATTATTTATTTATGATGGTTTTGAGATTCATAAGTAGAGTTTTGTAAACGGACTTGGATTTTTATAAGAAGAGCTTATAAAATGGTTTGAAGATTTAAAGTAGGATTTTTACAAGGTAAAGGGGTTTATAAATATATGGATATTTATAACGTATTTTAGAAATAGGTTTATAGATTTTTTTTGAGAAAAATGTGTGATCCTCTACGAATAGAGGAGAGCACACATGCAAATATATATATAACTCGAATATAAAGTGCTACCAACATGCCTGGCAGGTAACAAAAACCAAATACAAATATATCAAATCTCAGGTACTCCTAAGATGAGTTCCGGCAAGGCCACCACCCATCACACCCTGATATCGAGCTCCGGCATAGCCACCGCCCGATATTAAGGTGTTAGAAGTACCTAAATAACTATAGGAAAAAAACACAAACTACTGGACGATGTCCCAGACTAATGAGGAAGCTCCAACCAACTGAATCAGGAGAGGTGAATAAGCATCTGCTCTGAAGTGGAACTGCTGAAAAGAGGAACCGCTCTGAAGCCTCTGATCAAGGGAAAGGGGTACCAAACTGAAAAAAAAACGTCCTCCTGAAAAAAGTACTCCATAATGAAGATAGCAGAATATAGATTTATAAAAAGGAATTTATAAAAAATTGCATGGTTTTATAAAGGGTTTATAAATGAATTAAGAAATAATTCTTAAATGGTTTATAATGGATTATAGAAATTTATAATGAAGTTTATAAATGATTTAGAATTTGGTGAAAAGAAGATCTTCCTCGGTGTTTGGTAAATATAGTTATACCATTGAGATAAGTATATGGATATTTTCTAAGCATTGAAAATAGAAGGGTTTGTAAATATATCATTGTAAAAGTATTTGGATACAAGCATTTACAAGATGGATTTAATTAATGAAAGATTAATTAAGGAGGCTTAGTGTTGCTTGGTGCTTAACCAAATGTTGGTTTTTCCTATGGAATTAAATCCCTGATTGAATGTTTGTTATTCGATAGTTAAATAACCGACTATCGGAATTTGGACCCAAACGTAACTTTGGAAATATCTAGGAGAAACACGTGAGTTATATGGCACAATCATCTTTGATGATGCTGTACATGTGCGTGTAAATCTCGTTTCGTTCTCCTAGGACAATGATAAGGAAATCCATCCACTAACGGTTAGGAGGTGATCTCCGATCTTATCTTTGGCTGTTTATTTCGTAAAGAACCGGGTTTGAGTTTACCGGAAACTGTCGAATGTTGTTTTGAAGAGACCAGGATCGGATTTGTTATCCGAAAAACACTTCGATCCAACTCAAGCATTCGAAGTGAAGACATCTTGAAGATGATTGAATTGCAGATGGAGCTCTCAATCATTTTGTTCAGTCCCAGAACGAACTTGTATGGATGAATGCTGATATTGCATTATTTCCTGGAGGGCAGTGTTAGCATTCCAAGTGGGAAGTGCTATATAAATGGTAAGAGCGTGGCCTCTTCGAGCTTCACATCAGGAAAATGAATAAAGCAGGGACATGTGGCAGGGCTAAGTGGGTCGCACCCAAGTAGAGTATGATCATCCCAAAATCTAGAGTGATATTCATGTATGCTTTGAGGTCCCATTGTGTGGTTGTTGATTGAAACCAAAGGGTGATCATATTCGGTGCTACTCGAGAAGGGGGTAGTGCCGGTCCTGAGTAGCAGAGGTGCAAAGTGTTGTAGCCTCCCGTACATTTGATCTTGAGGTGCACGGATTCGGTGGGTTTGCCCTTACCCTTTCATAGTTGGAATCCATTCTCCAATACGAGCCTTCAATTTTGGTTGTAGAACCTAGTATGCTGGAATTTAATTAATGTAACAATTTTGGCTATGATTAATAAGTATTTGTATAATCGACATTATTATAATATATTAGAGGATTTCATATGAAATGTTTTGGTTATCGTAAGGTAAAAACCCGTCTGTGTTTATGTGCGGTATGGTCTTACGAGATACCTTTGTTTCGAAAGGTTTCTATAACTTTTAAAATCCAGTTGGGTGTGTTTTCTCATGTTGTTTTTCTAGACTGACTCGGGTGTTATTTTATTATAATGCTCGAGTCATACCGAGCATATTTACAGATTGTTTTGGATGCATTGGAGCTCAGGAGACGAGTTAGAGGCCTTCAAGTCGTATTCACGTATATGTTTATTTTCCGCTGCTTTGTTATTGAAATTATCAACAATTGTGAGGACAGGATATTATAACTATCCAAGCTGATAATTATGATTGTTGTTGTACTCTGATGGATGTATGTATATAATAGTTTCTCTTTTGTAAAGAACATTGATACTATATTATATGTTGTTCCGCTGCGATTGTGAGATTCTATGTTGTTTTTAGTTTCATTTCTCTTCTTCTTTCTTCTTTCTTACCCTTAACTATCGGTCTTTCCATTTGATTTGGGTTGGACATGTGTGGTTTATTGTCAGCTTGAATTGTATGGAAAAGCGAGCCGTTACAACGTGGTGTCAGAGCTTAGGTTGAGCGAACACCTAGGCTTTGGTGGGAATTTACTCATTTAAGATAGGGTAAGCGAGACCCTAGGATGAGTTTGAGTGTATATTTATGAGCGTGTATTTGTTAGTGCTTATAAAAATGTTTTATACCGTGTTAATTTATTTGTTGAGTGGCTTATGAATTCTGGTCGATACGTGGGACGCCACGATATCGACAGGGGTTTCTAAACGCTTAAACAAGGCAAACCGACACAATATTATTTTAAAGTGGGTAAATGAAATAATTTTACCTAAATTATATTTTATATATAAAGGAATAATTTTTAGAAATTATTATAGTTACATATGGAGTGTTTGGTTGTTAGTGAATGATAATATTTGATTATTATTATTTGTTGTTGTTTTAATAAAAGTTGTCAATGTTATAATCTAAATAAAGATAAACATCTGTAAATTAAGTTATATATGAAAGTGAATTTATAAGTATAAATTATAGAATATTAATTATACTTAAATAATCAACATTTGTGAAATAATATTACATAAGAAGTGATATTTTATAAATATGATTTATAAACGTGATTTATAAATGGAAAGGAAATGGAATTGCCTAAGTATATTTATAAATATGATTTGTAAATGGAAATGGATTTAAACAAGGAATTTTAGAATTTAAATTCTATTGATTTGGAAATTGTTTTTCAAAGGTTTTGGAAGAATAATAATAGCATTGTTTTGAAAATATTTTGATTAGAAATATTTTAAAAGAATTTAAAGGGAATAAAAAGCACTGAACACATTTCTGTCACTGGAAAATAATTTCGATGATGATTGTAGCATCATCGGCATTCATTTTCGAGTTTCTAAGTGAGGAATTGCTACCATTGAAGTTTTGTTTTGATAAAACAAATTTGTTTTAGATTTTAGGAGTGAAATTTGATATATAAGGGAGTTATATATATATATTGATTTCAAAATGATTTGAAATAAAGCAGGGTGTTTAAAATCCTGGATATTTCTATCTTAATGTTTTGAGAAACATAAGATAACAAGTTTTTTAAGTTTAAAGATCGTATAGATAAGAAATAAGTTTACAACTTACGAATTTGAAAGGGATAAGTTAAAACAAATTTCTAAATTTGTTGGATATGAATGTTAAGGAATGAAATTCATAAACTGAGATGGTAATTAAAATTTAACTTGAGAAAAGTTAAATAAATTGAATTAAAATAAATAAATTAAATGAAGTTTAACTTAAAAAAGGGTTAAATGAATTGAATTGAATTTGAAATGAACTAGATGAATTAATAAAGTGAATTAATGGAATGAATTAATAGAATGAATATGAATTGAATGTGTGTTGGACCATTGCTTCATAAAATCAAATATGAGCTTAAGTATTGGAGTGGTAATAAACATTGGTAGTGTTATATGTAATGTTTGTAATAAATTTGAGAAATTGTTGTGTGAAATGGTTCGTAATAATATTAATATTGAAGAATATACTAAGCGATAATGAAATAAAATTTAACTTAGGAAAAGTTAAAATGAAATGATTTTATGAAGTGAAATTAATGTGAATAATTAGATTTGATTTAAATTGGATGTAAATAAATTAAATGCAAATGGATTGAGTTTTAATTAATTGGATGTTAACAAGTTGAATATGAAACAAGTGAATGTTAAATAAAGGAGTGTTAATTAATTGGATGTAAAACAATCGAAGTTAAAGAGATTGAACGGGAGTCAATTGAATAAAAAAAATAGAGTGCGAATCAATTTAAGGTTAACAAGAAATGAAAGTGTATAATTTTGACATCGAAAATGCAAATTATATGATGACAAATAAACTGAATGGATGTTATTTGTTTAATAAGTTCTCTTGTTACATTCATTAAAATTGCATATAGTATGGTATAGTTTATGTTATATAGTGATATTATTTTCTATGTACATATTCTCATTGGTTTGTTGAGTGATTAGTAAGTGTGGATGGCGTATGCTTCGCATTTGGGGCTCGCTTTCGCATTATATTCATTGTATATGCTTTGCTAATGCTAAAATATGGTACATCTCGGATTACATACCACATTTTAATATTTTCCCCTATGGGATGCCTCATCCTCGAAGATGAGATGTATATTTGTGATTATATATATATATATATATATTGTAAATTTTTATGATTGATCCGCGCAAAGGAGACGCTAGCGAAATTTTTTGTGAATTTAAAGCGTTAGAAATTTTTTGAGAATTTTGGAAAAAAAATTTATAACTAAAATTTGGATTTTAGTTTATAACTGGATATGGTATTAGTTGGTTTTGGAAATTTAATTATGAAATTAAAGACATAGAAAAGTGTGATAACAAATTTTAACAATTGGTTTTGAAGGTTAATGTGTTTGGGCATTTTTCTTACCTTGGAAATTTCAGGGACGAAATTCTTTTAAGGAGGGAGAATGTAACAACCCAGAATTTCGGTCATTTGAATTTGGAATATTTAATAGAGTTTAAATATTGAAAAGGTTAATTTTATAAATTTAAGAACTTGGATTTCAAAATATAGCGATTTATTTGATAATTAAATTGTTAAATTTAGTATTGGAAATGTTTAAATAATTGAATCTTGGATTTAATATGAATGAAAGTGATTTCGAAAGTTGAATTAATTTCTATTTGAATAAGAATGAAGATAGTAAACTTTTAAATTGGATTTAAAAGTGATTTAACTGATTTTGGAAATTACTCGTTTTAATTAACATGTAAAAATAGCCTTCCGGAGCACGGCCTCGGATTTCGACAAAATTGGTTTCATTAAATCCATAATAGTATATTATTGTATGCCATCGAATTTCGTGGAAATCGGACGTACTGTTTGGTCATGCGAGTTCGAAACGCGTAGAAATTAATTAAAGTAATTTAAATAAATAATTGAGTTTGAAAAGCCATCTTCTGCATATGATCGAATTAGACCTCGGGACTAGTTCTATGGTGTTCGAAATAGGGGTATTACATATAAAACGCCATGCGGCACGCCTCGTATGGGGTTTGAGATTTTATGAAGATATGAAGTCGAATATTTTCAAATAAAATAATAGATATATTATCTTTTATAACCATGCTTGGCCCATACCTTTCCCCATGTCTAAGCCCATACCCCTTCAAGATGTAACCGCATCAGAGAATCATGTTCGCCTAGTTTTAAAACATCCCCCTCGAAATCGAGCAGCTTGTAATTGCCAAAGCCAATCCAAGCCAAATCGTGCCTCGACGTCAATTAGTAAATTATAGAGCTTGACGAGATGAAGGGATTCAATGGCACAATTGGGCTATGATGGTCGGAGGAGGTCGAAATCGCGTCGCGAGGGCAATGGCTGTTGGGTTGAGTTTGGATTGATTTTGGGTGGCGGCGAGCGCGCGCGTGTGGAGCGAGGGGCGGTGACGTCAGCATGGTTGACGAAGATCATACGTGGGTGGTGGCGTTCGATCAACGTTTATAAAAAAAGGGGGAATCTCGCAATGCTTGGAAATGTGATAGATGGAGGGAGAAGATAGGTTTATTTTTCTTAATTTTAAATTTAATTAAGTTAATTTTAATTTTAATTATCTCGTATGATTAAAAATTCATACGTGGGTGGTGGCGTTCGATCAACGTTTATAAAAAAAGGGGGAATCTCGCAATGCTTGGAAATGTGATAGATGGAGGGAGAAGATAGGTTTATTTTTCTTAATTTTAAATTTAATTAAGTTAATTTTAATTTTAATTATCTCGTATGATTAAAAATTCAAAACTTATTCGTACGAGGTCCAAATTAAACGAGACGAGTCGTGTTGTGTTCATATCAGCGAGCACTACGATATGGAGATGGATTGGACAAATTTGGAGCTAGTTGAAATTTTGGGTTAAAATTGGACCTTCGTTCAATTTTAATTCAAAACGGAATGTTTTGGCGACTATTATAATCCAAGTGAGTTAATCTCACCTCTTTGGTTAACCAGAAATATTTTTAGTCGATAAAAATTATCTATTGGATGTTCGGATATTTACTATTGGTAATTATTGACTGTTTGGATAATTTACTAATTATTATTAATTGGATTTCATTATTCCTGCCTATTGCAGCGGATGAGACCCTATTACGTTTCCATGTAAGAGCAGATGACCCTTTTGTATACGAATCACGTCTCAAAGCGGTTGATTTATATATTTATGATTATATACTGTATGTGATGTAGGGGGACAAGTTGGTGGGATCCAACGAGATTTCTCACACTGTTGATTTTATTTTTATATATATAGTGATATATGATTTGTTGAATGCCATATTGATGACATGGATATGACTTTGCTTAATTAGTGCTTTAGTAGCACTGTGCCTCATTTTTGGTAATTTAAAATACTATAAATTAGTGATTTGATTTAAAGGGATTTCAAAGCGATTTTAGAAATTATATATGTTTTAAATAATTAGTCTTGAATTATTTGAAGGAGTAATTTATTTAAAAATCAAAGGTATGATTTTTGTATATTATAAATTGATAGATTTATAAAATATTTTAAAAAAAGATTTTTGAACTGTAAAATATAGATTGTTAAAATCTTGGAGAATAAGTCCATCTTTTATAAAAAAGGGATATGTTTTAAAAAGGAAATAGAAACATTTTTGATATAATATTTATTAATCATTTTTGTATAAAGTGATATATATGTATATATGTACATATATCATAATTTATTTATAAACACGAAATTTATAAATGGGATAATTTATAAGAGTGATATTTTTACAAAGGAAGTAAAGATTATTAAAATCGTATATTGTTAATAAAAGTATGAATTCATGAATGGGCTTTATAAACTAAAGGAAACTATCATCGTTTAATAAATTACATAATAAATCAAACGGTGGATTTATTTTAAGATACAGAATGATATTTTAGAAATAGTTAAGTCTATTTTGGGAATTGAAGGTAAGGGTAAATTTGGAATGTTAGACGATACTTTATAAATAAAAAGGGATTTATCAAAGGAATTTATCCAAGTGGAAGTAACGTTAAAACGGATGGTGATTTACGTTTTAAATGAGATTTAAGAATAAGTGAGATTCATAAAGAAAATAAGTTATAAATGGAATTCATAAATAAATGGGTTTATGAAAGGAAGTTTTTATAATATGGAAAGAGATTCTCAAGTATAGTTTTATAAATATGGGAATGATCGGGTTGAAGATTTAAGTATGGATTTTTATCAAGGAAATATATTATGTTCCAAAGGTTGGTTATTCATGTTAATATTTCTTAAAATTGTTTATAAATATTTAAATAATTTTAAAGGGTTAATTATTTAAATTATTAATATGGTTTGAAATTATTAATAATATTTTAGTAATTTATTATTATTATTTATATGATAAAGATTAACAATTATTTTATCCAAAATGGTTTGAATTATTAATTATTATTTTTAAGAGGTTAAAAGTTAATAATAATTATTTATTTATGATGGTTTTGAGATTCATAAATAGAGTTTTGTAAACGGACTTGGATTTTTATAAGAAGAGCTTATAAAATGGTTTAAATATTTAAAGGAAGATTTTTACAAGGTAAAGGGGTTATAATATGGATATTAATAACGTATTTTAGAAATGGGTTTATAAATTTATAAAAAGGAATTGAAAAATAATTGCATGGTTTTATAAAGGGTTTATAAATGAATTGAGAAATAATTTGTAAATGGTTTATAAAGGATTATAGAAATTTATAATGAAGTTTATAAATGATTTAAGAATTTGGTGAAAAGAAGATCGTCCTCAGTGTGAAGACCCGCATTTCGAAAGGTTTAAATCAATAATAATCCACACATGTCCAACTTAAACAATCCAAAACGTAGATAATCAATGGGGTTAAATAAGAAAAATAAGAAAAGAAGAAGAAAATAAACACAGAGTCTCACACGGAACGATAAAATATAATAATCAAATAAACAGTTCATGAAGTTGTTTACTATACATTTGATTATAATCTATGCACATTTATCAGAGTTATATATATACATCAGAGATAAATAATCAATACAGCAGAATAGTATGATGCAGGGGATACTAATAATAGTAATATACCATATCTTCGTCTTCGTCCTCAAGAGACTAATCTTCAATACGCTGAAAAAACTCAGGACTGACTCGAGCGTAATGGAAAGACAAAACACAGGAGTCAGGACTAAAATACTCTTATGTAAGTCAAGTCAATATCATAGAATAATGAGTGCAATAACTTAAGAGATCTGTAACAACCCGCATATTTGACGAGTATATATATTTGAATATCTTATTTAAATATTTTAATCGTTTGTCGGATGTTAGTCCGAAAAGCTACTTTTTGCATACGGTCAAATTAGGACTCGAGACCACCTCCATTGAGTTCAAAATGACGTTTGCGATCTTTTTAAGTATAAACTTTGATATATTTGGAGATAGTAGAATTTTGCTACTTTTCCACTTAGGGCTTTGGTCTTGTTTTAGCTCATTAGACCCAAGCTTCACCCCTCCTCTCTTCATTGTCTTACTTCTTTTTCCTAATACTCAAGCTTTCACAACAATGGAGAGAGGAATGGGAAATTAAAACTCCAAACCCTAGTTTTATTTTGCAAATCAAGTTCTTGCTCCAAACTAATAGAAGAAGCTTTGGTAAGCCTCCTCTTCTTCTTCTCCAACTCATTCTCTTATCAATTTCAGAAATTCCTAAACCTAATTTAGGAAATGTTTCTCTTTTTAGCCTAGATTCAAGGTTGTTGAGTTGGAATTGAAGTGTGATTGCTCTTGCCATTGCTCTATAGCTTCTTCTTCATTTGTTTTGGGTTTAAAGGTGAGATTTTTATCTCACCTCTTTGTCTATATCTATCTTTGTGATTGGGTATGAATTCCTAACACTTATTTATGTACATTTCCTTTTGTTTGGGATTGAATTGGTGAATACCCTAATTTCTTGGTTTTTGAAGTCCAATTCTTGCGAAAATCCTTCAATGGATGTTTGGATATGTGGTTTGGGATGTATCGAAGCGCCTATAAGACCGGGTTGTCGCTTGACGTAAATCCTTAGTTGTCATTGCTTGCTCGATCGCTTCGGAGAACGTTTTGGCCATCTTGGCCTAGGTAAATTTCTGCCCAGATTAGGTGTTCAGACGTCTGGAGGCTAATGCTAGACGTCTGGTTTTGCCTCCTGGTGAAAAATAACATACGGTAGAAAAATAAAAAGGGCAGTGATAAATTTCAGACGTCTGAACTATTATTCCAAACGTCTGAAAAGATGTCAGACGTCTGATTCGTGTTTTCAGACGTCTGGTTGGTTTTCTGGAATATTTCCAGAAACCAAATCCAGACGTCTGAAAGCTTTCAGACATTTGATTTTAGGTTTCAGACGTCTGAATAGTTTTCTGGAATATTTCCAGAGACTAAATCCAGACGTCTGGAAATTCCCAGTTTTGCCTATCTGCCTAATTCTGAGTAAAACTTCCAATGTTAATCAAGTTTTGTCGATCCGATTAGACGTTATCACTTTTACCGACTTTGATGACTTCTTTCTATGGATTTTATGCGAATATCCATTTTTGATGGATTTAGTATCGATTTCTTTGGATTTGATTCACGTCTTTGTATGTGAATTTTGATGATTGATTGTTTCTACAATCGTTTTATTTGTCACTTCAAAAATATAAAGGTTTCAATACTAGTAGTAAATATCAAAACTCTTTCATCAAAACGATTTCAACTCTATTTTATTACAAAGCTCTTTTTCCTAAACCGTTTTCCAATCTATTAGTATATACAAGCCTTTACTTCACTCGGATGAGAAATCGAATTAAACGACTTAGTAAAACGAGTGGTATGAAACACTTGCGTTCACTTCGTCGGTTAGCTCTTGGACTTGTTCGATTGAGCCCCTTTTGTGACAATTTCCTAGTGAAGATCTACAGTTTGTTCGTAAATATTTAAGTTAAGCTAGTGGTTATGGGACATGAAGCTAAACTCATATATTTACTGGCATAATGTAATTGACACTCCCTTATGATCATGACGATCATTTTTGTGATTTAGACTAGCGATTGAGCGATGTCTCTTTGTCTGCGAGGGAGACTAAACCCCGCTTTTGTGATGTTTCGCCATCACATATATGGGGTAGCACCCCATGGTCTTCGGGCCATTTCTTTGTGGAAATTTAATGGATAGCTTCCATGAGATAGCTTCTCGTTCATGTGTTATACGCGTTGGTGAGTTTTCATGCCCCCGTTCATGTGTTAGGCCTCCCTCTTTTTATGTGTTTTCTGGATTTCTTGCGATGATTTCTGGAATTAGTGCTTCACCAATTTTCATGATTTTCATTGATATGATATCAGTTTTTGTCCATTGATGAATTTATGTGTTATTGACTTATTATGAATACAAGTTTAGGGTATGATATCCTATTTTATCTTTGAGAAGATTCTTGTGATATTGATTAATCTTTTGTTGATTATCATTTACATACTTATAGTAGTATGCCGTTATGGTTGTTACATGTTCATGCCATATTACTTATCCTATACCTTATCATCTGATATTTATAGCTAGATTGATCCGTTTATTATTTTCTTATAAATAATACTCGGGTCAGACCGAGATGTTACAGGTGCTTCTGCTTGACTTCTCTTCAGGATTATTCTGACTTTTGGCTAACTACATAGATTAGTAGTTTTTGGATGTACACATTTGAGATATAGACTCTATGTTGTGTACTTATTCTTTTGTATAGCATGTGATGCTATTCTTTTGTATTATCGTGGATCTTTCCGACCACTACTCTGATGTACACTTTCATGTGTTATATATTTATTCATATCTTCTTCCGCCTTTGTGATATGGATGTCTGTGACTGATTTATGTTATGATTATTTCTATGTTTGTTTCCGAAGATTATATATAGCCACCGTGTGATAGCTTTGAGTTTGTATCGGTATGTCGGATTTCCTCCTTAAAAGATATGCATTCTATTCTATCTGACATATCGGTGCTCGCACAAAGAAGTTACATGGATGGTCGCTCCTCCACAGCCTTATTCTCCGTGCTAATTGACATCACTACATTGTAGTGTTCTTGGTTAGTGTGGGTATAGAGGTGGGGCATCACATGTTACGGGATTTTCCATCTTCGAAGGATCTGTTAAACTATTTATATATAATAGTATACGCTATAATAGATAATGTCTATCAGTAAAATAAATATCAAAATAGCGTTAAGGCTTTACATTATCCCCCTTAACAAATTTGTACAGTTCTAAACCAAAGTCATAATGGGCTCGTTTAAGGATAAGTATGACAAGGCACGTGAGGCAATGCCCAAGGTAGGACTCTACCAGTTTACCCTTTATGGCTAGTCGTAACCCATCCATGGCCGACCGCGACAATCAATCCAAACGAAAAACGTGCACCCATCGAATACGAATCACAATAGTAATACGAGGGATCAACGCCGCTAGAGGTAGCTAACCTCATTGGCCAGACATAAGCTCCTGTTTTAGTCATTTTAATTGCGACACGAGTGCCAAAACTATCCATTATCGTTCTCTAACTTCATTCCAGTAAACGTTCGCCAATTCAACCACTACATTATGGATATCATCCATCGCGTACACAGTTGTTAAAGTGGTTTGAATATTGACAGAGAGTATGCCAATAAGAGGCCACGGTCTCTTTAATAACCAAACGTCGTTTTACACACCGGTTGGTACTTTTACATTTCGAAAACAGTTCGTACTTGATATCAAAATATCATATTCGCTTCAAAATCAAATCCGTTTTGAAATCATCATATTCGCTTCAAAAATCATATTTCTTTATGCATGGAAATGTTTCAACAATGAATTCAATTATATTCCAAAGTAATTTATAAATTACAGCATTCTCTTTCCTGGATAATTATTTTAGAAGTGGAAACACAGTTTCAAAGACACTCACCCAGGAAAGGAATAGCATGTACTATCTGCAGCACTCAAGAATGCAAAATTTACTTGGCAGATTAATGTACACTCCTCAACTGCCCCTTACCCTAAACAACAGCATAAGGTATTCAATACACATATAAACCTTGTTATCTATACCTTAATTAAAATTTTGTGATTATATATTATGTACATGATTAGCGCTTGTTCGACACAAATCTAAATAGTGTTGTGCAAGATCATCTTTTAAAACTTACTTCCTTAAGTTTGTTTTATTTTAATTTATAATCATTTTAGAAAGTTACAATGATATTTCAAACACCTATTTGCAAATTTACTTTTGTTTTTCAATCAATTTACAAAGATATGAATTTATTTATCATTCATATTCAACAATTTTAATTTTTTTTAGCTTAATAAACTTAAAACTATAAGTTATACAATTTATTCATTTTATTATTTATTTTATCTAATTCATTTCAAATACAATTCATTTTTATTAATTTAAGCTTTCATGGGTTAAACTATATTTTATTTACTTCATTTCACTAACCCAAATTATTAACATTCTTAAATTAATTCTCTTATCTTATATCTCAAATAAAAAATTTCCCTTTTGTTTGCTAAACTAAAATGTTCAACAATTTGAAAATTTAGATTTACTTTCCTGTTCAAATTTATAAGTTATAAACTTATTTTAGTATATACTATTTTCAATTAAAAATTAAAAATTATTTCATATATTAATTAAATCATACTTTGCATATTTTTCTTTCAAAATCACACTTGTTTTTAATCTAAATTAAATTTCTTTTGGTAGCAATCTCACTCAGAAACTCGAAAATGAATACTGGCGATGCTGTAGTCATCCCCATAATTATTTCCCAGCGACTAAGGCGAGTTTAATGCTTTTATTTTCTTCAAAAATCTTATCAAGATATTTTTTCTAGTTAAAACTCTTCCAAATAATTAATATTTGGTTTGAAGGCTTCGAAAACAATTTTCAAAACAAAGCGATATAAATTCCAAAATTCTCAATTTTTTAAATCCTTCTATTTATAATCTATATTATAAATCTACTCATACAAATTTCATTACCTTACAGTTTTGTTATTTCAAACAATTTTTATTTTAATTAGATACAATTCAATTAAATTATCAAATGCTTCATAAATTAAAATTTTCAAAGTATTACTTTTTTTTAATTCAACCAATAGTCGATGATAATTAAATTTTATAATCTCATGTCAACAATATTCATTAACAATTATTTTATATATATATAATATAATTTAGGTAAAATTATTTCTTTTACCCAATTTTAAAATAATATTATGTCGCCTTGCCTCGTTCAAGTGTTTAGAAATCCCTATCGATAACACGGCGTCCCGCGCATCGACTGGAATTCATAAACAACTCAACGGATAAGTAAACACAATATAAAACATTTTATAACACTAACAAATACGCTTTCTCATATATATACACTCAATAGACTCATTCTAGGGTATTACTACCCTATCTCTAATGGGTCAAACCCCACAAAACCAAGGTTATCGCTAAACCTGGCTCTGATACAAACTGTGAAGACCCACATTTCAAAAGGTTTAAATTGATAATAATCCACACATGTCCAACTTAAACAATCTGAAACGTAGATAATCAATGGGGTTAATTAAGAAAAATAAGAAAAGAAGAAGAAAACAAACACAGGATCTTACAGCAGAACGATAAAATATATAATCAAATAAACAGTTCATGAAGCTGTTTACTATACATTTGATTATCTATACATATTTATCAGAGTTATATATATACATCAGAGATAAATAATCAATATAGCAGAATAGTATGATGCAGGGGATAGTAATAATAGTAATATATCAAATCTTCGTCTTCGTCCTCTAGAGATTAATCTTCAATCGCTGAAAAAACTCAGGACTGACCCGAGCGTAATGGAAAGACAAAACACTCGAGTCAGGACTAAAATACTCTTATGTAAGTCAAGTCAATAGAATATTGAGTGCAATAACTTAAGAGATGTTACAGGATTTTCCATCTCCTAAGGATCTGTTAAACTATTTATATATAATAGTATACGCTATAATAGATAATGTCTATCAGTAAAATAAATATCAAAATAGCGTTAAGGCTTTACATTATCCCCCTTAATACATTTGTACAGTTCTAAACCAAAGTCGTAATGGGCTCGTTTAAGGATAAGTATGACAAGGCACGTGAGGCAATGCCCAAGGTAGGATTCTACTAGTTTACCCTTTCTGGCTGGTCGTAACTCATCCGTGTCCGATCGCGACAATCAATCCAAACGAAAAAGGTGCACCCATCAAATACAAAATCACAATAGTAATACAAGGGATCAACATCGCTAGAGGTAGCTAACCTCATTGGCCAGACATAGGCTCCTATTTTAGTCATTTTAATTATGACACGAGTGTCAAAGCTATCCATCATCGTTCTCTTACTTCATTCCAGTAAAAGTTTGCCAATTGACCACTATATTCTGGATATCATCCACCATGTACACAGTTGTCAAAGTGGTTCCAATATTGACAATGAGTATGCCAATAAGAGGCCCCAGTCTCTTTAACAACCAAATGTCGTTTTACACACCGGTTGGTACTTTTACATTTCGAAAACAGTTCGTACTTGATATCAAAATATCATATTCGCTTCAAAATCAAATCCGTTTTTAAATCATCGTATTCTTTTCAAAAATCATATTTTACTTCAAAATGTCAATTCAGTTCGATATATCGATTTCACTTCAAAATTTTCTTCGAATTACAATTTTGGTTATAACTTCACTTTAACCCAATTCGCATTTACATCCAAGTTTTAAATATAAACATTCCACCCTTTTGACCAGTTTGAATTTTTAGAAAATAGTTTAAATAGGTTAAAATAGTTAAAATAGTTTATTAGAAAATAGTTTGAGTATTAAAAATGGTTTACATAGTAAAATAGTTTGGAAAATCAAAATAATTTGAATATTTAAAGAATATAGATTTTAAATCGTTTATACTAAAATAGTTCATTTGAAAATAGTCTCAAAGTCAAACCGGTTCACTTTTCAAATTTTCCAATTCAAATAAGTTTCAATTTCCATTTCGATTTAATCGATCCAATTCCGATTCCAAGTCGAATTATACTTCGATTCCAAATTTATTTCAATTCCAATTCCAAATTAATTTCCACTCCAATTCCAAATTAATTTAAATTTCAATTCCAAATTAATTTCAACTCCAATTCCAAATTAATTTAAATTCCAATTCCAAATTAATTTCAACTCCAATTCCAAACTAATTAAAATTCCAATTCAAATTTGATTTCAACTTGAATTCCAAATTAATTTAAATTCCAATTCCAATTTAATTTCAATTTCAAATTAATTTAAATTCAATTCCAAATTTACACCATTTTGATTTTATATCAACTTCGAGTTCGATTTCCAAAATATCGATTCGAAACACTTGAATCAAATTTACCTTCAATATACAATTTATCCAGATCTTCAAATAAAATTTAATCACGAGCTCAATTCTGAAATATCGGTTTATATCACTTTTACTTAGCAATATCTAAAGTTTGAATAAAAGTCCAATCTTTTAAAACAAATCAATTTCTGAAATTCAAATCATATTTCACTTATAACTTCAAAATCTCAACTTCGATTATTTAAACAATTTCATTTACCAAATTTAAATTTCAACATTTCGAGCTCCAGTTTGAAAATAATTCGATTTCCATAAATTCGATTTTATTTCTTAAAAATAAAAAATCAATTTAAATAATTTCAAATCAAAATCTTAAAATCATTTAATTTAACCAATCCGGTGTCCATATATAATTTTCTATCCTATGTCCAAATGAATCCATTATTTCAATTTAATTCAGGGATGGATATATATCATTTCAATTCAAAAGAAATGCCATTGGTATATATCATTTCAACCTATTTCTTAATTTATTCGAAATAATTCAATTTACAGTTTTATATACTGTAAATAATATACAAGATGATAACATGATATATTTAACATAAATAAACATCCAAACATCCAAAATATCAATCAATAGCATCCATCGCAACCAACATCCAAACAGTCAATAATCGCAACAATTTAACCAATTTATCAACAATCGGGAGTTTTTTCTAGCAGTTTAATTCTAATCAATTTAACTGTCAATTCAAATTCTATTAATTAATTCAAATGTAAATTTAAACGTCAATTAAATTTATCAAATAACTATCAATAAATTTAAATCACGTCATAACTTCAAATTTAACTAACATAAAAATATTCTAGACAATCGTGAGTGTATGAAACACTCACCTTTATTTGAAACTGAAAATATTTCAGCTTCAAATAAATTTCAATTTGACTTCGTGCTATGGATGACATCGATACGGTCACAACGCAATTTTTTTCTGTCCGAATCGGACCTCGCATGAGAAAATTACGATTTTATTAACGTTTTATAATTAAAGTTAAATTAATAAATTTAATTAGCAAATTAAATTAACCTAAACAATTTATACCTTCTTCTCTTGCATGCAACACAGCCTTCCTTCTTCTTCTAGCTTCAATCGCGACCATCTGCTCCGTAGTTTTTTTATATATATCTATGAACGAACACAGCCCTGCCGACCACCATAGCTCCACCATCCCTCTGGTGCGCACGCACCCCCTTCCCCCTCGACTGGTCCTCGCCACCAGAGCTCGCTGCCGACCAAGTCGCCCCCACTTTCAGACTACGCGATGTAATCCCTAATAGCGTCCAGGATTCGCCTTCCTCCACGCCCGCCATCGCGCCGCACGAACGCGTGCATGAATCTCCCCCTTTCGATTTAAATTGTTTTCCTTCGTTCATTTTTTTAGTGGCGGCCACGATTCAAATTTGAGATGGGGAAATAAAAAAGAAAGTTATGGGTCGATATGAAAGATAGTGGAGGCTGCATGTGTACGAGATATTTAGATGGAAGGAATATAATATTATAAAGTGGAAATTAGGTTGAAGGGCTTCTATTTTCAGGGTAATAAGTTTTAAGGACAACACTTCTAAATAATTAGTTTTAAGGACAATTTACAGGATAATGATAAATTCATTTATCTTTTTAAGCTATACAGGAAAATGATAAATTCTTTTATCATTATTTCTGTATAACTGAAAATGATAAATTCTTTTATCTTTTTCCTCTAAAATGTCCTTAAAACTAATTTTTCAGAAGTAGTGTCCTTAAAACTTATTACCCTGCAAAAATAAGCCCTTGAAGTGAAAATCCCCTATTATAAATTAGAAAATATCTCGCTATTAACCGTCCAAAATTCTCGAGCTCCAAACGAAGCATGTCGCCTGGCGTCCCTAATGTTTTACCCTCATTCCAAACAAAATGGAACTAGTTTTGGAAGCCAATTCGATCGTATGAAGAAGATAGCTTTTCAAATCGAATTTATTTTATTTAAATTCTAAAATAAATTTCTACACGTTTCAAGCTCGCACGGCCAAACGACAAGTCAGATCGCTATGAAACTTGAAATCTACAATAACTCACTATTACAAATCCGATGAAACTGGTTTCGTCAAAATCCGAGACAGTTACCAAAATGGCAATTTTTACTCGTTAATTAAAATTTAAATTTCCAATTTTTAATTATTCACATTAAATCTAATTTTAAATGTTAACCATCTTCATTCATATTTAAATAAAATTTAAATAAATTTCCGATGCCAATTTCATTCTCATTAAATCCAGAATTCCATTATTTACATAATTTCAATCATAAATTTAAACAATTTAATTACCCGACAAATCAATATTAATAAATCCTCAAACTTCAAATAAATTTTAGTTATCAACCTTATTTTATTTCTATCTAAATAATTCCCATTTATTATTTAACTTCAGTTAATGATTATAAATACAATCAATACATAGAATTTATTTCAATACTTGTTATCGCCAAAATCTTCGAAATTAGTTATTTCAAAGTTTCATTCAAGTTCATATTAAAATAAATCACAATAATAATTTATTGAATTTTATTTCTAGCCGTTTTTATCCAATAACCACATTAAATTCAAAATTTTAAAATGGTTAGAAATATGGGTCGTTACACTCAGTGTTTGGTAAATATACTTGTACCGTTGAGATAAGTATATGGATATTTTTTAAGTATTGAAAATAGAAGGGTATGTAAATATATCTTTGTAAAAGTATTTTGATAAAAGCATTTACAAGATAGTTTTAATTAATGAAAGTTTAATTAAGGAGGCTTAGTCTTGCTTAGTGCTTAACCAAATGTTGGTTTTTCCTATGGAATTAAATCCCTGATTGAATGTTTGTTATTCGATAGTTAATAACCGACTATCAGAATTTGGACCCAAACAAAACTTTTGAAATATCTAGGAGAAACACTTGAGTTATATGGCATAGTCATCTCCGAAGATGCTGTAATGTGCGTGTAAATCTCGTTTCGTTCTCCTAGGACAATGATAAGGAAATCCGTCCACTAACGGTTAGGAGGTGATCTCCGATCTTATCTTTGACTGTTTATTTCCTAAAGAACCGAGGTTGAGTTTACCGTGAACTGTCAAATGTTGTTTCAAAGAGATCGGGATCGAATTTGTTATCTGAAAACCACTTCGATCCAACTCAAGCATTCAAAGTGAAGACATCTTGAAGATTATGAAATTATAGACAGAGCTCTCAATTGTTTCGTTCAGTCCTAGAATGAACTTGTATGGATGAATGCTGATATTGCATTATTGCCTGGAGCGCAGTGTTAGCATTCCAAGTGGGAAGTGATATATAAATCGTAAGAGCATGGCTTTTCGAGCCTCACGCCCGCGAAATGAATAAAGCAGGGACATGCGACAGGGCTAAGTGGGTAGCACCAAGGGTATAATCATCCCAAAATCTAGAGCGATATTCATGTATGCTTCGGGATCCCATTGTGTGGTTGTAAATTGCAACCAAGGGGTGATCCTATTCGGTGCTACTCGAGATGGGGTTGTGCCGGTCTTGAGTAGCAGAGGTGCAACGTGTTGTAGCCTCCCGTACACTTGATCTAGAGGTGTGCGGATTCAGTGGGTTATTAATAAGTATTTGTATAATAGACATTATTATAATATCAGAGGATTTCATTATATGAAATGTTTTGGTAAATATTAATGTAGAGGTGTACGGATACAGTGGGTTATTAATAAGTATTAATGTAACAATTTCGGTTATGATTAATAAGTATTTGTATAATAGACATTATTATAGTATCAGAGGATTTCATATGAAATGTTTTGGTTATCGTAAGGTAAAAACTCGTCCGTGTTTATGTGCAGCATGGTCTTACGAGATACCTTTGTTTTGAAAGGTTTCTATAACTTTTAAAATCCAGTTGGGTGTGTTTTCTCATGCTGGTTCTCCAGACTGACTCAAATTGTGAGGACGGGTGTTAACCCGCCTTTTGGCAAGGCCGTAGGCAGGTGGATTTAACTAAATCGATTGCTCGGTTATCGAGGCTGGAATACGATGGGTTTGAGTCACCTGGATGGACACATGATCAATCATGGATGATAAACATGATTATAAAGTCGGGATTCAGCATAGTCGATGGACAAAAGGCTTGGGATACTTGAAATACGAGTTTCGACAAAAGTCGAGTTGTTTTGGATTGCTGGAGTTTGCTTCGAGTCATCATTGGAGTTGCCTCGGGTTTTTAAGCTGCCTGCTTCGAGTCATTTGCAAGCCTGCTTCGAGTCTCTCGGGTCAGCATTGAATGAGTGGATGGGATCGACGTGTTTTGGTTTACTCCGGGTCGGTGCCTCTTCTACTTTGGATCGGCAGCTTGGAAAGGGATCGGCATATAGGAAATGGGGTCGGCTGTAGTGATTCTTTGGGTCGGCAGAAGGAAGAAGGGGTCGGCACACTTGCAACTTCGAGTCAGGGGGTCGGCCTTCCGTTCTCGGGTCGGCAAGTCATGGGATTGGCTTGGAAAAAGTACTCGGGTCGGTAAGCTAAAAACTCTGGGTCGGCGCTCAATTTCCTTCGGGTCAGCATTATAGTCAGGTCGGTGCATTCAAGGGGATCGGCATTAACATTCCACTTCGGGTCGGCTACATGTTTTCCCCAGGTCGACTACTTATGAGCTCTGGTTCGGCATATCAAAGAAAAGGGGATCGGCGTGTTTTCCACTTCGAGTCCCAGTCTCATTTACTTCGAGCCACAGGTAGGCATGCTTCGGGTCATCACCTAGGGAAATTCGGATCGGCGTATATGCAACTTGGGACCAGCATCGACGAAGTATATGGGCTCAGCTATGTCTGTGGTGGGCCTATATCACTCAGGAAGCCCTATAACCCGGATTTTGCCTATAAATACAACATGCGGGGCTTCAGAAAAGGGGATCTTCATTCTGTTTTCCTTCATCTTCTTCATTAAGGCTACTCTGCCATTATTTTTTTAAAAACTCCGGATTGTAACTGTAATTGATTCTCATATCAATAAAAAGGAAATTTTTGGAGTGGACGTAGGCCAGAGTCAGCCGAACCACTATAAATCTTCTTTTATTACTGCTTTCTTTTTAATTTTGATTGTTCTTTATATTTATACTCTCTATATACACTCTATCTGTGATCTGTGGTTGTTAGTTGGTGCTTTCATCAACGATTGGGCGTTAGTGACTAATTTTGGCACTAACATTTTGGTGCTTTCACTGAGAGAGCTAGCACCCAGGGATTCTAAAGCTTGGATTTTGGGTTTAAAGACTTAGGGACTCGGATTTTGGAAGTTATGGCCAAGCAATCAACCAGGAGATAGAGAATGGAAAGGAGTCAGCATGAAGGAAGTCAGGAGGCTTCCTCAGGAGCTGATCAGGCGTCAATCTATATTACTAGAGATGAGATGGAGACGATGCTAAAAAGGCAAGAGGAAATGATATAGAATCTACTCCGATAGGTAGGACAAGTTGGAGTGCAGAGTCAAAGGACTGGATCAACCGTAGCTGCGGGCAATGCAAAATAAGTAGTCGGACCTGCAGATATCTCTGGGGGTCAGATGTAGAACCATAATGGAGAGCTTGAAGGAAATCAGCAAAGGCATGGGGGCAGACCCTCGGGATTGGATATTGGAAGGCCCGTGGGTGGAGCTCAACAAGCTGAGGCCAACGCAACTATGAATAAGCAACATGAGGAGTACTATCGGAGTACCCTCCAAGACATGGGGGCAGGGTGGAGATGCAAATAGGGGACTACCCTCCGGATGGAGACGTGCAGATGGCTGGATTGATAAGAAGGATTATGAGAGGAGGACTACCGAGTAGAGGCTTGGAGAAAGTCAGTCAGAGTCCATTCACTCCGAATATCAGAAATGCAAGGAACCCTCCAGAATTCAAACTGCCAACACTGGAGGCCTATGATGGAAAATCAGACCCATCTATGCATGTAACCAGATACATCAGACATATGGAAGTGCTAGGGGCATCTGAGGAGGCGATGGCAAGATGTTTCCCTTTATACTTGATAGATTTGGCTTCTCTCTGGTTCAGGCAGCTAGAGAATGGATCGATCAGGACATGGGGCGAGCTAGTGGAACGCTTCATGAGACAGTTTAGGGTCCACATGACGTGACCCAAGAATGTGATGACGTTGGCATCAATGAAGCGGAGGACAGGAGAGTCCGTGAGGGGTTTTCTTATGCAATCTAATGCAGTTGTAGCTTCGGTAGATCGCCCGGATCCATCAATGATTTTGATGGCGGCGGTAGTAGGTATTGCGAAAAGGCACTGAATTCAAGGATTCATTGGCATGGGATCCACCATAGGATCTTGGAGAGTTCTATCATGAGGCGAAAAGATTCATTCGGTTAGAGGATTCACGCGTCGAAAGGCAAGAGATCAACGCCGTGCAAGGCAAAGGAACGTCTGGAGAAGGACGTGGGATGGATAAAGGAAAGCGCAAGCAGGATGATGGATATGGTGGTTCTAACAAACGGAGAAGAGGTCGGAAACCCAAATTCGCAACGTATACGGACCTGATACATAATTTGGAATGGATTTGCCTAGACACTCGGCGGGAGCTCCCCTATCGGAAACCACCCAGGAGGGATCCCACAGAATGGGGACGCAGGAGTAGATAGTAGTGCCTATTCCATGAGCTGAAAGGGCATGCCATGAATGAATGCGGCCACTTGAAGGACGTGGTGGAGGAACATGAAGGACGTGGTGGAGGAACATGTCAGGAGTGGCAGAGTACCACAGTATGTGAGGGACCGGACGAGAGCGGTAGAACACGAGCAACTACCGCTTGGATCAAATAGGAACGACCCTGAATTGGGGTCACAACTCGTCATCCGCTGATCGTGATGGCAAGGGCCGGGTTCAAGATTTCGACTCTGGTCATCGAATAATCTTTTATGATGTTGTTTTAAAAAATAAAGTAGTTATGCCACTTACACATGTAGGGGAACCAGAGCGATCCCTAGGCATGCTCTGAGATGGTAATAGGCCGCTCTACTCGGAGAGGCGACACTTAGATTTTTTCTGTTTTTCCTATTGGACATCCGGAGCTTGGATTTTATAAATGAATTTGGGTTTTATGAAACAACCCCTAACCGTAGAGTTACGGGATGGATATTGGAAGTTAGTTGAAAATTGATCGCTTAATGTTCAGGGACACTGAACCGGAGTGCAGGGAGTGACGCCGCTTCGTCGGAGAGCGACAGGATCAGCTCGCTCAACATTGTTCCCCTTCACCGGAGATTGACAAGATGGGATCCAGCAAGAGCCCGAAGTGGCTGTAATCAGTCTAGGACTTAGGCCATGACATCGCTTAATGTTCAGGGATACTGAACTGGAGTGCAGGGAGTGACGCCGCTTAGCCAGAGAGCGATAGGATCGGCTCGCTCGACACTATTTCCCCTTCACCGGAGAGTGACAGGATGGGATTCAGTAAGAGCCCAGAGAGGCTGTGATCGGTCTAGGAGGATCAGGGCATCGCTTAATGTTCAGGGATACTGAACCGGAGTGCAAGGGATAGGTAGCTTTGCCGGAGCACGACAGGATCTGCCTATTCAATCGTTAAGTTTGGATCGAGCTTAGCAAGGGTCCAGAGAGGCCGTCGACGATCCGGAGAGATTGCAGGATTTGGTTATTGACTTCCAAGGTAAGAAATGGATTTGGATAGCGGCTTCGAACAACTACGGATTTAGCTAAGGACCAGGAGTGGTACCGGTTTTGGATTATAAGACCCGACGGGGTTCCGGTTTTGGAGATGGACCCGGCGAGGTCTCGGATATGGATTATAGGACCCGGTGAGGTTCTGGCTATGGATTTGGACCCAGCAAGGTCCCGGGTTTGGATTACAGGACCCAGAGAGGTATCAGACTTGGATAAAACGATCTGGAGGGGTCGTAGATTCTGTTAATGGATTTGGAATCGAATAACGACTCGAACAGTCGTGGATTTGGATATCGGATTTAAAGCTATTCAAAACACACCTTCCAATAGTAAGGCATGTTTTGGGGGGTAAATGTTAACCCACCTTTTGGCAAGGCCGTAGGCAGGCGGATTTAAATAAATCGATTGCTTGGTTATCGAGGTTGGAATACGATGGGTTTGAGTCAACTAGATGGACAAACGATCAATCACGGATGATAAACATGATTATGAAGCCATAATTCGGCATAGTCGATGGACAAAAGGTGCGGGATACTTGAAATACGAGTTTCGACAAAAGTCGAGATTTCGGATTGCTTGGAGTTTGCTTCGAGTCATCATTGGAGTTGCCTCAGATTTTCAAGCTGCCCGCTTCGAGTCATTTGCAAGCCTGTTTCGAGCCACTCAGGTCGGCATTGAATGAGTGGATGGGATCGGCATGTTTTGGTTTACTCCGGGTCGTTGCCTCTTCTACTTCGAATCGGCAGCTTGGAAAGGGATCGGCATATAGGAAATGGGGTCGGCTTTAGTGATTCTTCGGGTCGACAAAAAGAAGAAGGGGTCGACAAACTTGCAACTTCAAGTCAAGGGGTCGGCCTTCCGTTCTTGGGTCGGCAAGTCATGGGATCGACATGGAAAAAGTACTCGGGTCGACATCTATTTCTACATCGGGTCGGTGAGCTACAAACTCTGGGTCGGCCCTCAATTTCCTTCGGGTCGGCGTTATAGTCAGGTCGGTGAATTCAAGGGGATTCACATTAACACTCCGCTTCGGGTCGGCTACATGTTTTCTTCGGGTCAGCTACTTATGAACTCCGGGTTAGCATATCAAAGAAAAGTGGATCGGCGTGTTTTCTACTTCGAGTCCCAGCCTCATTTACTTCGAGTCACAGGTAGGCGTGCTTCAGGTCATCAATACAATGGAAATTTATGTAGTGGACGTAAATAAATATTTGATCTTTGAAAATGGCATATTTGATCTTTGAAAATTAATGTGTTGTATATAATTCATTTTAATTTCAATGTATAGGCTACAGTAATTGTAGGAGAGGAAGATCAAGATCTGTTTAGGAATCATTGGAATAAGAAGCTGAAGAAAAATTATAGGGATGCCCTTCTGGTATTAAAAAAACTGATTGGATGAGTGCTAGTATTTGGGCGGATTTTGAGCAGTATTGGAAAACTCCCGCCATGAAAGTAAGTTTTCTAGTTTCATATATTTATTATAATTTTTTTAAAGTTGTATGCTAATTATATTAATTTGTCCATCATATATTTAAACTTACAGGAAATTACAAAGTAGAGCTTGGCAAATACGAATAAAAATCATGTTGGATATGACGGCGGATCAAAATCTTTCCAACAATATCGAAAGGAAATGGTAAATTTATAAATTGTGATTATAAAATACTTGTAGCATTATTTAATCATATATATACATTATTTATTCATATATAATTTTAGGTGAAGGAGAAGGGCCGTAAGCCTACATATGCGGAGGTCTTCAGACGGACTTATGCCATCGAGCACACCAATGAAGATGGCTCATTTACGTTTACTTGGGCAAACCCTAAATCCCAATCTATAATGGTAAACATGCCTTAATATTTTCTTTTATTTCACATTACATAAATTGTAAATTGAATATTTATTATGGAAAATTTCTATTCCTAATTGTGGGAAAGGTTTGAAATGGAGCTCGAGTGCTGGAGGCGACCAACCGAGAGGAGTTGACCGCTAAGGAGGAGGTCATAATTTTGACGTTGTGTCCGACAAGCGGACGCTTAACAGGTGCTACAGTTACGGCAATCAGGAGGTAACTAGCTTCATTAACCGATTTATAAACTTTATTTAATATTACATATAAATTATAACTAGCTATTAACTAATTTACAAGCGAGGAGTTCCCAGGTTGATTATAGGAAATCACAGGCAGAGGAGGAGAAAACACAGTTAAGAGGTTAGATAGAAGAATTCAATGATTGATGGAAGAGTGGATTGACTATGCTACTAGATGAGTGGATTGCAGCATACATGGCATAGCATGGGACATTTCTTTCCCAGGGGTCGGGAAGTGATGGAAATGATAATGATGGTGATGATGAGTAGGTATGGTTTGATACTTATTTGATTATTTTGTTTTGTACTAATTTAACATGCATTGATGGATTTGATACTTGTTTATGGTTTTATTGTTTACCAATTTTTGATGGTTGTCTTGTTTAATGGACACGAGGATAGATTTGTAGGTATGGTTGTTGTGTTGTTTGATGGAAAGTTGATGTAAATATTGATTTTTGTGATATAAACTTGTTTATATGTGGTATGTATGATATTATGCGATATATGCGATGTGTAATTGTGAAATTGGGTTATATGTGTTTTATATGATGTGGATAGTGTAGGATAGATTTCACCCTAGAGGGTGGGTGAATAGGGTGATACTAATAGCAATAAAAAATAATGCAGAAATATATAAAATAATTGCAGTACAGATAATAGCAGAATAATAAAAGCAGAAATAGAACAACACAGATTTACCCAACTTTGGCAAAACCCTGCCTACGTGTTACCCCAAGGTTTCTACTAGAAATTAAGTAGTCAGACGCTTACACACGTAAACTTGCGACACCCGCTATCGACTGACCAAACTCTACGCTCAAAACCCTACCATAACTCAGCCACTGAGTTACGAATTCTCAAACTACGCCCTGTAGTTTGTACCTAGTCACATGACTAGAAGGTTACTCAATTTTAAAGGAAATTACAAATGAAATAATAACTAAAAAAAAACAAAACCCTAATTGAATAATTTGAAGCCCAATTAAAAGCACCGGCCCACTTAAACAAATATAGTTTGTAAAATGACGTCTCCCTTTATTTTCTTCGGCCCGTATCCTTTATTTTGTGAAATTAATGTCCGCCTCCTTTTCCTTTGCTCGCGAATACTAGGGCTTTGCAATGAATTGAAGCTTCGCTTGTGATACTGATTGATTGCAGTGGCTATTGCGTTGATTGGCTTCGCCAATCGATCTTTGGCTTTGACTTCCTTCGGCTGCTTCAATTTCTTGAGTTCGAGTGTATATAATTTGGTATGTGAATTTTTCCCGTTTACTTCCTCTATTGTTTTGCTTTGGCTCGAACTCGATTCGAGTTATTGATTTGGGATTTAATTTGAATCTTGGCTCTGTGATATTTTGCTTTTAACTCGAATGATTTAACTGCCGATGATGTAACTGGGTTTTAAAGGGATCAAACCCTATATTATCGTTCGTATTTATTTTGTTTGAATTCTTCACGTTGCTATGCTTGGCCACTGATTTTCGATTGAACGATGTGATTAATCATGACTGGTTCAATTCGTATATTTTTCTGTTATGATTTGCTTGGTCACCGCGGCTTGCGTTTGGTTTTTAGAATCTGTGATGCATGTTCATCACGCTCGTGACTTTTGTTGAATTGGTTCATCTCGGCCTTGACA
Organism: Allium fistulosum; assembly: GCA_030737815.1. NCBI lineage: Eukaryota > Viridiplantae > Streptophyta > Magnoliopsida > Asparagales > Amaryllidaceae > Allium > Allium fistulosum. The sequence goes on along the minus strand of CM060908.1, from coordinate 862,679,397 downwards.
TGGTTATTGTAATTCGAATTTTCATGAATTGCTTTGGTCAGTTCCTATGGCTTCGGCATTTGAGATTGTGATAATATTTTGAGATGAAAATTGGCTTGTTCAATTCGTATGACCATTCTCTGTTTTTGCTACCTTGACTTTTTGAAACACTTCTTGACTTGTTCATTTTGAAATCTACGACTCTCTGATGTATTCATATATTCGAAAGTTCTCCATATATATTTCGAATATATTTCCCTGGTAAAACTGCTGCAATTTCAACTCCTCGACTTTGTTATTCGAAATGCTACTGTGTATATTAGAACTTGATGGAGCTTGACTTGTTACCCTCTGTTCCATTCTTGCTGGCTTTGACCTGCACTTGATTACTGTCATTATTTGTTTTATCCTTGTTCTACTTCGAGTTAAACTGCTCTCCACTTTGACCTGCACCCCATACCTGAACGACCCCATACCTGGGCTGGTTGTGGTTAATACTTCATTTGTACTGCCCTTTGTACATGTTGAACGTTTGTGGTCTTTTTGTACACACTGATCTCTGGAGTGCTTGGTTCACTGCTTCTGGTAATTGAAGTTGTGCATTAAAGTATAGTCTTGGTTCTGATATTGTTGCATTGGTTGAGTCTTGTTGCTATTTGGTGTTGAGGCTTTGCCATGTTGCATTGTGTCTTCATGTTCATTGGTCTGGTTCGAAGTTTGGTTCCTTGCAATGCTTTGAGTCATGTTTGTGCCTTTGATTTGTGCACTTGTCTTGAGTTTGAATGGTTGAGTTGTTTTCATTTCATATTGCTTCATGACTTCACTGTCGAGTCTGTTCTCATGTGTATACATTGAATTTTTGGTCGAGGCTTGTTTTATGTTGGTTTTGGATTCTTGTTGCATGAGAACTTGTACTTGACAATTTTTTGTGATGTTTTTGTATTGCACCTGAGTTGAATCTAGTCTCGGCTCGGGTTTGACCTTGTGCTCACCTGTCCCTGCAATTTTATCAAGTGTACATCGGTGTACACTGCAAAAATATTTCTTTTTCAATTTTACTGCGTCAGTGTTTATTTTGTAGATAATTCAGATGCTAGATACAAACTGGAATAGAGTTGGAGAACAAATACGAGTGAATGAGTGATATGTAGTGAGGTGAACATTGTAAAGTGAAATTTGTGATGTAATCAAAATTGTATTGTAATTGAAAATGTATATATGTAGTGAGAGCTCAAATTTGTACTATTTGAATTTGTAATAAAATATTTGTTTGAATATGAATTATGTGTTATGTATTTTATTCATCAACTATTTATTTAATTATGTGAAAAATAAAATAGTACAATAACAAATACATTTAAATGAATATATATATATATATGTTTATTATCATCAAACAAAAATCATAGGCTATTGTATTCTACAATCTCCCACTTTTGATGATAACAAACATATATTAAGATTTGACTCTATTAAATGCACTTGACCTTAATGAATTCCATTTGCTTCCCCTATTTGAATGCTCGCTCTCTACAATAAAGCTCCCCCTTCATATATGCATGAAAATAAATAAAAATATGCAAATGAACCTAGATGGGAATACGCAAATAAAAAATAAAATATTTGAACTTTATTTGCCAAAATCTTAACTTTTCTCTCCCCTTTTGTTATCAGCAAAAGAGTGATAGTGTTAGAAAAATAGAGATAAAGTGATAGACATAATACAACATCAATACCCAATCGAGTATAAATATTAAATTTCAATAAAAAATCAAACAAAAATCATAAATACTTTGTTAGGCGCATATTGCACTTTAGAGTGATAGGAGTGATGTCGGCATATAAAACCATATAGTTGTGTCTATTTGTGGTATATTTATATTAGGAATTTGAATACCTACTAACCATACACAACTGTTAGGACTTTTAAATGAGATTAGTAGTATTCACAATTTTTATTTTAAAAAAATTCAAGCATCTTCTAACCACGCATAACCGTGAGGACTTTTAAATGGGATTAGAATCAACTCATCTATTTAATAACCAATTTTGATATGTGTTCCATACATGCATAACCATGAGAACTTTTAAATGAGCATGAAAGCGCATAAACAAATATTCCAAGTAATTCACCCATGCATAACCGTAAGGAGTTTTAAATGAGAGTGAATACTTTGGATGTTTTTATTGCTAAAAAATAAAATAAAATAAAAACGAATAATTTCCCGTTTAAAATACCACATTTTGACATACTCTATTGGATTTTGATGAGTGATGTTCGTTAGAAATATGATAGAAATAGAGATGGTCATGGAATTTTTACCAACAAAAGTTATTATAAATTTTGTTTAAATTTTAAAAGAAATTTACTAAATATACTGTCTCAAGTCATAATATATGATTAATATCGACACTCATCACTATTTCAATTACTATTTATCTTTTCGATAATCAGTAGGGAGTCGGATTAGTTAATGTATTCATTTAAGATCAAATCAAAAAATAAATACAAAATCAAATTTCTAAAATGTCTAATCTGAAATGAAGTCAACAAAAACTATTTTCTGAAAGGAGTTTTATGAAGAAAAAAATGTCTGCCAATCGAAAATCAGTTAAAATTAAAATTATGCAGATATTTTATTTGGAAATGTGATGCAACTTATGAATGTCCCTACATAAAACACATTCCACTAGTAATTTTTCTACAACTAGACTACCAGCAGAATCTGCATCTGAAAAACTTTTGAATCAAGGTTATCATAAATTGGATATCATAGACCAGACTGTGAAGTTGTGCAACAAATACCTTAAAAGCCTTTTTACACCTTTTAAAAGAAATTCTTTTGGATTTGAATTGAAGTCGTGCAAAAAAACAAACAGTGAACATAATGTCAGATCTAAAATAAATATACCCACATGTACCTAGAGTAATCATCAACCAATACAAAACAACATCTCTTATCACCTAAACTTGCAATATCGTTAGTCCAAAATAAATGAAATAGTTCAAGGATGAAAAGATGATTGGTCAACATTTTTGCACAAATCAAAATCAAAATCAACATTCATTTCTTTATCAGATAACAGGCTGATTTAAATCAGATTATAGTGCAGATTTTATAATATATCGTTCAAGATTAATATACCATTACCTATTTTACCTTTACCGATAATTTTTCATTTGTTACTCATTGTGGCTCTGCCACCTTTGTACTAGGCTAAGGAACTTTGATTTGATGCCCGTTGTGTGCCTGGAACAACCAGAATCCAGGTAACACTGTTATTGTTCCTTAGCTTGCCACCACACCTACACGATGAAAGATTTTTGTGACCTATTTGTTTTTATAGGTCCATGATTGTTAATGGCAAAAGATTTTGAAAAATATGTTTGTGTAGACCCAAGACAATCTATATTTGTTCCTTTCGGCACCCAGATTTGTTTGACTTTAAGAGATTTTATATTCATGCCTTTTGGAACCCAAATTGGTATGGTTTTCACGTGTTTGGGTCTATACCAGCAAATATTGTGATTGTGTCCAGTTTTTTCACAAATCGTGCACTTGGAATTGACTTGATTAATTTCACTTCTAACATGTTCAGATTGATTATACCCTAGTCCTTGTCTAACACTATTAACAGTTTGTTTCCCTAATAGCATATTTAGCGATCTTTCCCCTTTGGAAAATTTTCCTAAAGTTGTAGACAATTGTTGGACTTGTGTTTTGAGAGATTAATTTTCATGCAACAATAGAGTGCACTTTTTAATAGAATTTTCTCTCCTTGTGTTTTCACTTTCTTTTGAAATCAGAATTTCATTTTCAAGTGATTTAATTTTAATTTCTGATTTTTTGATTTCTCCTTCGAATGATGGACACTTATCACACTTAGGGCTCTTATTTTGATAGTTTTTTAACCAATTGATCAAGTTGTTTATTTAATTCTATCAAACTATCTCTTTGTGATTCAATTTTAGCATACTTCTCCCCAAGTCTTTCAAAACAGCCATTTACTTCATGAAAGTATTTAAGTAATTCTGAATGAGTAAGTTTTGATACCTCATTTGGCTCATCATCATCACTGTCAGTTGTTTCTCCTTGAAGACACAAATTTTCTTTTTCACTCTCACTGCCATTGCTTTTATCAGCTTCATCAGTTTCATCCCAAGTAGCTGCAAAACTTCTCCTTTTCGGTTTCTTTCCTTGGCTGAGTCGATTCTGAGGACAATTTGGCTTGATATGACCGGGTTTGTTGCACTTGTGACATATGATCTCTTGCTCTTCAGAGTTGTCTAGTACTTTGACTATTTTGCATTTCAATTATTGATTTAGAGCTGGATTTCCGTATTTGTGGTTCCACCTTTTGAATCTCTTTATTATCAGTGCCAATTCAGCTGCTCAATCATCATCATCACTTTTGTTGTTCCTTTGAGAGCTATTGATTTCTTTCGAGTATCACCTCCTTCGCGTTCTTCCTTGAATTTCATTTCTAGCTCATAAGTGGTGAGATTTACGATGAGTTCTTCAACTTTGATTTGTTTCAGATCTTTTGATTTTTGAATGGCAGTAACTTTTGCTTCAAAATTTCGTGGAAGGAATCTGAGGATTTTTCGAACTATTTCCAATTCTGTGTATGGTTTTCCGAGAGCTATTGATTTGTATACGAGATTAGAAAGTCGTCCATACATCTCTTTAACATTCTCATCCTTGGCCATTGTGAAGTTTTCATATTCGCTACTGAGCATGGCAAGGCGAGATTCTTTGACCTGAGAGGTTCCTTCGTGAGTTACTTCAAGGGTGTGCCAAATTTCCTGCGCAGTTAGACAATGTGAGAAACAACTAATTTCAATTTGATCCAATGAACAAATAATAGAATTCATAGCTTTAGCATTAGCATTCTGCAGTTTATTTTCAAGAGCAGTCCATTGATCCATTGGCTTTTCAATTTCTTGATTATCTACCACTATAGTTGGTGTCCTATATCCCGTCTCAACAATATTCCATGCATCTATGGTTTTCAAAAAAAATTTCATTCTATTTTTCCAGTAAGCATATTCACCATTGAATATGGGTGGTCTAACTATGGACTGACCCTTAGCAAAAGCATTATTAAAAGAAGCCATTTAAAAAATCAAATTTTTTAAAACAAAAATTGGTTTTTGAAAAATCAAAATTTTAAAACAAAAAATGGTTTTTGTTCCTAGCTCCGATACCAATTGTAGGATCGATTTCACCCTAGAGGGGGTGAATAGGGTGATACTAAAAGTAATAAAAAATAATGCGGAAATGTATAAAATAATTGCAGCACAGATAATAGCAGAATAATAAAAGAAAAAATAGAACAACACAGATTTACTCAGCTTCGGCAAAACCCTGCCTACGTGCTGCCCTCAAGGTTTCTACTAGAAATTAAGTAGTCAGACCCTTACACACGTAAACTTGCGACACCCACTATCGACTAACCTAACTCTACGCTCAAAACCCTGCCACAACTCAACCACTGAGTTGCGAATTCTCAAACTACGCCCCGTAGTTTGTACCTAGTCACACAACTAGAAGGTTACTCAATTTTAAAGGAAATTACAAATGAAATAATAGCTAAAACAAAACAAAACCCTAATTGAATAATTTGAAGCCCAATAAAAAGCACCGGCCCACTTAAACAAAATATAATTTGTAAAATGATGTCTCATTTTATTTTCTTCGGCCCGTATCCTTTATTTTGTGAAATTAATGTCCGCCTCCTTTTCCTTTGCTCGTGAATACTAGGGCTTTACAATGACTTGAAGCTCCGCTTGTGATATTGATTGATTGCAGTGGCTAATGCGTTGATTGACTTCGTCAATCGATCTCTGGCTTTGACTTCCTTCGACTGCTTCAATTTCTTGAGTTCGACTGTATATAATTTGGTATGTGAATTTTTCCCGTTTACTTCCTCTGTTGTTTTGCTTTGGCTCGAACTCGATTCGAGTTATTGATTTGGGATTTAATTTGAATCTTGGCTCTGTGATATTTTGCTTTTAACTCGAATGATTTAACTGCTGATGGTGTAACTGTGTTTTATAGGGATCGAACCCTAAATTATCGTTCGTATTTAGTTTGTTTGAATTCTTCACGTTGCTATGCTTGGCCACTGATTTTCGATTGAACGATGTGATTAATCCTGACCGGTTCAATTCGTATATTTTTTTATTATGCTTTGCTTGGTCACCACGGCTTGCATTTGGTTTTTAGAATCTGCGATGCTTGTTCATCACGCTCGTGGCTTTTGTTGAATTTGTTCATCTTGGCCTTGACTTGGTTATTGTAATTCGAATTTTCATGAATTGCTTTGGTCAGTTCCTATGGCTTCGGCATTTGAGATTGTGATAATATTTTAAGATGAAAATTGACTTGTTCAATTCGTATGACCATTCTCTATTTTTGCTGCCTTGACTTTTTGAAACACTTCTTGACTTGTTCATTTTGAAATCTACGACTCTCTGATGTATTCATATATTCGAAAGTTCTGCATATATATTTCGAATATATTTCCCTGGTAAAACTGCTGCAATTTCAACTCCTCGACTTTGTTATTCGAATTGCTACTGTGTATATTAGAACTTGATGGAGCTTGACTTCTTACCCTTTATTCCATTCTTGTTAGCTTTGACCTGCACTTGATTACTGTCACTGTTTGTTTTATCCTTGTTCTGCTTCGAGTTAAACTGGTCTCCACTTTGGTTGCACCCCATACCTGAACTAATGTTGATGCTTCATGTTTTGTATTTACTTGTAGGTTACCACTGACCTTTCTGTGATGATTGTTTTGTTGTGTATGAACTTGTTGTATCACCATATATGTATACACATACATATGTATGTGTGTATATATGTGTTGTTGATCATGCTGCACAGACCCATTCACTTGAATATGTACATTTGACTGGGCTGGTTGTGGTTAATACTTCATGTGTACTGCCCTTTGTACATGTTGATTGTTTGTGGTCTTGTTGTACACACTGATCTCTGGAGTGCTTGGTTCACTGCTTCTGGTAATTGAAGTTGTGCATTAGAGTATAGTCTTGGTTCTGATATTGTTGCATTGGTTGAGTCTTGTTGCTCTTTGGTGTTGAGGCTTTGCCATGTTGCATTGTGTCTTCATGTTGATTGGTCTGGTTTGAGGTTTGGTTCCTTGCAATGCTTTGAGTCATGTTTGTGCCTTTGATTTGTGCACTTGTCTTGAGTTTGAATGGTTGAGTTGTTTTCATTTCATATTGCTTCATGACTTCACTGTCAAGTCTGTTCTCATGTGTATACATTGAATTTTTGGTCGAGGCTTGTTTTATGTTGGTTTTGGATTCTTGTTGCATGAGAACTTGTACTTGACAATTTTTTGTGATGTTTTTGTATTGCACCTGAGTTGAATCTAGTCTCGGTTCGGGTTTGACCTTGTGCTCACCTGTCCCTGCAATTTTATTAAGTGTACATCGGTGTGCACGGCCTTGTGGCATGTACAGTGATACATTGTGCATGTCACAAGTTATTCGTGTAGAGGAATTCAAAATAAATGATGACGAACAACCCAAATAACCGAGGCAAATAACATTTTCAAAATACACATTTTATTTTACACTACAAAAATATTTCTTTTTCAATTTTACTGCGTCAGTGTTTATTTTGTAGATAATTCAGATGCTGGATACAAACTGGAATAGAGTTAGAGAACAAATACGAGTGAATGAGTGATATGTAGTGAGGTAAACATTGTAAAGTGAAATTTGTGATGTAACCGAAATTGTATTGTAATTGAAAATGTATATATGTAGTGGGAGCTCAAATTTGTAATAAAATATTTGTTTGAATATGAATTTTGTGTTATTTATTTTATTCATCAAATATTTATTTAATTATGTGAAAAATAAAATAGTACAACAACAAATACATTTAAATGAATATATATATATATATATATTTTTATTATCATCAAACAAAATCATAGACTATTGTATTCTACAGGTAGCAGATGAATATATTTGTGTGGATTGATTGTCGAAACAACAGCAGATATGCAAAACAGGGTTTCCATAATTACGACGGCTAGCGACGACCTATTGGTCACAGGGTAGCGACGGCTAGCGACGACCTATTGGTCACAGGGTAGCGACGGCTAGCGACGACCTATTGGTCACAGGGTAGCGACGGCTAGCGACCCACAATTGACATATAAGTGATACACAGATTTGTGCTACGTGTCAATCGGACATCATTGGCTAGCAATGGCTAGGCCGTTACTAGCCATCGAAAAGTTACTAACAAGGCCGTTGCTAAGGTCGCCGCCTTTTCTTCGATTGACGACTTAAAAAGCGATGGCTATTTGCATCAGCTGGCGATGGCTAATAGCTCTTGGCTGCTCTCTAAAGACAAGCTCAACATTCGCTTGGGTGCACTTCATCTCTTCAGTCAATTCATTGGCGTGGACTTTCCCTTCAAGGGCTAAGTCCCTCTCTCTTGTGACCTTAAACAGGTCGTCCTCTTGACTCTTAATCGTTCACTCGAAGTCAGCACACTCGGACCTGAAGGAGCAAATATTGGTATAATTAATCTTATTCACTTGAGAAAAAGCGGCACACAACTTCTTCAATTTTAACCCCTCATCGACATTCTTCTGGACACTCCGTAAATCTTGCTCCACCACCTCTTTCGGGGTATCTCAGATGTCCTGATCGAACTTAGCTCCATGTAAGAAAAGATGAGGAAACGCAGCTTCTAGGCACGAGGGATTAGTCGGAAGAGTAAACTTTGTAGCAGAAACAACCTTGGAGTGAGGGGGAACAGTACCAATAATGGATTGGCAGACTGGAACCTATTGTCGCGAAGAAGTTTAAGCTCATGTGTGCAGCGGAACTACAGTCAAAGAAGGCTCACGAAGCTCAAAGGATTCCCTTAGGCGTTTGTAGCGTCGCGGGACAGCTCGGTCTCGTCCCCTCTCTTCTTTCTCTCCTTCTCTCTCTCCCTATCCTTTTCTCTATCAGCTTTATATGACTCATCAGCTTCGCGACCCTTCCTTCTTCGTCGCTCCTCTTCTGTTTCGTAGCGACGAGATGAATTGGGATAAGGAGTCTGGCATCTGTATGCACTGGCATTGTGGGAGAGCTTCTCGTAATAGCCACGACCCGTGGAACCTGGAAAAAAAAGGAAAAGATAGCGTAAGAATTGTAACTTCAAAAAGCATAACTGTATGCAGAGATGCATATTCGTGTTCCTAGTGAAGTGTATGACCCGATGACCCCCTAAGTACTCTACAGACCGTGTTAACATGGGAAAAAAGATGGAGTTTCTCCACCTTCATTTATAATTATTCCAAGAGAAAAGTGAAAGTCGGAGTCTGTCTCGTCCAAAATGTCACGAATAGAGAAGTCAATCTCGCTGGTGTCACTCAAACTGACGAAGACGTCGCCAAAAGAACGGGCTTAAGGCATAATCTTTCCAGCAGACAACACAACTTACTCTCCACCAGCTTTAGGAGTTTCTACAGCAATGTGCTCTGAACAGGGCAAGCTGGGGAAAGCAGGACTCATATAGGGCATCTCTCTGAATGACACAACCTCACCTTCACTAACGTGGTAGTCGCTATCATTATCATCGATGCCTTCTCCATCTTCTTGAACAATCGGCTCTTTCCCTTATCTCCTCTAACTCTTTCATCTTCCTCGAGAATCGAGGACATCCTAACATCTTCATCACTATCAGTCGGGATACCAACATCAACGTGCTCTTCAGACCCTCTCTCAACTGGCTCGTCTGAGTACACCACACTGGATACACCAACAACATCCCTAGGAAGATTCTCGCCAGTGCTGTGAGTGGGGATGTAAGAGCATGTACAAGCTTTGGAACCACTGGGAGCAGGTGAGTCAGAAATAGAAAATCTATCAGGACTCAGCAAATAGCACTGCCGTAAGTTTTCATTCATCAGAAGGAACGCGATGGTATGTTATTGGAATCTAACTTCTTGAAGACCCTTGAGCGCAGTCTCATGCTCCCCGCAGTCATCTCGAGTCGAATGCCTATAAGGAAGTAAACATAAAATTGATAACTTGAGTTAAAGAAATCAAAATATGGAAGGAACAGAGGAAGGGAAACCTACTTCCTGATAGCCGGTATCTGTTAGCGTCGTACGTGCACTATATGTAGAAATACTTCATTTTAAAGTACGAGTGTTTATTTTGAAGCTTTTCGATGATCTTACATCAGCACTAAGCTTTGATTATTATATATGACGAAGTTTCTTGCCTCTTCTTGAAGTGGAGTAGGTAAGTTAACTCGTAAAAATTTGGAGCTCGTTTGAACCGATTCATGAAGAGGATGTAAAGAAAACTCAAAAGGGCATATTCGTTTGGATGAATTTGGGTCGAAGCCGGCCCAAAATCCTAGAGAACCATTGGAATAAAAGGATTGAAAGGCGGAATGTCACCACTAAATCACATGTATCGGCGGCACACTGTATGTCTTCTCGTGGGGTTGTGTGCAAACTCGACCCTCGTGGGAAGAAGGACATCATCTTTGGAATTTCATGCTGATGACAAATATTTTGGAGCATCCTGACCATCAGGATCGTTGGCACTTGTTCCAGTGGATCAGTTAATATTTTCAAATCCAAGAACTCGTTCAAAGGAGGTAGCTGATTCGTTATTGGCGCTACTGGAATCATCAAGCCTTATGATTCAGATGTAATAAGATGACTCGGTCCAATGGGAATGGTAGGTGAGGGTTAAGCTGTAGAAGATCCAGCTTCAGGAGGAGTGGATGTGCTCTCAATGGACTTGAATCGAGGCGACCGATGAGTCATTCTAAACAATAAAACTTAGCATTCAACATGCTCGGATATATTTTATTTTAAATAATAAACCCGTGTGACCAACGTTCGGAATCCAAAGGACGTCGACGTGTGTTGGCCAATCGAATTCTGAGCATTGATCGGGGCAGGTGAGAAGTGTCAATTTATGTAGTGAGAGTCCCATGTCATGTACATAACAAGTGGACCATCCTATGTAGACAGCTTTCTCGTGCTAGAAAAATGAGCCGAGTTGATGATATTATAAATTGGAACTTACCCATTATCGATGAGTAATCGATAACGGAGCCATTGTCTGGAGCGACACTGAAGCTTTTCTTTTTAGGAATGCAGGCAGTGCAACAATAAGGAAAAGCGATGTGATGGAATCACCCAGCATGACCGTTCTTGGAATAAACCATCATAGTAGAATTCAAGCGAAGATGAGGGCTTAGCCAAGTTTTGACAAGAGATGGTTGAAGTCATAGAGTCAAATTTGTCTCCGAAATTGCATGCACACAACTAAGGAAAAACCCTAATTCACCATAGATCGAGCCGTCAAGCATAACAAAAATTCAACCATCTCCTCTCAACTATAATTGGCCACACCCCCACCATCACCATCACCGTGCCAATACATCGATCACCAACCTTAGGCAATCAAAAATTCAAATGGGTGGTTAAAGCTTGGATCTCGAACCAAAAGCTCTAGGGCACGAATTAGAGCAAGGTGATGGTAGCGATCTAGGAGGCGGTGTGGATCCGATGATCGGCAACAACTGGAGCGGTTTGATCGGCGTGTTTAACGGCGACAAGCCAAAAGCTTGAAAGATACAAGGAGTCGGTGGCTAACATCTCGCGGTAGAAAAGTTTGTAGGGGCAAGTAGAAAACAAAATAAGTGAAAAAATTCTAAGTCTTAACTTATAAAAGAAATCGGGGGAAAGCGAATGGCCTCGGTACCGAGATGAAGCTATCGATTTCGAGAGGTTTTGTCACCCAAAAAACAATAAAAATGCACAACAGATAGAAGGGGTACTCATCTAGAGCATAGATCTGATCTTCAGAGCGTAGATCTGGTCCTTAGCATAAAGAATGAATATCTACTATGCCAAACATTTGGAGGAACATCTATCGAATGAAAGCAACGCTTCAAAGAATTACTTGAATAACCACTTAGAATCCAAGAGATAACAATTCAGAACTTTTCTCGATCCATAGCACACTTTGTTTTCAACGAAGGTTTTTAACTAAGAAGAATTCAACCGAAAGTAGAAGGTCAAGATAAAGGCAAAATGACTCAAGAAATTGGAAACACGATCAGAAGGATAAAAGAATGGAACACAAGAAGTTCCACTAGATTTTGAAGCTAAGTCAACCACTCGGTATCAAGAGGTTTCTCTCGGTACTGAGAGGTCCTTTTCAACTATTTTTGACACATGGACTTCGCACCCTCTAAAGTATACCTCAATCACCCATGGTCAAGTGCTTTTCTCAGAAAATAGACGAGCAATTATAAAGATTGATGAGAAGAAAACAAAGAAAGTAGGATAGTTCAAATGTTATTGGGAGAATCATCGAAATTAGCTCAAAGTCTATGAAAAGGAGCTTGAAATGCATCGAATAGGAGATAGAAGAGTGAAGGAAGTTTAAGAATTGACTTTGCACAAGTAAATTCCTATCAGTACAGAGAGCTTTCTCTCGGTACTGAGAGGTCTTTACGACTTTTAGGCCCCATGTGATTACTTATATGGTATTGGGCTTGCTCCTGGACTTCAATGCAAGCAGGCTCCTGAACCGATATACCTGTTTCTATATAAATATCAATTCTACTGAAACTAAAGAAGGATATTAGTGGATCTTGAATCTGTTTCTTCATCATCGCATGCATTCCTCATTCAATAGTCACCTAGAAAGATACTGTTGGCAGTTCTAAGCTCTTGAACCTATCAATCCTTTACACCAGTGGCTTTAATTCTCTATAACCAACAACCAATAAAACTATAAAGTGGAGATAGGCCGGTGATTGTCGAACCACTATAAAAATCTTATGTTTTACTATTATTTTTCTTCTATTTTGCTACAATCTACTAGATCTAAGTCTCACATGTTTCATATAACCTATATTTTGGGTGTTAATCCATTTTTGATGTAAACACCTAACAGGCAGTTTGAGCACAACTTTTGTGGAGTTTTGATTGTAGGCGACCCTTTCACCATTCTTTTATGTGATAAAGTTCTCAATCCTTTGTAGGTTAAGTGTCCATAATGGCAATGCCACAAGTGTGACTCATCTATCGATTTGATCTGCATGCACTTTGGAGATTTTGACACCTTTAAAGCTAAGAAATAGAAAATTCTATTTCCACTCATGTTAGAGTGCATGATCACTCCCTTTCTTAAACTATAGACCTTGCATGTATCATTCTGGATCAATACAACCAACCCATTTTCATGCAATTGTCCTATGCTCAACCAATTATTCTTTAGTTCAGGGATATAGTATACATTTGGTATTACCTGAATTATGCCATTTACTTGCATGCGCACACTTTTTTTTCCCATAACAGCAATGCGATAGTCGTTCCTTAGTTTCACATTTTGTATGAAACTTTCATTTAATTCTGATAACCATTCTCGATTACCACTCATGTGGTTGCTACATTCGGAATCAAGAAACCATATTTCATCTTTGGTTTCTTTGTGTTCTCCAATGTGGGCCATAAGTATAAGTTCTTACTCTTCATCAAATTCTACAAATTTGCTTTCTTCTCCCATTTAGGGCACTCGTACTGGAAGTGACCCAATATATGGCAACGAAAGCATTCTATCGCTGCTTTGTTTACCGTCTACCTCCATCGTCCTCTGCCTCGGCTGCTTCCAATCATGCCACAACCTCTGCAGCTGATGTTTCTTTCTTCATGTGTTACCTTTAATACTTGCTCTTCCTCTTTTGCCTTCCTTCAAATTTTTTGTTCATACTGTTAGTCCTTGAGAAGGATGGTTTTGATGATAAAAACCTTAGGACTTGTTATAAAATATAAATACTAACATTATAGTTTAGATATATATATATATATGTATATGCAGGATAAAAAAAGGAAGGTACCAAGAATGAAGACTGTATAGTATAGAGATACAAGACTGGTGAATTTAAACATCAAAGATATCAAGATTGAAGACTCATGAGTATCAAGAAATCAAGTTATCAAGAGTTCAAGATTTTAATAGTACAAGATAAGTATCGAGTTTATAATTATGTTAAAACTTCTTGAAAGCACTTACATCTTTATTCGAAATTTATTCGTGGAATGGAATCCACTTCGAGCCTGTTAAAGGAATGGAACACTAGTGGGATGGAACCCACGACAATATCTAGTGGAACATATAGTGGTCCTATTTTAATATCCACTAATTTTATAAAAATGATTTTTCAAAAATATATCTCTTATTTTAAATGTTTTCAAAACCTTCTTTTCAAAAAGACATCTCTCTTGTTTGAAATATTTTAGCCTCAAAACTATCTTTATCATTTTTAATATTTTGATTTCAAAATTGTCATTGATTGTAAACTATCTCTTGTTTTAAATATTTAGCTTTAAAATATTTACTCAGATTTTAAATCACTTTATAGATTAATATTATATATATTAAAAATTACTTTCTAAACTCTTTTATATGTTTAAACTATATTCAAATATATTTACAAAGTTTAGAAATTGTTTTGACAAATTATAAAAACCAATTTTAATAAGAAAATCAAAATCACCAATTTTGCCTAGAGCATGTCGACATCCCTCAACCCCCCATGTCGACATGGTGCCCGTTAAATTCAAAATTCAAATTTTCAAAAGAAGTTTCTATTCATCGTATCCTTTCACGAATAGATATGGTTGTTGATTTCCTATAAATACCAGTAGTTCTAAATGAATTTATCATCAGATTTCACTTGTTTTCTCTTCTCTTCATCTTCCACATTTATCCTAAAGAATCCCAAACTATACTCTACCGAAATACCAAGTGAATCAAACTTGATTAACACTTGTTTGATTCTCTGCCTCTCTCTCCATAAGATCGGAGTGCTATTCAGAGTTATAGGATTATTTGTAAATCAAACTGTTGAGTAAAAGGTGCGGTTGAGCCTTGAAATCAATTAGGTGTGATTGTTGCCCCGGAAATCGATTAGGTGATCTTGTGGCCCAGTAAATCAAGAGAGTTTGCCCTAGACTCGAATACAGGAGGGTGTACCTCGTGGCCTTGAAATCGAGGGTGTAATCTGGGAGATTATTTTTGATAAGAAATCCATACGTTTGTACGGGACTGGATGTAGGGTAACTCCGAACCAGTATAAAATCCTGGTGTGTTCTTTCCTTTACTGCTTTTATTTATTATTTGCATCTGTGTCTAATTCTGTGATTATATCTGTGTCTGTGAATTGCATTTGTTGGTGATTAAATTTACATAAGTTTCAAAAAGATTTAGAAAATCCACAAAAAACTATTCACCCCCCTCTAGTGTTATTCCAGCCTTAAGATCCATAATCTGCATTTCTCACATTTGGATCAAAGCAAGGTTTTCTGTAACAACCCGCATATTTTACGATTGTATATTTAAATGTTTTATTTAAATATAGCATCGTTAATTGGATTAAAGTCTGAAATGTTACTTTTTTTTAAGCAGTCGAATTGGGACTCGAGACCACTTCCATTGAGTCCAAATTGGCATTTACAACTTCTTTGAGTATATACATCGATATGTTTGAAGTTGAGTAGAATTTTGCTATTTTTCTATTTTGGGCTTTGGGTTTGGGTTTCAACCCACTAACCCAACATAATACCCTAACTCCACCCTACTCCTCTTCATTCATTCATTCCATTTCCTAACACTTTCAAGCTAAAGAAAAATGGGGGAAAGAAAGGGAAATTAAAATTCCTAAGCCCTAGTTCACTTAGGAAATTCAATTTTTTGCTCTAAAATCAAGGATAAGCTTAGGTAAGCATCCTCTTCTTCTTGTCCACCTCAATCTCTCTCCAATTTCAGAAATTTCTTATAACCTAACTTAGGAAATATTTGCTTATGATCTTATATTGGAGCTTCTAGAGTTGAAGTTGAAGTGTGGTTGATCTTTCCTTTGTTTTAAAGCTTCTAACTTGTTGTTTTGGGTTTAAAGGTGAGTTCTTTAACTCACATCTATGTCTATAACTTTCATTGTTGTTAGGTATGAATTCCTAACATTTATTCATGTTCATTTGCTTTTGATTTGAATTGATTTGGTGAATTTTCCAAATTTTGCTGTTTTGAAGTCAAAATCTTTAAAGATCCTATCTTGGATATTTGGACGTGTTATTTAGGGTGCATGGAGTTCCTACTTCTATTGTTAGCGATCGTGATCCATTATTTACTAGTGGATTTTGGAAAGGTCTTCAAAAAGCTTTGGGAACAAAACTTAATTTTAGCAACGCTTATCATCCTCAGTCCGATGGACAAACCGAGCGTGTGAATAAAACTCTTGAAGATCTTCTACGTGCATGTGTTCTTGATTTTGGTGGAAATTAGAAAGATCATATTTCTCTTGTTGAGTTTTCTTATAATAATAGCTTCCAATCTAGTATTGGTATGGCACCTTTCGAGGCACTCTACGGAAGGCCGTGCCGATCTCCTTCTTGTTGGCTTGAGACTGGTGAGAAGCAGGATTTAGGTCCAGATTTTATTCGTGATGCCACAAAAAAGATTGACCTTATTCGTCATAGGATGAAAGAAGCTCAAAGTAGACAAAAATCCTATGCCGATAACCGAAGAAGGAAATTAGAATTTTCTGTGGGAGATTTTGTATTCATTCGTGTTTCACCTATGAAGGGTGTTGTGCGTTTCAGTCGATCGGGAAAATTAGCACCTCGATATATTGGTCCATTTCCCATCACCGAACGTATTAGTTCCGTGGCTTATCACCTTTTGTTACCGGCTCAATTTTCTGCTATTCATGACGTATTCCACGTCTCTCAACTACGGAAATGCCTTAGAGATTCCGATTCTATTCTTGAGCCCGGTGTTATTGAAGAAATTGAAGTTTCGCCAAATTTGACTTATGAGCAACATCATATTCATATCATTGCTACGGAGGTTAAATGCCTTCGAAATAAAGATGTTCCGCTTGTGAAAGTTCAATGGTCCTCAAATCCTAAGGATTGCTCTTGGGAATCCAGAGAATTCATCGAGCGAACACATTCGGACTTACTCTCTCGTGCTCCTTATGGTGAACTTCTCATTTCAAAATTTCTTCTTTTGTGTTGGTTATTCCTTAGTATGGTTGTTACTTTTTATTTTCTTCTAAAGTATTGCAAGGACGCAATTTCTTTAAGGAGGGGAGTTTGTAACAACCCGCATATTTTATGATTGTATATTTAAATGTTTTATTTCAAGATAGTATCGTTAATCGGATTAAAGTCCGAAATGTTACTTTTTGTAAATAGTTGAATTGGGACTCGAGACCACTTCCATTGAGTCCAAAATGGCATTTACAACTTCTTTGAGTATAAACATCGATATGTTTGGAGTTGAGTAGAATTTTGCTATTTTTCTATTTTGGGCTTTGGGTTTGGGTTTCAGCCCACTAACCCAACATAATACCCTAACTCCACCCCACTCCTCTTCATTCATTCATTCCATTTCCTAACACTTTCAAGCTAAAGAAAAATGGGGGAAAGAAAGGGAAATTAAAATTCCTAAGCCCTAGTTCACTTAGGAAATTCAAGTTTTTGCTCTAAAATCAAGGAGAAGCTTAGGTAAGCATCCCCTTCTTCTTCTCCACCTCAATCTCTCTCCAATTTCAGAAATTTCCTATAACCTAACTTAGGAAATATTTTCTTATGATCTTAGATTGGAGCTTCTAGAGTTGAAGTTGAAGTGTGGTTGATCTTTCCTTTGTTTTAAAGCTTCTCACTTGTTATTTTGGGATTAAAGGTGAGTTATTTAACTCACATCTATGTCTATAACTTTCATTGTTGTTAGGTATGAATTCCTAACATTTATTCATGTTCATTTTCTTTTGATTTGAATTGATTTGGTGAATTTTCCAAATTTTGGTGTTTTGAAGTCAAAATCTTTAAAGATCCTGTCTTGTATATTTGGACGTGTTATTCGGGGTGTATCGAAGAGCCTATAGGACTGGGTTGTCGCTTGGCATAAATCCCTAGCCTCCGTCGTTCGTCCGATCACTTCCGAATCATTTTGGCCATCATTGGCCCAGGATAATTGTTGCCTAGAAATGGCAACCAGACGTCTGGTTGGAAGGTCCAGACGTCTGGTTAGGGCCTCAGATGAAAAAAAACGCAGAGAACGGAATCAGACGTCTGATACAACCTTTCAGACGTCTGATACAACTTTCCAAACGTCTGATACAACCTTTCAGACGTCTGGAAGGTTTCTGGAATATTTCCAGAACCCAAATCCAGACGCCTGGATGAACCCCTAGACGTCAGGAACTGTTCATTTTGCCTATTTTGGCTGTTTTTTTAGTGGATTTCCCATTTTAATCGATTTTTGTCGATCCGGTTAGTTGTTATCACTTATTATCAACTTTGATGACTTCTTTCTTTAGATTTTTGGGAATATCCATTTGATGGATTTGATATCAATTTTTATGGATTTAATTCACATTGTCGTATGTGAATTTTTGGTGATAGATTGTTTTTACAATCATTTCTGTGATTTGTCACTTTTAAATACAAAGGTTTTTATACTAGTAGTAAATACTCAAACTCTTTCACAAAAATGATTTCAACATTACTTTTAATCTATGCAGTTAATGCCCCGCTATTACACCGCTATAACCCCGCTATATCTCATAGCGAGGTTCTGCCGCTACGATATTTCCATATAGCCCCACAATATAGCCTTTCCGCTTTAATCACCGCTATTTCCGCTATATCCCATTATTTCCGCTATTCCCGCTATATCTTCTTTAATAAAATGAATTGAAAAATTCAATTTATACATTATAAAAATTAGGAAACTAATTTATTTGATTTAATTTTTAATATATTTTCAGAAATGAAAATACTATAATATTCTACTAAATTCAATTATGTTATATAACAGTTTTACGTTTATTTAAAGTATATTCGCACATGTTTTTATTTAAAAATTATTTATGTATTAGTTATAATTCAATTGAATGATAATTTTTCATTTAATTACCTTTTATATATTCGTAAAAACATTAAGTATGAGTTTTATATGCTATTTTAAAGCCATCCGCTATATCCTGCTATATCCTCGCTGTATCCCCGCTATGACTTTTTGCACCTCCGCCGCTTTGAATCTGCCGAGCGCTTTAACTGCACAGCTTTTAATACAAAGCTTGTTTTTAAATCCGTTTTCCAATCTATTAGTATATACAAACCTTTACTTCATTCGTATGAGAAATCCAACTAAACGACTTAGCAAAACAAGTGGTATGAAACTCTTGCGTTTAATTCGTCGGTTAATTCTTGGACTTGTTCGATTGAACTCCCGTGACAATTTTCGGGTGGAAATCTACAATCTGTTCGTAAATATTTAAGTTAAGCTAGTGGTTATGGGACATGAAGCCTAACTCATTTATTTACTAGCTTAGTGTAATTTACACTTATTTTTGGGTGGAAGTCTACAATCTGTTCGTAAATATTTAAGTTAAGCTAGTGGTTATGGGACATGAAGCCTAACTCATTTATTTACTAGCTTAATGTAATTTACATTTATTGATCAATAATGATCATTTTGAGATTTAGACTAGCGATGTGAGATGTCTCTTTGTTTGCGTGGGGGATTAAACCCCGTTTGTGGAGCTTCGGCTCAAATTGGTGGGGTAGCGACCCATGGTCTTCGGGCCGTTTATGGAGCTACGGCTCAAACTTGATGGTTAGCGACCATGGAATAGCGTTCCGTTTGTGACACACGTGTTGGTGAGTTTTCATGCTCCTGTTTGTGATAGGCCTTCCCCTTTTTGTGATTTCTGGATTTCTAGTTGATGATTTCTAGAATTTGTGTTTCACCAATTTTTGCGATTGGCATTGGTATGTTTTGTCAATATTTGTGTTTTGGTGAATAAGTTATAGAATATGACATTCTTTTTAGTGTTTGAGAATATTTGAGATATTGTATGATTTTTGTTGTTATCAAATGTATGCTTGTCAAAGCATGGCATTATTGTTATCATATATTTTTGTTATATCTCTTATCCTATCTAATCTTATATGATATTTATAGCTAGACTGATCCGTTTATTGTTTTTCTTCTTAAATAATACTCGGGTCAGACCGAGGTGTTTCAGGTGCTTCCATTTGACTTCTTAGCAGGGGCTAGCTTCTGACTTTTGGCTAACTACTTTAGCTTAGTAGTTTTTGCTTTTATACAATCGAGATAGAGACTCCTTGATGTATACTTATTCTTTTTCTTAGCACTTGTACCTATTCTTTTGTTATGAAGTGGATCTTGTATGACCACTATTTTGATGTACACTTTTATGTGTTATATTCATATCTGTTTCCGCCTTTGTGATATGAATATCTATGACTGATTTGTGTTATGCTTATTTCTATATTTGTTTCCAAAGCCCACATAGCCACTGTGTAGTAGCTTTGAGTTTGTATTTGATATGTCGGATTTCCACTTGAAAAGAAATTTTCATACTATCTGACATATCGGTACTCGCACAAAGCAATTACACAGATGGTCGCTCCTCAACAGCCTTATTCTTCATGCTAGTCGACGGCATTACCTCGTAGTGTCCTTGGCTAGTGTGAGTATAGAGGTGGGGCGTCACAGCTTGGTATCAGAGCCAAACTTCGGAACAATATGAAATATTATAACAAGGATCATTGTCCTAAGTCTCTCTTAGGAACTATGCCTTAGGATTTAATCCGAGTCTTTGGACCTGTTCTATCCTATTTCTTTTATGATGCCTTGTTTTATCAATCAAGTTTGTTTGATATTCATTCTAAGAATAACCTGTTCCTCTTCTTTCTTTCTTTCTTTCTTAAAGAAGAGAAATGGTTAGATCTGGCAGTCCTAGCACTGGTCAATCTAGTAGTCCTTCTCTGGATGGCGTATTCATGTCTGCCCAACAACTTTTGGATCTTGTAAAGAATCAAAGGTTTATCTATGCTTTGAGTAAGAACCCCAAAAAGGTTTTACCTCTGAAATTAGAAGTGCCTTTCGACCAGTTTGTAGATATCACTCTTCGACTAGAAGAGGCCAATAAAGAAAGTGATGTTGAAGTTGTGGATGCCAAACAAAACTTCAACATCAACAAGAAGAGGCATATTAAGTTCAAAAGCCCTAATCCCAACAAGAAAGTAAAGAAACAACTTCGGTAGCAAAGACTCCAATCCCTAATCATGGAGTATGCTACAATTGTAGTTCTAAGGACCACTATGCAAATAAGTGTCTGAAGCCCCTTACTTGTCGCTATTGCAAAAGTTTGGGTCATCTTTTATCTTCATGTTCCAAACATCAAGGCAAGAAAGAGGGTAAGCTAAATGTTGCGCAAGCTTCTAGTAACACTTCTCTTGGTCAAGGTATTTCTCATTCTGTCCTTGATGGCATTATTTTGTTTCGTGATTATCCTATTCGAATTCTTTTGATACGAGTGCATCTCCGTCTTTTATATCAAAAGAACTTGTTGATACTTTTTCTTTAAATATTATGGGCTTGATGACTTCACTGAGAATTGCGAATCCGGTTGGTGGATCTGCAACACTCAGTTTACTTTGTAAAAATGTCGAGATTGTTTTATGTGATTATGCTTTCCATCCCGATTTGCATATTATGCGTTACTTAGGTTTCGGAATGATTTTGGAAATGGATTGGCTTAACCATTATAAAGCCCACATCCTATGTCCCGTGAGGACTATCCATCTTTGACATTCTCAATCTGTTAAGCAGATCTCTATTGTTCTTAATGATTTTGATTTCCAAATTCGGTGGCATCATTTTATTCTCTAAACCCACATGATGAGGAAAATGTTATTTCTCTCATTCAAGTAGTTGGGAATTTTTCGGTATATTTGAGCTTGTCTTAGGATTACCACCTAAGCGATCTATTGAGTGGTGTTAAGGTTTTTCCAGCTCGACCTTACCACCGGTTTTCATCAGCTTCGTATTGCAAAGGATAACATTCCTTTGACATCATTCTGTACTCGTTACATATCTGATGAATAGCTCGTTATGTCATTCGGTTTGACGAACCCTCCAGCTTATTTCATCCATCTTATGAATCGAGTATTCTACGAATATCTCGATGAGTCCATCCTTGTATTCATTGATTATAGGTGAAAACGTCAATTTAAAATTGCAAATCTTTCTAATAAGATATATTTATAAGTATAATTAAATTTTGTTCTTAAAACGAGCAAAGAATATTCGTAAAATTTTAAGAGACACGTTTATCAAATAGAAGATGATTTTGTGTTGTATTGCCCATTGAGTGCTTTAAGAATTTTGGTCGATGCGCATGATCAATGTTATCGATAGGAATCTCCTAAACGCTATGATGAGACAGTCAGACACAGTAAATTGACTTGTAAAAAGTAAATTTTTCTAAAAAGATGATTACATAAAGTTCATTATAATTTTGAATGTCTTAGCTTTTCGGGAAAGAGGATCATTTAAAAGAACTCCTTTCCGATACTCCTATTCTTGTTATTCCCAAAGGGAACCAAGACTTTATTGTTTATACCGATGCTAGTCGTGTTGGTTTGGGAGTCGTTCTCATGCAAAGGGAACGTGTTATTGCTTATGCTTCTAGGCAATTAAAGCCTACCAAGACAAGATATGCCACTCATGATTTAGAGCTCGCGGTCATTTTTTTCGCCCTTAGAATTTGGCGTCATTATCTTTTGGGAGAGAAATTTGTTCTCTACACCGATCATAAATCTTTTAAGTATTTATTTTCTCGAAAGGAACTTAATTTGCGTCAACAACGTTGGCTCGAGTTCCTTGCATCTTATGATCTTGATATTCTCTATACTCCCGGAAAGGGTAATCGAGTTGCCGATGCCCTTAGTCGTAAGCAACAAGCGGTTGTTTCAATGATGATATCCGAATGGAATGATCTCGAGACTTTATCCACTTGTGAGATTTGAGATCGTGAATCCAATCTATGTTCATCTCTTGTTTTGTGTAGCCTTGAGGCTCATCCGTCTCTTTTAGACCGCATCCTTGAAGCTCAAAAGCAAGATCCCAAATTGGCTCTTCTTAGGCAAAGTTGTAGGGATCAAAATAAAGTTGATGGTTTGAAAGACTTTTATATTGATGCTCGCAGAGGCATTCGAAAATTTGGTAGACTTATTGTGCCAAATATTTGTGATCTTCGTAAAGACATTTTAGAAGATTCTCATCGTTCTATATTTACCATTCATCCAGGTAGTAGTAGCGACTTTATTATTGGGATGGAATGAAATCTGATATTGCTAACTTTATTAAGCGTTGCATGACTTGCCAACTCGTAAGGGCCGAGCATCCAAGGCCCGGTGGGTTATTGCAACCTTTGGACATTCCAATTTGGAAGTGGGATCAAATTTCCATGGACTTTATTGACGGTCTTCCCTGTTCTCGTTTGGGTCATGACAGTCTATGAGTGATTGCAGATAGACTTACAAAATCCACCTATTTTCTTCCCGTTCGGTCCAATCGGACCGTACCTCTTTTGGCTAAACTCTATGTCAAAGAAATTTTTAAATTGCATGGAGTTCCTACTTCTATTGTTAGCGATCGTGATCCATTATTTACTAGTGGATTTTGGAAAGGTCTTCAAAAAGATTGGGGAACAAAGCTAAATTTTAGCACCGCTTATCATCCTCAGTCCGATGGACAAATCGAGCGTGTGAATCAAACTCTTGAAGATCTTCTTCATGCATGTGTTCTTGATATTGGTGGAAATTGGGAAGATCATATTTCTCTTGTTGAGTTTTCTTATAATAATAACTTCCAATCTAGTATTGGTATGGCACCTTTTGAGGCACTCTACGGAAGGCCGTGCCGATCTCCTTCTTGTTGGCTTGAGGCAGTGAGAAGTTGGTTTTAGGTCCAGATTTTATTCATAATGCCAAAGAAAAGATTGACCTTATTCGTCATAGGATGAAAGAAGCTCAAAGTAGACAAAAATCCTATGTCGATAACCGAAGAAGGAAATTAGAATTTTCTATGGGAGATTTGGTATTCATTTGTGCTTCACCTATGAAGGGTGTTGTGCGTTTCAGTTGATCGGAAAAATAAGCACCTCGATATATTGGTCCATTTCCCATCATCGAACGCATTGGTTCCATGGATTATCGCCTTTTGTTACCGGCTCAATTTTCTGTTATTCATGACGTATTCCATGTCTCTCAACTACGGAAATGCCTTAGAGATTCCGATTCTATTCTTGAGCCCGGTGTTATTGAAGAAATTGAAGTTTTGCCTAATTTGACTTATGAGCAACATCCTATTCGTATCATTGCCACAGAGGTTAAACGCCTTCGAAATAAAGATGTTCCGCTTGTGAAAGTTCAATGGTCCTCAAATCCTAAGGATTGCTCTTGGGAATCTAGAGAATTCATCGAGCGAACACATCCGGACTTACTCTCTCGTGCTCCTTATGGTGAACTTCTCATTTCAAAATTCCTTCTTTTGTGTTGGTTATGCCTTAGTATGGTTGTTACTTTTATTTTCTTATTAAGTATTGCGAGGACACAATTTCTTTAAGGAGGGGAGTTTGTAACAACCCGCGTATTTTACGATTGTATATTTAAATGTCTTATTTAAATATAGCATCGTTAATCGGATTAAAGTTTGAAATGTTACTTTTGTAAACAGTCGAATTGGGACTCGAGACCACTTCCATTGAGTCCAAAATGGTTTTTACAACTTCTTTGAGTATAAAATCGATCTGTTTGGAGTTGAGTAGAATTTTGCTATTTTTCTATTCTGGGCTTTGGGTTTGGGTTTCAGCCCACTAACACAACATAATACCCTAACTCCACCCCACTCCTCTTCATTCATTCATTCATTCCATTTCCTAACACTTTCAAGCTAAAGAAAAATGGGGGAAAGAAAGGGAAATTAAAATTCCTAAGCCCTAGTTCACTTAGGAAATCAAGTTTTTTCTCTAAAATCAAGGAGAAGCTTAGGTAAGCATCCCCTTTTTCTTCTCCACCTCAATCTCTCTCCAATTTTAGAAATTTCCTATAACCTAACTTAGGAAATATTTGCTTATGATCTTAGATTGGAGCTTCTAGAGTTGAAGTTGAAGTGTGGTTGATCTTTCCTTTGTTTTAAAGCTTCTCACCTGTTGTTTTGGGTTTAAAGGTGAGTTCTTTAACTCACATCTATGTCTATAACTTTCATTGTTGTTAGGTATGAATTCCTAACATTTATTCATGTTCATTTGCTTTTGATTTGAATTGATTTGGTGAATTTTCCAAATTTTGGTGTTTTGAAGTCAAAATCTTTAAAGATCCTATCTTTGATATTTGGACGTGTTATTCGGGGTGTATCGAAGAGCCTATAGGACTGGGTTGTTGCTTGGCATAAATCCCCAGCCTCCGTCGCTCGTCCGATCGCTTTCGAATCATTTTGGCCATCATTGGCCTAGGCAAGTTGTTGCCCAGAAATGGCAACCAAACGTCTGGTTGGAAGGTCCAGACGTCTGGTTAGGGCAGCAGATGAAAAAAACGCAGAGAACAGAATCAGATGTCTAATACAACCTTTCAGACGTCTGATACAACTTGCCAGACGTTTGATACAACCTTTCAAACGTTTGGAAGGTTTTCTGGAATATTTCCAGAACCCAAATCCAGACGTCTGGATGAATCCCCAGACGTTTGGAACTGTTCATTTTGCCTATTTTGGCTGTTTTTGAGTGGATTTCCAATTTTAATCGATTTTTGTCGATCCAGTTAGTTGTTATCGCTTATTATCGACTTTGATGCCTTCGTTCTTTGGATTTTTGGGAATATCCATTTGATGGATTTAATATCGATTTTTATGGATTTAATTCACATTAGCGTATGTGAATTTTTGGTGATAGATTGTTTTTACAATCATTTCTGTGATTTGTCACTTTTAAATACAAAGGTTTTTATACTAGTAGTAAATACTCAAACTTTTTCACAAAAATGATTTCAACATTACTTTTAATACAATGCTTGTTTTTAAATCCGTTTTCCAATCTATTAGTATATATAAACCTTTACCTCATTCGTATGAGAAATCCAATAAACGACTTAGCAAAACAAGTGGGATGAAACGCTTGCGTTTACTTCATCGGTTAATTCTCAGACTTGTTCGATTGAACTCCCGTGACAATTTTCGAGTGGAAATCTACAATCTGTTCGTAAATATTTAAGTTAAGCTAGTGGTTATGGGACATGAAGCCTAACTCATTTATTTACTAGCTTAGTGTAATTTACACTTATTTTCGAGTGGAAGTCTACAATCTGTTTGTAAATATTTTAGTTAAGCTAGTGGTTATTCGACATGAAGCCTAACTCATTTATTTACTAGCTTAATGTAATTTACACTTATTGATCAATGATGATCGTTTTGAGATTTAGACTAGCGATGTGCGATGTCTCTTTGTTTGCGTGGGGGATTAAACCCCGTTTGTGGAGCTTCGACTCAAATTGGTGGGGTAGCGACCCATGGTCTTCGGGTCGTTTGTGGAGCTTCGGCTCAAACTTGATGGTTAGCGACCATGGAATAGCGTTACATTTGTGACACAGGTGTTGATGAGTTTTCATGCTCCCGTTTTTGATAGGGCTTCCCCTTTTTGTGATTTCTGGATTTCTAGTTGATGATTTCTAGAATTTGTGTTTCACCGATTTTTGCGATTGGCATTGGTATGTTTTGTCAATATTTGTGTTTTGGTGAATAATTTAAAGAATATGACATTCTTTTTAGTGTTTGAGAATATTTGAGATATTGTATGATTTTTGTTGTTATCAAATGTATGCTTGTCAAAGCATGGCATTATTGTTATCATATATTTTTGTTGTATCTCTTATCATATCTCATCTTATATGATATTTATAGCTAGACTGATCCGTTTATTATTTTTCTTCTTAAATAATACTTGGGTCAGACCGAGGTGTTTCAGGTGCTTCCATTTGACTTCTTAGCAAGGCTAGCTTCTGACTTTTGGCTAACTACTTTAGCTTAGTAGTTTTTGCTTTTATACATTTGAGATAGAGACTCCTTGATGTATACTTATTCTTTTTCTTAGCACTTGTACCTATTCTTTTGTTATGAAGTGGATCTTGTATGACCACTATTTTGATGTACACTTTTATGTGTTATATTCATATCTGTTTCCGCCTTTGTGATATGAATATTTGTGACTGATTTGTGTTATGCTTATTTCTATATATTTTTTCGAAGCCCACATAGCCACTGTGTAGTAGCTTTGAGTTTGTATTTGATATGTCGGATTTCCACTTGAAAAGAAATTGTATACTATTTGACATATCGGTACTCGCACAAAGCAATTACAAAGATGGTCGCTCCTCAACAGCCTTATTCTTCATGCTAGTCGACAGCATTACCCCGTAGTGTCCTTGGCTAGTGTGAGTATAGAGGTAGGGCGTCACATTTTCAAAGTTTTCATAATCTGAATTTTTGAAAAGTTTTTAAAAATGGCTACCAACACTGGTTCTGTTAACACTATCACTAGTTCATTTGTAGAGGGTCAGTCTACTGCCAGACCACCAATTTTTAATGGCAGTAACTATGCATATTGGGCATGTAGAATGAAAATATACTTACAGTCAATAGGATTAGACACTTGGAATATCACACAGACTTAATATTCTGAACCTACAATTAATTTTGCACAGTGGACTGCTGAGCACAGACTATTGCTCAAAATAATTCCAAAGCAATGAATATTTTATTTTATTCACTTGATAGGAATGAATTCAATAGAGTATCTGTTTGTAAGTCTGCATATGATATTTGGAAAACTTTACAAGTTACTTATGAAGGAACAAGCAAAGTTAAACAGACCAAAATATCCAAACTCACGAATCAGTTTCAATTATTCAAAATGAATTCTAATGAGTCCATTTCAGATATGTATAGTAGATTTCAGGATATTGTGCATTCTCTAATATCATTGGGAAAAAGTTTTTCCGAAGAAGATCAAGTCAGAAAAATAATAAATTCTCTTACTCCGGAATGGGATCAGAAAACTCTTACAATTGAAGAAGCAAATGATATCAGTACTTTAAAGATTGAAGAATTGATTGGAAATTTAATGTCATTTGAAGTACTAATGCAAGAGAGAAGAGTTAGCAAGGCATTCGAAAAGAAGTCAATTGCATTCAATGCATTAACAGATGGATCAGAATCAGGAAGTGATGATGATGAAGAAATAGCTTTCATGACAAGGAATTTTTGGAAGTTTCTAAAATACAGAAAGATAAACAACCTCAAAAAGAATGATCATAGGAATTCTGGAAATCATAATGAAGTACCAAACCACGTCAAATGTTTCAACTGTGACGAACCAGGTCATCTCAAAAGAGACTATCTGCACACTGATAAGCAAAAGTTTCCTACAAGCAATGATTATACAAAGAAAAGAAAGAGAGCATACCGTTACACTACACGATTCAGACTCAGACTCATCCTCAAGCGATGATGATCAGAAGACAGAAAATTCAAATATGTGCTTTACGGCTGTTCATGATTCTGATGATCTCAGAGATACGAGACTAGAAAAAGGTACACGTTTACAATATATTGGTTGAAATTGTTTGCTTAAAATTGATTGATTGTTTGAATGTTTTTGTTTGAATTTTAATTTTTTATTATGTTTATGTTTATTTTTATTTTTGAATATTATAATATTTTTTTATTAAAGTAATATTATTATATTAAATATTACTCCAGAGAATATATAGACATTAAAAATAAATTATAAATATATAGAGATTAAAGTATATAGGAAAATATAAGTCACATGAATTCTCTGACCCATGTCGACATGGTCCTACCCATGATGTCGACATCCCTGTCAAAAATTTGAAATTCAAATTTGAATTCAAATCTTTGAACTTCCCTCCACCTTTTCACCAACTCTAATGTTCTGGAAAGGTACCTCTTGACCAGAGAACATGACTATTGAAAATCTATTCATGTCCCTTATCTTATCATACCTTTTCACTTTCATTTTAAACTTCAAACTTTCTTTCACTCTTTCAAACTTTCTACTCTCTTCAAAAATGGCTTCTTCAAGCACTCCATCCACAATGAGGCTGTCTAAAACCATCAAAGAGTATCTCTATAATGATCCAGAAGCAATCAAGGCTTATATAAGCTATGCTAATTATAGAAAAGTTCATACGGGAAAGTTTGCTATCTTTAGCGATTTCTCTACATATGAATCAATACTATTCTTGAAGAGAACCATATTCTTAGTCTTTTTGACAATTCTGAAAATGATTTTGTTTGTTATCCAAATCTTGTTAAAATGTTTTATGCAAATTTGAATCGCGGTTTTCATGAAGGAAATGAAAATGAAATTTGAAGTAGTGTTAAAGGCACTAAAATTATTTTAAATTGTGAAATTTTGGGCAACATTCTCAATTGCAAGAATTCGGGAATGGATCTTTCTACTTTTAATATTGATGAACATGATCATGAGACATTTCATCACATTTTCGAAGGAGATGACAACTTTGAATTTAAAAACCGTAACTTTCGTCCGAAAGCACGTATTGTTAATCTTCTTTTGCAACATACTATCACTCCTAGATCGGGAAATTTCAATAACCCGACTTTAAAAGTTTGTAAAGCTCTTTTTGCCATTTTTGGTCATTATGACATTAATTGGGCGCAAGTGATTATGGATGAACTTCGTCCTAAATATTTGGAAATGGGTGAGAATACTTTGTATCATGGAATCTATCTCACTCGCATTTTTAATTATTTTGGTGTTGATTACAAAAGGGAAGAATTTGTTTCAAGAAAAGTGTTTAATCATGCCAATATTTCTCTTATGAAAATTCCTTTCATATTTCAACAATATGAATCTCTTGCCGAAAAGGATGAAAGGTTGGCACATGAAGAGATGGAGGAAGAAAATGGGGAAAAAGAAAAAGAAGAAGAAGGGGAGGAAATGGAAATTGAAGAAGAAAATGAAGATACCTCCTTGGAAAGTATTGAATTTTCCTAACAATCCTTCCAACAAAAGACTCCTCAAAAATCAAAAGATCATAATGGAAAATCAACGGATTCTCAAAAGATCCGTTAGTAAGAAATTGGATAAAATGACCACTAATATGAACAAGTTCTTTGCTAAAGTTGGTCGGAAACTTGGCTTATCATCATCCTCCTCATCCTCTAGCACATTCTAAAAACTAGGATGTGATGTACTAGTTTATTTTGTATGAACTTGTATTGCTCTTTTATCATGTTATGTAGTATCTCATGTATTAACTCATTTATCTATAAAAAAAATTATCTATCTTATGTTTTTCTACCTTATTGTGTCTCCGGAATAAATGTTAGTATAGTATATAAGTTTATATATATACATACTTATTCATAAAACAAAGAAGACACATAGATTAACATACCCATGTCGACATACCCCAACCCACTATGTCGACATATAACTGTCTGATTAGGTTATTTTTAAAATTTTGAAATTAAAATAACCAACTCATGTCTATTCATTTTAAACGAATTTTTGCCTATTTAAATACCTGTTCATTCCAGAAATTTGTAATCTCTTCATTTCTACTTATCTCTATTTATATCTTTTAACTATTTATCAAAAATGCCTTCCTCTTCTCAAACTCTAAGTGAAAATCTTGAAGAAACTCTCAATTCATTCAAGAATATACTTAATTTTATTCTCCGCAATCAAAGGCACTTAGAACTAAGTCAAATGCAGATGATAAAAGAACAAGAGAAGCATTTCAATGCCCTCCGTTGGATGATTTCTGCCCTAAATAAAGATGATCTCGATGCAAATCCTGAAGAAACTTTAATTCAAGATAATGAAGATTGGGAAGATATTAAAAAGGATCCTATCTTTGGAGAAGAAGGATGGGTTGAAGTTCCTAAAATTATTTGATCTCCTTATGGTTTGAATTGCTTGTTTTTGAATTGTTTGATTTGATTTGAATTGTTTGATTTGATTTGAATTGTTTGATTTGATTTAAATTATTTGATTTGCTTTGATTAGAATTGATTTGATTTGAATGGAATGTGTAAAATTATATGAAACATAGTATATGTTTATTGGACTTAAACTATCATATTGGTTATGTTTTCATTAATTAACTCATGTTATTATATATATACTCTATCTTAATTTGTCACTGGTACTCCAATATAAGACTAAGGGGGAGTTATATTAGTTTAGGATTAGTTTTTGTTGATGACAAAGGGGGAGAAATATAAAATATGGTAGTTAGGCTTAGATTAAGGGGGAGTTATTAGTTTTAAGGGGAGTTATTAGTTTTAGGGGGAGTTATTGTGAAGGAGAAGTATATTTTATAAACATAGGTTGTCATCATCAAAAAGGGGGAGATTGTTAGTCCTTGAGAAGGATGGTTTTGATGACAACGACCTTAGGACTTGTTATAAAATATAAATACTAACATTATAGTTTAGATATATATATGTATATGCAGGATATAAACATGCAGGTACCAAGAATGAAGACTGTACAGTATAGAGATACAAGACTGATGAATATAAAGATCAAAGTTATCAAGATTGAAGACTCATGAGTATCAAGAAATCAAGTTATCAAGAGTTCAAGATTTTAATAGTACAAGATAAGTATCGAGTTTATAATTATGTTAAAACTTCTTGAAAGCACTTACATCTTTATCGAAATTTATTCATGGAATGGAATCCACTTCGAGCCTATTAAAGGAATGGAACCCTAGTGGGATGGAACCCACGACAATATCTAGTGGATCATATAGTGGTCCTATTTTGATATCCACTAATTTTATAAAAATGATTTTTCAAAAATATATCTCTTATTTTAAATGTTTTCAAAACCTTCTTTTCAAAAAGACATCTCTCTTGTTTGAAATATTTTAGCCTCAAAACTATCTTTATCATTTTTAATATTTTGATTTCAAAATTGTCCACTACAAGAAAACTATTTTTAGTTGCATTAATTGGTGGCGTTTTAAATTTTGTGCAACTGTTGGTAATTTTACAATATAAAAATAAACAAAGAAACGCGGCTAATTCTCCCGCCAGTAATTCGTGGAATTTTTTGCTAAAGTTTTTTGTGGCCGCTCAAATTTCCTTTACCACTTTTTCTTCTTCTCAAACTACTCCACTTAAAAAAAATTATTCGTCTCTTCCATTTTACTCCACAAGCCCTAATTTTCCTAATTCAAAAACTACGACCGAACTAAAATAAAGCAAACGCGATTTTAAAAGCAGAATTCCAAGTTTCACGAATCAAAATCCCAATTACCAAAATCAAAACCCCCAACCCAGGCTTCGAACTGGATTTAGGTGATTGTGGAATGAATGCGGAGGCGGTGAAGGTGATTTCAAGTGGAGCGGTGGTGGATCAATTCGAGGAGGCGCTGCTGTAAGAGACGAAGGCGAGTTTGAGTTCGAGATTTCGAACAGCCGAAGTTGCGAATTTCAGGTGTGTGTCTGCCATTTTCTTGCTTTTAGTTTATTGTGTCAAATATTTTTTATCAGTACATTGCAAATTAGATACTAATAAAATGAAGGAAAATTTATGTATATATAATTGTAGATCACTTTGCGGGTTCAATAAAAACATGCCTATTTGCAAACTTATTAAAAACATGGGTATATTTCTGCCACATCAGTTGTACAATGGTTTTCCCAATTAGGATGTAGCAAGCACACTAGTTCGGATCAAGCTATGTTGCCCTCTTAAAGTTACTTTAGAGCCAAAAGCACTTTGTGTTGCTAGTCCATGGTAAGGAAGTAGCATTAGAACTCAAAACAGAGAAGTGCAGCTTCCGGGGATGAGGGTCAACGTATATTCTTTGTATGTATTGATTGATGGATAATAAATGAATGATTGATATGAACCATTTTCACTTTGAATACATCAGTTCATCAAGATTTTGGGGCTATGTTATATGTCACTTGTTGATTGCTTGAACACATAATATGTAAACTGTCAAGTATGTTATACGAGAGTAGTCTGATTATGTACAATTGCTTCTTGACCACATATGGTTTCTTTGCAGGTCACAGTGATGAATGTTAGAAAGATAATCTAAGAAAAGGCAATTGACATGGGACATTGTTAATAAAATCCATTCTTTTTCTTTTCTCTCTTTAAGGTGATTGAAGCAGCTAAGAAGAGACCTGAGATATTGGTTCAAGTAGGGTTGAAATACAGATACATGCCTCCTGTAGCAAAACTGCTTGATATAGTTCACAGTGGCAAACTTGGGCATGTTAAAATGGTTGCTATACGTGAACATCGATTTCCATTTTTGGTCAAGGTAAAATGTATTCCCTTTTCAGTATGCAGTAGAACTATTCAGTACTTAAATGTAAGAAGTGAACAATGTTGGATTATTTTTAATTTAATCAATTGTTAAAACTGAAAATTATTGCTAAGACACAGCAGAAAGCCTACAAAGAGCATGAAGTGCATCCTATACAAATGGCGAGTTCATTTGTTTTGTTTTCTTATCTAACCTTTTAATTTTGTGGTTGTTCAGAAATGCTTGAGCTGATTCTATATCAAATTATTTTGTAGATGCATGTATGGTCCCTAACAAATTGTCCCCAATTCAACAAGTGTAAAAAATGTGTGTATTGTCAAAATTTAACTAAATATAAGGCATGCAATTTAATATCAATGCTGCATAGGATAGAATTCTTAAGTGTCCATGAATGAAAAGTAATCTTTTTATTACATCCATTTGTCAATATTTTTGTATTTTTTGTGTATTTAGTTATACATGATCCACGAAAAATGATACTTTGGGTTATGAAAGGTGTGATAGATATCCTTTTCTTTTGTATGAAGACCCGATACACACACATATCCAGACAAGTCAAATAGAGTTTTCTAAACCACAAAGAGATATCTGAAGTTTAGCAATTGAAAACATTTAACCATATAATGTAAACTGTAGATGATCTTTTGCTTGTTAATTTCCTAGACTGGGTAATTTGTATAGGTGAAAAACTGGAATCGGTTCAATGTCAATTCAGGAGGAACACTGGTTCAGAAGTGCTGTCACTTTTTTTATTTAATGAGGCTTTTTACAGCAGCAAATCCTGTACGCGTGATGGCTTCTGGAGCAATTGATGTTAATCACAAGGATGAAATTTACAATGGAAAGGTTAAAATTACATTTTTCGACTTGTCAAATAGATTATTGAAATCAAACATTTTGCAACATCTCTTCTGGTGGAAACATTGTGCAAAATTAAAAGATTTCATGATATGAAAGCTAAAATTCATTACTCTTGCATTCCAAGCAATTTGCAGTATTTGATTCTCACTGATGGAAAGTATGAATCAGGTGCCTGACATAATCGACAACGCATACGTGATTGTTGAGTTTGATAATGGTTCACGAGGAATGCTTGATCTGTGCATGTTTGCGGAAGGCAGTAAAAATGAACAAGAAATTTGTGTAGTTGGCGACACTGGCAAGGTAATATTTGTAAAATATTTGCACATAGCTTGTTTATGACACAACATAGCGCATATATCCAAATCTACACCCTAATTGCAAGGTAATATTTGGAAAATATTTGTGCTGACTAGACATATGCACACCCACGTTTCAATGCACTCACTAACACAGCCTATATCCAAATCTACACCCTTACACACACAGTCCCAAACACATGAGAGTTTATATTTTTTTAGGTATATATAGTGGAGAGAGTTGCATTCAAGTACCCCTCCCTTGTTTTCATTTTAATGCACTGTTTTGATTTTGGATATCATAGTTCAGCTAGTTTGTTATAACATACTCTATTAATCCATTGTCTTACTGGGACTTGTATGTGGGTAACATATGCATACATCCATTTATATGTATTTAAGTGTGTGGTCCTGTTGCTCTGGTGTGTATACACTTGTTTCTATTGAATAATTGTTGTCACCTTTGTGGTGTTCATGTCTGCAATTGTTTCCCTTCATGTCTATTGAATAAAACAGAGGTAACCCTATAAATCAAATTCACAGTTGTGTATGTGTGTTGTGTGTGTGTGTGTACACACGTCTGCATGTAAGTATGTATATGTATATATATGTTCATGTGTGTGTGAACTTATTTTTGGAAAAGGTGTCTTTGTCTCATGTTCTGCGGCCTATACTTTCTATTGTTTATGTACAGAGGAAGTAGGAAATAAGAGTAGGCAAATAATGTTGCAGACCAAAATAAATTAAATACTAAAAATAATCACAAGAAACATTAAAACTTATGATCACTATTTCGTCCCAAAACCATTACATGATAAACTATATCTGGACATGGAGCTTGAATAAATATGGACATGAAAACAATGGCTTGCCTAGAAAGATGTCAAATTATAGGCAATATGTATTATTAATTTTTTCTCATCTTTTAGTCCATGTATACTTTAACCTTATCTTTATCTTTCTTAATATATATTTTTCTTGTATATTCTGTACATGCAGGGATACGATATTAGCTTCCCCGTAACAAATTCTCATTGTGAAGATATGCATAAGCACATGCTTATATGCTTCATTGTTCAATCTATGGAGGTAATTTTCTTCCACTTGCAAAAACCTGTTATGAACAAACATTTCTATTCTGCAATCTTCGTGGTCAGTGTTTTAGTGTCGAATGTTAAAACTATGCTACAATCATAAAAGGACTTT
Organism: Allium fistulosum; assembly: GCA_030737815.1. Classification (NCBI taxonomy): domain Eukaryota; kingdom Viridiplantae; phylum Streptophyta; class Magnoliopsida; order Asparagales; family Amaryllidaceae; genus Allium; species Allium fistulosum. The sequence goes on along the minus strand of CM060908.1, from coordinate 862,643,746 downwards.
TCACTACACCAGAAAAGACTTTTGGTAGCGTTGAAAAAACGCTACCATAACTTATGGTAGCGTTTTAGAGAACGCTGCTATACGACATGCAACTAAAAGTCTAAAACTTTTTGTTGCGTTGTAGTAAACGCTACCAAAAGTCACTTTTGAATGCAACTATAGGTATTTTCTGTAGGATTTAAAAAACGCTACCAAAAGTCACTTTTAAATGCAGCTATAGGTTTTTTCTGTAGGGTTAAAAAAACGCTACCATAAGTCTTATACCATTGATGGTTTATACCATTTCCAGCAATCGCTTATATACTATTCATATTAAAACGAACGATCAATCGCATAATTTTCATATATTCAAACAAACAATTAAATCACATAATTAGCATATACAAACAATCAATCATATGATCATCATACTCAAATAATTGCAAAAACATGCTAATCTCACAATCAAATATAATATCCATAATCAATTCGATAGTAGTTTTTCAACAAAATAAGTCACATACTACAAGCATTCACAGACAAGTTTCCACAAATGGTACCAACAAAATACGACAACATATATACCAATTAAATTCATGTTTGTTGCTTGATTACCAATAGTTCTTTGTTGTCGACAGTCTTCGCTTCGAAATAGCTAATTACCTGCAAACGAGTTTAACAATCAACAATATATATTTATATAAATCTCTGTACAAATACATGTGTTGTAACCACAACAAAATTATGATAAGTAAATATGAATAATCAAACCTCGAGATATAGTTCATCTTCAATTTCCAGCATTCTAACAACCTGACTCATCTTAGGCCTTTTTCCAGAATGATTTTCGATTAATAATCAACAGGCTGTTGTAGACGACTTGCAGAGATTTCCAATTAGACTTCAATAATGAAAGTGACGGTAGTCAATGCAAGATCTATGTCATTAGGCAGCAACAAACATTGAATTTTCATTTTCAGTAAACCAATGTCTAATTATCTTCGTACTGCCACTTTTCATTTTCAGCCTGTATTTGAACTACTTTTATGTACGTTTGGTATTTGTTTAGTTACATGTACATAAGGCAGTTCTGAATTCTACTTAATGAAAATTTATTCACAAAAATTTAGTACAGTTTTCTTGTGATTCTCCACTCTTTGCTGCAAAGCCTTAGAATCCTTGTCTAAAGCTGTGGGTCATGAAATTTAGAGCATTTTCTTTGCTGAACACAATATTTTAATAAATGCTAAATTAAAATACGAACATAATTTTTAGTCTGTTCATGTGCCTGTGCTGTAACCCAAAGATTTATTTATAAGGGTAAAAGTACATTACTAGCATTCAATGTTATAAACCATTCCATACCTTTCATTTACGTTGATGAGAATTTCATGGTGCAATGCCTTGATAACATTTGAGTTAGGTTTGTTCTAACATGCACACAAAGATCACCATCCATTGAATCATTCTACCTCATATCCGATATGCTGCTCTTTATTTCTCTCCCGCTTTCAACCCAATCTTCCACCTCGTTATCATGACCCAACACAGAAGCACATTGCATAAACACTAATCTTCTTTTCCTACATCAAAAAATTGATCTAAAAAAATTATGCAGGAATGACAATGAGAAAGCATAGAAGTAATATAAAAACATTAATATTAGCCAATGGAGAGATGCAATGGAGAGATGCTGTGTGAAATAGAAAACTACAATAGGAAGCTATTTCCTTTTACCTATCTTTACATAACTCTGATTCCAGTGATGAATAAATATTGCCTACTATCAACTGCAAAAATGTAATTAATGAATATGGAAGAGAGTGATTCAACCTATGTTAATATTGCTATTAAGGTTCAGTCTGTATCAATCAAGCGGTCTATTGGCAATTCTTTCTCCATTTTTGGATTCATTTTGAGTCTGCATATTTACTCCCATGGATCCAGAACAACAAAATAAAATATACAAGGTGTAGTTGTTGTCAATTGAATAGTTTTATAGAATATTATCAATTCTATCCAATTTTGACTGTATAGTTATATTGTACAATGTAGCATAAGTTGTCCAATTTTGACTAGTTACTCCAATGTTTAGGCATTTTACTAGGGAAGGACCTAAGCTTCTACAACTTATTACAGCAGCTGGCCGTGGAACTATAATGTAATATTATCATATGAGAGTTATTCCTTGATAGAGTACCACTTCATTTTAGACATTGGAGAGGTTCAACAGTATAACATACCACAACTAAACATAGATAAATTCTCGTAAGTAATGTTTGAGTTCTTGGTGATATTTCTATGTGAATGAGGGAAATGGCAGTAACAGAAGGAAGAAAAAGATACAAGCCTTTTTTCGTCAATTTCTGAATTTTGATCGAAGAAAGCTCCTGCAGTTTTGGGTGGGGTGGGTTGTGGGCAGTGTGTGTGTGAAGAAAAGTTACCTGAACAACATAAGTAACCAAACAAGAATCACCATGCAATTTTTCAACAACCCATCCAGACTGCAGCAAGAGACCTCTAATTGATTTACTTCTCTTTGGCTGCAGCCCTTCTGCTATCTCTTTTGGTAAAGAAGCTACGGTAACCACCTATACAAAAATTTCTACCGCGTTTAAGAGGAAAAAAGGATAACTGATTTGATCCGATAAGTTGAGAGTTGTGTTTAGTTACCAGAGTGCCATCATCCATTGTTTCACAAAGTTCGTAAACTATGAATTCTTTGTTTTTGAACAGAGTTTTTGAGGCACTACCAAATCTTAATCGAATCATGTCGAGGTTAGTAGAGAGTTCTTTGATGTACTTGGTTTCTACTAAGTCTGCATCCCATTGCTATAACATGCATAACAGTAATGAGATATGTTATACGCTGAGAATTAAAGGTACTAAACAACACTCTGTATATATAACTCACTCACTGCTATATCATATGCATATAACAACATGATTTAAGGCATTTATAGCATGCCAATATAAGTTCAATATTGGACACGACAAAATTTCGAATTATTTTATAACAGAAATGGAATCTTTATCTCCTATACTTTACAATTTCTATCCCATATACAAGTACATTTATTCAAGCCAGTTAAGCATTGACATTGCACATAATCCTCATGGATATCAATATATTACTGTTTGTATAAGGTTTTTATGATGAATGTGTAAGTTAATATGTACCGTTAAAATGCTTTAAAAATAAAATTCACCTTAGCAGCATCAGTGGCATTTGCAACATTAATAAACTGTTTTGGGGACGTAGAATGTAGAAGCCATCGACTGCGAAACACATGCAGCGATCCAGGCATTTGCTTGGAAACTCTACGCCATCATCCATTGATAGAATTTTCCAACCATCATGATTTTTGGAGTCTGAAGCAGATAGGAGTTCTTGAATGCAACTCTCACTTGCATATGTTACAAATCTCTTCAATGAATCATCACTTATCAACCTTTACACATTCAAAGAAGATAATTAACAGTTATATCTATTACAATGAAACATGCAGTCAAATATATTAAGTTCATTCTCTTCTTTTGTTTCTTCTCTTCTCTTTTCCTTTTCTTTTCTTTTTCCGTTTTCCATTTTTTTTCTTTTTGGCAACAAGAGGAAGATAATTAACAATCATAGCTACTGCTACAACAAAAGCATCTATATTGGACACAGTGTACTAAATTTAGAGTGATCAACCAATACGCATCATTATACTTTATACTCCTGTACAAGCACTAAGATTTATAAATGGGCCAATAACAGCTAATGATAGTATTAAAACAGTTTGATTATGCATATAAAACGTTGTTAATGAAGTTATAAAGCTATAATGTAATGAATGAAGTTATAAATGGCTCAACATATATAATATAAACATAATGTCATATAAAGCAACAAGTGAGTTAAGTTCTGCACACATCTGAAAACATGTGCGATATATCTTGAAGCTTCAATGCATAATATACACATAAGATTGAATCCTTTAATAGTTAAATATTGCATGGAGCAAATACATGAAGTTAAAAAAACCTATATATTTAATATCTTTAGGAATTTAAGTATGTGCTTCTGAACCTAGGAGTATTGATATATTTGCATTGTGGGCATGACATACCAATTTCTCCAAGTTTATCTATCTTCATCACTTTATCAAAATAAGCATCTCTTTGGTCTAGAGGTAATCTTCCAACTCTATACTTTACATTTTATATTTGACTTATAATTTTGTTCGTTACTTTTGAATATAAACAAAATTAGATATTTGTAACCATCAAGAAAAGAAGATGGATCAAAAACACATCAAATTTTAGATATTCTAGTAGTTCTACTATTTTGTATGTGCAGTGCAATAAATGAAAATGATAAACAAAGAGTAGCTTAAGTTATACAATATTTCTATGTAAACATAGGTAGAATTGATCAGCTCAATATTTTGTATGTGCAAAGACCTAGCTCTGCACTTATTTACAACTAGAGGTAAAAGCTTATATATATTGACCGACACTTATGCATTAGCACAAAAATTGTACACCTAGTTTTAAGCCCTGCAATATATCATAAAATGCAATATATCATAAAGTGACACCTAGTTCGGAGCCCTGCATTTCAAAAGCACTATTCTCTGGTTATTAAAACGCAGTAAATCATAAAATATTAGTGGAACACATATGCAGACTTAGACACAACATGTCTACATCAATATGCAACATAGGCAAGTACGGTATAGAAAAGAACAAACTTAATAATGTAACCAAAGATGCATAGGGAAAACAATTGCTTTCAAAGACAAAAGAACAAACCTTTATAGGGTCTATAATCCCAGTAGCCATCAAATCCTCGTAATTTCCTATTGCAGCATTATACCCAAATTTTGTATTATCATTAAAGAGTACCTTTAATAGAAGGAAAAACATTGTTAGTTATTTGAAATTTATGCCTACTAAGTAGTAAGTACTAAGCATTTAACGAAAGATATCTCATGAGAAAAATTATGCCCTCCCAGTTACCACACTGCCATTCACTCCAGCGTTCTTTGCAATAAGTTTCAATGGATAGCTCAAAGCCAACTTGGAAATATCAGCTCCAGCCTGCAAAATGAGAAAAAATTGAACATAACACACTTTTAGCAATCAACTCCCCAGATCGATGTTTGAATTTGTGCTATGTTGAAGTGATGTAATATTTGAAGTGGATGGTGTTGCTGGCCGTGAGGGATGTATTGTGAATGTTGTAGGAGTTGAATTATGGAGCATATTATTTTGGGGTTGTTTGGTTGACTTGATGTTGCTGTGGGTTTTATATGGGTAGGGAGGTGGTTGCACTTTGGAGGTTGCGGTGGTGGATATGGGTTGCTGGAAGTGAAGAAGGAAAAAGGGGGCAGAGGGGACTTGTTAGTGATGTAATTTGTTTGCGGTGCTGATGATGGAAACGTGGAGCAGTTTGTAATAGGTAGTGAGGAGAATTAGCAGTTATTGAAAATTTAACAATAGAGAATAAAATACCAAATGAATGGAACAGTAGAAAATTTTGTTTGTTTTTCCTTTGAACAGAGATTGTACAGAGATAAACAAAATGAATATAGATCATGAAATGAACAGAGTCAAAAAAAAAAATATTTTTTAATAATAACAAGATAGCACAAAATAAAACAAATGAAAAGAAAAATATGAAATGCACAGAAACAGAAAAATAGAAACAGTAGAATATATGCACAGAAACAGTAGAATATGTGCACAATCAACAGAAATGCGCAGAAACAGAAAAATAGAAATGAAAAATCAAAATGTAATGTAACAATGCAATCTACGTATCATGTTTTCTCAACCACATGAATCAACAAGAAACATCGCCTGCCATACCCCTATAACATAATGAACAGTAAACATACAGTACATCAATACAAGGAGCAGAGCACGACAACCAGCGAGTTAATTGAGATGAGTGAAGTTGAAAACGTGCATACAAAGATCAGTTAAGTATAACTTCTATGATTCTATTATTGCAAGGAATGAATTTGTGCACTGCATATTGCAGTTTTAATAAAAAAAAACTTGCTAACATACATTATTCTACAAACAAATACATTTACAACTCACCAGCAAGGTTTTCTATGCATTGAACACACAAATAATATACAAGAACCATAATTCAATCACACGTATAAATAGGCAGATAGACACTAATAATCATCTAGACTCCATATCAGTTGACTCTCAACAGAAATAGAACAGTCAAATTGTGCTTCGAATGTAATATCTAACCCAAAAAGCAGGCATAATGCACACCATAAAATGCAATATATCAGTCATGCATTTCATCAAACACCAAACATTTGCATCAAATAACGTACGAATCACAAATCAAATGAGTATACTTTACCTGTAACATGAATCACATAACATTTCATCAAACACCAAACATTCGCAATATGTCAGTCATGTAATATAACTTATGATCTTAAATTTAAAATAAAAATCAGAACATTTACCTGTAGCATGGTGTCGGCGGCTCCTAATAAATAGTGAAGAATCCTGAGTTATCAACGGGAAATCCTGAGGAGAAATAATGGGTGGTACATAAGGTTTTGCCGCGGACAGCTCACGTGGGGCGGATCGACGAGAGTTGGTCGTGAATGTATTCGCCGCTGTGGTGAGAGCAACGACGAGATAATGAATTCGTGAGTGGTGGAGAGGGAGATGAAAAACCCTAGGTTTTCTTTTTAAGTAAAGAGATGGCACGATGAGAGGAAAAGAAGAGAAGAAGCGTTTGCGTGACACGCGTTTTTTCTTCTGAAATTATTGGCGGGTTGGGCGGCAGTGGCGGTAAGCAAAAGAAATTTAATGAAATCAGCTATATTGGTTGCACTTGTGAAGTAAACGCTGCCAATAAGTGCTACTGAAACTAGATTTTCTTGTAGTGTTTGTGTTTTTGACTTTAGTTAGGCTAATTATGCTTATGTGTTATCTGACCTTGAAGATCTATGTTTGGACGGTCAAATAAACTATATAGTGAAGGAATTCATATTAGAACTTGAATTTTAGGAACCATGGCTTTTTCAGTGCTTTTGATATTTATTACTGGTTTTTGTTTCAAGTTTGGCGGTGTTAAACAATTGGTATCAACCAAGGATTTTTTGCAGTTTTTATATATAAATAATTACTAAAAATGAAAAAAAAGTAGTATGAATGTGCAGTTTCAAGATTGGAGATGAAAGTTGAATGTGCAGGAGTAAAAGGAGAAGAATGGTGGAGGAGTAGATTTAAAAGTTTAAACTTAAAACTTTAAATTAACTTTAATTTTACTTTAAATTAACTTTAAATTAACTTTAAATTAACTCTAATTTGAAATTAACTTTAATTTTAAACTTTAAATTAACTTTAATTTTAAATTAACTTAGAACTTTAAATTAAATTAAATTAAAAACTTAAAATTTTAGTACCTTCAACTAAACTGTTAACTAATTGCTTTACTGTTAACTAATTGCTTTACATATTATGCATTAAATTACAATTTACAAAAGTATTATGAATTTAGGTGCTTACATTGTCATTTGTTTCTTACTCAGGTTGTTGGATTCACTATTCTATCAAAGGAGGGTTCGTAAGTGTGCAAAATTGATTCCTACTATTTAAGCTCAAGAAAGGACTTTATTTCATTTTTTTTATAACTTTGATAATTTATATGACATCATTTATAGTAGGATATACTTGTATAATGTTGTAGATGTTTGATCTCATATTTGAAGTCCTACGAGTTAACGTAATTGTTTGACTATCTGTTGTGCTTTCACTTGTGTAGGCATCAGACTTTTGAAGAGAGCAAATTTGGACTTGATGATGCTAGCTTTCACTTGTGTATGCAACAAAGAATTATGGGTAATCGAACGTTTTGTTAGCACTAGTTAGATATAACATTTATTAGTACCCGATGTGTAAATTTGTATACAAATGGTTATTATATGTGAGTTAGGTCATTTTGTCGAAAAACTATTGTATTGGAATGGTTATGGATATTTTATTTGATTATATGGTTAATGTGTTTTTTTAACTTATTTGAATATGATGATTATGTGAGTGATTGTTGATTGATATAATAGAACCAAAATAGACCATTAACAGGAAATAATAGCATGAAAAAATGATGTAAAATAATAAACAACATTTAGTAGCGTTTCAAAAACGCTACCAAAATATATATAGTGGCGTTGAGTAAATGCAACCGTAAAACATGGGTAAAGTTGGAAATTCTATTAGTAGCGCCAAAAAATCTTTTGGTGGCGTTTTTTAAACGCTACAAAAAGATTTATGGTGGAGTTTGAAAAACGCTGTCAAAAATGCATTTATAGTGGCGTTAAAATAAATGCAACAAAAAATCTTGGATTTTTAGTCGCTTGTTTTCTCGCGGCGTTTATCAAAACGCCACCAAAAGTTTTTGTAGCGTTTTTTGAGCGCCACAAAAAATAAAATTTCTTGTAGTGGTCATTGATTTTAAACTATCTCTTGTTTTAAATATTTAGCTTTAAAATATTTACTCAAATTTTAAATCACTTTATAGATTAAGATTATATATGTTAAAAATTACTTTCTAAACTCTTTTATATGTTTAAACTATATTCAAATATATTTACAAAGTTGAGAAATCGTTTTGACAAATTATAAAAACCAATTTTAATAAGAAAATCAAAATCACCAATTTTGCCTAGAGCATGTCGACATCCCTCAACCCCCCATGTCGACATGGTGCCCGTTAAATTCAAAATTCAAATTTTCAAAAGAAGTGTTTATTCCTCGTATCCTTTCACGAATAGATATGGCTATTGATTTCCTATAAATACCAGTAGTTCTAAACGAATTTATCATCAGATTTCACTTGTTTTCTCTTCTTTTCATCTTCCACATTTATCCTAAAGAATCCCAAACTATACTCTGCCGAAATACCAAGTGAATCAAACTTGATTATCTCTTGTTTGATTCTCTGCCACTCTCTCCATAGATCTCAGTCCTATTCAGAGTTATAGGATTATTTGTAAATCAAATTGTTGAGTAAAAGGTGCGGTTGAGCCTTGAATTCAATTGGGTGTGATTGTTGCCCCGGAAATCGATTAGGTGATCTTGTGGCCTAGTAAATCAAGAGAGTTTGCCCTGGACTCGAATACAGGAGGGTGTACCTCGTGGCCTTGAAATCGAGGGTGTAATCTAGGAGATTATTTTTGATAAGAAATCCGTACGTTTGTACGGGACTGGATGTAGGGTAACTCAGAACCAGTATAAAATCCTGGTGTGTTCTTTCCTTTACTACTATTATTTATTTTTTGCATCTGTGTCTGATTCTGTGATTATATCTGTGTCTGTGAATTGCATTTGTTGGTGATTAAATTTACATAAGTTTCAAAAAGATTTAGAAAATCCACAAAACACTATTCACCCCCCTCCCCTCTAGTGTTATTCCAGCCTTAAGATTCGTAATCCGCATTTCTCACACATACATGACTAAAGAGCTTCGTAACTCATCAACAGTTAGACAATATATATCCTTTGCCTTTTCAATAGATACTACAATATAGTTGAATCTCTCAGTAAGTGTTTGTAGTATTTTCTTCACAATCTGAGTGTCTTTTGGAATCTCTCCATTGTTGCGCAAGCTGCTTGCAATCGACATTACTCGAGCAAAGTACTCTGTGATTGTCTCATTCTCCATCATTTCCAAGAGTTTGAACTCCCTTCGAAGTGCCTAAAATTGTAATCTCCGTACCCTTGCACTCCCTTGGTACTTTCTCCTCATTGACTCCCAAAGCTGTCGAGCTGTCTTCTTTTGAAGTATTGTCTTCAAAATGCTCTTGTCAATGGCTGCAAATAAGTATTTCTTAACCTTTAGACTTTGAGTTTCAGCTCCGCCCTTGTAGTTTTTCATGCCTTTGCTTCTCTTGATCCTGCTTTTGGCTCACTATAGCCTAGATCAACGAGATGCCACCATTCTATTGATCGAAGTAGGTTCTCCATCAACTTGCTCCAATGATCATAGTCTCCATCGAATTCTGGAATGCTCAATAAGTTTTGTCCTTCATTAGACATCTTTATTTTCACTCTGATACCAATTGTTAAAAAACTTGAATCAGATCAGATAAGAACTTGAATACTTAGATTTTGTATTGCATGAAAATACTTCAATATCTTATTCAATAACAGCTAGGCTTTATATAGCCTTTTACATGAGAGAAAACATAAATCAGAATACTCCTAAGAAGGAATAAAAAAAATCTAAGACCTACTCTATAGGTCTATTATTAACAGAAATAAAAAACCTTGCAAGGTACACAAGACTCGATAAACATAGAACCACTTCTTCATTATTATTATTTTACAATTCAACTACTAAATTCCATGTCAATTCCAGTAAATGAATTATATTGTAATAGTAAATTTTGATAATTGTAATTTTACTAACTATCAATATAAATAATTGTCGAATTAAATTTGGAATAGTGCATTTTAAGTAACAAACAAAACTTACATTGATGTCGATACGGGTATGATGTATGCTTGTTGATTGAGAAGAACATGAAAATTCACCGATTCTTTGTTGGGTCCTAGGCTTTGGTCAATATATGAATCCAAAGCGACGTCTTCTGGAACATTTCCCATCCGCCTCCTTTGAGAAACCATTGTTCCCTCGCCCACTTTACGCACTTTAGAAGAATTAGAACTTTCTCCATCATCCATTGTGTTATCACCTAGTCCATCATCGATGCTCCTAACATCCGGATTTGATCAACCACTATCCCGAACGACACACATAATTCTCCTCATGTATTTTTTTAAAACAACATGTCGAAGTTCCGAAGAGAAATTGACAAGTTGCCCCCTCCCCCCACCCCCCTCCCCAAATTGGCTATGATCTTTTTTAATTCAATAGACTCCTGGAGGATTTATTTGATGGCAACCTAAATAGTAGGACTATTGGGTGAAAATATGATCTGGAACGAAATTGATGATTATGCCAACTAAGAGAATAACCGAATATAATATAGTAATTTACCCAGTATTTATAGTATCGAATAAAGTAGTGATTGTGATTTCACAGAGTTGCGCTTACGGATCGCAATCTTTACGGTCAATATTCAATACAAGCTTATTCGGCATTATATTATTGCTAAACTAAAAAAATTCTTTGTTATGTTTTGGTGGGCGTGAGTGGATGTATAATCAGTTACGTCTTGAACAACATGACCCCATTGTTGGTGATGCTCTCAATGGCAGCATGTTTAATTTAGTATATACATATACATACATACATATACATACATACATATATACATATATATATATATACATATATGACGATATTATTAGTACCAATTAAATGTGATTAGTGTTGCATGATCTGTTCATTTTTCTGAATAGTAATAAAGCCCTAGAAAAAATCGTATTTTCATATATATATATATATATATATATATATATATATATATGACGATATTATTATATATGACGATATTATTAGTACCAATTAAAATGTGATGAGTGTTGCATGATCTGTTCATTTTTCTGAATGGTAATAAAGCCCTGGAAAAAATCGTCTTGAAAATACAGAAGTATTTGAGCTCAACCCAAACAAATTAAAAGATAATATTGAGTAAAATATGCAATTGGAAAAGTGAGATATACTGAAAATGCAAATTAGAATCTTACCTCTTAAATATCATGTCATCCCACTGTCTACTCGATATTTCGTAGTCATGTACTAGTTGATAGATTAAGAGCTAAAAAATTGAAGACTGCAAAAGCAATTTTCTATGTGTGGTTGGAAATTTAGGGCTTTAATAATCAACTACCATCTTAATTATTCTGTACTTGTCTAAATGTTGCGATATCCCAAAATCCACCATCAATAAAATACATAACATTTTCCCCATCACTCCATGAAAAGTTAAGAAATCCAAATCCATTGTCATTAATCAGCCATCACACACAAGCATGAAAACAACATGCTAGAACTGAAGAGCATGGCATTAATGGCATTGAAAAGGATAATGAATGATTGGTGATAAAACCACTAGCTTGATCCTGGGCTATGCCACACTAGATACCATTGGCGGTAAACAATTACAGCGAGTTGTATGATACACAACGATAGTTTGAAGCCTGAACACGCTACTCAAGTTAAAATGTGCATACAGAAAATTTTGAATGCTCAAATACATAATACGACCATAAGACGGATTATTGATGGGTGAACTTAGCAATAATGGGACATTACCCCATCATCAAGTGGTACAAAACAATTGAGATAAGAATTATACATGCACCCAAAATGGTTGTCTTCTTATACAGAGCATATATCAAGAGACTAATGCCATCTGATATACAGCAAACAAGAGTCATGAGTGTGTCTAGTACATCTATTTTGGGTGGTTCAAGTGACAAGTCAATGAAACATCAATTTTTCAACTTCTTTCTCACAGCTCATTCTTGAAAGTGGTGTATAATTAGATAAACAAGGTACAAACTCCAGGTAAGTTATATGAAAGTGAGCTAGAATTCTTGAATCAGCGGTTCAATACCAAATATTGAAAGATGGAATTAATTTAAAGGACAAAAATTTGTATATTTTTAGCCTCAAAGACACGACCTCAATATTTTATCCACAAGAACAAACATTCTTCTAAAAATTATTCATAAGGACAAAAATTCTTTCAAAATTATTCATAAGGATAAACATTTTTTCAAAACTGCTACCGAACTAAAAACCGATACCTAAAAACTGCTACCGATAACTACAAACTGATACCTAAAAACTTAAAAACTGATACCTAAATAAAGTTGTCCTTCAGGCTAAAATACTGAAGGTCTGTCCTTGAGGATAAATTACTGAGAAATTTTGTCCTTGACAATAATTTCCTGATATTGAAAATGCCATAGCTCTCACCACCACTGCATGGTGCTACTGGAGAGAATGACACTACGTAATTCTTGAGAATCAAAGATGCAAAGCTTGAAATTTGTTAGCAAATCAACTATCATGTTAGAATTATTATGCTTAAAAGTAAACAAATAGAAGTTCTTGCCTAAAATGAAAAGAAATCATGAAATGTTGGTGTTTACTTGAAAAGATCTATCTACCACATATCTCTTGCCCCTACCGAGCAGAAAAAACTTGCCGATTTCAAGTCTTAGACAACCAAATTCCCCACTAAAATTGATGGGGCATATCGCAATAGATAAAATTTGGTGCATGTATCTACTCTCATCTTAGGATGAAATCACTACGCGCTCCAAATCACTCTGCTCCGGTGTGCCAAACTAAACAAAACATAGTTTTTTCATGTAGTTCATATATATTTTTGTGTGAGTGATTTGCAAAATACTTGATTAATCATGTATCACGTATTTATCGATCGGGCTACATTGGAACAGCCAATACTGTATGTCAGTGGTTTGCTGTCATCTCGGGACTAAACCAAGTAATCATATATCTCGATTTGCTGATCAAATCAAAACACGGTTTTTGCCTTGAATTCCATTCAATTTCCATGTGAGCGATGTTTTTGAAAAATACTTGTACGTAAATCAAGTATTTAAATGTGGTATACAATATCCGGTGTAGTTCTCCTAACGAAATCACATTTTTCCAGAATTTTTATCCCGGTGTGCCCGATTGACGCAGCTTAGACTAGGCTCGAACAGTTTTGATCCCAAACTGTCGCAACCTATATAGGATCTTCCTCACGAAATGATAATTTCGTGTCAAATAAACCGATAGAATGATAAATGCTCAATTCCATTGATCGTGGTGATGCCGGAATCTAGCTATCTTTAACACGTTGATCGCACATGATACCGCGTTAGAAGATCTACGATTCTTCGACGTTGATCTCGCGCACGAGATTCCGTGAATCGGCTTCAAATACGTTGATTCAAGCGCACTCGAATATCCGAAGTTGGAGAAAGGAGATCACACTCAACTTCCAATTCTAATGGAGGCATAAAGCTCTCAACAAATTTTATTCCAAAATCAACCCCCTTTACAAATGACACAAACCCGCCTATTTATAGGCTTACAACACACATAACTCGCTCACAACTCAACACATACGACTCACGACTTAATTCATACGAGTTACAACATCACACGACTTAACAACAATGCGACTATACGACTTAAGAAACAATACATCACAACGACACATAAAAACAAGCAGTGACTCAACAAACTTCGGCAGCGACATAAGACTTCGGCAGCGACATAAGACTTCGGCAGCGACATAAGAAGCTTCGACCTACTAGAGCGACTTAGGAATTCTGGAGCGGCTTCGACTTAACTTTTGCTCGCGACTTAAGGTATGTCGTTCGCGACCTAGGTGGAAGCGACCTAGGGTTTCGCGACCTAGCACTGCATCATTCCTCCCCTGGTTGAAAAGAATTCGTCCCGAATTCACACTTTCTCCTTCTTCGACATGCTTATTCTCATGATATGGAATCAAGTGTTTGATGTTGAAAACGTCTGCATTATGGATATGATCTGGCAATCTTAACCGATAAGCATTCTAATTAATCTTCTTTACGATTTCCAAAGGACCAATCTTTCTAGCAGCCAGTTTGTTGTAAGTACCAATAGGAAATCGATCCTTAGTCAATACTGCATATACAAAATCTCCTTCTTTGAACTCAACATTTCATCACTTAATATCCGCGGATTGCTTATATTTCTCATTCGCCTTAAGCAATCGTTCCTGCACGACCTTGTGGCACTCTTGCAATTCATTCACAAAATCACTAGCTCGTTTGATCACTCCTTTCTGCTGTGGTACTGTAGATAAATCTAATGGTCCCTTAGGCATTGTTGAGTAAACGACCTGGAATGGACTGAACCCAGTGCTACGATTAACTGCATGGTTGTGTGCAAACTCAGCTTGACATAGCTTGGAATCCCAACTCTTCAAATTGTCATTTATGAGGCATCTCAATAGATTACCTAGGGATCTATTCACAACTTCTGTCTGTCCATCCGTCTGTGGATGATAAGCACTACTGACTCTCAGCTTTGTCCCGACCATTCTCCATAGACTCATCCAAAAATGACTCAGAAAACGAGTGTCTCTATCCGATACAATAGATCCAGGCAACCCATGAAGACGATCACTCTTAAATATAACTGTGCGACATTAACTGCATCTGCCGTCTTCTTGCATGCGATAAAATGTACCATTTTTGAAAACCGATCAACCACCACGTAGATAGAATCATTGCCACGTTGCGTTCTCGGCAATCCCAATACAAAGTCCATACTAACATCCACCCATGGTTTAGTAGGTATAGGTAACGGCATATATAAACCTGCATTTGTTGCGGTCCCCTTTGAAACTTGACAAATATGGCACCTCTGAACGAACTTTTCAACCTCCTTCCACATTGATGGCCAAAAATAAGACTTTGAGATCAACTGCATAGTACGGTCACGTCCCACGTGTCCTTCTTCATGTAATTCTTTGATGATTTTCATTCGCAGACTGCAATCTGGAATACACAACTGATTTCCTTTGAATAGAAAACCATCAACCAACATATATCCATCCATGTTTCCCTGCTTGACTTTGTCTAAGATCTTGGAAAAATATGAATCTGAAGTAAGAAAATCTGGAAGTAAGTCAAAACCCATCACCTCTACTCGCATGGTTGTTATTAAATTATTCCTCTGACTCAATGCATCAGCGACGCGATTAGTTACTCCAGACTTGTGCTTTATGACAAATGTAAATTGCTGCAAATAAGCTATCCACGATGCATGCCTAACTGCAATTTTATCTTGCCCTTGTAAATGTTCAATGCTTCATGATCCGTATACAAAACAAATTCGTTGTGGAACAAATAATGTCTCCAATGCTTCACGGCCTAAACAATAGCATAAAACTCCACATCATAAGTACTGTATCTCATCTTTGCTCTAGAAAACTTTTCACTGAAATAGGCAATTGGACGACCCTTCTGACTCAACACTCCTCCAATTCCAACTTTGGATGCATCTGTATGTAACTCAAATAGTAACTGAAAATCTAGCAACACTAGAATCGGTGCTGATGTTAAAAGTTCCTTGATCCGTTCAAAAGCAGATCCTGCCTCTTTCGTCCATGAAAACTGCTTTCCTTTCATACAATCAGTAGCAGGAGCCATCACACTACTAAAGTGCGGTATAAATCTTCGATAAAATGAATCTAACCCATGGAAACTTCTGACTTCTGTTATAGTTTTGGGCTATGGCCAATTTCTGATTGCGGCTACTTTACTCTGGTCCACTTGTATCCCTTCCTTAGACACGACATAACCCAGAAATAAAACACTCAGCGTCATGAACATGCATTTCTTCGTCGCTGCATAGAATTGTTCTTGACGAAGAATAGTGAATACCTTTCGCAAGTGTTGAATGTGCTCCTCTGTACTAGCACTATATATCAAGATATCATCAAAGTAGACTACAACAAACTTCCCGATGTAAGGTCTGAAAATTTGATTCATCACCCTCATAAATGTACTTGATGCATTAGATAGACCAAATGGCATGACCAGCCATTCATATAATCCTTCCCGAGTCTTGAATGTTGTCTTCCATTCATCACCTAGTCTTATGCGAATCTGATGATAACCACCCTTAAGGTCGATCTTAGAAAAGATTACAGACCCACTGAGTTGATCCAATAGATCATCAAGTCTTGGCATAGAAAATCTGTATCTGACAGTTATTTTGTTGAGTGCCCTGCTATCTGTACACATTCTCCACGAACCATCTTTCTTTGGCACCAACAGAGCTGGTACAGCACAATGACTGAGACTCTCTCGAACACGCCCTTGCTCAAGCAACTCCTCAACCTGTCTCCTCAACTCTTCATGCTCTTTCGAACTCATACGATAATGCGGCCTATGCGGTAAAACAACACCTGGCACTAGATCAATTTGATGTTGTATGTCCCTTAGTGGCGGTAAATCCTTGGGTAATTCCGCAGGAAAGACATCTTCAAATTCATTTAACACCGTTCTAACCTCTGTAGGAATTTCAAGATCTTCACTTGTTTCATACCCAATCAACATAAACAATTTAGCACTGTCTTCCACTTCTTTAACAAATTCTCTCGAAGATAATAGACTAGTTGGTTCCACTTTCTTCTCTGACTTGCTTTCACTTTGTTCACGCTTCTTAGGAACTAAGGTGATTTGAGTACCTTCGAACATGAAACTGTAGCTGTTGGTGCGACCATTATGTTATACAGCTCTATCATATTGCCATGGTCTTCCCAATAGTAGATGACACACATCCATATCGACAACATCACACCATATTTCATCTTTGTACTTCTTCCCACTAGAAAATGTAACAAATGCTCGTCTTCCCACTGTCACTTCTCCACCTTTCTTTAGTCATGCCAGTTTATAAGGTCTAGGGTGTTTTTTAGTCTTCAACCCTAACTTCTTGACGGCTTCTTCAGAAATAATGTTATCGCAGCTTCCCGCATCAATAACAAATCGACAAACCTTTCCCAATATAGTACATGTAGACTGAAAGATATTGCTCCTCGGCCAACTAGAATCATCCTCATGCTTTGGCGTTAAACAAGACCTCCTCATCATTAAGTTGCACCCTTCGTCTCCTGACACGACTTCTTCATCTTCATCAAACTTCGGTGGTTGAGAATAATCAATTTCAGCTTCCACATCCTCATACACACATTCCTCTGCAACTAATGCTCTCTTCTTTGGCTTTGTACATTCATTACTTTTATGGCCAAACTCCTAACAATTATAACACTTGATACTGTTATTAACCTTTGCTTTAGCGGATTCATTGACAATTGGTTTAATGACTGTCTTGGAAACATTTGCACTGCTACTAGCACCCTTATTCTGGTTGTTGGAACTCGTAAACACACCTCTTCCTCGTCTCCCTTGTTTCTCCCAAGCTAGAGCTTTCTGATGTGCTTCAGCAACAGACATAGGATCAAACATATTAATCATGTCTTGAATTTGCATTCGTAACCCTCCAACATATCTAGCCTTAGCTGTTCCTCGGTTTCCATAATATCATTCCTTGCAATCAATTGATAGAATTCATTTGCATAGTCATTCACTGTCTTCGTCCCTTGTCTCAAATTCTGCAAACGTTGATACATAAGAGATTGATAATTGTACGGCAAGAAAGTCGCTTTCATCATCTTTCTCATCTTCTCCCAAGTGACAACTTTTGATTTTCCCATTCTCTCCCGGGTTAGTTTAGTTTGTTACCACCAAGTCATAGCTCTTCCCCTTAGTCTTGTAGCAATTAATTGGACTCTGTGATTCTCAGACACATCCTTGTATTCCACAATTTCTTCAACGTTCGACAACCAATCAAGAAATTCTTCTACTTGCATACCACCTTTGAATTCTGGAATTTCCATCCTCGTACCTAACTCCCATTTACGATCATTTTCTGAATCCCGAAATTTATTTCGCACTTGGCCTTGATTTCGATAATGAATACTACCTCCATCACCATCTTCCTCAAAATCAGATGTATTTCGATATCGATCCTGTCCATCTACATCCCTACGATCACGCATGTTCCTTCTACCTTGTCTTTCAGCATCACGATATGGTTCATTTTCGAAACCACGTTGAGTTCCTCCCTCTTCATTTCGGTACCCATGGTGGTCTCGCATCATTGAAACTGATGATTCTCTCCTATCTCGATATGACTGGGGTGACATCCTCCTTTCTTCCGAAACCGATGGTGAAACCCTGTTTCCACCCTAGTTCGAAACTGGTGACGTTCTCCTTTGATTTTGATTCATGTCGATCATCAATTAATTTCTCCAATTTTTCAATACCCTCATTGAACTTTTCATTGATACGCTGCTCCATCTGCTCAGCTTCTTGTCTTCTATATAAATCTTCAACATTTTGATAGCGGTTAGCACGTCTCGGAGGCATGATCAAATCTTCAACAAATCCAAACACAAACTTCACTTCGATCCAAAAAATCTCGAATCAAAACTCCCCAACTTGTTTGAAATCTCACGAACACCCAAATGAACAAACAACTCAATTCGAATTCCAAAAACTTCAAATCTCGAAACTTCACACCCAATGAACTTGGAAAAGTTCGTAACCTTGCTCTGATACCAAAATGACGCAGCTTAGACTAGGCTCGAACATTTTTGATCCCAAACTGTCGCAACCTATCCAGGATCTTCCTCACGAAATGATAATTTCGTGTCAAATAAACCGATAGAACGATAAATGCTCAATTCCGTTGATCGTGGTGATGCTGGAATCTAGCTATCTTTAACACGTTGATCGCACACGATACCGCGTTAGAAGATCTATGATTCTTCGACGTTGATCTCGCGTACGAGATTCCGTGAATCGGCTTCTGATTCAAGTGCACTCGAATATCCGAAGTTGGAGAAAGGAGATCACACTCAACTTCCAATTTTAATGGAGGCACAAAGCTCTCAACAAATTTTATTCCAAAATCAACCCCCTTTACAAATGACACAAACCCGCCTATTTATAGGCTTACAACACACATAACTCGCTCACAACTCAACACATACGACTCACGATTTAATTCATACGAGTTACAACATCACACGACTTAATAACAATGCGACTATACGATTTAAGAAACAATACATCACAACGACACATAAAAACAAGCAGCGACTCAACAAACTTCGGTAGCGACATAAGACTTCGGCAGCGACATAAGAAGCTTCGACCTACTGGAGCAACTTAGGAATTCTGGAGCGGCTTCGACTAAATTTTTGCTCGCGACCTAAGGTATGTCGTTCGCGACCTAGGTGGAAGCGACCTAGGGTTTCGCGACTTAAGGTTTCGCGACTTAAGGTATGTCGTTTGCGACCTAGGTGGAAGCGACCTAGGGTTTCGCGACCTAGCGCTGCATCACCGATGAATCCAAAGTTTTTAACATAGAAGACCATTCGGTTTCATAGGAGGGATTTTTGGCGGAATACTTGAATATATGTGAATTATTTAAACTCACGACAAAATACAATATTGGATCCAAGTGACTTCTCGTTGCTGGTCACATTTGTTTGATTTATATATAGCAGCAGTTTTATTTCACATTGATATATTGTACAATAAATGTATTCACAACACAGTATTTTGACAAATCTAGAAGATATAACATGACGTATTGCATGACTTCTCTACAGTGTGACTTGAACACTGGGTGAATTATGAATAGAAGTCCACTCTTTTCTTCGTTTTTGTTTGTTTTTGTTCCTATATTCTTGCTAGTATTATTTTTTCCAGATGAGTGAATGCAGATAAGCTATATAATATCAATTTCACGGCGGCTCTCAACTAAAATTTGCTGTCCAGTAATTTAATATTCAACATATACAATATTATTCGCTGTCATTGCAAATTTGCATAATACGTAGTTATCAAGTGACCAGAGTCTCAAATTAAAACGTGAAAGGAAAGGTGCAAAGTTTGAATCATAAAGCTTTTAATTTATCGGGATATTGCTTGGGGTAACATGGATTTGAAACATAAGTGCTATTTTAAGAACTCATTCTTGGTTTTTGAATTCTAATAATAGATTTGTATATCTGTATGATGACGACGATGAGTTGATAACGACGTATCTAAAAACAATTCGTTATTCGCAAATCTTTTTTGCAAATTTTCAATCAAACTTAAGTAATTTTCTGTATTCTCTTGTTCTTCGATTTCACAAATGGATTGAAAGGGAGAGGATGGAAAATGGGACATCACTCATTGTTACATCCTAATTTATAAATATATGTAATAGCTGATAAGGAACCTTCATGTCTTTAATATATGTTACGAATGACTGAAGTTTGAAAATGATTCGCAAAATCCAGATTGGTCAAAGCCCATGCCATAAAGTTTTGACCACGCAAAACGTAACTAGATTAGATGCTTCTGCCCCACATTATATTTTCTTGAAACTCAAGAATGTTACAATGCAGAATTTTCTGCTACTTGAGGTCCTTCTATCCATGATCGTTTTTTAAATAATTCTTTTATAGACGACTTTCGATTCATCTGGAAAATAATAAAAAGGTCGAGATTATAAACACAACAACATGACATAAACTATCTATATTTATCTTTGTTGGAAATAATGAATGAGAAAGAGGCATTTATTGAAGAAAGAGAAATGCAATTATTATGCATTGGGAAGTGTGACTATGAATAGTCCCACATCTTAAAATACAATAAACATTTGGTGTTTATATACTAAGATGTGGACACTATTATAGTTACAATGAGACAAGAAAGACTTGAAAGCTTAGCCATCTTAGCGGGTGGTGCAACGCACCACCCCGCACGCGCGCGCCCGCGCCCGTGCCCGAGCCCGAGCCCGCATCCGCACCCGCACCCGCGGCGTGGGCGTTTGAGGCGTATTAGAGGCACTTACTTTTCTGTCAAACTTCTTCCCCAACATCTCTGTTCTTTTACTGTATTCTCTTTGGTTCGCCGTCGCTCCGCCTGCAAGCACCGCACCGCGGAGTTCGTCCGTTTCATCCTGGGAAATCAAATTGCTCATATCCTTTGGTGCATATAGGGAGCAATATTGTTTCAAGGAAACAGCCACCGCTGCACTCGGACAAACATATTGGTAATCTATTTACTGATTATATTCTAATATTTAATTCAGTTGCAACAGATTAGCAACGCATTTGCTACAGATTAGCAACGCTTTTGCAACACAGATTTGCAACGCTTTTATAGCACTACTTTTGAAACGCTTTTGTACTGTTACTAATATCAGATTTGTAACACTTCTGTAACGCTTCAATAACAATCTTGAAACAATATTGATTGTTGCCTATCTTTGTAGACGGCGATGTCTGAAAATAGCAACAACAATAATTCAGCGGCAACGGTGACCAACACCCTGCCTGCGCCAGTGGTTCCAACGATGGCACTATCTCATGGAGAAAGGCCAGAAAAGTTCAATGGGGCAGATTTCAAACGTTGGCAGCAAAAGATGTTGTTTTATTTAACAACATTGGGTCTTGCAAAGTATCTTGCCGAAGATGTTCCTAAAGTGGAAGAACTGGAAACTGATGCCACTAAAGTGGAGGCCGTGAATATTTGGAAAAGTGCAGATTTCATGTGCAAGAATTACATTTTAAATGGACTCGATAACAGCCTTTACAATGTATATTGTACTGCTCAAACTTCCAAAGAATTATGGACGGCATTGGACAAGAAGTATAAAACCGAAGATGCGGGTATGAAGAAGTTCATCGCAGGAAAGTTTCTGGACTTTAAAATGGTAGATGCGAAGACCGTAATTAGTCAGATTCAAGAACTTCAAGTCATCATTCACGCATTGCATGATGAACGAATGATCCTAAGTGAATCATTTCAAGTTGCCGCAGCAATAGAAAAGCTTCCTCCTTCGTGGAAAGACTTCAAAAACTACCTTAAGCATAAGCGTAAGGAGATGACAATGGAAGAACTTATAGTTCGATTAAGGATCGAGGAAGACAACAGAAACTCCGAGAAGAAGACTTCGAACACCATGGTTGCCAAGGCAAATGTAGTCGAGTCAGAGAAACCCAACAAGAGAAAACGTGAACATAACCCAAAGAATTCAAAGAAATTTCAGGGTTCATGCCATAACTGCGGAAAGAAAGGCCACAAAGCAGCCGAATGTCGCGCACCTAAGAAGAAGAAATCAGAAGCAAACTTGGCTGAAATCTCAGACGGTGTTTCTGATATGGATTTATGTGCAGTAATATCGGAATGCAATCTTGTTGGTAACTCAAAGGAATGGTTTGTAGACACCGGAGCCACTCGTCACATATGTGCTAATAAGTGGATGTTTACAACCTACAAAACCGCTACTGATGATGAACAACTATTCATGGGCAATTCATCCTCATCAAAGGTTGAAGGCAAGGGAAAAGTTGTACTAAAATTGACTTCTGGAAAAGAACTCACTTTGAGTGACGTTCTCCACGTTCCAGAAATCCGCAAGAACCTAATTTCAGGGTCGTTGCTTAGCAAGCATGGCTTCAAACTAACCTTTATGGCTGATAAATTTGTATTATCAAAGAATGGAGTGTATGTGGGAAGAGGTTATGTGTGTGATGGTTTATTTAAAGCAAATGTAACCACTATTGTACCAAACAATGATATGAATAAAACTGAATCTTCTGTTTATTTGGTTGACTCTTCTAACTTATGGCATTCTAGATTAGGTCATGTAAATTTTGATTCATTACGGAAATTGATCAATCTAGAATTTATACCAAAATGTAAAATAGACTCCAATTATAAATGTCAAATTTGTACAGAAACAAAATTGACAAGAACCTCGTTTCACCATGTTGAAAGAGAAACTGAACCTCTAGATCTAATACACACAGATGTATGCGACTTAAAAATGTGTCAAACTAGAGGTGGAAAAAGGTATTTTATTACCTTTATTGATGATTGTACAAGGTACTGTTATGTGTATCTCCTTAGAAGCAAGGACGAGGCATTCGACATGTTTAAACAGTATAAAGCAGAAGTTGAGAACCAACTCAACAAGAAAATAAAAGCTTTACGAAGTGATAGAGGAGGAGAATATGAATTCCCCTTCGAGGAGTTCTGCGCCGAACATGGTATTATACACCAAACTACGGCTCCATATTCACCTCAATCCAACGGCATAGCCGAAAGGAAAAATAGAACTCTAAAAGAAATGATGAATGCCCTACTGATCAGTTCTGGCTTGCCAGATAACTTCTGGGGAGAAGCTATTCTTTCTGCAAATCACATTTTAAATAAGATACCACGAAAGAAGACGTCTAAAACTCCCCACGAACTATGGAAAAATAGACCACCATCCTACAAATACTTGAAAGTGTGGGGGTGTCTTGCGAAAGTGGAGGTACCTAAACCAAAGAAAGTCAAAATAGGACCAAAAACAGTTGACTGTGTATTCATTGGATATGCACATAATAGTGCTGCTTATCGTTTCTTGGTACACAAATCCGAAATTGATGATATCCACACAAATACCATCATTGAGTCGAGAAATGCTAGATTTTTCGAACATATATATCCTTTAAAACAGGATATTGAAACTTATGCTCAAAAGAGACCAAGGGAAACCGAAGTCCCTAACTCACTTGAGGATACTGAACAAAGCATTGACAATATTCAGCAAACTGATATTGATCAACAAGTAGAGGAAGAACCAAGGAGAAGCAAAAGATCAAGGATCTCTAAAACCTTTGGACCAGATTTCTTTACATTTATGTTAGAAGACGATCCATTAACATACAAACAAGCTATGTCCTCTGCAGATGCCCCTTATTGGAAGGAGGCCATTTACAATGAGATTGAATCCATCATGTCAAACCATACATGGGAATTGGTCGATTTACCAAAGGGATGTAAGACCTTAGGTAATAAATGGATATTTAAGAAAAAACTGAAACCTGATGGTTCAATAGACAAGTATAAAGCTCGACTTGTGGTTCAAGGATTCAGACAAAAACAAGACTTGGACTATTTTGACACATATTCTCCTGTAACTAGGATAACGTCAATTAGAATGCTAATAGCAATTGCATCCACACTTGATTTAGAAATACATCAAATGGATGTAAAGACAGCATTTTTGAATGGTGAACTAGAAGAAGAAATATACATGAAACAACCTGAAGGTTTCCTAAAATCAGGGAATGAAAGTAAGGTTTGTAGATTACGAAAATCATTGTACGGGCTTAAACAAGCGCCTAAACAATGGCATGAAAAATTTGATGAAAATATGATATCGAATGGATTTCATATAAATGAATGTGACAAATGTGTCTATTCTAAAAATACGAATATGGGATATGTCATTATATGCCTATATGTAGATGATTTACTAATATTTGGTAGTAACAAGGAGATAATAAAATCTACAAAAGATATGCTCTCCGCCAGATTTGACATGAAAGATCTAGGAATTGCTGATGTAATACTTGGTGTAAAAATACATAAAACTGACCAAGGATATGTGTTGTCCCAATCACACTATATTGGAAAAATACTTGAAAAATTTAAACAACACAACATAATATCAGCAAAATCACCCGTTGATATGAACCAAAATTGGGTTAAAAATACCGGTGATAGTATTTATCAACTTGAGTATTCTCGCATACTAGGCAGCATTATGTACGTAATGAACTGCACTAGACCTGATATAGCATATGCTGTGAGTAAACTCAGTAGATATACGAGTAATCCAGGAAAGAATCATTGGAAAGCAATAATTCGAGTACTAGGATACCTAAGGTATACACAAGGTCATGGATTACACTATGGTAGGTACCCATCTGTAATAGAAGGGTATTGTGATGCAAACTGGATAACTGGATCAACAGATACAAAATCCACCAGTGGATATGTGTTTACCTTAGCAAATGGGGCAATATCTTGGAGATCTTCTAAACAAACTTGTATAGCAAGATCTACCATGGAATCAGAATTCATTGCCTTAGACAAAGCCGCAGAAGAAGCAGATTGGCTTCGAGGTTTCTTAGATGGTATTCCTAATTGGGAAAAACCTGTACCTCCAATAAGCATACATTGCGACAGCCAATCAGCTATTGGAAGGGCCAATAGTAAGCTTTACAATGGCAAGTCTAGACATATACGTCGAAGACATAAAACAGTAAGACAGCTTCTCTCCAATGGGGTTATCACAATTGAATATGTAAGATCAAATGATAACATTGCGGATCCACTAACAAAAGGTTTACCTAAAGAGAAGGCTAATATCTTATCGATGGGAATGGGGTTACGGCCCATAAACTAAAAGGTTTCTTTAAATGGAAACCCCACCTAGTTGACTGGAGATCCCAAGATCTAGGTTCAAAGGGACAACTAAGTTTAAATAAACTTGCTGGCACTGGTATATATTCAAACCATTCCTAAGATAAGTCAGTGCATTACTCGTCGGAGAATAGGATAAGTTTTTTGAAACTTTTAATGATGTCTATACTTGGTAACATAAAAGGACCAAAGTGGGGTAATATGAATTACTCTTCATAGAATCACCTACGTGAGTGTGAAGGCGCCGCTTCAAGGAGAATTATAAGGCCAAATTCTCTAAGCACTCATGAGACCAGGCAGGTGTTCATGGCAAAAACGAACACAAACAGAGAACAAAGGAATATAAGAAACATTTATTGTGTGCTATCTATTTTAGAATTACACAAATGGCTTACAGTTCAAGGACAATCTTAATCCACTGATTCGCTAGTAATTTAAATAGGTAACCACTAGGAAAGTTCAAGGCCTATGTGCTACTTTTACCGATACGATAAATTGTTTCGTGAAATTAAGAACAAGTACTCATTCATGTGGGGGATTGTTGGAAATAATGAATGAGAAAGAGGCATTTATTGAAGAAAGAGAAATGCAATTATTATGCATTGGGAAGTGTGACTATGAATAGTCCCACATCTTAAAATACAATAAACATTTGGTGTTTATATACTAAGATGTGGACACTATTATAGTTACAATGAGACAAGAAAGACTTGAAAGCTTAGCCATCTTAGCGGGTGGTGCAACGCACCACCCCGCACGCGCGCGCCCGCGCCCGTGCCCGTGCCCGAGCCCGTGCCCGTGCCCGAGCCCGTGCCCGTGCCCGAGCCCGAGCCCGAGCCCGAGCCCGAACCCGCACCCGCACCCGCACCCGCATCCGCATCCGCATCCGCATCCGCGGCGTGGGCGAATGGGCGTTTGAGGCGTATTAGAGGCACTTAGCACTTTGCAATTGGCGGTTGGCTTGGCTTGGTTGGTTGTTCCGATCAGAGCAGTTTTATTTTTGTCCGTTCAAATTATAACGGCTATAAAACGGTCGCGTCTGTTGGTAAAGGGTCGCAACCTTTCCAACAGTCACATCCGTTTCAAGCATCTTCCCGAGCCTATAAATAGGCAGACAGAAAACGAAGTATGTACTTACTTTTCTGTCAAACTTCTTCCCCAACATCTCTGTTCTTTTACT
Organism: Allium fistulosum; assembly: GCA_030737815.1. Lineage (NCBI taxonomy): Eukaryota > Viridiplantae > Streptophyta > Magnoliopsida > Asparagales > Amaryllidaceae > Allium > Allium fistulosum. The sequence goes on along the minus strand of CM060908.1, from coordinate 862,616,739 downwards.
GTATTCTCTTTGGTTCGCCGTCGCTCCGCCTGCAAGCACCGCACCGCGGAGTTCGTCCGTTTCATCCTGGGAAATCAAATTGCTCATATCCTTTGGTGCATATAGGGAGCAATATTGTTTCAAGGAAACAGCCACCGCTGCACTCGGACAAACATATTGGTAATCTATTTACTGATTATATTCTAATATTTAATTCAGTTGCAACAGATTAGCAACGCATTTGCTACAGATTAGCAACGCTTTTGCAACACAGATTTGCAACGCTTTTATAGCACTACTTTTGAAACGCTTTTGTACTGTTACTAATATCAGATTTGTAACACTTCTGTAACGCTTCAATAACAATCTTATGACAGCAATTAATTTGCACCAATAAAGTAGCAAAGGAAAGGTGAAAAGTCTTCCTTATGCACATGACTACTCTACCTATATATATGTAGCATAATGTTAGCAAAACTCTCATAATGCAAACAAATGGTTAAAATAAATTAGAATATAAAGAATGCTGCAAAAATATGCTGGGAATTAAGAAAGAAGGAATGAAGAAGATGAAGAGAAGAGTTGGTCCTTTCAGTAATAGTCCTGGTATGGTAGGCACTTCTTCAGCCACAACCGTTACAACTGCAAGTGGGCAAGTGATGACAGTCTCCGAGTTCATTTCACAGCTTGGTAAGAGTGATTCCTTCCAATCATGTAAAGATTTAATTCCAGTATATGTTGGAATTCATGATGTATATACACATAAATCTGAATGCAGATGAAGCAGCAAAGAGAAGATTGGATAGAATGAATGAAAAATTGGTATGCTTGGAGATGCAAATGGAAGCAATTGAGGCTGAAATCCAAAGAGCAAATGACACTACTTCCGCTGTGTAAATTATGATTTCTAACTAAATATCTGTATCAGTGTATCATGCTAGTGTGGTATTTAGATTTTTATTATTTTTTAAGCTTGTTTATATGCACAGAGGGATGGTATCTAAGAACTATGACTGCACGACGTACTATATGTCTTACGATATAACAAATAGTCACTGGCTAATTATAATGAAGCCATTTGTAATCTATTTTCTGGTTTGATGCTTAAGTTTTCTCTGTACTTTTTTGTGGAAATAATATTTTAGGTGGGGCTTGGACTTGGCCCATTTTGAAAAATGCTATATGTTTTCTCAAACTCACATGTGATTATTCGTACCAATAAGATTCGTCACACACACATATATATATATGCGGTCGTGTATATACACATATATGTACAATATGTACATACACGCACAAACATTTCGAAAATGCAAAAGCATCATAGAGACTTAGAAGAGATAACAGCTTTTGATATAATAGTTAGCATAGTTTTTAATGGTGGATCTATCTTTATGCTTATAGCATTTTGGATGCAATCCAACACAATATTAACACAAACGGATATCAAACAAATCTACTCAGCAAAAACAATAAGAAAATACAAAATAAAAGAAAAACACATCAAAACTTTTATAGTGGGTTGAACTAAATCGATCTATGCCCATTGGTTATTTTATTACTACTTTGTATGATTAAAGTAGCAATCACAATCTAAACATAGAAATCAAGCCACCTATTGAAGTGGGCAATCAAACTCAGTTAATACGACATATCCTACTGCCTACGATATGAGATTAAAGGTTAAGGTCTAGCCGACTTCCTAGTGGAATGCACTGCACCGGTAGAGCAACAAAATGTAGAAGCAATTGAACTTCCGCAGTTTCGGCAACTGTATGTAGATGGAGCATTAAATGAACATGGGCATGCATTGGACACATATCTAGTCGACTTCCTAGTGGAATGCACCGCACCAATAGAGCAACAAAATGTAGAAGCAATTGAACTTCCGCGGTTCCGACAACTGTATATAGATGGAGCATTAAATGAACATGGACATGCATTGGATACGTATTAATCACCCAGACCAACATAAATAGCATGGGGCGGTACAGCTAGGGTTAAAAGCAATGAATAATACCATAGAATATGAAGCACTCATTGCTGGACTCAAATGACGCAGGTAATGAAGGTTACATAAATTGAAGTTCATAATGATTCTCAACTTGTTGAAAATCGAGAACTGGAAAATTATCAAACCAAAATGCCAACCCTAGCCAAATACATCAAGCTATTCAAGGAACTGTTAGCTTTGAACATTTTAGTATAGAACAGATTCCCAGAGAAGAAAGTTCTTTTGCAGACTCTTTAGCTAAGCTTGCAAGCGCTAAATCTGTGCAAGAAATGAAAGCAATCTGTTGGGACACCTAGCCGAACGTAGCATTTCGAAGACAACTTAAATTTTAGTCCTAAAACATTCAAAAAATCAAATTATAGCAAACCAGGTCAAACATGACACGACCCAAGATAACCAAAATGCATCGTTGGTACAATCAAACGAAGTGGAATCTTAGATGACCCCTGTTAAGCAGTTTTTATTGGAAGGAACTTTGCATGCAAACAAAAACGTAGAAAGAAAAATCAGGTATCAAGTCCCTTACTTCACATTCTTCGAGGAATACTATACAAAAGAGGATATTCAACCCTCCTAGCTTAGATGCATCACCAAAGAAGGAGTCAGGGTTATGAGGGAAGTTCACGAGGGATACTGGGGAGATCACTCCAAAAGAGTAAAACCGCCTAAGAAAATACTAAGACAAGGCTATTACTAGCCAACAACGCCATATAATGCACAGGAATCCATCTGCGGATGTGACTATGCCAAAAATTCGCTAGTATCTCAAGATTACCATTGCATGAACTGTTAGAATTTGATCTTACGAGGAGAAAGAGAGAATATAGTAAAACACAAAAGAGCTACATCGTTATCTTTCTTATTAATAAAAACAAAGAATTGCCTTTATATATAGGCAACTACACAACTAGGAACTACCATAAAAGATGGGGTCACTTACTCCTGTAAAAAGGCAAACATCCATTATTCTCTCCACTAAGCTAAGAACTAGGACAACATAGAATAATTCATAACTTCTAACACCCTACCTTAAACTGAAATGCGTCAAACATTCAGTTTACAACTCAATGAACTACAGTTCTCAATTTCTTCATCGTCTTGCATGGACGAATTCGGTCACAACTTTCATCTCTACCTGGTTGGACATACTCAACTGTTTCACGTTGATTGGTACTTTAACCATCAATAATACTCTTGGTTTCCTCTTAGGGATCCACTGACCTCTCCATTCGGATCGTCCCTTATATATGCCATCCCCCCAACAAGTGAGAACCGCGACTCTTCTTACTTACTTGTTGGATGACACAAAAACCAAGTCTTCCTCACTCAGCCTACTTCACATGTAGGCATGCCTATCCTTTTTTTAGGCATATCATCAAACAGTTCATGAGCGTTCTCCATAAATGTCCAACCTCATAAGCGACGTTCCACTCTTCGTCGTCTTCGTCTTCATATCTATGTCACTTCAACACAAAACTCATCTGTCAATAGCAAGCGCCCGCCCCTTGCTTCACTGCTAACATGCCTTTACCAATACAAGACTTCAGCTTCTCATCTTCTTTTCACCATTCAACTTGCACACAATCTGCATTCTTCAACTTCTACCATAACTGCTCCTTTTCATCAACAGCAAATACTCCAGCCAATCCAAATACACTGCTCAATCACGATCCTGAACCAAAAATAACAGCAAACCAGAACACAACCTTCAAACAGGCAATGATACAAGGATCAGCAAATCCAATCCATGTCAAGCCCTGACCACAAAACAGAAACTCATCTACCAAAACTCAACATCCAAGATGCCAAAGCAACTAGCAGCAAGTAACAATAGACATTCCATATCATCATTGCAAAAGAACTCAATAGCATACAAACCCAAATAGTCTACCTAAACAATATTCCTCAACCCACTACTGCAACTGCCTCTTCACCATTCATCTCCTTCTATCCTTAAAGATTCTAAAAGATATTCACCTTTTTAGCTCCTCTAGCAACAGCTATGTCAACTGCACCACAAACTTTTCTTATTTGAACAGCCGCAAGTCCAATAAGCAATACCTGGCCATGCTTCAGTTGAGCCTTATGAACAAGAGCTACAAGAGAACTTCCAAACGCAATAGGTAGGGCACCAGCATTAATTAAATCATATCCACTCCTTTCAGCCTTCTCGCCTTCAAATTTGTTTCATGCTCTCTATAACACCACCTTTGTTCAAGTCAGCAATATGATCAACCCCGACATCTCAACCATTAACCGATCCTACACAAACTTCATTGCATTCTCATTCAATTCACTACTGTATCCAAACACAACTACACAATCTTCACTGCCAACCTCCCTAGTTCACACACTACATCTCCCTACACCATTGTTCAAACACTGCTCTTTCCTGCTTCCCAATTCACATATTCACTTCCAACGTCTGAACTGAAATCCGAACCCACTCCACTCTCCAATCTACCAACTGCAACCTAACAACCTAACATCATTCATCTACACCAACACAGATTCACCACATCTCAGTTTGCCTCTAGTATCAAGTACACAGTCTCAGTCATCTGTAATATCCAAACTAATCAAGCATCAACGTGGATTTCCAGATCTCAGGCAATCTTCATTTCCTCTTGCATGAGCTGCTCAACTCTGGCAAAGCAAGGAATAACTATAGATTCAGATTCATCATCGATCGAACATCACTTCCAAATCGAACCACGGATCAACATCTCTCTGACAAGCAGCACTCGAACCACTTTATTCATCTCAACTACAACACCATACTCCAGCAGCCAATCTTCTAAATCACAAAACTGCAATCATCACATCACTTCTACTATACTTCACCAAGACTGCAATCTCTCACAATTGCACTACTGCTTCCGGCAATCCCCAATCGAACAACTTCGACCACTGTCGGAACGACAACCATTCACCACCTTCTCAACACCAACTTCTCCTCTACTACAACAAGTATGACTGCATCAATGCACTGTCATTGTTCACCACCGCATCTTCAACCAGTATTAGTTCATGCCTCCACAACTACTCCTCTACATTACTGCACTCCACTACAACAATCACCAATATCACACAAACGCCATTCGTTGTCATCAACCAGAGAACAATCAATCTCTTTACAACATCATCATCATAATTCGAGTAGCAACTGACGTGGATCTCAGTCGAAGTCCAAAGCTTCAATCAGTAGGTACCGCACTTTTCATCACTTCCAGATCTCATATTCTCCATCTCCAGATCGACTTCGATCTCAGGCCTTGATAGCAGAACTCAAGAGCAGCTACTAGTGGCGGCTTCCAGAACCAGCAACAACACACAACAAGGTTCAACTCCAGACATATTCGAGAGCGACGATTTCAACTCCGTTTCAGATCTGACGCCGCAGCAAAGTGACAAACTCTTCATTGATTGTTCCAGCACAAACCACCGGAGGCGATGTGATTTGTTATTTTATTAGGGAAGTAGATCCAGATCCAGACTTTGGTTCCTATGGCACTTGCAAGGCGGTGCAATTTGTTTATTGCGATTTATAAATTTGAGGAGGAAGCATTTTAACGAGGAGAGGAAATTGTTTTGGGAGATTTTTTTTTCTTTCAGGAAACAACATCAATAAAACTTATTGCAACTCATTATCCTATCTCTCCCTCATCTCTAACCTCGCTCTGATACCATGTTAGAATTTGATCTTACGAGGAGAAAGAGAGAATACAGTAAAACACAAAAGAGCTACATCGTTATCTTTCTTATTAATAAAAACAAAGAATTGCCTTTATATATAGGCAAGTACACAACTAGGAACTACCATAAAAGATGGGGTCACTTACTCCTGTAAAAAGGCAAACATCCATTATTCTCTCCACTAAGCTAAGAACTAGGACAACATAGAATAATTCATAACTTCTAACATGAACTCGCACCCATGATTAGTCCATGGCCGTTTGATATATGAGGTATAAACCTAATATGATCACTTCCAATATAAAGGAAGGCTATGTATGCAGTAGTCGTGATAGATTACTTCACAAAGTGGATAGAGATGAGCCACTAGCAACCATAACTCAAAGAAAATAGTTACTTTCATTGTTAGAAATATCATTATCAGGTTTGGGATCCTACACAAGATAGTTTATGATAATGGTACGTAGTTTGAAAGTAAGGGGTTTGTTGATCTTTACGAGAAAAATGACATAGTCAAAAGCTTCTCTTTGTTTGCTCACTCTCAAGCGAATGACTAAGTTGAAGCAGCAAACAAAATGACAAAAAACTGCTCAAGAAAAGATTTATGAAGGCTAAAGGAAAATGAGCAAAAAAGCTACTTTTAGTCTAATGGGCATATAGAACCTCCACTAAATCTTCTACATGACACACTCCATTCTCCTTGACATAGAGTTATAAAGTCATGCTTTCAATTAAAGTAAATGTGCGTCTACATCGACGCTTGTCATATATAGTTGAGCCGAATCAGCACCTTAAAGAAACAACATTGAATTTCATACAAAAAGGAGGGATAAATCCATAGTTAGGTCTACATTCAATCAACAGAGGATGGAAAAGAGTTATAATTCGCGACTCCAAGAGAGAAAATTTCGCAAAGGAATTTAGTCTTAAGAAAAATAATGGTCAATACAAAAAATCCAGTTGGCGGTGCACTAGAACCCAACTGAGAAGTGCCTTTAGTCATCGCAGAAACACTGACAAACAACGCATATTGTCTACCCCGGCCAGATGGAAACCTCGTGCCGAGAACATGGAAATCAGAGCACCTCCGACCATGCTATATATAGTAGTTCTTTTATAATGAGATATGGTGTGCAAAGTTGTAATTATAGAAGAGTGATAAAATGATAAAATAGCATACGGGTATTAGACGGTTCAAACCGGTATAAAAATACGTGCGTCAATATTATTTACTTGCACGCAAATTTTTTTAGAGTTATAAATACATAGTTCGGCTTTTCAACCAAAACTGCACTGTACGTAGGGACGTTAGAGAGTCTGAACCATATAAAAACAACACGCATGAATAATTTTTTTATAAATATATGATCCGACTTCTCAGTCAAACACAAACTAAATAGTCTGCACCATAAACGGAGTAGACCATGTGAAGCGCATGTCAAAAGAGAAATGCTAAAAGACAAAGTTAAGGAAAACATATTACTCTGCAACCGCTGAACCATCCACCAAATGTCACATACAGAGTTAAGCTATGGAAAAACAAAGGAGAACTGCACATGCAAAACAAAATGTAAACTAAAAACAATGTACGTAGAGCTGATAAAGTAATACACAATTTACAATTTTCCACTTAATTTCTTTACAGTTTCATCACGGAGCATTATATGCATATCTTTATTACACAAAAGCAATAATTACCCAAACCCTACAAACCATGCACAAACAAATGCGATATGACTAAATCAGACTCCAAGTTCTCTGCAGACAACATCTTCCAACTTCTACGATCCAGTTGAACTAAGGATGTAAATTGTTGCCCAAGTGTTTCATGAGGCTTTAAACTTGCGGAAGAGGGGGATATCTCAGTTTTAACAACTAAGGATCGTCGAGGTGTGTTAGTAACTGGGGACCTTGGGTCATAGTTGCCATCGGCCCAAGGATTACCCGCATCTTTCCCCATTGAAACAAAACCAGAACAATTATATATAAAAAATTAATATCAAGTTCAGGTAAAAAATTGTTAAAACATCAACTGCATGCAACACCACTATGTCTGCCATAACATGTCTGACCTTCTCCCGATGAAGTTGCTTAGCCAAAGAAAGTTGGGCAGAACTAGAAATGGTAGGAATAGAGGAATGAGAGCGTGTTGTGGCCAACGATGACGACTGCGATGGAGATTAAAAAGTGGAAACCTGGTCTTCAAGTTCGTTTATACGTCGAATTGCATATTTACCGCCTTGCTCCAAGTCATCCAAGACTTCTGCTATTGTTTTCTTGGTCTTTTTTGAAAAAACGCCAAATAACTATACACGATTGAACTCCTCTATGCTTTCACCTCACTACTGGAGCTCTCCAATATTTTCTCATAAGTGGTCTTCAATTCTTCAAGCTTAGATTGGTAGTAATGTAATATTTTATTTTTCCATTCAAGGGCGGCTTTGCTATCCAAACCAGAAGGAGGTGTAGGAGCTGCACCAAGTCTAGATGTCCTAGGTAAAGTCGTATTAGTTAAAGGATTTTCGTCGTGATTATGTTATTCGGCTACATGGATTGATAATTCTTTAATTGTTTTCTTAAGCTCCTTAATCTCTTCTTCATAAGAAGTAGCATAAATAACCTCTGCCTCCTTCAATGGTTTCTCTAAGTCAACTATACACAATTGCGTAGGTCGTAACTACTTTTCCAGTTCGTATATTCTCCTCTTTTCTGTCTCTAAATTATTACACTGAACATTTATGCAATTATGCTAAAGTAACAAAGCTGCTTTGGCCGCATGAAGTTCACACGATAAGTTCCTAATATCAATATGCATTATCCTTTTTTAAGCTCAACCCTGATAGGGTCATCATAAGCCAATTCCAACTCATTACCCCTATCTTCGCATATCTTAAGAGTTTTAATCACAGATCGATAATCGGCTATCAGACTAAGGGGTGATTAAGGAACATTTGAAGGTTCGCCTGACCTATTAGGTAATAAGGTGTCCAGAATCGCCTCATCTAAAGTAGTAAAAATAACCAAGAACGTGAACTGAAAATTGATAAACACAACTTTATTTAGCCTAACAAAAAGAATTATAATGAATAAATGAAATAGAGAGCTATATTTTTTCATCTCTAGTTGAAATATGCAACAACACTGGGGACACGTCACTCCTTCTTGCATTTAACTTTATCCTTAAACCATTTCAAACGAGGACCATGTAAGGGAAAAAACTCATCCACCAAGGAAGTTTTGTACCTACGCAAATATTAGTCACTTAACAATTCTTTTTCTTTGAAACCTTAGCTATTATCGATAGGAGCCCTTGAGTTTTCTCCCTTAACTGTGCAATGATTTTTCTAGTTGCATTTTTTGCTTACGAACGATCGTGACAGTATCCTTAAACCTCTTTGCATTTTGTTCCCCATGTGGCTAATACTTTCCTTAAACATGTTTTATGAAGGTGTTATCTTTATGTGACAATAAAGTTAGCTGATTATTAACATTTAGATTTTTATCTAAAAGAGAAGGTGTAGTTGTTCAACGATAATCTTTAACATAAGTCAACTAAAGCATAAGAAATAGGTAACAATGAATGAAATCATAACAAGCCCAAATAGAACCATCATTAATTATAAAATGAAATGTATTTTTTTAACAACTCAAGCAAAAACAAAAGAGAAACCTAAGTCCTATTGACATGACATAAAAAGGAGCTAATAGTTAAGCTAATATCAAATAGTTGCATTATCTTAAAATGAAGATCCAATAGCCGATTAGAAGAGGGGGTCTAGCATTAAAATCATCTTCTGAGTCATAGTCATTCCATATGTATCATTACATATGTGTCTTATTACATTTTTCAATTAGTTACTCATTATATTTCTAGTTGGATGTTATAAGAAATTTTGTTTAGTTGTTTCCTGTATTGATCACCATTGTTTTAAATAGAGATAATTTGTTTATTTTAGCTAGTTATGTTTTGTTTCTTCCAATGTGCGATCTAAAAGTATAAAATGTTTAAAATTTATATTTACCTTTGTACCATATAAACCATCAAAAACCCTAATGATCTGCACTTCTTGGCACGGTGCGATTTCAAACGTTGCTTTTAGGTGTTGAATCGGTGTGTCCATAAGTGTAGGTTGATATAGTGGATAACACTTACCCACCAAAATATGCTTTTGTAATAAAAAAAGCATTCTTTCGATCAAGGTAAGTGACCGAACCCAGATCTGCAAAGATAGTTCCATCATATGAGCCGTCTTTGTGAAACGTTGCATCTTCTCTAAGAATATCAACATATCATTTCAACTAGCAGCAAAGTCACATCTCTTCAGCAGATTTAAATGTTAAAGCCTTCTGTCTGAACTCTTTGGCCATTTTTGAGGATTTCCAAAAGCTATACCATTCGTTGATCAGGTAGACCTCCACTTTCATTTCCACATTTTTTCATGAATGCTCATATTGATTGGTACCAAATGTTATTTTTCGGTACCGAATGATTTAAATGTGTTCATATATATTAAGAAAAGTTTTTATATTCACTTCCTCTTTTCTGACTTCCATCTTTTAAGCACTAGCGATTCCTGCCTCACGAGTTCAAATCTCGTGAACATTTCAAGCAACAAACAACTGCCATTGTCACCAGATCTTAACTATGCTAGCACATTCGATCCATAAGAACAATGTCTCCACCTCGATCTCCAAATTGTCTTCCTTCATATCGTCTTCGTTATCTCTTTCTTCTTCTTGACTTTTAGGTAGGCACTGCCCTGCTCTTGGACCATCGCCACCAGTTCTTGACTGTGATTTCAGATCTACCACTAACCCATGTTCAGCTTTAGATTGATCCCCTTCTTTATTTTCCCCGTCTCCTCCCATAACCTAAATAACACCATTGGATCTAAGTGTCATCACGGAGAAGGAGAAGATGTAAGGAAAAGGCGATCTCTTGATTCAGAGTTCCAAGTGGGATTAACGTCGATCGAGACGTTGCAAGAAATCATCTCCTTGGATGCATTCTAGCACTTATCAAATTCAAGAGTCGATGCATTCTAGGTCATTCGTCCAATCTACACCCAGAATCGAATAGCACATACATGCAGCCTTACGAAGAAAGGCTCCATACCACCTTGGAGATCAACTGGTTCCGCTAATGTAAATCCTAAGTTAATGGGTAATATCTAACACACATTTCCACCATGTAATGTATGTCGTTTTCCAACATGAGTATAATACCTACACAGAGTGCATCCATGTACCATGTTAAGGATACTGTACACACACTATGTATGTTGAATCACGTATCATTGCCTCGGTTAATGTACAAAACCTAATTAGTAAACACCAGTCGATATCCATTGGATCCTCTACATTGGCTACACGGGACTTAATCAAAGTAAATACAAAAGGTAAATCATACCTAACCATGCTTGTATCTCAAGTTTTCAGTATAATATGGATCTTAGATGTTCCAAGTGTATTTCTGCTTCAACCATAGGTCCTTCTACACCCGAATTCACTTGTTTGACACCAGGCTCCTCTTCTGCTTTAGCTTCCACTTCAACCCCACATAGATTAGGCGACCTCAATGATCACTTCAAATATCTCATTTTGAAGATACAAGGGAGCCTTATGACAACATTTCTCTTGATGCTAATCTTTTTTACGTGATGATCCTTGACAACCCTCAGGATTCCTCGGCTTCGAGGTTAATGGCCATGGGCATCAAGAGAATCTGCAAACGTGACGACATCTCAAAAGGAGACCCTAGTTCCATTGTCACACTAGAGAGCACACAATCCCCTAAAGGGTTACACAGCTTGCAACCGTTACATGTATTTCTCTGAAGATATTCCACCTTTCAATCATTTCCTTCGATTGATGCTCCAACTTATGAGGCTCGCCCCTGCTCAACTCCACCCAAAAGGGTATAAAATACATTAGCATGATCTTCATAAGGCATTTAGGTATGGTACCTACCTTTGAGGAGATTCTGTACTTGTACAACATTAAGAAAAGGTCTGACTCCCCATTTTTGATCTTTTTGGTGTCGTTCCATGGTTGCCAAATTATCATTAGTCTCCATAACAATCTTAGCTATTTCAAGGATGAGCATTTCTTTGTCACGTGTCTAGCGGGTTTTGCTCAAAAGGTGGTTATCCATATGTAACTTCCAATTCTCTACATCCCATTATATTAGAGTTTAGTTCACTCAAGTCACTAACTTCCCTTTACTTCTCCTCTTACAAATATTCCATGTAGAATCATTAATTCTTTCCTAGTCCAAATACTTCAACTTCTAAAAGACATCCAAATGAAGAGAGAAAGAGACCAAACACCCAAAATGATCTTCGAATGCATTACTTCTAGGTATTGCACAATGGTCGAAGAGTTAGCTATGTGCGCACTACAGTAGGAGCGGCTTTAGCTGCCCCAGAGGCTAAGATCAATCCACTAGCTCCTGACTGCCCATCACAGCGTTCCAAATATGGTGGAAGACATCCATAGCACCATTAAGGAATATAATGAGAATGTAGAAGGAGGAGGAAAAGAAAGAGAAGAAGAAAATGAGTCGACATGGGTGACGACCCCAGATGAAAAAACTCTATCACTGTCCTAAGGCCAAGATGACCCAAAATAAGTACCCTAAAGCTGGCTCCCGAGCTTTGCTAAAGCCCGGTCAGAAGATCCTTCCCGATCCTAACCATTCCACTCCAAACCTCCAACTCTAACTGATGTTCCCCATCCTCCTCAAGGAGACAACATTCCATTCCAAACCTCATAGGTTCAATAGGGCATACCAACACTTTACATAACACTTAGGATCACAAGCATGTTCTCTCTGCATGTACACTTATTTGATTCCCAAGTTCTAATCCAATATATCTTCTTTTCAGGTACAATAAGCCGCTCTAATCCCATAGAGAGCTTGATAAAAAGTCAGGCTAATACTACAACTGAAAACCTTTAAGTTCTTCTCACCACAGAGATGACCCATCTTGTGAGTCTAACAGCGAGCAAGCGCGAAGGAAGGAGAGGGAAAGGAGGGAAGTGGAAAAAAGACTTTAATGCTATGGGGATGATCGAGACTCCTATGACTGATCTGGATCAAAGAGACGGTCAGGCTCTCCCCTTTGTGGATGATCTCCCCTTCCTAAATTTGTCACCCACACCTTCCAATATACTGATCCAAAGCCTAAGGTGACTTTCGGACTCACGGTAGTGTCAAGAAGTACGAGCTACCAGGTTTTTATACATTATAAAGACTAAGAATATAAGGATAAATCTAAGACATTCTACACTTTCATATTTCACAGCGGACGGAATAAAATATAAGTACTGAAATTAGACATTTCAGAAAAACAGTCTTAATCAATTCATGAACATTGTTTTCCAAGTACAATATAAGTTTAATAGACATTTAATACAAAAAAATAACTATATAAGGAACAACTAAGAGTAGTGGAACTCCAACGCTTAGCTCCTTTCTCCGTGCTTTATGCCAAATAAACTACTATCGTGTTATTGGGGGAAAAAGAAGGGAAAGGAGTGGGTTAGACAAAAGTCTAGTGAATAAGTACATCATTAATATATATGGTAATCGTATGTAGTTTACTTTACTAATACTCTACGTGACCTAGTGTGTTCTACAAGTGTCCGTGAATTACTTGATTTCTTTTCTTAAGGGATTTTATCTTAAACACACCTACAGTAACGGCTTGTGCATGTTCATACAAGGAACAAACAACTAATCGAACCTCAAATAACTATTGATCAGATAATAGTTACTAGAGCTTCTCCAACATAAGATTATTCTACAATTTCTTCTATGGGACTACATCTCTCACATTACGACTACGCATAACTATTTCACATAGGTTTCCATACAATTTTCACATGGGACTAAATTTACCACAACTATGCCTACACGTACCCTAGCTACGCATTGAGGGGGAGTCTGCAATGCTGACTTGTCGAACTGTCTCATCATCTAAATCTATGTCTACTTCTCAATGGTAGCATACGCTTCTTATTGCATTCGTTGAGATCCAACAACAACACAACATCATGTCGCGTCATCCATGAATACTAAGGAACCCCCGTTGTGTTGTGCCCATACACTTTATTGGGCATCAGCCAGTGTTCTGCGTCCACTGTAGAACCTCCTGTGAGTGCCATTTGATATAAAATCCCCCCCGGTCGAATATCGACCCCTACTAGATAAATAACATTTACTAAGTCCTGCAATCGTCCTAGTGTCGCTTCATAAAGAACTAGCTTCCCTATTCCTAACCTCCACACACACACACACACAAACATACACATATATACATACATACACACTGTATATATATACTAAATACCTTTATTTAAAATAAATACTTTTATTTAACCTGGGCCTTAGGTCGAGGTTCAAACTGTATTCTGGAGCGGTCGACCGCTCTAGATTGTGCGATCGACCTTCCATCGTTGATTAAGGGTTTTAATTTATAATTTTTAATTCATTTTGTTATTTAATTAATAACTAATCGTTCCTTCCCAAATTTCCATTACAGTGACTTATAATTTGATGTTGGAGCAATTACAGTGAACCCTAGCCAAATTGGCCATAAAAACCTCTCGGTGTCTAAAGGTTTACTTAGTTGCAAATCCTTAACTTTCAATTTCCTTACTCTCCTATCCTTAATTCGTTGCTTTCCTTCTATAGACTTTGAGTTGATTTCGATGATTCTCTATAATACTTGAACTATCTTGCTTTCTATTCTTTCTTCTTATCAATTCTGAGAATTTCTCATCTAAACTCTAAGAAAAGCACTTGACCACGAGAGGTTGGAGTTGAGTATGAAGTGTATGGATTTTAGAGTATAAACGTAGGAGGAAAACCTCTTGGTACCGAGGGAAACCTCTCGACACCGAATGGTTTCCTTAGTTCAAAAAGCAATGCTTTTCCTTAAGTTCCACTCACTTATCCTTCTGATCATGTTTCCAAGTTCTCGAGTCATTTCATCTTTGTTTTGACCGTATACTTCTGGTTGAAATCTGCTTGGTTAAAGAGCGGATTAACGCTTGCCCCTCAAAGTACTTCTTTCGAATGTAAGACATGCTTTGCTTAAGAACAAGTTTTAGCAGTAGTCAATCTTTGGTGATTGGGCTCTCTAGACATCTGTTGACTTTGATCTTGGAGAATCAACTGGTTCCTTTGGATTCTCCTACAGGCCAAAGCTCATTCTAGAATTGTTATAACTTTGGACTCCAATCCTTGCTTAAGTGTTAGCTATAGATCATGATCAATTTTTCTATCACCTGAAGATATCATTTTGTATATCAAAAATTAGTCCATGTGTGGCCGAGATTTATCCATCTCATTTCGATTACAAGTTATCCTAGTGCTTTTATCAAGTCAATATCCATTCCAGGGTTCGATCTCTCTAGATCGTTTGGCATCCAATCTAGGGTTCGATCTCTTCGGATCGTTTAAAATCTAATCTAGGATTCGATCTCTCCGGATCATTTATCATCCAATCTAGGGTTCAATCTCTCTGGATCATTTAACATCCAATATAGGGTTTGATCTCTTTAGATCCTTATTGAGCCCAATCTACTCGCTCTCCGGCGAGGGAAATCAACAACCAAGCAAGCTCATTCACTCACTCTTCGGTGAGGGGAAATACTTTTTGTATAAGTCCATCCACTCGCTCTCTGACAAGGAAACTTGCACCTTGCAGTCACTGCCCTGTCTCTCCAAATGGGACTACCATGACCAATATCAGTCGTCACATTTAAGTGGATCTTTCAAAATATCAAATATTCAAATCAGAGTAAACAAGCAAACAAAAGTCCTAATTATTCCTCTAAGACATTCAACCAGAGCGTGTCTAGAGACCGATCAAGATCTCATACATGTGTAAGCGGTCTGAGATTATTATTATCTTATCTATTCATCTTGGACATCCAACTCAGAGCGTTCCTAGGGACAAATCGAGATCTTGTACATGTGTAAGCGGTCTAAGATTATTATTGTCTTAATTATTCAAAATGGAAATCAAAGCACGAGAATCAAACTTGACTCTTGTCCATCCCAATTATGGGATTACTATCCTCGACCCAAATCCTTTGTCGTGTCTCTATGCATTCACTGCAGACGTTGGTTGTTCCAACTGCTCCGGCTGCACCATCGTAGTTTGATTCCTTATGTATTGTTGCAACTGGTTGCTCCAAACCAGTTCTTCTATCAGATCACGAAGGTGTCGACACTCGTTCATTTCATATCCATCTAGCTCATGGAAAATGCAAAAATTTCCAGAACTCTTCTCCATATTCATGGGATCTCCTTAGCTAGCCTCCGAAAGAGAATCCGCCCCCTAGTATTTAGGTATATCCTCGTTGGGATTTTGGTTAGATCAGTGTAGGAAGATAATTTCGACTTCCTCCTTTTTCATTTCGGTTCCCCAAAGTTGTCATCGGTCCTTCGCTTTCCCTTATCCTTACCATGTCCTAGGCCTCTCACACAAAAGCTACCTTTGTCAATTCCAACCTAGTTGGTAGTCCGACTTCAAGCTCCATGTCAAAGATGCAACACTTACATCCTGACCTCTATTTCACCTGGTTGAAGTTTAATTATAACTTGAGGAACGTTCCTAGGAAGGTGGTAAATCAAGGCGCTAAAATCTACAATGATTTGGCAAAACAATACTACATCCGAAAGAGGTTGGCCAAATCTATGTCCGACACCAACAACGCTAACCAAATTATCATTCAATAATATGAGTCTAAGAAATAGAACCATAAGGGATCTACCAGTTCTATAACAAGGAGATAAACAAGTTAAAAGAGGGGATGGTGAAGAAATAAAAGGCAGCCAAAGATGTTAAGGAGATGCATCAACATAAGATAAAAGTTATGGAGGCCAAGTTAAAAGTGATGGAAGAGCTGGTCTGGAATGCCTATCTTAAGAGCGGTGAATTAGAAAAAGAGAGAGCTACACCACAAGCCACTGTCAACACTTAAGCTCTCACCATCACCAGACTTAAGGTCGAGTTTGCAAAAGAGAAGAAAGAAAAAGATGTGCACTAACCATGGCCGAGGAGTATATGCTAGAGACCATTCTAAAAAAGGATTAGAAGAAAGTCCTCGATGGAAAAGATGCATAACAAGAAGCTCGCGCCCTCCATGCCGAAAAAAGAAGAGTTGCATAACAAGATCGAGGCCAACCTAGTATGCTTCTATGTCAATGTATCAAAATTGTCAACATCAGGTGTCTAGAAGAAGGATACCCTGAGGCGATAGCTCTTGCCTGGGAAGAGAAATCAAGATAAGAGAAAGAGCACAATGGCGAAGTTAATGAAGAAGAACTAAAAGCCACTCTTCTCGATGATGAGGACTTGGAGGCCCTAACTAAAGGTCAGGCAGAATGGGCGCCTGAAGCTTCTACATCCACCTAGGTGCCTGTTCAGGTTCTCGTTGAGTCCGACCCTAAGGACTTGGTAGAGAGTTCCATTCTTGTTCAACCCCAAGCAGAGAATGTTACCCCTACGGCGGCCAGCTCTAAGGTCGTCGATTCTCTTAGACCTGGGTCCACTATACTTGTCTGTTTGTGCCAAAAATGGTCACAAACTCCTTGTTATAAGTGAAAGCATCAATGTCCAACATTTAGATCCAAACATAGAAATATAGATTCACGGATCACAGAATATATTGTTGAAAAGTAAATGAACACGCAAGTTTTATAGTGGTTAGACAAACTTCGGTCTACGTCTACTCCAATAATCTTTTATTTATACAGTAAGATTACAATTACAGTTGTTTTTGCCTTAGAAAGTTTAATGGAGGAAGAGATAAGAAGTAATGAAGGAGAGCCAACCGAAAAGTCCTTTGCAATGAGCCAAGTCCACTGTATTTATAGGTGAAGACGTGCATGGATCGGGCTGAAATTTCAGCAGAAGAACCTCTAGGCCCATACGACCTGACCCACAAAATTTGGGATCGGTCGGACACCAAAATATAATTTAGGCCGACCATTCCATACTAACTCCAATGGGGCTACGATTGTTTTTTGTGGGGTTCCCCATGCCTCTTGTCCATGCTTTCAAAGTTTTGCGTCATTCTGACTTACCGTCTGTGAGATATCAATCTTTGCTATTTTGACTAGAAATTGGATCATAGGAGACCATTCCATGCTTTATCCTTTAGAGCGACAGTCAATCATGTAGGTTCCCCATGATGTTAGATACTTTCTCTCCAAATTCTGTGCAATTCTGACATACGTTTGTGAGATATCGCATTTCCGTGAAACTAGGGATCGTTCTGGCTGATTTGTACGATTGTCCCAATTACGATCGGCCTCTTTTTCCAAGATTTGGGATTTTTAAGCTGCGGTCATTTTTTTAGGCTCCACTCTACATATATTGATGCTTTGAAAGTTCCAAGTGCATTGGCTTTGTAGATTTTGAGATATTGATCGATCTTCGTCGATTTATGCTGTTTTATGGATCGTTCCCGATCGATCCATATTAATTCTTCCATTTCCCATAACTCGAGCATACGAACTCCGATTGACTTGAAATTTGAAATGTGGCCTCATGAAACCTTCCTTGTTACTTCATATTGATTGCACCTTGATTGGGATCTAGTCCAAATCTGCCTAACTATTGTCCATAGTTCCAAATATCATCGATTACCGAGCCTGATAACCGTCTCTATGGGCTTCCTGCCTTTATGATCACAGAAGCCATTTAGCCAACTTTTATGATATACTTCCCAGTCAAAAGGCGGTATAACACTGTCTCTACCACAACGACGACAACGATAGCTTTTTCTTCTAAGGGGTATGGCCCAAAGATCCTAGTTTTGTTCCAACGCCGGTGCTCCTGTCTTTCTATTCTTACATCTTTCCGTAAAGAGGGGCAGGTTGGGGAGTCTCTAGAGGAACTCAGTCCAACATTAGGAGGTATATCTTTAACTTCGCCAGGCTTCAAAAAGATTCAAATGTCTTTTGAAGAAGCTTCTAACATTTTAGTCTCTATTTGTCATCTTACAGGTCAACCTACGATAATGGCTCTTCCAATGGTTTCCCAAAGCACAATTCCTTCAGTTACTACTCTTGCAACCCCATTCGTCATTGTCTTGACTTATTTTCCAATCTCCACCTACTCTATTGGATCAGGCCCCAGTCCCGAAGCTGAAAATATTGATACATTAACAGAGGAGGCCTTGGACGAGCTCAATGCTACTGTCGATGATGAAGATCTAACTATCACTCAGATTTTGGGAACCAAAACTTTGATGGCAACTAAAAGGATCATCGACATTACAAAGCTTAAGAATTTGAAGGTTGAACCCGGCTTGGCAGATCATCCAAAGTCGTTATCCATAGCTCTAACCTTTCTTCCAATTTCCTTCAATTTTCCTTCTGCTCCAACTATTGGCGCCTCTCAGATGTCTCAAGGGACTCACGCTAATCTTAACGACCCTCTCTACTGGACGACTGAAGATAAAGCTTTATTTACGGAGAAGAGCACCACCGAAAAGGACAAGCCAAAGAGGCGTCGTATCTCACTAAAGCAGGGAAAACGGGAAGTAAGAAATGACCGAGCTTGATCATCTCTTGAAGGTCGATTCTTTTTCGTTTTTGGCTCTTTTTGCATTCTCTTGTATATAGGCCATTGATGTGCAGGTGCAACCCCCATGATTTTGTAATTCAAAATACTTAGTAACTAAAAGTTTTTTTTATCCAACTCTTCCTATTTACTTTTCCGTACCTTTTATTTCCTTTCCTATGTACTTGCCTAGATGTATAATTATTTAATTTCCTATAATGAAATTACTTATATACCATACATGCCTATGTCCATGATCTATGCAATGTCTTTATTTATCGTAATTCTATACTTATAAATAAATTACTGCAATTTCCCCGTTTTGTTCCATTGCATAGTTTTATTTATTATCAACCAAATATTTTCTGCTTAACTATAAATAAAATTGTATTCCACTGCTACAACCGAAACTATATGGCTTTCCTCTCGTTTTTGTATGAGATCCATTATAACCTAATGATAAACCTACAAAATTCAAATATATATACCGACATCTATCTTTGGGCATTGGTGTTAATGATGCCTATCTCCAGGCATCTACCTCTGACTTAACTTATCTCCGGGCGTTGGTCAAAGATAAGATGTGTAAGGGTTAAAGGAACACAGTCTGTTTCGCAGTAGTTGATATGGGTATATTTCAAAACAAATTCCCTAATTGGATCTTAGTATCCTATGAAATATAATATCTAATACTAGATCCAATCCAATTGTTTAACAAAATCATATTTTATTTGAAAAATTTTCTATACTTAATTAATACAATCAATCAAATATATTCAATGTGAATATATGATAGAGAGAAGGGGTTGCAACCAAAGATATAGTTAAAAAGAGGACAGAAAATTAATAAGAAATGAATGAGTGAATAATATTTTATGGGTTCACATTCTCCCTTTAAAATTTTCCTTTTTAATTTCCAATTAATTCTCTATTAAACCATGTCATTCTCTCTCCTATGTCTATATCTTAATTAATCAACCTACATTAATTAGGTATGATATGTGAGTGGGAATCAACATGTCTAATATGTGCATATATAAATGATATGACGTCCATGTGAAATATATAACATAAGTGATGTGAACATGGTCAAATGTATATATTTGTAGACATTGGAATTTATATCTACCAAATATATACTTAGCATTTATAGGTGTGTGTGTGTGTGTGTTGATTGCCATATTAAAATTATTTGATATGAAATATAAATATACATATTATATTTTCAAAATTATGTTTCATAAAATAGTAAGTATAATCTTCTAAATTACCATATACAATTTGACTACATCATAGTTTTTAAATTAAAATCCAAATCCAAATCCAAAATTAAAGTATCTAACTTATAATTTGGTAAACATAACTCAAATGCTAGATCTAGATCTAATACATTAATTCAAAATTATAAAATATCTTAAATTGAAAAAAAAAATTAATTATAAAATACATACAATAATATTAGATGTAATACATAGCCGAAATGATTTTGTAATTCCAACCATATATATTTTATATTTTGAATTCAAAAATTCAAAATTTAATTATGTTATTATAAAATATGAATATGTATTATAATAATATTTTGGATAGAAATAATTTTTTAATTTAAATTTCCAAAAAGGATTTCGTTCTAGTAAATATATATGCTAATTTAAAATATGGTATTGATCTAAAACATGACATCAGTATATCTCATGATTTAAGATGATTAAAAATTAGAAAATTATTATTAAAATCATTAAAAATAAGTTTTATATTTATAAAATTGTTATACATATATTTGAACGTGTGTGCAAAAAATCAAAAACATACAAACATATATTTTAATTTAAAACTATCATATTTAATTAAAAAAATACGTTTAACTAACTAATTGAATTGTTACATTTAATTATTATTACAATAATGGGAATAACATATATAAAAATGGTGATAAGCACGAATCAAAATATAAAATGTAAAAGAAGGTTGTACCTTATTGATATGTCTTATTAATGACACCTTGATTTAAATATTCTCCTTAGATTCCTATAATCACGATCGAAACCTTACTAGAATCGGATGAACCTCGATTATATATATTTGTTTTTAATTTTTTAGGTAAATGGAAAATAAATTTTACCACAAATGAATGGGAAACTGCACCAAGAATGAGGAAGGAAAAAATAACGAGGAACAATTAAAAATGAGAGAAAATCGTAGGATTTTGTTTTAATGAGGAGAATGAAACCTTTCGTATTCTCTTTATTATAACTTCCCCTTTAATTCTCAATCAAATCTCATCCATATCCCTTTCCTGTCTCTATAGTAGGCCACATCCTTCCATCACATGGATAATTATTTCCACACGCTTGTTAAGCATTAACTATATTTAAATCCCATTTAAATATATACCCACATCGTACATCGATAGGTGTATGCATAACTTTTATATATGTATTTAAATAATTACTAACAACACCTAAACATCAAACAAATTATGAAAAAATATTTCTTAAATATTAATTAATTTATAAACTACTTAAATCGTGTGATTTTTTGAAGAATTCACTAATGCGATTGTGAGATTTAAAGGTGTGAATTCAGCCAATGGTTAATATTGAACAATTTAAATATTTATTTAATTGAAAAATTCAAATATTTATGTTCGCACATCATCTTTGCTAGTGGTGCGATAGTTTTGCCAACTTTATCACTCATAGATCTTTTTTCTGTAAAAACGAATTTCGTATTTTCTTAAGCAGTACCTTTTAGTAACGATAATTTACGCATGTTCTGTATGTCAAAACAATGTCACTTTAAAATGTATGGAATTTGGTACTGGTCAAAATTCCAAAATTATCCACATTCATCTCGATTTGTCCAAAAAAAAGGCCTTGGTTCGGTAAAAACAATTATTATTAACCGTATTATTCTAGCCAGAGATTTTGCCATTGAGTTAACTACAGTTAACCATGATACCAACCTCATACAATCGAGAAAACGAATTCTCTATAGGAAGTTGTTTCACTCCCAGTGCTTTAACTCAGACCTAACTATATTCACTCAGTGGATTGTCATGCCTAATTTAACTATAATCAAAGTGGAGATGCACATGAAAGCTCCATAGTATTCTCAAGTCGAGGGAACTGTGTAATATCATCACTTTGAGATTTCACATATGACATAGTTGTTAGTAACCAATAAGAAACTCTTGGATTAGTCATTCCATAGTTATCCCATAACTATGAGTACGTAACCCCTTGGTGCCCTCAACCTTCATGAGTAATACACTGCCTAAAATTGGAGAGCGTTCGCACTTTGGTCTCTATCGATATCCTTTATCAAAAAATCTCGGCCAAGCCTATTTAAAACAAAATGTTTATTTTATTTTTTGATTAATTACCTACGATTGAACTATTTGCAACTATAATCACATAACATTCTATTTAAAGATTTTCATATTAGTATACTTTAAGTTAATTACTTAATTAAATATATCATAATATAACAAAGAATATAACCAATCAAACACTTTTATTATGAATAAGATTGACTATAGAGTTAGATATATGTAACAAATTGCATACTTATACCTAAAGCATACAATTAACTCTTTCAATCTCCCACTTACACTTAGCGTCAATTATGAAATCATAACCTCATTCCTTCGATCTATTTAGAATTGATCGAGCTAGTCCCTTACTAAGTGGATCTGCTATATTATATTACTATCTACGTTGTCAGCGAACATCTCTTCATTATTGATAAACCGCCTTTACCCTATGGAACTTTCGAAGCATGTGTCTACTTATGAGCCTTAGGTAATTTCACGATCTCTACCACGGCATTGTTTTCACGAATCAAAGACATAGGATTCTCAACATTTGGAATCACCCCTAGCTCGGTTATAAATTTATGCAATTATATTTATATTGCTTTCATTACAGTGCTATTCAAGGCGTTGTACTTAGCCTTTTAGTTGAATCAGTCACTAGTGCTCATTTGAAACATTTCTAACTCAAAGCTCCTTAATTAAGGTTGAACGTGAATTTGAGACTGACACACTATGTTCGATATTACTTATGAATTTTTGAATCCGAATAGTCCTTCATAAGGAGTTCGTTGTTTTCATTAACAATTTGCTAGTATCTCGTAAATACTTGAGAATATTCTTAACTACAATTTAATGATACTGAATTGGATTTGATATTTGCTCAATGCATCAAATACATAAGCAAAATATGCAATTCTAGAATCATGGCATATATGATAATTCCTATTGCTGATGCATAAGGAATCCATCTTATATGTTCCATATTAAACATTTTAATACGGTGTCTATAGTATATTGTTCAAGACAATCACAACATCCTTTTATACTAGTAACAATGATATCATTTTTAAATCCTACGTTGTCATCCAAAAATATATTGATTTTAACATCAATACGTCATTAACAATACGCAGTATGTTGTCTTATTAGTAGTTTAGAAATATCTTAGTACCTTTAATATTCTTTGTTACAAACACATTCTACCTCTGCATTTTGACTGAAAATCAAACTATATGATTTCTTTGTCAAAATATTTGCCTAACTCTAAAGCTTGTCGAATGATACAATCGTATTAGTTCTTCAATCTTATCCAACACTTATAAACTCAACCGTCGCGCCCACCAATGTCGTGACATTTTGGTCATCATGTGCAAACAGTCTATTCTAAATCATTATTCAAAACTTCTACTCCAACCAAGATGTACCAAAATTCAAAGTCATATTAGGGGATAATTTTACAAATAGAATCAGAATGAACATAAATACATTGACTAACGAATCTTTTATGCTAATTTCAAATTTTGAAATTTACAACATTACTCTCCTTAATGTTGCTTACTATATTCCAACTGC
Source organism: Allium fistulosum (assembly GCA_030737815.1). Taxonomy (NCBI): domain Eukaryota; kingdom Viridiplantae; phylum Streptophyta; class Magnoliopsida; order Asparagales; family Amaryllidaceae; genus Allium; species Allium fistulosum. Next base: position 862,592,576 of record CM060908.1, on the reverse strand, counting down.
ATTGGTCTTCCTTTCGAAGACGTACCCACAGCTAATGAATCATGTCCCTCTGGGTACAACTATCAAAACCATATTTTGCAACTCTACTTGTAATATGTTCTGAATTAGCATCATGCCATATGTTAGAGTATATACTCTTTACGGCGTATTAGCAACTGAGGAAATTGTTGCTACTAACAATTCATCTGCTTAACATTGATATGAAACTCGTAGTTCCTTTTTGATATGCGTGAATTCTTATTAGATATTCTAATGAATTTTGTCTGTTTTTGGCTTGGTTAATTCTTTCCATCTTATATAATCGGTTTCCAACGTTAGAGTGTTTGGATCGTATCTGATACTTGCATAAAGCTAATTCAACTTTGAGTTTAAAATACTTCAACCATTGTTGGTTGGTCTCAAGCTCCTTTGGGGTGGTTTACACAAGATCCATCATGATTGAATTATATGTGAAGCTTCTCGGCCACACAACATATCAACCCTTTGACCAGGGCAATTTAGGGGTTTCATGTTTATTCATATCTTATATGATTTCATAAACTATGATTTAAATGAAATAAAATTTAACATGTGTATTTACTCTTAAGTGGATATCCTTATAGAAAGAAGTTAATTAGACATCACTCGTCATCATTACTTTGTCCAACCAATTCTGATTACTCCTTGTCGATGCATTGTTATGTACCACGGGTAGGGGTGACTTTGAGATTGAATTTTATTTGTTTTTAGGGACTTTTGAAACTCTTTCCAATATACTCACTTATTCAATCAAATTGAATTATCTTATTTCCGTTGCATGTTATGATTTTTACTTGTTTTTAATTCTATGTACTCATCAAAGTTATACTACTTATGTATCAAATATACATGTTTATGTATGTGACAATTCATCAATGAATGTAACGAACTAAGTGGATTCGTTTTGATATCAATAGACCTTGGACTACATACATCTATATGTATCAATCAGAAGAGTTCATTATCTCCTTATCCACTCCCACTGAATGGGTGTCTTATCCTCAATCTTTTAAGATACAATTCATGAGTACCATATGATTCATAATAATATGATTAAAGAATTATTTCTCAATTATCGATTAGTCCATAAATCCAAAAATTATAGAATTTTTTTATTACTCTATATTTTACGTAGCTAATACGTCACCATTGTTATAGAAACAAATACCATTATTATAACAGATTTATTTTATAATGAATACTCATAATATTCGTTAAAGTAAAACTATATCTATTTTCAGTCAAAACTAAAAACTGTTATTATTTCACAAATAATACTGGTATATACGTAAGCAATCTTTCATAACATGATGCATCCATTAATAAGCATCATATGACATGCTCTCACTATTTCCACCATTACTACAACAGTGCATGAAATGCAAAGTTTCATTCAACCACTTATTATGGGTTATTTATTGTATTTCATCCAGTGTAACTAGTTTAAAGTCGAGTGTAACAACCCTGTATTTTACAATTATTTTTAAATTGATATTTCCAGATTTAAAAGCTTTATTTATGAAAAAGAATAAATTTTTTTATTTTAAATATAAATTTGAATTTTGATGTCAATTAGAATTCCAAACATAAATAAATTGATTATTTCCAAAAAATATGAATTTTGTCAATACAGTCAAACCTTGACTTTTAAATTTAAATTTTAAATATTTGAAAATTTAAATTTTATATTTTATTATGAAAATAGATTAAATATCATGAATACTGCTTTTCGTTTCGTTGAAATTGGATTTAAATTGCGAAAGTTATACTTTTTACAATATTGTGTGTATATTGATTTATTTAACAATATTATTTATTTTAACCTATATAGATAATATTTTATTGGTCATATCTTATTCTAATTTGTATACATATGCCATATTATATATATTTTGTCTTTTAAATATTTTTAAAGTGATAATAAGATTTTTCCAAAGTGTATTGAATTTATTTCTAATTTTTAAAGCCTAGTTTGCATTTTTAAGTTATTTTCTTATTTTAAATTCTATTTAATTAAAATTTAATTATTTATTTCACTTTGAAAATGTTTTAAAAGTCATTTTTATTTCAAATTTTCTTTTAGAATATTTTTAAAATAAAGTTAATAATTTTCCAAAGTCAATGGTGATTTATTTGTAATTTCTGGACACTGTTTTGTATTTTAAGCAATTTCTTTTATTATTTTTTCTAATTTCTTTAAATTTTATTATTTATTTTCTTATATCTTTACTTAGTTTCGGTTTGTATAGTATTTTTCTGAAATATTTTGTTTATATAAAGATTTACAAGGAAAGAAATGTGAAAGGTTGTGTAACGCTTTGAAACGGAAGCCCTTTTATTTACCAAATCCTTTAACTCCTCAAAGTTAATTGCCTAGCCATGTAAAACCCTAGTGTAGCCGTCATCTCATTTGGCATTCACGTGAAAAAATACCCCATCTTCAATTGTTTCTCACGGCTAGAGAAAATTAGGTAATGGCCTCCATCTCTTTCTTCCTACTTTTCTTCTTTTTCTATGCTATTTTGCTTGCCTTCTTCCCTGATTGAGATCGGCCTCTACCCCTATTCCACTGCCACCACCTCCTTCCATCTCTTCCCGACCACCACCAGCCCCCACTCCACCAGATCTGACCATAGCCGAACCATTTTAATGGTAAAACCCCCCAAATTTCAACCTAGATGCCTAAAAACCATGTTTATTGACCTCTACATGCTCACCCACCTCAACCACCACCCAAACCACCACCATAGCCACCACCACCTCCCTGACCTGACCACAACACACCCCTCCCCACCTCTGTCCAGTCATAACTCACCCCAGGCCGAGCACAATTCCCAAGGCCAAACCTTGTTTTGGCACAAAAATCACCTAATTGCCTTCAAAAATCACATCACCTCCTCATGTACAAACCCCACCTTGTCTTGCCTTGAACCCGAGCTATGTTGGCCCAAACCTGACCCAAAACTTGACCACATCTGAACCACATCAGATCCCAAAGCCATACCAAACAATAGAGAAGGCAAAGCAAAAGACCGCGTAGTCGTATCTCCTTTTATTTCAATGTTATTGCATTTTAAAGTCGTATTGAATTTTGCTGTTTTGATTGTTTGTTTTGGGTTGTACACAAGAGTTGTAGATTGGATTCGCTCTCCACTCAAGTTCATAGTCTTTTCATCGTGCTTTTGTTTCCATTGTGTCATTGGTTTTGATATCTCCATCACAAACAGGTTAGTTATTCTCACCAGACAATATGTACCTATATAACTAGTAAATTGACACCCTGCGAATCTGTAGAAATATATTATCATGTTATATATGCTTATATTATTATCATATGATGTTCACACCTGTTATTACACCTGTTATATCATATGTTACTGTTATTTAATGTTATTCTGTTATTTATATCTGTTATCACCATTGCAAGTTCCCTGTAGACTAGAATCACTATGGGTTGAAATGATACATACCCGAACGGACTTTAGAATAGGGAAAAATCGTTATGGGCTGAAATGATAGGCCTGAACGATTTTTATTTAATTTATTTTAACTTGGGATTGCGGGTTTGAAATGATAGAACCCGGATTTTTCTTTTTTAACTGCAGATTGAAATGATACATATCCGTATCACTTGACCTAGGTTAGAAAATTATATACAGGCCCGTGGTTATTTTATAAAGTGTTTTGGATATTTTTAAGTATTTTAAAAATTATAAATTTATGAAATTTGATTTAAATAGATTTTGAAATGTTTTAAAATAAAGAAATTATGATTTTTTTTCTATGTGTTAAAAATGTAATTAATGAATGGTTTAACTGGATTTTTGAAATATAACTTAAGTTGGAAATTTGGAATTTTGGTTAAAAATGATATTTAAGTTATATAAATAAAATGGATATTAAATTTTATTTAGAAATGGTAAATATGATAATTTGATTAAATTTGAATTTAAGTGATTTATTAAAGTATTATTGATTTTTCTATGAATTTAAGTGGTTAAATAAATGAATGTTTAGAAGTGATCTTTTAAAATATAACTTGACTAGGAAATGTGAAATTTGGTTTTAATTAAAGGTTTAAGTTAATTAAATAAAATTGGAAATTTTGTTAAATTGTGAAATGGTAATTTAAATTTGAAGTGTTAAGTCTATTTGTTGAAATGTGAAGAATTGGAACTTTTACACTTAAACTTATTAAGTAAATTGTTGAAAATTGGATTTAATTATAAGAAATTTATTGTGAAAAAGATATATGTTAAATGATATGTAAATGAACATTTTAAACGTTAAAATATGATTTTTAAAATGTTTATGTGTTTTAAATTGAAGTTATTTAATTGCTGGAAATACACTAACACCTGAAATCTACTTTTAATAGCATTCAGAAATGCTATAGATTCTGTTTTGAACTAAAATTGTGTAAAAATAGCTATTACAGCATTTCTGAAATGCTGTAGTTGCTGTAGTTGAACTTATAGGTTAATATTGAACTCAGGCCTATTATAGCATTCTCTGGAAATACTATAATGGTCTGCAGTCTTTGCTGAAACCAAATTTAACCCTTGTTTTGAAATCTGAACTACCGCAGCACTTCTGAAATGTTGTCTTTTCTGTTTTGAACTATAATTCAACTAAAACTGAGTTTTAACAGCAGTTTTAAGTGCTGTCTTTGCTGAATTAAAAATATTTTCAAATATAACTTATAGCAGTTGTTTTTAAATGCTGTGAAATGCTGAAATTTTAATAATTGGGGTTTTTGACTTAGTAAACGAACTCAGAATGGTTTGAAACTTTGGAAATTGAATAAATGATTTGAAAATATAATAATTACACTTTTAAAAGGTTTAAATGAATTATTTTGATTGGAATATAAACTATTTAAAGGTGATTTGAAATGATAGTAAATGAACGATATCTTTGAATTTAAAAGGTATTTAAAGTTGAATATTTGGATTTGAACTGATAGGATATTTTATTATATTAAAATGATTTGAAATGAAGTTTTGAAATGATATGAAAATTTAAATATATGGAAATGGTTTGGAATTGATTTAATCTTTATTTTGATAAAGATATGGTTTGAAATGATATTTTATTTTGAAGTAAAGTATTGTTTTTAAAAGTTATAACCACGGGTTATAATAACGATTGGTTGGCAAAGAGACCGGGATCGGATATGGACATACTCTCTGTCGATACCAAAAACCACTTTGACAACCGTGTACGCGGTGGAGATTCCAGAATGAAGTAGGATGGTGGCGACGTTCTTAAGGTATGTTACGTGGACCCAACTCCCGTGAGTTGGCATAAGGTGGCTAAAACAGGAGCGATTTCGGACCAGTGAGGTAGCACCTCTTCTCGGACACATTTCTTCGATATTATACTCTTACTTGTGATTGATTAGATGGCCATCCTCCGATTTGGGAGTGTTGTTCGAGGTGGAACGGTAGTGGCTGCTATGCGTATCCATCAGTCCGTGTGCGTAATTGGTATATCTACCCTGGCATTGCCTAGTTGTGTCGTGTCACCTACCATATCGAGCTTTACTACGATTATGATTTTAAGATCCGACCGCGTTAAGGTTCTCCATCCCCTTAATGCTATTTTCTATATGATTATACTTTACTTATTTAGACACTATTATAATAGCGAATATTACTACATAGTAGATATTTTAACGGATCCTTAGAGGATGGGCGGTCCCAAGCATCTTCTAAGTTACTTGTACCCTTATTACAGTTCGCTTGAGTTGGTTTACATTATATAAGTATATATTTTCCTGACTCGAGTGTTTTGTGTTTTGCTTTACGCTCGGGTCAGCCTGAGTTATTCACAGATTTGGATTTCCACTCGCTTGGAGATTTGAATCGTTGGAGATTATCTGCTTGTCTTGTCCTATCTATTTCAGTTCCGTTGTTCTACTCAGCTTGTACTTGGTTATTTTATTGAGACTTTTGTTGTACTCTATTTCTTCTGTTGTATCTTATGTAACTCTGACATATTTAGATAGTAGCTTCATGAACTACTATTTCTTTTACTTCCGCTGCATTATTTTACTCTGTGTCTGTGATTATATTTATTTACTGTATATTCTGAGATTTGCCAAATTTTAATTACAACGCGGTTAACTCTTGATCGGTTGTATCATAAACAACTCCTAACCATAGTCTTTGCCCTAATCTCAACCTTGACCTTGAGTTTGCTCAATAAATCAATAGAGGTTATTTACTCTTACCTATCATTTCTTGACGACCTAAGTTTAATGCATATACCTTAAGTTTTCTCAACAAATACATGCATATATCTTACCTTGTCTATGCAATATATTAATAGTAATACACATAGCTTGAGTTTTGCTCAACAACTAGTGCGTATGCAAGTAATCTATCAATATATAAATGATAGAGGGCAACCATATTAAATATTCATAATCTTTTAATATATTTTGAGTAATATTGACTCAAGGAATAATGTATTTCTTATTAAATACCCTCCCAATTCAAGTGTCATACACATTTAAAATCAAGGTGTACATACCATAGGTATGTTTTAATTCCCAAAATATGTTTGGGTTTCTTACAGTTCCACTCATATCATATTTACACATATATAATTATATAAGCTTAATGTGTTTATAAATAATTTAATTTAAACCCGTATATTATTTATATGTATCTTATTAATTAAATCATATTTAATTAATTTAATTTTGTTAACTAATTTAATTAAATTTTATTTAAATTTAAAAAAAATATTTTATTCATAGTAAACTATTTACAAAGAATAATTAACTATAACCTTTATAGTTTTTATTTATATATCATCAGTATATATATTTTTAATTAATTAACATTTAATTATTTATTTATCAAATAAGTCGGTTATTTAATTAAATATTTTGGTAAATTTTAAAATTTAATTTAATTTACCTTGTACAATTTTAAGATAATATTCAACTATAACCTTTATAGTTGTATATACATATTAATAATATAAATTTTAATTCATTATCATTTAATTAATTAAATATTTAATTAATCACATTAATTAAATATTTAAATTTTTTTAAAACTTATTAAATTAATTTTGCAAGACAATTAAAAAAATCTATTTTATAACCTTTATGAAATTTTCTTTTATATTTTAGACCTAAAATATAAATTTAAAATATATTTCAAATCTTCAAATTTTAACTTGAAAATTAGCCTAAGGCCTAAAACTAATTTGGATCTTACATCAGGGCCGAACTTTTGGACATACTCCACACATTGGGCCAAGCCAGTAGCCAAAAAGGGGAGGATACTTAATTATTCAACCCTAAGTCCAGACACTACAATTCTAGAGCCCAATTAGATAAAAAAAGTTTATTAATTGGCCCAAAATGCAAGATAATAAAACTGCATAGACCATATGGGCTTTGATAACATTGAAGGAACTCGGTCTGTTTCGTAGTGGATTAAATGGGTATTTTAAAAAAAATCCCTAATTTGATCCTAGCGGTCTTAGAAATATAATATATAATATTAGATTCAACCTAGTTTTTTAATAAAATCATATTTTATTTAAATGTTTTGCTTTATTTAATTAATTTAATTAAATATATTCAATGTGAATATATGATAAATAGACGGGGTGGTAGCCAAGAATAAAGTAAGAAAATAGGAAGATAAAATTAATTAGAAATGAATGAGTAAATAATGTTTTATGGAGAAAATATAAACCTTTCACATTTTCTCTTTAAAACTTCCCTTTTTAATTTCCAATTAATTCTCTATTAAGCCAGGCCTTTCTCTCGCCCGTATTTATGTTATAATTAATAAACCTACATTAATTAAGAATGATATATAAGTGAGAATGAACATATCTAATATATCCATATATACGACTCCATGTGAAATATATAGCATAGATGATGTGAACATGGTCAAATATGTACATTGTAGATATTGGGAGGTACATCTAACATGCATATACTTAGCATTTATATATATGTTAATTGTCGTATTAAAACTATTTGATATAAAATATAAATATACATACTATATTTTCTAAATTTATGTTTCTAGTAAGTATAATTTTATAAAATTACAATGTACAATTTGACTACATCACAGTTTTCAAATTCAAATCCAAAATTATAATATCAACTTGGTAAATACATATTCAAATGCTAGTTCAAGATCTAAGGTATTAATTCAAAATCATAACTATCTTAAATTTGTCTAATATTATAATTAAAAAATACATACAATAGTATTATATGTAATATGTAGCCAAAATGATTTTGTATTCCAACCACAGACACACACATGTAGAGACATATATATGTATGTATGTATGTATGTATATGTATGTATATGTATATCTTGAACTCCAAAGTTCAAAATTTAATTATATTATTATTAAATATGAATATGTATTACGAATAATATTTTGGCTAGAAATATTAATTATTTTTTATTTACATTGCCAAAAAGGATTTAGATCTAATAAACATATATCCTAATTTGAAATATGGTATTGATCTAAAACATGATATCAATCTATCTCATGAATTAAGATGACTAAAATTAATTAATTCTTATTCACGTTTGAAGTTTTCGAATTCAAAATAATTCGAAGTGAATTTAAATTTAAAATTTTAATTAATGTTAACATTTGAAATTTAAAATGCTAATAAATATCTTAACTTTGATTAGAAATCTTAGAATTTAAGGAAACGTTAAAATAAGCATTAACATTAAATAAAATATGAATTAAATAAAGCAATTAAGGCAAAGTAATTCACGTTCTAAATATAAAAGGACCAATCGATCGCCTCCCTTGGGTTGGTCGACTGTTAGTGGTCGACCACTTAGGGAGGAGTGGTCGATGGGTAAATGTGTGGTGGCTAAGGTTTTGTCAGGCACGAACAGGATAGATTTTATTATTTTAAACTGAATTAAATCCGATAGTTCTGGTGCATTCTAACCACTATAAATAAGATGGTACCCCTCTCGCTTTTATTCATAAATTATTTTGAACGCTAACGGAACTCTGTCGGTCTTCTTCTTCTCTACGATTCAGAATCACTTAGGATTTCCATGTAATGGATTTAAACATTCAATTTCTAATTTTATTCTTCCCTGATTCCTGATTTTGAATCTAATTTATATACAATCCAATTGTTGTATATTCCTAAAAGAAGAGATCTAAAAGAGAAATTGGGAGCAGGCGTGAATCAAATCCAAAAGGGGGCAAGCAAATTCTCTGTGAGTGAAAATCTTAGTTTTTCTCATTTTAGTATTTGTATAGTAGAAGTTTGGATTTTTTTTATGCCTTGGGGAATTTTCTTCACAAAAACCCTAAAACTAAAACCCCAAAATCCCCTCAAATGAAATGTCAATTCTTATTTTTATTGGAATCTCAATTATTTTATATTAAAATAGTAGAATTTGTTTTGTTATTGCAATTTGAATATTTTATATTCTATTCCACTTTCAAATCTTCTCCAATGTTGTGTTAAAGGGTTCTTAAAAAGGAAAAATAAGTTAGGAAATGGTGTGTAAAGTATGAATTCCTATATTCGTAGTTTGCACTATTTATTTCCGTAATTTAGACAAAAAGGAATCCTGTTTTCACTTCAGATTCATATATGGAAAAGATGAATAGAATATAAAATATTTGAATTGCAAGTTTTGTTTCCTTGAAATAGAGGCGTTGGTTCTATTATATTAATATTGAATAATTTTGTTATGATTCTATTTTGTTTATGCAAGCCAATTTTGTTGGCTCGGGATATTAGCTATTTTAGAAGATATTGTGTAGAGTTAGACTTGTATGTGGAAGTTTTGACATTTAACGATTAGTATAGGATGCAAAAACTTCGTGTGCCTAGGAATATTTATTTTGCCCAATTTACATATGTTTATATATATATATTAATAGTGTATAATTAATAATGTATTAACCGCGTAGTACGAATAAGTTATTAAGTAACATTAAACCCCTTAGGAAGGAAGTTAAGGATAATTATGGAAATTAGTCCGTAATTAAAGTCAAAATAAGGAGTTATCGTTATATGGCCTTAGTATGTAAATGCGGGTGAAGTATATATGGGTAGTATGTTAGGAGAATGGAATTATGACTAAGTTATAGGGATGCGAGGTCAGTCAAAAGCACATAGAAGTCTGCCTAGCTAATCTGGCTACCAACTATGTGACTTTGGGACTGATGTGAGACATCGTCTATAATAAGTACCCACAGAGGATGTGAAGTTAGTCCCAATTCTGTAAGATAAGTCTGCCCAGCTAATTTGGCTACCAGTACTTACGAATAGTTGGACTAACGTGGGACGTCACAGTTTGGGTTACGGGTCATAATGTGTAGGACCTACTTCTGGGTTAAGGGTATTAACTTGTTGTTGTAGGATCCGTCTCCTTCCCACTTAAGAAGTATTAGATGGTCGAGATTATCATTTAGATGTGGTAATAAGGAATCTCGGGAGGGGTCTGCTTCATGGTTGAGGTATTAAGTGGTTATTGTAAGATCTGCCTTTTTTGATAAAGAAGTATTTAGTGGCCTAATGAGGTTTCGAACAATGTCAGTTGGGGAGTACAAAAGAGGGGTCTGCCTTGGTTTAGGTATTAAATAATGGGGATCTACCTAGGTTATAGGTATTAAAGGGTCAGAGTCAGCCTAACTCCCATTAAAAAGGTATTAAGTGGCTCAGATACTTTCCCACATTGTTAGGACTGACGGTAGTTGCGAAATGGACAGGAAAGGCTTTCAAAATAACTGTTGGAGGTATTCTTGGTAGATATAATATAGGATGCGCAGACATATTACTTATCCAAATAATAATGCCCAAATACTATTATGGTAAGACTTGAGATTTTCATTCACTAGACATTATTGTTCTGACCCCCTCCTCATTACAATAGGTGTGATGATGTTGATTGAGATGTTGAAGGCGGAGGTGAGGTCTTGTTGCAGTTATCTATCTATTTATGTTTTGATATATTTTGATGTACCTATTTCAGACATGATGTTGTTATTTTGAGATATTGCATTTTAGATATTGGTTATGTTTCTAAGATTTGATCTTTTTATAAAATTGGTGTTATTTCTGATATTATATTTTATCCTTTCCGTGGTGAGATTCTTTTTTTTGAGAAAAATGTGTGATCCTCTACGTATAGAGGAGAGCACACATGTGAATATATATATAACACAAACAATAAGGAGCTGCCAACATGCCTGGCAGGTAACAAGAGAAAAAAATACATATAGCTAATCTCAAATACTCCTAAGATGAGTTCCGGCAAGGCCACCACCCATCACACCTCAATATCAAGCTCCGGCATGGCCACCGTCTGATATTAAGATGTTAGAAGTACCAGAAAAGAAAAGACTGAAGAGAATACAACAAAGTACTCCATAAGCATCTGCTCTGAAAAGGATCTGATGAATAGAGAGACCACTCTGAAGGCTCTGAACAAGGAGAAGGGGTGTCAAAATCTGGAGAAATAGGACCAAAGTACACCATAATGAAGATAGTAGAATCCTATATCTATGGGGGTAACTACAGGAAGTCCTGGATGAAGAAACTCTGCTCTGATGACCTCTCTACAATCTGATATCCATCAATCTGAATATAAGAGAAACCCGCAAAAAGAAACTGATAACCTCTCTCCCAAAAACCTATATCTGAAACAAGACTAGGAAAAAATTAGAATGATACATATATATATGTATATTTTTATAGTAAATATACATATATATATATATATATATATGTATTTATAAGGAATGAAAAAAACCTAAAAAAGAGAGAATAGAACAAAAATTGAGACGGGTCACACTTAGTTATCTTTGATCATAAGTAAACTATGATTTAAAGTGAAATTATCATTTAACTTTGGAAAAATATTAATAATACTATTATTAGAGCTAAAAAAATTATTGTTATGTTTAAAAAAATTAATATTATAACTAACCTTGTTAAGATACCATTTGAAAAGGATATTTTTAGCTAAATTATATTTGGGATTAGAAATCCAATTAAAACAAAATGTAGAAATTGAAAAAATCAATTTGTTAAGATGACTATTATTATTGTTGAAAATTCTTTGGTTTCTCTCAAACCAAATAAACCAACTAATAATAATAAATAAAGTGTCTAGTAAAAATCTAATATTTTTATTGAATTTGAATCTATAATTTTTCCAGTAGAATTCACAGTCCAGAATTTTATTTATTATATTAAAGTTAAAAAAATTTAAGAGTATTAATTAGGATGTAATTAGAGTCCAAACAATCATAATATAGATGATTTATGTCCTCAAGATGCAGATTGCAAAAATAACATTTATTATCAATTTGAATGTTTTTTCTCTTTAAAAATTCTATTGTATTAAGTTTTCCATGAAGTATTAACCACATGTGAATTTTGGATTTAGGAGGAGCATTAGATTTCCAAATGTATTTAAAAGAGTTATTTAAAGTACCCGAAAAATTGATAAATCTATAAAAAGAGTTTGGAGTATATTTCTTACTCTTATCCCATTCCCAACTAATAAAATCATTATCATTATCAATGTTATAAAGATTTAATCTAGCATAAAGCAAAGAAAGTTGCCTAAGGGTTGATCCTATTAAAATACTGTTAAAACTTCAGCGGTGAGATTCTAATAGCATAGCAAGATAACTCCATATATTGTTCATTGTATCAATTTTATCAACCAACAACCAGCATTGGAATGGACTTAAGATTCGTTGGGCTTTTATTCGATCAAAAATTAGGCTCGTTTCGAGGTGGGTTGTAACATTTAGTATCAGAGCTTAGGTTACCCAATCAACGAAGATAGGTATACGTAAGAGTGCGTACTTGTTATTTTTGAAAGTATTTTTCAAACCCTATTATATATACACTTGTTTGAACATACGCAAACACACTAGGCAAATCTTTTATTTCAGTAAATAATATTGTCTTAGGAAATTGTAACTAAAAATTTAAACATACAAATAGTTGATTATGGTTGAAAATCATTCCTTTGAGGTTGGGAATCCCTCCACCCAAGAGATACCCACTATCCGAGGGATGGCAGAATGTTCAAGCAATACCTAAGGCATGTAGGTCAAGTTCCCATTCCTCAACAAGCTACACCAGCGGCACCAGTTGCTCTGCCTCTTGGAGCAGCACCTCGCATTATAGACTTTCCCAAGATGTGCAACTACTTTCAAAATATGGGAGGAATGGTGTATATGGGGGCAGAAGAATTTGTCGAGCCCAAGGCTCTGTGAATGCATATTCCAGGAGCTTTGATGGGAAGACCAGATCAACAGAAGGATGATTTCATGGCATTTAAAGGGAGAAGCGCTGGATTGGTGGAACATAGTAGTTGAAGAGAATGCTGAGGAGGTAATCACTTGGGCTGAATTTAGAACTCACTTTGAGTCTCGATTCGCGTCTAGAGCATAAGTAAGTTTTCAACTGCAAAGAAGTTTTTACATTTAAGGCAATGAGACTCCACGTTGAAGGAGTATATCAATAAGTTCATGGAATTGGCTAAGTTTGGATTGAGTCTGGTTGACATCCACACGAAGAAGGCTATGAAAATTTTCAAGGTCTTAAATTCTCCCCTTTTGGAGCTACTTTTGACACAATTCCCATATGTGCCACTTATGAGATGGTAGTTGAGATGGCTTTATTTCAAACCGTTGGCTTGGAAGAGAAGGGGAAGGAGAAAGAGAAGGAAAAGGTTGGAAAGCCACAAAACCAAGGCGGAGCTAAGAAGGGAGGATTTTGGACAGACAAGAAGGCCAAGGGAAAGATTAGGAAAGAAGGTGTGGCATGTCGTAGATGCTAAAAGAAAGGACACGTTGCTAAGGACTATAAGGTGAGTTTGATGAGGGAGGATTTCAAAGGAAGATGCTACCACTTCCATGAGGAGGGACACTATAAGGATTGGTGTTCAAAGCTAGCAATACTTGGCCTTAGCAATCTTATGTTTGTATATCTTTATGGCCTTTGTGTTGTTCTTGTTCCTTAGCACCCTGAATTCATCTACATACTCTTTCTTCAACCTTTCTATCTCCTATAGTTCGGCCTTCTTAGTTTTTTCCATCTTCTTGGCATAGGACCTCTCCACAGCATCTACTACCACCCTGTGCTCATTGCTTTTTTAGTGAAGCTCCTTCCGAAGATCAGAGATCTTAACATTTTGGGCCACGTTTTTCTGACCAATCTCCTTCATGACTTGCACTAACTTAGCATGGGACTCAGAATCACTGGCTAAGATTTAACAAAATCTAGAAATTCTTCTTTGTTATCTTTGAGACTAAAGAATTTATGTAATGCCCCATCGATGTTGATATCGGTCAATGGATCAAGTCTAATCTCCCCATGAGCATGATAATCTTCTTGATCAGAGTTTGTAGCCTCGCTATCCCTATAATGTGACTCTTTTGTAGTCATTCTCTCAACACCATCATTCTCCAAGACTCTAAGGGACTTCAACCAGCTAGTTTGACGAATGTGGAGTGGGGCAGCTTCTAAATAGACTGGCTTGATGTTTTCCCATGTCTCAGTGTCATGCTGGACTTACGATGAACTGGTATTAATTGTAAGGGATTGAGTTGACTGCTCCTCACTTGTCCCCCCAGCCTTAGGAACATTATCTTTACCCTATCTAACTGGCCTCTGGTAGGGGAGCTCTAGCTTTTCCTATCAAATAACCCTCAATCGGCAGTCCATGCTGTTTGAGAGACTTGTTTGTAATCAGCCTTGGGAACTCCCTTGATTCAGAGGGAATCCTCTTCAACCTCTCAAGTATATCCTCAAGGTCGGTACCAGAAGCAGCCTTCACAACATTTGCAACAATAGAAAAAAAAGATGATTAGTGCAAGGACCCTAGAATGGAAAGAATGCAAATGCATGGGTTAGAAAATACTTACATCCTAAGTGTCACTGGTGAAAGCAAGAATAGTCATCCCTGATGAAGAAATACTCTTGTTTGAACATGTTGTACTTGGAGTATAAGTCTTCTACAAGTTTAAACTTACTTCCTAATTGAAGGTAAAATAAAGGAGAGACTTTCGCTTTGCTCTTTATCGCATACAAGAATATGAGCTGCCTATGTGTAGGACGTGTCTAAAATTCCCTCACAAACATTATTTACATAACCGACAAGATAATGTAATCAGTATAGTGAAACTAAAATGGAGCAATCTTAAGATACACTAGGACTTTAACTACACAATGGTGAAGAGGAGGTGGAGCCCCTACCAAGCAATGATATTGGGAATAGTCCATATATCACTCCAGGCAAGCATGAGTCCGCTGATCAGGTGTAAGTAAAAGCATATCCCCCTTGATAGCCCATGAGCAGCAACGATAATATCTGGCTACCTGACAGTTAATGTATTGGTGACCGACTCTATGGGATCCACTAATAACTAAGGAGGACCATAACCATAAATTAGAGAGCGCACTGAACTAGGTTGGCTAATCCTAGCCCCATAAGTAGAGGAGCCCATAGCAGTAGATAAAGAAGCAGCCCAAGCTCCGGTAGCACTCGATGAGCGAGTATGATGTCTAGTTGACATCCCTATCTAATATACCAACCTATCTTATACACTACCATTGGATATACATGTGTGTGTGTCGTGGCAAGCACAATATGATATATAAAATTATTAAAGTAAATAAAAGAGAGAAAACTAATGCGATCCTAGGGGCTACAGTTGAGACAAAAATTCAAAGTAATTACACTAGTCCAATACCTCCAAGTGTTTAGTTCGATTACCAGACATGGGACAACCTAGCATCACCAAAATTCTCTAAGTAATTTATTCGGTGATGAGAATTACTGAACCAATATGTGTGTTAACTTATTGATGAACATAGTTACAAAAATGAACTGCAATGTTAGGTTTGTTAAATTGTTGACCGTGTATAGTGGAAGACAAACCCAATCACCAACTAATAGCCAACTCTCACTTCTATTCAGTAGTCCTATGCTTTAAACCCTACAATTGAATCATCTAAACCTTAGCCTTGAGATCTATCCAAACTCATAAGTCCAAGACAACACATGAGACCTTATCCTTAACTACATGATCTGGTGTATCCCAATACATCCCTAGTTTTCTGTTGGTGGTGGATACACTAAACCGAACCCTAAAACCCAAAAAACCTTAAAAATTGCTAAGCCAAACATTCCTAGACAACAGTCTAAGAATACCATTCAATGGTATTTATAAACACACATGATTGTACCCAAATCGTACCCAATCACAACCATACCCAAAAAACCGAACTTAATTTAGGCTGAACACGGATTGTAATCGGCACAAAATTCACAAATTGTTGTAAAATAAGACATTACCTTCATTGTTTAGATGTGGGTGATAGAATAGAGATCTAAAGTGTATTTTGATTGAATCGGGGTGTGTAGTAGCAAGGGAGACTAACAGTCTTTGACTTTGGAAGCAAGCGGCTGAAATAAAGGAAGTATGAATAGTGTGGGTCGTGGGTGCTTATATATCCAAGCTAGCGTTATTCGGTATCGAGCACGATAACACCAGGCAACAAAAAACCAAATAGGAAAGTCTGTTTGGTAGTAGATGCCGAACCGAGTTTGAATCGAGCAAAATTAACATAAAATAAAGGAACAACTTTGAAAAACAAAGCCATACTAGAAAGATGATGACAAGCCTTACTTAGAAAAAACAAACAAACCATGCTTCGTATACTACAAAGTGTGCTTCTTAGGACCAAATATTGTGGGTGTTTTCATCTATGGAATGGTGAATGCAAAGATTTGCTATGAGGAATAAGAACATCTAAAATGTCAGTAATAGAAGTGCCACCGCTTAACTAAAGACCCAAAGTAGGAAGGCAGGAAGATCACAAAGTAGCATGAGAAGGAATGAAGAAGAAACAACAAAGCTTATGTAAAGAATGAGTTGGTTTAGCCTCAAACTGATCATTAATTTATGGTTGGTAGTATCACTACCGAACAAGAATTCCTGTCCGGTGGTATCATTACCGGACAAGGATTTTTGTTCGGTGATTGAACTACCGATATCAACAATTCTTGTTTGGTGGTGACACTACTGGGAATTCATGTTTGGTAGGTTGGTTACCGGACCCAGCAGTACCGGTCCTTATACTTTAACTCAAATGCTAAAGATTGTCAAATGCTTAACTATTCTCCTATACAGGCCAGGATGTGATTGAGCTCACCTTACCAAATCAAATGATGCATATATGGAAATTTTGGATTCAATCTTTCATACAAGGAAATTCTGGATCGTATCTTTTGTATAAGGAAAGAACCGAACCAAGTAAGCTAAATAGGGAAATTTCCTATTTTATAGGCCTAGCCTCCCTTCCTATATCTTCACACCTATAAATACCCAGACTTACAATGAGGGGCGATTGGGGAAAATAAAAATAGCCGAACTGAGCTAGGCAAACATAATTTCTGGAAACTACTTCCATCATTCTTTTGAGTAATAGACCATTGTATTTTATATTGAAATCATTTTGCAACAAATCTATAAAATAATTAAAGAAAATGGAAAATGGATATAGGCACGTTATAGGCGAACCACCATAAATGTTTGTGTACTTTACTACATTTTCTTTTCTGTTTATTATATCTATAATCTGCTCTCTTGAAAACAATTAAACCATATATAAAATGGTTGTGTCATACATTCCATATACATGTTTCTACAACAAATTAATTAGAGGTGTTTGCCATTTTTATGCAAATAGAAATCAAGTATAATAATTTTGTAGAACACTATAACAACGTTACCATTTGTACATTAAAATATTTTGTATAGTATAATAATATATAAATATATATACATATATAACGTTCGCAAAAAATGAAGATTGATTTTTTTGGCTAAACCATTATACATACAAACATACATACATATTATACTTTTTGTGAAATTTAAATTTTTAGTTGATAATTTCAAATCAAATTAGTTACATATAAAGATATATTATATGTGAACATATGTGTGTGTATAAATTTTCAAAGAAAAAGTACACTCGTTTAAAATTGTATTTTAAATTTTAAATAAATAAGTAAATAAATACATACATATTTGTAGAAAACACATTTGGACTGAGCCCATACTTAATGTATGCATGATATATATTTAATAAAATAATATACGCCAAGACCAATAAATTAATCTAAAACTAAAGCAACGAATTTATGAAATTATATGTCTGTGTGTGTGTGTGTGTGTACGTACGTATATATGCATAAGTTCATATTTATTAATAATATAATTTAAAATTATATCATGGTCAAAAATGCTTAGTGTATATTTAAATATATTTAATATGAAGTGCCAATGTATGTGTGCATGTGTGTGCCTATATGTGTGTGTATATGTGCGTGCGTGTATGTAAGACGCTTAATAATGTTCTACGCCTATATAAAACATGGTTATGAATCCCAATAACCACATGTACACTTATACAAATATATAATATTATATACATCATCTAAGTTATTGATTGTTTATATACTTCATGACCTCTTCATTATTGTGTTACATATGAATATTCAATGTTCAATGTTAAGTACAAGGTACTAATCAGAGTAATGTTAAAATTTAATCACAAAACATTCATAATCTCAAATTAACATCACGCATGATTTAATATAATCAAATTGTTTATGATAGCACAAGTTAAAAATCTAGAACAATAATTAAGAAATGATTTTTTTTTACTTTTTCAAATGCAACACATTACATTGTCAAAAGCATGAGGCATATATATATATATATATGAATAAATGATAAGAAGAATGGGTACAAGTATAATTTTCACTCTTATACTCTTGAAACTTTTCAAATCTCAATTTGAGCATAAATGTTTTAAATTATTGAACTTGAATAATTTTGAAGCTACTTTAAGTGATCTATTCCTTATATAATTATTTTGCAAAATTTTACTTATCTTTATTAGTTATTGTATTGTCTCTTTTTTCGTATAAGAACGAACTTCCATAAATACATTTAATTCAATTACAAATATTGTAAGATTAATATATTTAAAAAAAAGTAAGACATAGATTATAAAACATAAATGAGTAATATTCAAATTGTAAATATCAACAAATGAAAATGGAAAAAATTTAGATATAAATTAGGAGTGGGATAACAATCAATCCAACCTTTTACAAATAGAATATTAAAAGAAAGTTAAATGAGAAATCATGCAAAAAAACTAAGGTATTGTTTGGTTTGAAAATAGATTTTGTATTTTACGTTTTAAATGTACATGTCAAATGGTGTGGGGTATAAGGACTAGTTGGTGAATCATGATTATTCTAAGAAACAGGAGAAGAAAAGGAGAGAAAATTGTTTTTAATATTTGACAAAAGACGAAAAAAGAAAAGTCATTTTGATTTAATGTTAAAACTATGAGTGCTCTTCTTGAATAAAGTATCGCTCTTGATATGAAAAAGAATTAATGTTAAAACCATTATACAAATCAATCGCTTTCCATGCATTCTCCTTTTCCGCGCATTTACCTAAAATTTTTAAAAGATGCTATTGAATAGTAAAAGATATCAATTTACTCTCAATTTAGAGTAGTGCTAAATGCACCATGTTAGGGACTCCTTTTTACCCAAAAAAGATAACTGTAACATCCCGCTATTCAATTAATAATAAAACATATTTTGGAAGAAAAAGTAATTATTTTATAATCATTGAAAATTGAAAAGTAATATTTTTCAAAAAAAATAACTATAATAATAAAATAAAATTTTGGTAAAAATTCTCGAGTGGATTTTTAGATGGACGTAAAATGTTAGTTAAATAATTATATTTGTCTTACAAGATGTTATCCTTATCCATATGATAATTATTTATCTTAGAAGGAAAAAATTTAAATTTTCTACTCTCTTATTAGACCAAATTTTTATCCTTATCTATATAATAATTATATTTGAACTTATAAGAAGAAAAAAAATAAATTTTCTACTCTTTGATTAGACCACACTTTTTATACTTATCTATATAATAATTATATTTTAGATTATATTCTTAGTTAACCCTAAGCTTCCTTCTTCCAAACCCTATAAATACATAAGCCCTCATCTCATTTTACTTCATTCACAAACTAAAAGTAGAAACCAAACACCATCTTCATGTTTAAGGCAATCAACAGTGAGTTAATTGCTCTTTCGAATTAAAGAAATTTTTATATCGATTCAAGTATTATCTACAAGCTTTGACTTTGTGGTTTGTTAAGATGATACAATAGTTGATATTGTTTAGTTCACCCGTAATTTATATTGATGCAAGTTATTATATCGCAGTTATATTGATTTGAATGAGTGAATTGTCGTGTTTAAATTGAAATTTTTGGATACACTATTGCTTGATAATTGAATTGTATATACATGACATTTATTTGGGATATAACATCATCTTTGGGAATAATGATGTTTGGGGAAGCCAAATGATTTTAAAGATTGAAATTTAACATTTTACGAGAACAGTATGAGGTATTGACTACTATACTACTAGTTTCCATCCTAGCGAACTGATTCGAGTATCGGAACCAGAATCGTGACGACCTTCTCCCTTGTCACTGTGTCCAAACGGTATGTTGCCATAACATCTGAAGTTATTAAATACAATCAAAGATGTAGTACAAATGAAGAGAAGTAGCACCACTTGATAGAGATATGATAATGAAGTGGACTACAACACGAATAATATTTATCACATCTCTAGATACCTGAAATGTATGACAACAAAAGGTCATGTGGGGGCCAACCATAACTGACCAGAAGTATATGGGTGAAAAAGCCAGTGATGTCTTACCTAAGCAGGTAATTTATGTAGTGTGAAAATCCACCAAGGAGATTTACCAATGTGACTTGTTGGGACTCACAAACGAGAAGATGATTTAGCCTTCTCATGAGAAAATGATCAACCTTCTCATAATTATGAGAAAATGATTTAGCCTTCTTATAAGTATAACTAGAAATGGCGACCTCGAAAATGATTCTTTTGAAATGAAGATTTGAATTTATACAACAAAAAGTGTAACACCCTACTTATATACACGTACTACCAAAGAGTATTACTAGATAATATCGTCTGATAATGTGAAGAATGAGGCGATATTAAGCTATCACACATGAATATTCCCTTAGGCTAACATCGGTACGTGGTACAAAATAATATACTACTCATCTATATGTACTCGGTATCGGCACAAAGCAATAAACACATGTGTTTATAGGATAGATCAATACACAATATAAAATAGGAAATATAGGACATAGACTCATCAACGCTGCGAGATAAACGTAAGTCTCAATGGGTCTACACAAGTCAAATGCCCACTATCTATCAAAGAAATACAATGTATCTGTCAACTATATACAACCCACATCATATACATACATAAGGCTATAAAATACATATAAGAACTAAACTACAAATATACAAGCCTCCAACTACGCCCAAAAACCATAAGATGGTCTCTTTGTCCTTGAACTTGAAATTTCTCTGACTGACCCGAGTATTATATAAATAACCTATGGGTCGTACTATGTCAAGAATGTAGATGTCAATATATGATAAAAACAAGCATAGCAATAAATATATTACAAAGAACATAAAATATTTCAAGTGTGTTTGTGTCATCCAAGACCATGTACGTAAAATGCCACTCGTCGTAACGAACAATCGATCATCGCATCAAATGGCACAAGAATAAAATGGGTGAAACATCATCAAACAGTAAAACATCTAACAATTACAACCTTCTATAATGTACACCTCGACCATCGGCCTTAACGAAAGATAAGAACTCTCGACTGCATGGCCCTAAGAGATATAAAACCAATATGTTATGCAGACTCATAATATAACACATAAACATGACATAACACACAAATAAATATAATGATATATCTCAACCAACAATTCTAATGAGAGGTAATACTCTCAACCAAACGGCCCTACGAGATACACAAACAGCGCATTAATGGATCTTTCAGCCAAAGGCTTTAAGTGAGAATGATAGACAAGCACAAAACAAGTCTCCAATGTCATAGGAAGACCACACGCACCTGTCTTGGGTTAGGCTATCTCAAATGATAAACGAGCACATAGCTAGTCTCTAATGTCAAATAATCATCGTCTCTAGTGAGGTGATATTATCAAATGTCTCATATATAATGGATCTACCTAAATCATCCATACGGGAGACTGACGTACCATAGCACTTCTTCAGGAAACGCTAATAACCGCAGCCCGTTTCTTATAGTCCCTTAGTTACTTATAGAATCGTGACAATCATATTCATCACATGTCATAAACATGTTGCAAGTCTACGTTGTGCTTTGGACACGACTCCTACTTGCCATTGGTAATGGATTGTCGGTCCTTAAGTGACGTATGAGCAATGGCTCTAGCAAGAGCAGTAACTCTCAGCCTACAAAATCAACAAAGTGACATCATGAATTCGGGGAGTGACCGTGCAATTAGGACCACTGGGATGGATACTTGCCTATCTGGTGTGTCTTAATCACGCACTCTTCATAGTAGCGTGAACCCTATGATGTAGATTCCCAACAAATACTCTCAACTAGATGAGTCCTAAAGAGAGTAATAGTAACTACACTCAAATCCTTACATCCAAATAGGAGTACCTCATCATAATAAATTCTCGACTACCAGCCCTAATAGTAAACAATAGTACTCGACTAGTTAGTCCTTGAAGGATAAATATGTAAATCCTAACATACTCCAACTAGTAGCCCTTGGAGAGTAAGAAACTCTGGACTAATAATCTCTATAAAAGAGTCACCTGTAGACGAAATCGTAAATTCCTAACCCACAATACAAACAAAAGTGACATTTACTTACAAAAAGTAATCGAATAAATATCAACGCAGGCGTTCCACACCACCTGGTGTTACTCATTCATTTACTCGATGTAAACTATACTCGATAATACTCTATGCAACAAGTCCAAAGAATAATCGAAGAGATGTTACAGAAAGTCCCATAGCAGACAATTTCTAGAATTTAAATACGATTTTAATTGAAGTTATAAATTCTAAATCAATTTCCTTTATTTTTAATCCATAAGATATATTTTTCAAAACTCTTATTTCCACTCATAAATCATGAGATACTCTTCAACAACAACACAATACTAATTATCAACCATTTCATATATTTTTAGAACGTTATAGGATATTTAAGTAATTATTTAAAATCAAAAATCAATTTTCTTTTAATAAAGCAATATCTTTAATAATATATTTAACACTTTTTAAGTAAAAAAATTTCACAAAAATAATTTCATATTTGTAATGCGTCAAATCTCTACATCCAAAATCAAATTTTTATTTAATTTTTCAAGAAATATTTTTTAATCTAGAACAAGCAACCACATAGGGACCTGAAGCAAGCTCCAGTCTTGCTACCGATGCAACGGTCCTCCTAGATCGGTCTACCAATCAGACGCGATCTAGAGAAAAATTTGCTCCATGCCTTGTGTTACTTTGTCATCTTCTGACCTTCGCTCCCCCTCATTCGAATCCGACGACAAAGGTAACAATAACACTTTATTTTAGCTTCCATATCACACCGTATCACCCAAATGTAATCAAGAAAATTTTGCAACTTTTAAAAGAAGCAACAATCAAAACAATGCGATATTGCAACCATCAATAAGAAAAGCACATATTTTTTATATAGATTGTGAGGAGAGAATGCTCAACTTAGCTTAGAGAAGCACCAGCTATTCCATTACTCTTTATAGCTTCACCAAAACCTAATTTTCCTATTTCATTAAAGACAACATGACACCAAATTTGCCCAAAATCTAACTTTGATTGCTCATAGAGGTGTAGTAAGATGTTGAGAGGGATATACTTGAATTTTGGGATTTTAGGAATTTCATTTCTTATTTTGATTTTTGAAGTAGAAGACAGAGCTTTCATAATTTGTGTTTTATGAAGTAGAAAGCTAAGGGATGGAGGAGGAAGTATACGTGAGAATATTTTAAGAATGGAGGAAATTTATAGACCAAGATAAGTCTAGATTCTTGTATTGTAGAATTTGGGCAAATTTAAAATTCTAGAATTTAAAATGATTCAAGCAAATTTTAAAATGTATGTTTGAAATTAAAAAGGTAATAAATATTGGAACGTTCAGTAATAGACTTAACGTTGAAGTAAACGTTAATGGTAGGGTTCAGAAATAAATAGTAAAACATTAAAATTAATTTCAGTAATCAATTTTGCCGGAAAATAGAAGGCCGGTCCACCGCTAGTGGTTGACTGTCCAAGCTACACAGGTCGACAGGTTAGAGTATATAGGCTAGGGTTTGTTTAGGGAAAAGGCGGCGTGGATTTAATTTAATAAAAATATTCTCGATCCGACAGTTCTAACGCATTCCAACCATAATAAATAAAAGGCTAGCCCCTTCACTTCTATTCACAAGAAAAATATCAATGCTAGTAGAACTCTATCAGTTCCATTCCCCCTCCATAAGCTTTTTAGATTCAAGATTCAACTTTTAGAGAAGGAATTCAATCAGATTAAAGGTAATAAGTTTTAGTTATATATATATATATATACACAAATATATATTCTATTTCTACTCTTTCCTAATCTCTATCAGAATCTAATTTATACACAATTGAATTGTTGTATATTCCGAAAGAAGATAACTGAAGGAGGAATTAGGCGAAGGCATGAAATTAAATTCAAAGGAAATCAGGGAAAGTTATATGTGAGTGAAAATCTTAGTTTTCTTTTATTGTAAATTGCGTAGTAAAAGTTTGGATTTTTTTATGCCTTAGAGAAATTTGTATACGAAAACCTATAATCAAAAACCCCAAAATTCTCCCAATAAAATTTCAATTCTTGGATTAGTTGGAATCTCAATTGTTTTATATTAATATAGTAGAATTTAATTTGTCCTTTGCAATTTGAATAATTTATGTTCTATTCAACTTCAATTCTAATTTTCGCTTTTGTGATGAAGGGTTTTATAAATAATAATTAGGAAATGGTGTGCAAAGTATGAATTCTCGTATTTATAGTTTGCACTGCCTATTTCTGTAATTTAGGCAAATATGAATCTCCTTTTCCACTTGAGCTTGTATATGTAAAAGTTGAATAGAATATAAAGGGTTTAAATTGTAAAGTTTTATTTTCTTGAAATAGAGGCGTTAATTGTATTATGTTAATGTAAAATAAGTTGGGTATTTTGATTCCATTTTTGAATATATATATATATGTGTGTGTGTGTGTGTGTGTGTGTGTGTGTGTGTGTGTGTATGCAAGTCTGTTTTTGTCTAGCTAAGCATATTAGCTATTTAGTAAATTATTATATGAAATCGAGACTTATATGAATATTAAAGTTTTGACATATTAACAATTAGTATTGGAAGCGAAAACCTTAGTATAAATAATTTTACGCACGTTTAGGAATATTTAATAAAAATTGGTTAGTCTACTATTTTACGTCAGGTATATATTAGTAATGTATAAGTTGTAAACGTATAAAATAAATAGGTTAATAGATAGCACTAGACGCTATAGGAAGGAAGTTATGGATAATTATGGAAATTAATCCATAATTGAAGGCGAAATAAGGAGTTTCCTTATATGGCTGTAATGCATAAATGCGGCTGAGGTATATTACACATAGTATATATATATATTGTAATGTCAGAGAGCAAAAATATGACTAAGTTATATGGATGAGGACTCATTTAAAAGTACACAGCCCGCTAATTAGGCTACCAACAGTGTGACTTTCGGGACTGATGTAAGACATCGTCTATAATAAGTACCCATGGTGGACGTGAGGTTAGTCCTAATTCTATAAGGTAAGCATGCCCAGCTAATCTGGCTACCAGCACCTATGAATAGTCGGACTAATGTGAGACGTCACGGTTTGGGTTAAGGCCATGAGATGGATATCCTAGTACGGGCCTGCTTCTGGGTTGGAGGTATTAAGTAGTTATTATAGAGTCCGCCTTCATTCCACTTAAGAAGTATTAAATGGTCAGGATTATCTTTTGGGCGTGGTAGTGGGGAATCCCTTAAGGGGTCCGCTTCGGAGTTGAGTTTTTATGAGGCTATTGTAGGGTCCGCCTCTTTCCCATAAAAGAAGTATTATGTGGCCTTATGGGATTTCTTACAATGTCAACTATGGAGTACCAGAGAGTGGTCCTCCTTGGGTTTAGGTATTAAATGATGGGGAACTACCTAGGGTATAGGTATTAAATGATCACAGTCTGCCTCTTTCCCATTAAAGAGGTGCTAAGTGGCTCGGGTGCTTTCTCTCGCATTGTTAAGGCATGAATGACTGAAATGGGTTGTTAGACCCCACAGCTACATCGCAGCCATGTTAGAGTTATTAAGTTGGATTCGAAAGGGCCCTTGGCCTAAAGTTAGAGGTACGTTATTGAGCTAGATAGGAAGAGCCTTTGGCTTACAATTGGAGGTATGATTACGAGGTAAAAGTATAGGATGCGAAAGTATAGTACTTATCCAAATGATACTGCCCAAATACTACTATGGTAAGACTTGAGTTTTTCATTCACCAGATGTTGTTGTTCTGACTTCCTTCTGATTATAACCCATAGGTTAGAAGGAACGATGCTGATGAAGAAGACGAAGGAGGTGGTGAAGATTTGTGGCATTTTAGTTATTTATCTATGTTTTGATGTATTCAGATGTACCCAGATTTCAGACATGTTGATGTTTTATTTTGAGAAATTGTATTATGGATATTTTGGGATGTTTTATATTTGAGATTTTGTTTTTATGATATGGGTACTTATTTTTGTTATTATATTTTATTCCTTCCTCTGTGAGATTCTAAAAGCATAGAAAAATAGCTTTGTATATTGTTCATTGTATCAATTTTACCAACCAAATGCCAGCTTTGGAATGGACCTAAGGTTCGACGGGCTTTTATTAAGTCGAAAATTAAGCCCATTCCAAAGAGGGTTGTTGCATTTTGGTATCAGATCTTAGTTTATTTGATCACGGGAATTAGGATATGCTGAGAGAATGTATTTGTAATTTTACCTATATATATATATATTATACGCCAAACTCTATAAACTCTGACTATAGAAGTAGTTACGTCCATATTCTAAAAAGATGGATGAGGCAACTACGAGTTGAAATAATAAATAGGTTAAATTTATGCGTCTACCTCGATTACCCCATAGGGTCGAGGTTGTACCGAAAGGAGTTAACCGAGAAAGGCATGAGCATGACATATAGAAGGATCTCAAAGGCTGGATGGTACTTGACTCTTTTGTTGGGCTTAGGCTACCTTATGACTGTGGATTTCGATGGATTGCCAATTGACTACGTACATTTCATCTAGACAGATGGGAAGTAAGAAACTATATGATGCAAGCATTTGAAAGTAAGAGGATAAAAGGGTTGAGAAAGTTCCCACAAGAAGGTGTGCATTAATCACCATAAGAAAATAGCCGGACTTTTTTAATATATATACTCTTAATAAAAAGAGGTTAGAGTAATGGGAAAAGAAAAAAGTCCAAAAGAAAGGACAATTAATGTCCATTTCTAGGTCTGACCCCATGTGAAAGAATTTGACGAAAAGATTTTGAAAATTCATTGGAATGTTTTGAATAGTTTTCCAAACGATTTATTTTAATAAAAAGGATCCTATCATTAAAAAGTTATTTTGAAAAAGGAAGAAAATTTTAAAATTTTAAATTAACGAGCTATTTAGAGATTCCTAGTAAAGTTTAAAATTGGTTGGGCCAAAAAATTTCGATTCAAAGATTTTTGGTAAAGAGATTTCTCGTTTTTGAGGTGAATGGAAAAGGGAGCGTATGTTTGGCTCGATTATTTTTTCCATTTTTGTAAGTCAGAAGGTTTTTAAAATTATTTCTTTAAGGAGATGGATAAGTGGAAATGTTACTTAATTTAAATAGGGTAAAAGAGTAAGGGTGAGTAAGAATGCCCGATAATGAAGATATAAAAAGGATTTTCTATTAGTCGGGAATGAAGAGGCGAGTGGTGAAATATGTCACTAAGTGTTAGACATGCCAAAGGATAAAGGCAAAACAAGGAAAACCCGGAGGTCTGTTATTACCGTTAGAGGTACCAACTTGGAAATGGAAGCATATATCGATGGACTTTATAGATGGGTTGCCTAGAATTCAACGAGGCAATAAAGCTATATGGGTTGTAGTGGATGGACTCACCTAAGAGTACCCACTTTATTCCTGTAAGGAGTAGTAGAATGGCAACATCATCTCTAGCGCAAATTTACATCAAAGAAGTGGTCTGACTGCATGGAGTTTCGGTCTGCATTGTTACTGATAGAAACCCCTTATTCACTAGCAAATTTTGGAGGAGTTTGCAATCAACCTTAGGAACGACATCAAATCTTAGCACTGCTTACCATCCGCAGACGATGGACAGATGGAAAGGATGTATATAATTTTGGAGGATTTATTGAGGGCATGCAACATGGACTTTGGAGGACATTAGGAGTTGAGAGGCCGTGCAAGTTACCTAATTGTTTGTGGGATGCTACCAACAAAATTCTACTCGGACCAGATTTGATTTGTGAGATTATAGAAAAAGTTAAGGTGGTTAGGTAGCGAATGAAGGCCGCCCAGGACCGACAGAATTCCTATTCCAACAAGCGAAGAAAAGAGTTGGAGTTTTTGGTTGGAGAAATGATATTCGTTAAGGTTTCCCCACTTCGGAATGTTATGAGGTTTGGGACATCGAGGAAGTAGACGTCGAGATTTTTTGGGCCTTTTCCGATTTTGGAAAGGGTGGGGAAACTTGCATATCGAGTAGAACTTCAGGATAAGTTAGCTGGAGTCCATGATAGTTTCCATGTATCACATTCGAGAAAATGTCTACATGACACCGACACTATAGTAGAGCCTAATCAGTTAGTGGATGTAGAGGTGGAGCCAATAGCACCCCTTATCACTACAGGCATAGTGGAGCATGGATTTAGGAAGCTTTGTAACAAGAAGTAAGGTTGGTTCGAGTGCAACGAGAGATAATCTGGCAGAAAGCACAACGGAGACATAAGAGAAGATGAAGGCCTCTCATCCTGAGATTTTCTCTCCTAAAATTTTTGTATGGTATAGGTTTTGGTTGCATCGGGGTTTCTAGATTGTATGGTACGGGATGATTGTCACACTTTATTCTGATTATTTTTGCTTTAATATAGAATCTTATGTATATTTAGGATGTTTTGCATACATGCCTACATGTCACGATCTTGCATTCACGCTGGGCCTGAGCTCATGTATAGTATGTTGCATACATAATCACATTGCATTGTCGGTTGAGTAGATGACTGTATAGATAACTTGTTTGTACAATTGATTGTAGAGTGTGCGTTGCACTATCTGTCCCTTAGGTTTTTCGGGGATGAAATCCTTTTTAAAGGGGAGATTGTGACACCCCGTAAAATAATCAGGAAATTTAATATAAAAAAATTTAGTTAATAATAAGGCTAAAAACAAGAATTTCTCAAACGTCGGAATTTGGCCATGAAAGCTATACCATTGCGTTCTTGACGATTTTCTAAGCAACTTTCATATATAAAGCTCAGCGATTGGAGTTCAAACGCAAAAGTTGTTGGCTGAAGTTTTCGAGTTTAAAATGATTCAAACAAATTTAAATTTAAAAATTTGTAAACTTTAATTTTTGAAATTTAAAAGGGTAATAATTATGGAATGTTAAGTAATAGACTTAACGTTGACGTAAACGTTAATGGTAGGGTTAAATACAGAATTAAATAATAAAACATTAAAAATTAACGTCATTAATCAATTTCACTCAAAAATAGAAGGTCGGTCGACCGGCCAAGGTACATCGATCGATCGGTTAGAGTATGCCGGCTAGGGTCTGTTTAAGCCAAATACGGCCTAGATTTAATTTAATAAAAATATTCTCGATCCGAAGGTTGTAACGCGTTCCAACCACTATAAATAAAACGCTAGCCCTTTCACTTTTATTCACAAGAAAAATAGCTATGCTAGTGGAACTTTATCGTTCTCTTCCCTCTCCATAAGCTTTTTAGATTCAAGATTCAACTTTAGAGAAGGAATCGATCAGATTAAAGGTAGTAAGTTTTAGTTATATACATACATACATACATACATAAATACATACATACATACACACACATACACGTTTTTCTATTTTTACTCTTTCCTAATTTCTGAATTATGAATCTAATTTATACATAATTGAATTGTTATATATTCCAAATGAAGATAATTGAATGAGGAATTAGGAGAAGGCATGAAATCGAATCCAAAGAAAATCAGGGAAAGCTATTTGTGAGTGGAAATCTTTGTTTTTCTCTTTATAGTAAATTGCATAACAAAAGTTTGGATTTGTTTTATGCCTTAGGCAAATTTGTAAATCAAAACCTTAAATCAAAACCCCTAAAATTCCCCCAATAAAATTTCGTCATTGATTAGTTGGAATCTTAATTGTTTTATGTTAATATAGTGGAATTTAATTTTTTGTTTGCAATTTGAATAATTTACGTTCTATTTAGCTCTAATTTTTTTTGTGATGAAGGGTTCTAGAAGAAATATTAGGAAATGATGTGCAAAGTATGTATTCTCCTATTTGTAGTTTGCACTGCCTATTTCTGTAATTTAGGCAAATATGAGTCCCTTTTGCCACTTCAAGCATTGATTTTATTATGTTAATGTAAATTAAGTTTGGTATTTTGGTTCTATTTTTGAATATATATGCAAGTCTGTTTTTTCTAGCTAAGGATATTAGCTATTTTGTAGATTATTATATGGAACTAAGAGTTGCATGAATATAGAAGTTTTGACATTCTAACAATTAGTGTAGGAAGCGAAAACCTTAGTATAGAAATAATTTTATGCACATTTAGGAATATTTAATAAAAACTTATTAGTCTAATATTTTACATTAGGTATAAATATATTAATAACATATACTTTGTAAATATATAAAATAAATAGGTTAATAGATAACACTAAACCATAGGAAGGAAGTTATTGATAATCATCCATAATTGAAGGCGAAATAAGGAGTTACCTAATATTGCCTTAATGCGGGTGAGGTATATTATATATATATAGAGTGTGTGTGTGTGTATTATAATGTCTAGGAGTGGAAATATGACTAAGTTATAGGGACGTGGGGTCAGTCAAAAGTACAAAGAAGTCTATCCAGCTAATTTGGCTACTAATAGTGTGACTTTGGGATAGATGTGAGACATCTCCTATAATAAGTACCTATGGTGGATGCGAGGTGAGTCTCAATTCTATAGGGTAAGCCTGCCAGCTAATCTAGCTACCAATACCTATGAATAGTCAGACTAATGTGAGACGTCATAGTTTGGGTTACGGGTCATAAGACAGATATCCCAATACGGGCCTACTTTTGGGTTAGGATATTAAGTGGCCATTGTAGGGTATGCCCCCTTCACACAAAAGAAGTATTAAATGGTTGAGGTTATCTTTTATTTGCGGTAGTGGGAAATCTCTGGAGAGGGTCTGCTTCAGGGTTGAGGTAAATGTTATTGTCTGCTCCTCCTCTTTCCCATAAAAGAAGTATTAAGTGGCCTTATGGGATTTCTTACGATATCAGCTAAGGAGTACCAGAGAGAGGTCCACCTAGGGTCTAGGTATTAAATGATGGGATCTACCTAGGGTATAGGCATTAACTGATCAGAGTCTGCCTATTTTCCATTAAAGAGGTGCTTTCTCTCATATCGTAAGGGCATGATTGGCGGAGATGGGTCGTTAGACCCCGTAGTTGCATTGCACCAGCGTTAGAGTTTTAAAGTTGGACTGGAAAGAGCCTTTGGCCTGTAGTTAGAGGTACATTACGGAGCTAGACTAGAAGAGCCTTTGGTTTACTGTTGGAGGTATACTTAACAGGTTAAAGTATAGGACGCATAAGACTTAATACTTATCTGAATGATACTGCCCAAATACTATTATGATAAGACTTGAGATTTTCATTCACCAGACAAAGTTATTCTAACTCCCTCATCATTACAACCCCTAGTGTAATGGCCCATGTTTTATGTATTGGAGGATCATAAAATGTTATTACTTTATTCATGTGAGGTCGTATGACTCTAAAATTTTGGATAGTGGCTCTTAGGACGTTTTCCACATCTATGATTTTTGTCGAATTTCTATGTGACCATTTTGACTCTGAAAATCATGTTTGGACTATAACTTTTGATAAAAGCAGAATTAGGGTCTCGAACCACTCCCATTGCTTCAGGATGATGGTTTCACATTCCGTAGAGTGGCCATAACAGAAAAATGGACTTATCATTCGGAATTTATAGCTACTTTAAGTTTTGGCTGCTGCTGGCCAGTTTTAGTGGGTAATTAACTAAGTTCATGCTTAGGCCCACTAACCCACTTTGAAATTTGTGCTAAAGAGAGGCTGTACGGACTGGTATAGGTCATTTCCATCTTCCCTAAAATATTTCTTAACCTCCATTAACTCTAATTTAATCAAAAATCACATCTTTTCCTTACTAATTATAGCCAAATCATTGATTAGAGGGGTGAGTAGTATATAAAAGCTAGAGATTGTCAATTTTTCCAATTTGAACCCTTCTCCTTCGTTGTCCACTTCAAATCTAACAGGAAAGATTGGTATTTTGGGTATTTAGTGAGTGGCTCTTGACCTCTCACTCTACTATGCATGTTTATATAGTTAAAAATGGTGTTTTTGATATGATGTTGACCTTAAAACATTTTCTAACTTTAATCATACTTTTATATATGTTTAAAAAAAAATTTTGAAAGGTTTACACGATTTTTAATGATTTTAAAATGTATTGTATCCATGTGAATATGCAAATGTAAAATTTAGATCTAGATTAGGATCTGCTTGATTATCACATGGCTATGTTTTGAGTGTATGAATAGATGAATATGCATGATTATCCATGATTGTATGTTGTGCTTTGATGTTGTTTTTTAGTGTTTATTGGAAGTTAGGAAATAGATGGTCAAATTAGAATCGAGAGCAATGATGGTCGGCATTCGATGAAAACTTGGAGGGCAGACTCTGGAGCATAAGAGGAGTTTGGAGTTTAAGTCGCATCGGGAAATGAGCTAAGTAAACAAGTCAATAATGACTTGTTCATGTCGGTACCGACTTGTTTGTGTTGCTCAGACAAGTCGGCGATTTTGGGGGTCTCTAGAGTATGGCTAGTAAGGATGGATTATAGCAAGAAACAAGGATTTGGCTAAGTATGGGGTGCTATACGACTTATGTATAAAGTTTGAAGATCGAAGCTCTTGCATTGGACCGAGTTGTTTGGGTGAATAGGTCAGGGTCAGGAGCACATGGGGAAGGGCGTACTAGAAGTTGGGAAAAAGACTTGATCAAAATTGGCCAAGACAAGTCGGTACCGACTTGTTCATGACGATACCAAGTTGTCCCCATGGCTTGGATCGGCATAAAACTTTTTGGATGGGAGGTTGGCACTCTATAGGTCATGCTGAAGGTGTTTGTTTGCTAATTTGGGATTTGTTAGCAACATAGTAGCACGATGATAATTTTGGGACTTGACTATAACTTGAAGATAAAAGGAGTTAGGTTCTGATGATGGTGGCTCGATGTTGAATGGAGTCGTGAGAATGGTTATCCATATAGGGCGGGTTCTAAGAAAGGTGACCTGCGGATGGAATGGTTGAATGGTTCTATCGTGGAATGGAGAAATGTAGAGTGGTTCCTCGAGAATAATAGAGATTAGATGGAGAGAAGAAAAGGCTCGGATATGCGTGCTAAGGGATCATTAATACTCGGAGTTGTTTCCAATGTACTCAAAGCAGAGGTATTGTGAGGATGCTCATGGGTACGTTGAAAGGCTACCCCAGATCGACCCTAGACCGGTTAAGTGCGTCCATGATAGCTTCGAGATAAAGAGAGTACACTGAAAACTAGGTGTGATGCCCCACCTCTATACTTGCACTAACCAAGGACACTACTGGGTAATGCCATCAATTAGTACGAAGAATAAGGCTGTTAAGGAGCGATCAACTGTATAATTGATTTGAGCGAGAACCGATATGTCAGATAGTATGTCATGCATTTCATTTCAAGAGGAAATCTGACATATCCAATCCAAACTCAAATCTACTACATAGTGGTTAAGTGGCCTTCGGAAACAAATATAAAATAAGCATAACATAAATCAGTCACATATATTCATATCACTAAGGCGGAAACAGATATGAATATAACACATAGAAGTGTACATCAAAGTAGTGGTTATGCAAGATCCACTACATCACAAAAGAATAGGTACAAGTGCTAGAAAAAAGAATATGTATACATCAAGGAGTCTTTATCTCGAATGTATAAAAACAAAAACTACTAAGCTAATGTAGTTAGCCAAAAGTCAGAAGCTAGTCCCTGCTAAGAATTCAAGTGGAAGCACCTGAAATACATCGGTCTAACCCAAGTATTATTTAAGAAGAAAATAATTAACGGATCAGTCTAGCTATAAATATCATACAAAATGAGATAGGATAAGAGATATGACAAAAATATATGATAACAATAATGTCATACTGTGACAAGTATATATTTGATAACAATGAAAATCATACAATATCTCAAATCTCCTCAAATATCCAAAAAGAATATCATATTCTTTAGCTTATTCACCAAATCTCAAATATTGACAAAACATATCAATGCAAATCACAAAAATTGGTGAAACACAAATTCTAGAAATCAATAATTAGAAATCCAGAAATCACAAAGGGGGAGGCCTATCACAAATGGGAGCATGAAAACTCGCCAACATGTGTATCACAAACGGGACGTTATCCCATGGGTCGCTAACCCACCAAATTGAGCTGAAGCTCCTCGAATGGTCAAAAGAACATGGGTCGCTACCCCCACCAAATTGAGTCGAAGCTCCACGAATGGGGTTTAGTCCCCCACGCAGACAAAGAGACATCGCACTTCGCTAGTCTAAATCACAAAATGATCATCATTGATTGATAAGTGTAAATTACACTAAGCTAGTAAATAAATGAGTTTAGCTTCATGTCCCATAACCGCTAGCTTAACTTAAATATTTACAAACAAATTGTAGATTTCCACTCGAAAATTGTCATAAGATTTCAATCGAAAAAGTCTAAGAATTAACTGACGAAGTAAATGCAAGCGTTTCCTACCACTTGTTTTGCTAAGTCGTTTAATTGGATTTCTCATACGAATGAGGTAAAGGTTTGTATATACTAATAGATTGGAAAATGGTTTTAAAAACAAGCTTTGTATTAAAAGTAATGTTGAAATCATTTTTGTGAAAGAGTTTGAATATTTACTACTAGTATAAAAACCTTTGTATTTTAAAGTGACAAATCACAGAAATTATTGTAAAAACAATCTATCACCAAAAATCCACTTTCGACGAAGTGAATTAAAACCATGAAAATTGATATCAAATCTATCAAATGGATATTCCCAAAAATCCAGAAAAGAAGTCATCAAAGTCGATAATAAATGAAAATAACTAACCGGATCAACAAAAAATCGATAAAAATTGAAAATCCACTCAAAAACAGGCAAAATAGGCAAAATTTAACAAGACCAGATGTCTGGTTGGTTTGACCGGACGTCTGACCATAGGCTCTGCCATTTTTATTTTATTCTTCGTTTTTATAATTTTTTCCAAAACCCCCTACCAGACTTCTAGATTTTTCAACCAGACGTCTGGTTATCTGGGCCTAGGCAGAATTTGCCTGGGCCAATGATGGCCAAATCTATTCGGATGCGATCGGACGAGCGATGGAGACTAGGGATTTATGCCAAACGACAACCCAGCCCTATAGGCTCTTCGATACACCCCAAATAACATGTCCAAACATCCAAGATAGGATCTTTAAAGATTTTGACTTCAAAATACCAAAATTGGAAAATTCACCAAAACAATTCAAATCAAAAGTAATTGAACATGAAATAGATGTTAGGAATTCATACCTAACAACAATGAAAGCTATAGACATAGATGTGAGTTCAAGAACTCACATTTAAACTCAAAAACAAGGAATGAGAAGCTCTAAAACAAAGCAAGATCAATCTCTCTTCAACTTCACTTCAAGAACCTTCAATCTATGATCACACGCAATGAATTTCCAAGGTAGGTTATAGGAAAAATCAAGAATTGAAGAGGAATTGAGATGGAGAATATGAAGAGAATGCTTACCTAAGCTTATCCTTGATTTTGGAACTTGAATTTGAATTTTCTAAGAGAGCTAGGGCTTAGGAATTTCTAATCTCCTCTCTTTCCCCCATTTTTCATTTAGCTTGAGCTTTAGGAATTATTATGAGTAGAATGAATGAATGAAGGGGAGAGGAGTTAGGGTATGTGGTAGAAGAGTTTGGGTTAGCTTATTGGGTTAATGGGCTAGAACCCAACCCAAAGCCCAAATGAAAATACCAAAATCCTAATCAACTCCAAACATATCGATGTTTATACTTAAATAAGTTGTAAACATCGTTTTGAGCTCAATGAAAGTGGTCTCGAGTCCGAATTCGACTGTTTACAAAAAGTCACATTTCGGACTTTAAATTTAATTAACGATGCTATATTTAAATATATAATCGTAAAATATGCGGGTTGTTACAAACACCCCTCCTTAAAGAAATTGCGTCCTCGCAATATTTAAGAAGGAAATAAGGAGTAACAACCATTCCATGACATAATAACACAAAAGGAAAAATTAAAATGGGAAGTTCACCTTAAGGAGCACGAGAGAGTAAGTCTGAATGTGTTCGCTCGATAAATTCTCTGGATTCCCAAGAACAATCCTTAGGATTTGCGGACCATTGAACTTTCACAAGCGGAACATCTTTATTACGAAGGCGTTTAACCTCCGTGGCAATGATACAAATAGGATGTTGCTCATAAGTCAAATTAGGTGAAACTTCTATTTCTTCAATAACACCGAGCTCTAGAATGGAATCGGAATCTCTAAGGCATTTCCGTAGTTGAGAAATGTGGAAAACGTCATGAATAGCATAAAATTGAGCCGGTAATAAAAGGCGATAAGCCACGGAACCAATGCGTTCGGTGATCGGAAATAGGCCAATATATCGAGGTGCTAATTTTCCCGATCAACTGAAACGCACAACACCCTTCATAGGTGAAACACAAATAAATACCAAATCTCCCACAGAAAATTCTAAATTCCATCTTCGATTATCGGCATAGGATTTTTGTCTACTTTGAGCTTCTTTCATCCTATGATGAATAAGGTCAATCTTTTCTGTGGCATCACGAATAAAATCTGGACCTAAAACCAGCTTCTCACCGGCTTCAAGCCAACACGAAGGAGATCGGCATGGCCTTCCGTAGAGTGCCTCGAAATGTGCCATACGAATACTAGATTGGAAGCTATTATTGTAAGAAAACTCAAGAGAAATATGATCTTTCCAACTTCCACCAAAATCAAGAACACATGCATGAAGAAGATCTTCAAGAGTTTGATTCACACGCTCTATTTGTCCATCGGACTGAGGATGATAAGTGGTGCTAAAATTAAGCTTCGTTCCCACAGCCTTTTGAAGCCCCTTCCAAAATCCACTAGTAAATAATGGATCACGATCGCTAACAATAGAAGTAGGAACTCCATGCAATTTAACAATTTCTTTAACATAGAGTTTGGCCGAAAGAGGTACGGTCTGATTGGACCGAACAGGAATAAAATGAGAGGATTTTGTAAGTCTATCTACAATCACCCACAAACTATCATGACCCGAACGAGAACGGGGAAGATCGTCAATAAAGTCCATGGAAATTTGATCCCACTTCCAAATGGGAATGTCTAAAGGTTGCAATAACTCATTGGGCCTTTGATGCCCGGCCTTTACGAGTTGGCAGGTCATGCAACACTTAATAAAGTTACCAATATCATATTTCATTCCATCCCAATAATAAAGTAGTTTCATGTCTGCGTACATTTTACTACTACCAGGATGAATGGTAAATTTAGAACGATGAGAATCTTCTATAATGTCTTTACGAAGATCACTAATATTTGGCACGATAAGTCTACCAAATTTTCGAATGCCTCCACGAGCACCGATTTCAAAGTCTTTCAAACCATCATTATTTCTATCCCTATAACTTTGGCTAAGATGAGCCAATTCGGGATCATGCTTTTGAGCTTCGAGAATGTGGTCTAAAAGAGATGGATGAGCCTCAAGGCTACATAAAACAAGAGATGAACACGAATTGGATTCACGATCTCGAATCTCACAAGTGGACAAAATCACGAGATCATTCCATTCGGATATCATCATGGAAACAACCGCTTGTTGCTTATGACTAAGGGCATCGGCAACATGATTTCCCTTTCCGAAAGTATAAATAATATCAAGATCATAAGATGCAAGGAATTCGAGCCAACGTTGTTGACGCAAATTAAGTTCCTTTTGAGAGAACAAATACTTCAAAGATTTATGGTCGGTTTAGAGAACAAATTTCTCTCCCAAAAGATAATGACACCAAATTCAAAGGGCGAAAAAATGGCTGCGAGCTCTAAATCATGAGTGGCATGTCTAGTCTCGGCAGGCTTTAATTTCCTAGAAGCATAAGCGATAACACGTTCCCTTTGCATGAGAATGGCTCCCAAACCAACACGACTAGCATCGGTATAAACAATCAAGTCTTGGTTCCCTTCGGGAATCACAAGAATGGGAGCATCGGAAAGGAGTTCTTTTAATTTCTGAAAAACAACTTCACATTTGTCCGACCAAATGTACTTAACCCCCTTCTTTGTCAAACTAGTAAGAGGCACGGAAATTTTAGAAAAGTCTTTTATGAACCGACGGTAATAGCCCACCAATCCAAGAAAGCTAGGAATTTCCATCACACTCTCCGGTCTCTTCCAACTTTGAATCGCCTCAATCTTTGAAGGATCCACGGAAATTCCGGATTCAGAAACAATATGTCCAAAAATTTTCACACGGGATTGCCAAAAGTGGCACTTAGAAATTTTTTCTTTCAATTGATTGCTCCTAAGGGTTTCCAATACAATTCGAAGATGTTTTTCATGCTCTTCCTCGGTTTTAGAATAAACAAGAATATCATCAATAAAGATGAGAACAAATCGATCGAGAAAGTCTTTGAAAATTCGGTTCATAAGGTCAACAAAATAATCTGGAGCATTCGTTAAACCAAATGGCATAACAAGCCATTCATAAGATCCATAATGAGTATGGAACGATGTCAAAGGAATGTTATCCTTTGTGATACGAAGCTGATGAAAACCGGTTACTAAGTCTAACTGTGAAAAGACTCTAGCACCGCTAAGTTGATCGAATAGATCATCAATCCGAGGCAAGGGATATTTATTCTTGATGGTGAGATCATTAAGCTTGCGGTAGTCAACGCAAACCTAAGTATACCATCGGATTTCTTCACAAAGATAGCTGAAGCTCCCCATGGAGAGGAACTAGAACGAATAAACTGTTTTGCTTCCAATTCGGATAATTGCTTACGCATCTCTTCATTTTCTTTATTGGACATACGATAAGGAGGACTAGTGATAGGTAGAGCTCCAGGGATTAGATTAATTCTGAACTCAATTTCTCGCTAAGGTGATAATCCTAAAACGGGCTCAAATATATCGGGAAATTCACGAAAAACGTGAATGTGGGAAATGACATCTTCCTCATCATCATTATCGTCATCATGTGGATTTAGAGAATATAAGGATGCCACCGAATTGGAATCTGAATCTTTAAGAACAATAGAAATCTGCTTAACAGATTGGGGATGTCGAAGATGGATAGTCCTCTCGGAACATAGGATGTGGGCTTCATAACGATTAAGCCAATCCATTCCCAAAATCATTCTGAAACCTAAGTAACACATAACATGCAAATCGGCACGGAAAATAAAATCACATAAAATAATTTCAACATCCTTACAAAATAAACTGAGTGTTGCAGATCCACCAACCGGATTCGCAATTCTTAATGAAGTCATTAGGCCAATAACATTTAAAGACAAAGTATCAACAAGTTCTTTTGATATAAAAGAGTGAGATGCACCCGTATAAAAAAGAACTCGAATAGGATGATCACTAAACATAATAATGCCATCAAGGACAGAATGAGAAATACCTTGACCAAGAGAAGTGTTACTAGGGGCTTGCACAACATTCAGGTTTCCCACATTCTTGCTTTAAAGTTTGGGACATGAAGATTTAGGATGACCCGAAATTTTGCAATAGCGACAAGTAAGGGGCTTCAGACACTTATTTGAATAGTGGTCCTTAGAACCACAATTGTAGCATTCTCTACAACTAAAGGTAGGAGTCTTTGCTACCGAAGTTGCTTGCTTCCCTTTCTTGTTGGGATTAAGGCCTTTGAACTTACTGTCGAGTTTCCTCTTCTTGTTGTTATTGAAGTTCCGTTTGGCACCACCAACATCACCATCACTTTCTTTATCGGCCTCTTCAAGTCGAAGAGCGATATCTACAAGCTGATCGAAATGCACTTCTAGTTTTAAAAGTAAAGCCTTTTTGAGGTTTTTATTCAACCCATACATAAACCTTCGATTTTTCTTCAATGGGGTATTAATATACTTGGCCCCATATTTAGAGAGGGATTCAAAAGATGCGACATAATCTGTAATAGAAGATTCACCTTGAACAAGGTCAATAAAGCGTCGGGCTAAAGTTACCTTTTCAGCTTCCGGCACAAACTTCAACTTCAACCTTTCCCGGAATTGCTCCTAAGTAAGATCTGCTTCAACAATTTCCGAAATCAAAAGCTCATACCAATCTAATGCTCTCTCCTCGAGCATGCTAGAAGCCACTTGGACTCGATGTAGGTCCATAAGATTCATGCGAGAAAAGATGCGGTCGCATGTTCTAAGCCAAGTTTGGACTTCTATAACGCTTTCGGAACCCTTGAATGGCCTTCCACCCAAATTGGTATAATCATTGCACAAGAGTGCAAACCCGGATTTAGGATGAGTAGGCTCAGGAATAGGACCGACAGCTTGGGTATTCTTTACAAGATCCAAAAGCTGTTAGGCAGACATAAATACGCCATCCTGAGGAGTAGCACTGGATTGATCAACACTGGGACGGCCAGGTTTAACCATTTCTCTTCTTGAAGAAAGAAAGAAAGAAGAGGAAAAAGGTTATTCTCAAAATTAATATCAAACAAACTTGATTGATAAAACAAGGCATCATAAAAGAAAATAGGATAGAACGGGTCATATGACTCGAATTAAATCCTAAGGCACGATTCCTAAGAGAGACTTAGGACAATGATCCTTGCTAGATTATTCTAAATTGTTCCGAAGTTTGGCTTTGATACCAAGATGTGATGCCCCACCTCTATACTCACACTAACCAAGGATACTACTGGGTAATGACATCAATTAGTACGAAGAATAAGGCTGTTGAGTAGCGACTAACTGTATAATTGATTTGAGCGAGAACCGATATGTCAAATAGTATGTCATGCATTTCATTTCAAGAGGAAATCCGACATATCCAATCCAAACTCAAATCTACTACACAGTGGATAAGTGGCCTTCAGAAACAAAAATAAAATAAGCATAACATAAATCAGTCATGGATATTCATATCACTAAGGCGGAAACAAATATGAATATAACATATAGAAGTGTACATCAAAGTAGTGGTCATACAAGATCCACTACATCACAAAAGAATAAGTACAAGTGCTAGATAAAAGAATATGTATACATAAAGGAGTCTTTATTTCGAATGTATAAAAACAAAAACTACTAAGCTAAAGTAGTGAGCCAAAAGTCAGAAGCTAGTCCCTGCTAAGAAGTCAAGTGAAAGCACCAGAAACACCTCGGTCTGACCCGAGTATTATTTAAGAAGAAAAATAATAAACGGATCAGTCTAGCTATAAATATCATACAAAATGAGATAGGATAAGTGATATGACAAAAATATATGATAACAATAATGTCATACTATGACAAGTATATATTTGATGACAACGAAAATCATACAATATCTCAAATCTCCTCAAATATCCAAAAAGAATATCATATTCTTTAGCTTATTCACCAAATCTAAAATATTAACAAAACATATCAATGCAAATCATAAAAATTGGTGAAACACAAATTCTAGAAATCAATAATTAGAAATCCAGAAATCACAAAGGGGGAGGCCTATCACAAACGGGAGCATGAAAACTCACCAACATGTGTATGACAAACGGGACACTATCCCATGGGTCGCTAACCCACCAAATTGAGCTGAAGCTCCTTGAACGGTCAAAAGACCATGGTTCTCTACTCCACCAAATTGAGTCGAAGCTCCACGAACGGGGTTTAGTCCCCCACGCAGACAAAGAGACATCACACATCACTAGTCTAAATCACAAAATGATCATCATTGATCGATAAGTGTAAATTACACTAAGCTAGTAAATAAATGAGTTTAGCTTCATGTCCCATAACCACTGGCTTAACTTAAATATTTACAAACAAATTGTAGATTTCCACTCAAAAATTGTCATAAGATTTCAATCGAACAAGTCTAAGAATTAACCGACGAAGTAAACGCAATCGTTTCATACCACTTGTTTTGCTAAGTCGTTTAATTGGATTTCTCATACGAATGAGGTAAAGGTTTGTAAATAGTAATAGAATGGAAAACGGTTTTAAAAACAAGCTTTGTATTAAAAGTAATGTTGAAATCATTTTTGTGAAAGAGTTTGAATATTTACTACTAGTATAAAAACCTTTGTATTTTAAAGTGACAAATCACAGAAATGATTGTAAAAACAATCTATCACCAAAAATCCACATTCGACGACGTGAATTAAAACCATGAAAATCGATATCAAATCCATCAAATGGATATTCCCAAAAATCCAGAAAAGAAGTCATCAAAGTCGATAATAAATAACAACAACTAACCGAATCAACAAAAAATCGATAAAATTGGAAATCCACTCAAAAATAGGCAAAATTTAACAGGACCAGACGTCTGGTTGTTTTGACCAGACGTCTGACCCTAGGCTCTGCCATTTTTTTTTCGTTTTTATAATTTTTTCCAGAACCCCCTACCAGACTTCTGGATTTTTCAACCGGACGTCTGGTTGCCTAGGCCTGAACAGAATTTTCCTAGGCCAATGATGGCCAAATCAATTTGGATGCGATCGGACGAGCGATGGAGACAAGAGATTTATGCCAAACGACAACCCAACCCTATAGGCTCTTCGATACACCCCAAATAACATGTCCAAATATCCAAGATAGGATCTTTAAAGATTTTGACTTCAAAATACCAAAATTGGAAAATTCACCAAACCAATTCAAATCAAAATTAATTGAACATGAAATAGATGTTAGGAATTCATACCTAACAACAATGAAAGCAATAGACATAGATGTGAGTTCAAGAACTCACCTTTAAACTCAAAAACAAGGAATGAGAAGCTCTAAAACAAGCAAGATCAATCTCTCTTCAACTTCATTTCAAGAACCTTCAATCTATGATCACACGCAATGAATTTCCTAAGTTAGGTTATAGGAAAAATCAAGAATTGAAGAGGAACTGAGATGGAGAAGATGAAGAGTATGCTTACCTAAACTTCTCCTTGATTTTGGAACTTGAATTTGAATTTCCTAAGAGAACTAGGACTTAGAAATTTCTAATCTCCTCTCTTTCCCCCATTTTTCATTTAGCTTGAGCATTAGGAATTATTATGAGTAGAATGAATGAATGAAGGGGAGAGGAGTTAGGGTATTTGGTAGAAGAGTTTGGGTTATCTTATTGGGTTAATGGGCTAGAACCCAACCCAAAGCCCAAATGAAAATACCAAAATCCTAATCAACTCCAAACATTTCGATGTTTATACTTAAATAAGTTGTAAACGTCGTTTTGAACTCAATGAAAGTGGTCTCTAGTCCGAATTCGACTGTTTACAAAAAGTTACATTTCGGACTTTAAATTTAATTAATGATGCTATATTTAAATAAAATATTTAAATATATAATCATAAAATATGCGGGTTGTTGCAAACACCCCTCCTTAAAGAAATTGCGTCCTCGCAATATTTAAGAAGGAAATAAGGAGTAACAACCATTCCGTGACATAATAACACAAAAGGAAAAATTGAAATGGGAAGTTCACCTTAAGGAGCACGAGAGAGTAAGTCTGAATGTGTTCGCTCGATGAATTCTCTGGATTCCCAAGAACAATCCTTAGGATTTGCGAACCATTGAACTTTCACAAGCGGAACATCTTTATTACGAAGGCGTTTAACCTCCGTGGCAATGATAAGAAAATGATGT
Organism: Allium fistulosum; assembly: GCA_030737815.1. Taxonomy (NCBI): domain Eukaryota; kingdom Viridiplantae; phylum Streptophyta; class Magnoliopsida; order Asparagales; family Amaryllidaceae; genus Allium; species Allium fistulosum. The sequence continues at coordinate 862,548,172 of CM060908.1, read as the reverse complement.
TGCTCATAAGTCAAATTAGGTGAAACTTCAATTTCTTCAATAACATCGAGCTCTAGAATGGAATTGGAATCTCTAAGTCATTTTCGTAGTTGAGGAACGTGGAATACGTCACGAATAGCAGAAAATTGAGCTGGTAATAAAAGGGGATAAGCCACGGAACCAATGCGTTCGGTGATGGGAAATGGGCCAATATATCGAGCTGCTAATTTTCCCGATCGACTGAAATGCACAACACCCTTCATAGGTGAACCCGAATAAATACCAATATATTGAATCCCCTTCCAAACTCCACTAGTAAATAATGGATCACGATCGCTTACAATAGAAGTAGGAACTCCATGGTATATAAGTCGCATGTACACAAGAATATCATTGACATAGTTTTCTTTTTGAGGGACTGATCATTCTCATTACAGATTAAGAGTGAGCTAGCAAACAAGAAACACTATGAGGAACTCCATCTCCAGAGTTGAGGAAGGAGCGGGATCGAGGGCTACTAACCCTAACTTGTAAGCTATGTTCAACGAATGCTGGCAAAAATGCTTCAAAATGCCCAAGTGGCCGTTCTAAATGTTGTCGGGTGGTGGTGGTGCTCAGGTGCAGGCGCTAAGAGCTGACTTTGTCAAGTTATGCAAAGATTACTCTACCTTAGGAGGGAAACCATTCCATGGAAAGGAGTCGGCTATCGAAGTATAGGATTGGTTGGACACCTATAAGTGTATCTTTGGTGATATGGAAGTAGATGATGCCATAAAGAGGAAACAGGACTCTAGATAACTTCAAGGTGAAAGTGCTGCTATGGATCGTAATATGAAATATAATCTAAGTTATCTACTAGTGCGGAATATGAATATAAAAAGTAAACAGTAAAGTAATTCACACCAGGGATTTTTATACTAGTACGAACTCCCGTTCTACATCCAGTCCCAGACTCCTTCTAAAATTATACTATCAACCCTCTCCTAACCCAGAGGAATAGGTATTACACCGCCTAAGCAACCGAACAGGACTTCTACCGCCTAGACAACTGAATAGGACTTCTACCGCCTGAGCAACCGAACAGGAATTCAACAATACATAAAGTTTTCTTGACTGATTGTGCTCTTTTGATAGCACAGATAAGTCTTTAGAGTACACCCTTCCTATAACCTTCTCCTTTGTGATATATAGTGTAGTTCGTGAAGATTGGAAGTTATTTTAATCATAAATAAATTTGTGCTTGAATGTGCAAGTGATTTGAAACAGGTTTGAAAGCAAATGGCAGAACTATGGATAATAAGAGTATTAGAATAGAATCAGAGAATATAGTTATGCAAACAACTAAATTCAAGGCTATATATAGAGTTTAAAAGATGCAATTCTTCGTGAAAGGATACGGTCAAAAGATACGGAAACAACTCTTGAACCAACGGTTGTTTCTGTTCGTTAAAAGGAGGTGACCATTCAGAAAAATTGTCGTTATGAATATTTAGTCGACTGAGGAAAGAATTGCAGTCTTCTGAATATTTAAAAATTCGAATTTTAAATTTTATTTTTGAAAGGACACTTGGTTCAGTCGACTAAATGGGGTGGTTCAGTCGACTGAACCTTGAAATGTACTTGTGCATCTGTGCATGTTTCAGTCGACTGTGAACACCTATTCAGTCGATTGAAATTGGTGTTTTCTACCATATTTATTTCTTTTTGAAAACTTATTGATTATGAACTTAGTTTAAAAGATTTTTATTATGTGTGTATGATTTGAAATTTTAAAACCATATGTGCATACATATACCACCTAGGAGAGATTTTAACAATGATTAACTACTAAACTAGACTATACACAAACCATTTATAAAATTTGAAACTTCTCTTTGAATTCTTGGTCTTCAATCATTGTCGAGTAGAATAGTACCTTCTCCTGCAAATATGGTTAGTTCATGTAATATATACTTATATAGTTGTCCAGATCAAAACATCAAAATACAAGGTTCTAACACAAGGGCAGGCCATGTGCTGGTGGAATGCTATTACTATTGCTACACCCGAGAATCAGTTTACTTGGGACAAGCTCAAGGTCAGGTTTAAGGAAAAGTTCATTTCGGCTACTCAAAAGTCGGTACTATTTTAGAAATTTACTGATTTGAAGCAAGGAGATATGTCTATCTCCGAATATGTTGCTGAGTTCGACACTTTGTCAAAAGTGGAAATTAGCCACAAGGGCCTCTTTAGCAAGTGGAATTAGTTTCTTGGACACAAAACTGAAATAATTACTTTCAAGGACAAACGTAAAATAATTAGTTTCTAGGGCCTAAAAACCTATGAAATTATGTCCTTGAAAGTAATTGGACTGCTGACTTTGTCCTTGAAAGTACTTATTCTGCTGATTTTGGCCTTGAAAGTAATTTCTTTGAATGTGTGTCCTAGAAACTAATTGGACTGTAAAGTTTGTCCTTCTGGTGAAATGCCCCTTGTCAAAATATGGGATGTCTTTCATCGACACTCTATTAAGGAAGAAAAAGAAGTTCATTATGGGTTTGGAAGACTATCTGGGGGAGAAATTGGTTAGTCATATCGATGAGCCATTCGAGAGACTTGTTGAGAAAGCACTTCGCCAGGAGAGTTTATACCCCAAGCCCAAATCAACTGTTGTTGCTAAGGAAGAGCCAAAACTACAACAAAGCGATGAAGGAAAGAAGAAATGGAATGGAAAGAGGAAGCATTCTAAGGGAAAGAATGCTCAAAAGAAGGCTAAATGGGATCCTTTTTTATGGTTGTGGAGACAAGGGTCACCTAATCAGAGATTACAAATCTGATGGGAAGAATTGTTATAACTGTGGCAAACCTGGACATATACTGAAGAATTGTTCGGAACCAACATAGCGAAGCAAGTTGTGAAGGCATATGCTTTGGACGCCGTTCCAACTTCGTCAAGTGCTCCCTCGACGAAAGAGAAGGGGAAGAGCATTGTTATTCAAGGTATGCTTTCCATTTATGATGTTCCCATATGTGTTTTATTCGATACCAGGGCTTCACATTCCTTCATATCTAGTGATTTGGTAGATAGACTGGGATTGAAACTCAAAATAGTTGACCAACCCTTAATCGTGATGAACCCTCTTGGGCGCTCCACTAGCATGTGCATGATTTGTCACGGTTTAACCTTATCGAGCCATGGATGCTCTTTTGTTTGTGATTACTTTATTTTGAATTTTGTTGGGTTTGGGATAATCTTGGGAATGGATTGGCTAAGGAAGTATGCAGTAGTAGTGGATTGCGAGAAGCTGTTGGTGATGACTGGGCTGTGGAGGGGCGGACGGTAGTGATTGGCTGCCTATCGGAGGATGGGTTATGGTTAGCTTTCTATATTTGCTTTGGACTCCACACGATGGATTGTCATCTATGCATACCGTTAGAGTATCCATATGTGTTTGAGGAAGCAACCAGAATACCGCCCCATAAGGAGATTGAGTCTTAGATAGATTTAGTGAAGGATGTCAGGCCAATAGTTATGCTTTTGAGGCATATGGTACCCAGAGAGCAGAAGGAGTTGGAGGTGCAAGTAAATGACCTATTGAAGAAGACATTCATTCGTAGGAGCATATTTAAGTGGACAACACTGGTAATATTCGCCACTGAGGAGGATAACTCTATGTGATTGTATGCAGATTACCGTGAGCTGAATAAGGCGACGAAGAAGAACAAGTATCCACTCTCACGTATTGATGACTTGTTCGACCAGCTCCACGGTGCGAATGTGTTCTCTCAATTGGATCTTGCGATGGAATTTCACCAGTTGAGAGTAGCGAAGGAGAGTGTGTCGATTACTGCATTTCGTACGCTGTTTGATTTCTATGATTGGTTGGTTATGCCGTTCGGGCTAGCCAACGCTTCGGCATACTTTGTTGATCTCATGAACCGTGTCTTTAGGGATCACCTAAACAAGTCCATGCTTGTATTCATGGATAATATTTTGATCTATTCTAGGATAGAGGAGGAACACAAGACACACTTGAGGATTGTGCTTGAGGTGTTGAAGAAGCACAAGTTGAAATCGAAGTTTTTGAAATGTCACTTCTGGAGGACGGAAGTGAGATTCTTGGGTCATGTCGTCTCGGACCAGGGCATCGTGATATATCTACCAAGATGGCTATAGTTCAAGATTGCCACCAACACAAGAATACTACAGACATGAGGAGTTTCTTAGGATTGGCGGGATATTGTAGATGCTTTATCAAGGACTTCTCGAAGATAGCAGCACCATTAACCAATTTGACGAAGAAGAATCAGACTTTTGTATGGGACGCAAAACATAAGCATGTATTTGTAAGTCTAAAATAGAGGTTGACGAGTGCACTAGCATTGACCATTCTGAGTAGGAATGATGAGCGGACAATATACACGAACGCTTGTTTTATTGGATTAAGTGCAGTGTTGATGTAGAAGGCAAAAGTTGTCGTCTACGCTAGTCGGCAGCTGAAACCGCATCAGAAGAAGTATCCAACTCATGATCTGGAGTTGGCGGTTGTAGTGTTTGCTTTAAAGATTTGGAGGCACTACTTATTAGGAGAAAGGCTCGAGTTGTTTACGGATCATAAATCTTTAAAGTACCTTTTCTCCTAAAAGGATCTCAACCTCCACCAGCAGTGATGATTGTAATTCTTGGCTTCCTATGATTTTAGCACTTCTTATACACCTAGTAAGGTAATCTAGTCAATGCATTGAGTAGAAGATATGCCAGTTTGGGAGCAATGTTTATGGAGCGGAAACAGTTCGAGTATATTGATGGCTATGACTTCAGACCCCATTGCAAGTTAGAGCTAGAGATGCTGGCAAGTTTGACTATCAGACCTACTCTAATTGAGCGGATTGGTGCTAGTAAGAGGTAGAGAAAAAGAAGACAATTGGGTTGTAACAACCACTTGAAATCCCCAAATGGAAGTGGGAGCAAGTATCGATGAACTTTATTGGTGGACTCGAGCAGGGTACGATGGTATTTGGGTCATAGTCGATCGATTGACCAAGAGTACTAGATTTATACCCATCAAGTAAAGTAAAACGGCAGCCAAACTGGCCGAGCTTAATGTGAAATGGATTGTATGATTTCATGGTGTGCCGAAGAGCATTGTGAGCAACTGAGACTCGTTGTTCACTACTTGGTTCTAAAAGAGCTTACAAGAGGCCTTGGGTACTGAGCTACATCTTAATACAACTTATCACACGCAAAATGATGCAGACCGAGAGGGTGAATCATATCATGGAAGATCTCTTGCCAGCTTGCATTCTCGACTTCGGAGGCTCGTGGGATAATCACTTGCATTTAGTAGAGTTTGCATACAACAATAACTATCAATCTAGTAGTGGTATGGCACCATATGAAGCATTGTATAGCCGACCGTGTAGCTTCTTCGTGTTGGTGGGAAGCGGGCAAGAAAGTGATACTTGGGCCAGATAAGATCAGAGAAACCTCGAAGAATACAAAGATCATTCTACAGCGAATGAAAGCTATTCAGAATAGGCAGAAAAGCTATGCCGATAGAAGACGTAAATATTGGGAGTTTTCTGTTGATGATATGGTATTCGTGAAGATTTTTCCTTTGAAGATTGTTATTCGATTCAGTAATAAAGGAAAGTTTGCACCGAGATTTGTAAGTCCTTTTCCTATAATAGAGAGAATTGGGAACTGAGCATATAGTGTCGACTTACCTTAGAAAATGACGGGTGTGCACAATGTCTTCCATATTTCTCACTTGCGGAAGTTTGTGCACGACTCAAGCGTGATGCTTACACCGAATCAACTGGATGATATCGAGATTGAACCAGATGTTTCGAGATCTTGTAGGCCAGTTCGTATTGTCCTTCCAAAATATCAAAATTCATATTTTTCTAGAATATTTCGTATTTACGAAAATCAAAGTGTCTAAAGATCGCTAATTTATTCCAACCTCCATTTTAGTTGGAACTTATATATAGAGAGGAACGTTCAATGGCACCCCAAATAGTTCAGCACCCAATTAGCCCTCTGGTTTTCACCTTAAGTTCCAATTTAAATAACAGTTGTAGTGGGAAGAGAGAGAAACAACTATTATATAAATCAGAACTTGTGGTGGAAATCAGGAGGCTAATGGGGCACTGCACTATTTGGGTGCCATTGAATGCTCATCACACAAACACACACCCACACACACAAATATATATATATATATATATATATATATATCACTACATGTTATTGCGAACATATTTATATCTCACTATATAAGTTTTAACGTTCATACAAGCCACAACATGTACATTCAAAAGTATCACACACAATTTATTTCAAGATGCATATAAATATGTATTTTCAAATTTACATATATTATTTAATATAATGATTTGCTTTCCCATTGAATTTTAGTGACTCACTTCATCAATTGGCTGCAATGTTGACCACGTGGTAAGCACTGCCTCGCCAATGACCTTATCTGTTCACTAACGTCTGATGGTTGCAACCGTCGCTTAACTATTTATACTCATAAATTATCTTTATTACTTTCAAAATACTTCATTTCTATATCAAAATAATAAATATATTCTCATATCAAAATATATACTAAAATATATTTTCCAAATAATATACATTTTCGTATCAAACTTCTTTACATGATTTATCAAAACACCATATGATTCCTCCTTTTAAATTTATAGCTCATAGCACTTATTTAAAATTTTACTTTATCTACAAAACATCTTTCCCAAAATTATTAATAATATTTTTCTCAAAACATCTACTTCTTTCTATTTAACATAACTTTTGTCAAAACACTATTTTGTTTCCAGAATATTATTTATAGCACTTTCCAAAACAGTATAAACATGATTTTTTTAATATTGTTCAAAATATTTACTCCTTTCATAACATTGTATCCAAATGTCTTGTCCTAGTGTTTTGGAATCCTTATCGATAATGTTGGCCATTGAGCATAATCCTAAAAGCACTCATAGGACAGATTAACACACATCTACTTCAAAAATTTCTTTAAATATTATTTACATATATCCTTTAATAATCATGCTTTTATAAAAATAATTGTTTGCTTTTATTAAAACATAATCAAATTCTACATTTATAAACATTTACTTTATCAAATTATTTGTAATTAAACATTGGCTTGCTTTTATTAAAGATATCCTCAATTAATCTTCATATTTATATATTACTTACAACCATCCAAACATTGTACTCATCCAATCATGTATACATCAAGCATGCATCAAATTTAAATACATCTCATAGTTTTAAATTGAATATACATAAAAAAATAGTATATTATTTTACAAAATATAATTCCTCGATATTCCTCGACACCACAAGGTTCAATTATCAATGTTAGAGTAGGATTCTAACTTTCAAGTGATTATTCCTACTCAAACTGATCCTTAAACAATTATTACAAACTTAATACAACCAATCAAGCGTATACAAGAAACAATCCAGTCAATGCGCTTAGCGAAAGCAATCCATTAATCGCCACTATGATCACTAACGGATCAAGAAATAACAATTATATACTAAGCCACCAGAGGTCTAATATGCTCTATCAATGTCGACTCTACTAGTCGGACCAAATTCTTTTAACCTCACTACCACAACAACCAATCTGCATCTCAAAATTTATACTTAGTCGTGGAAGAAGTAAAAATATTATATATAGATAATATAAATACATCCCAGATGATTACCCAGTAATCATCATATACATCTACTATCCCTTACTATAGGGTTACAATCCAGCACACACCAAGGGGACAGGGACTCTAAGTCTCGTCAAAGGTCAAGACTCGTGTCCCATATATAAAGTGCATTGTTTTGAACCCATCCTAATACCAACTTTAACACTGCACCTTTATACCAATGCTACAAAAGTGTATTACTAGACAATACTATCTGATAATACAGAGAATGAGGCGATATTAGGCTATAGTACGTGGATATTCCCTTAGGCTAACACTGGTACATGTTACAAAATCATATATTGCTCATTTATACATACACGATATCAGCACAAAGCAATAAACACATGTTTTTCTAGAATAGAACAATACACAATATAAAACATGAGATAGAGGACAAAGAGTCATCAACGCAACGATAATATATATTAGATTAACATACGTCTCAGTGGGTCTACACAAGTCAAATGCCCACTATCAATCAAATAAATACAATGTATTTGTCCACTAAATATAACCCACATCATATATATACATAAGGCTACAAAATACATATAAGGACTAAACTACAAATATACTAGCTTCCAACTATGCCCAACAACCACAAGATGGTCTCTTTATCCTTGAACTTTAAATTTCTTAGACTGACCCGAGTATTATATAAATAGCACATGGGTCAGACATTGCCTAAAATGGAGATGTCAATATATAATACCAACAGGCATGGTGTAAATAAATATATCACAAATAATATAAAATACGTGACAGAGTCGCTTTAGCTAGTTCTTGTTTCCGTCCGCGGATGAACTTTTCATTCCTTTTGATAACTGTGTTAACCGTAGCATATCTGTATCTCGATAACTCCTCAAACCTGGTTGCATACTCAAGCACCATCATGTCTCCCTGCTCCAACTCCATAAACTTCCTAAGCAGAGTTGACTTAGCAATCTCTGACATGAATCTTTCCTCAAACCTCCTTCTAAATTCAACCCAAGTCATGGTCTCCTCATTAACTCCCATAGTAACACTATTCCGCCAGCACAGTGTTGTTCCTTTCAACTGCCTAGAACCAAGCCTCCTCTTATGCTCATCATTAAGCCCTAAGTCAGAAAAGATCTTTTCGCAACGAAGTAGCCAATTCTCCACTTCAATTGTGTCCTCGATCCCGATAAATGGCTCTCCTCCAAGCCTGGCATAATCTCTACTTAGTACTGCATGGTTATTGACCACCGGAGTTTCCTGATTTCCTCCAACTAATCCCGCAGTAGCTCCAGCTTGCATTATGTTGACAAAGAATTGATACATAGCTCCTATATCTACCGGTGGGATTCTAGCACCTACGTTGGCATTTGCATTTGGATTAGCATTTGCCGGTCGACCTAGGTTTCTTCTGTTGGGTTGAGCGTTTCCCTTAGTTGTTGTGCTTCCTCCACCAATGTTAACTCTTCCACTCCTACCGTCCATATCTTACGTCCTTAAAATATGCATTCGAGCCTTTATAAGATATAGAAGAACAGCCCAAGGAAGATGCGAGAATAATGATAAGGCATATATTTATATATAGCAAATACAAGTACGTTCCTATAGCGTTATCCAATACCCCAGTATTTTCTCTAATTCCTTAGGATTATGTTTTCAAAATCATTTTAAGTTTAAAATTTCTTTTAAATTTTCATAAACCTATGCTCTGATACCAAATTGTAACATCCGCTATCTTGAGGTCCGAAGCTAAGCGCTATAGATACTGTAGTCATCCATAGTATTAACTTCCGGTGATAAAATACGGTAATGTTAATGCTATCCATAATATCAGATGCACATGAATATGATGTAAAATCAACACAGATTTTAAAACAGCTTTTCTGATTACATTTCAAATCAATATTTCATATTTAGATACATAATCCCAAAACGATTCTCAGGTCTTGATCAAATATAATTATTACAAATTACGCCAAGAGCGACATATGAAGATGCCCCTTGGATGATCAAAATACTAAATAGACGTATCAGTCTCTAATACGTCATAGCGGAAATAAATCTAAATAGCTCCAACATAGCTAACATTGCCTCTTGCACGTCTTCGGAAGCTTATTCGTCCAACCTACTAAACCTTAAAAACCTTAACCCTCAACCTACACAAATTAAATTTTGAGCACCCGAGAGTGTAACATCCCCCTACTTAGAGGCCCAAAACTAACGAATACAGATGCTGAAGTCATCCATAGTTATTGATCTTTGGTGACCAAATACGGCGGTGTTAGATTAATTGATACACAGAAACACATGAATATGGAAAAAAAATTAAACATCAAACAGAATCACATATGATTTCAAAATATTTCCAATTCATTATATAATCCTAAATTCACAAACCACGTTCAGAGAAAATATATTTATTACAGCATACGCCCAAGAGCGACATATGAAGATGCCCCCTTGGATGATCAAAGTATATATACATAAAATATAACAACTTTGCCATTACAAAAACATAGTGGAATCAAAAGAAAAGAGAGCTTAAATAGCTATCATGCCTCATGCACGTCTCCGAAAGCTTATTCATCTTAAGAGATACCTGAAAACCTCAACTCTCAAACAACTCAAAATCAATTGAGTACCCGAGAGTTTAAAGGGAAAACATAAACTTTGAGTCAGACATAAAGCCTGGTATGAATAATAATCTACCATCTCAAATCTTTTAGATATCTAGTGAGACCACGCCACTTAGCGGAACGGGTTTTTCCCTCACTAGTATCTCAAAATCAGTACACCATTATAAGCTATTAACAATGGTTAAAAACCGTTGTTAAGTCCAAAAGCAACGGGTAAAAACCGTTTGCAACACAGGAGTGGTTGAATTTAGCAACGGGACAAAACCGTTGCATTATGTCCAAAACACAACGGGTGTAACCCGTTGCAAATTGGGACAAAGGCAACGGTTATAAACCGTTGAAAACTTGGTCAAAGGCAACGGGTATTAACCGTTGCAAACTGGGAAAAAGGCAACGGGTAAAAAACGTTGCAAATTGAGCCGAAGGCAACGGGTAATAACCTTTGTTTTGTTTACAATAGGCAACGGGTAAAAACCGTTGCTTAATGTAAAAAAGGCAACGGTTACCAACCGTTGCTTAATGGGCAAAAAATCAACGGTTATAAACCGTTGCTTTCTTTCCAAAAAGCAACGGGTGCAAGCGTTGCTTTATGGCCAAAAAACGTTGCTTTATGTCCACTAAAAAACGGTTAAAAACCGTTGCTTTATGCCCAAAGTCACACATAAAGCAACGGTTAACACCCGTTGCACATAGTGTTTGCTCCTGCTCCTACAAAATCACATCTGTAACTCACTACTGCATTACACGCATATCTCAGTATATATACCAGAATATCAATATATATCAAAATATGCCAGAATATCAAAATATTGGTACACAAGCACTATAAACATATCGCACATATACCATACATATAAAATTATCAAACTTATAATTATACTCATTGTTTTGCAAACAGAATGCTACCGTGCCGGAATATCATACTTATTACACTGCATTGTTTATTACACTACACTACAAAGATTTCATTAATTACACTACATTGTTTTGCAAGCAGTGAAGTCTACATATAATAAACACATTAAAAGGATGCTGAGCAGGTTAGCCGAAGCTGATATTTCTTTGGCTCATGCTGTGGTGCATACAGTATTCTATCCAATTCCTGCGCAAAAGTAAAAACAGGTTTAGTATTTTATGCCTGTAGAATCCTGATAGATACTAGCAGTGAAGTCTTTTTTGTTGAGACTTTCTCAAGTTCACTTTATGATGCCAATCAGTGGAGAAGATTTAGTATTTTATGCCTGTAGAATCCTGATAGATACTAGCAGTACAAAATTAAGTTCTATAAACAGATCAGACAACCAACAAAGACTACGGCTCAAGCAAAATAAATGAGGGTGAAGGAAAATGAGTTAATCTTTTTGTTGCACAAGGATTCTCACTTTACTCATGTTATTCATCAATCTGAATCTTCTTGATGTTTATGCACAATAGAATTAGAAGGCATAAAGATGTTTTTTTCTATCATTCATCAATCTTTCTTTTCCTTTTCATTTGAACTGATGGTATTCAAATTTATGAAGCTTGTATTCTTTTCTTGGTAACCCTGTTTAGGACCAATAACATCAATGGGATGATCTATTTTTTATTTAATTGCAAGGGTTGCCTTTCAGTGAGTATTCCCAGCATAGCTGGCATGAAAAAGGTTCAACTATTTAAGTTAGGATTCGGATGAGTTCATAACGGTCAGGGGTTTTGCAGGACAGTACTTAGTCTTGGTCGCCATAGTTAAATAATAATAATAATATGGCACAAACTGATTTTGGTTAGTGGCATAGTATTGTATAAACAATTATAGGAGATATCAATCTAGATTTGTATCATACACATGCATTTGCATATGCAAATTTCATATACAGCAAACAAAAGAAAATCAGCAATATATGCAAAGAACAAGTCAGAAATATCAATACCTCTGACTAAAGATATCGTATCAAACCCTTTTGATGGCTCACATAACCTCCGGCTCCAACATCCCCAAAGGTCTCGGTAAATTGTCAACATATTTTGGCGGTTAGCTCATCCGGCAATAAAATTTTGTCCAATAACACTTTTTCATATGTGGGTGGTACTGGTTTTCCATGAATTACTAATGCTGTGGAATCTCGGCATATAGTACCTGTTATATAAGCATTTCTGGAGTGAATATATGGAATCACATTTACAGAACTAACAAGCTCCCAAACATTTAAGACCATTGTGCAGAGCTACACAAGTCCTAGATGCAACTAATAGTATAACTCCTACAACAAAAGAATTAAAAAATTAAAATAATAACTGATAAAAAAGCCTGAAACAGTGAACTGGTTATACCTATTGCACAAAACACATATTATCTATATCTAAACTGCTTAAAACTCCTAAAGGCCTGCACATCAACAGATTAAAAAAGAAAATAAGTCTAATGAGCAAAATAGTTTAAAAAACCGAAATAGTTTATTACAGGATGCTGTATATCATAAATGAATCAAAGACAAGAACTAAAGATCTATATACCATAAATGGAACACAATAGTAACAAGAAAACACAAACTCATTTTGGAATTACACGTTCACAGCAACTAATATAACCCAACAGCAAAAGAATAACAAACTACAATGTTATAAAATATAAAACTGTATAGAACTCCTACAACAAAAGAATTAAAAAAACAAAATAACAACAGATAAAAAAGCCTGGAACAATGAACTTGTTATGCCTATTTCACAAAACTAATATTATCTATATCTGAAACTGCTTATAACTCAAAAAAGCCTGCAAACCAACAGATTAAAAAAGAAAATAAGTCTAATGAGAAAGAGAGTTTAAAAAACTAAAACATATTATTAAAAGATGTCATAAATGAATCAAAGACAAAAACTAAAGACCTATATACCATAAATGGAACGCATTAGAAACAAGAGAAAGCAATCTCATTTTGAAATTACACATTCACAGCAACTAATATAATCCAACAACAAAAGAATAACAAACTACAATGTTATAAAATATAAAATAAACAGAGAGCAGTAAACTCGGTTGAAGCACAAAAAGACTGATTGGTCGATTAAAATAGTACCTGTTGCAATTACTTCTTCCTCGAAGTTTAGGATTTCACATCTTTGGTCGATTAACTGATTGTTCGAAGTGGTAAACTGAGAAGATGCGATTACACTGCCTACTTGACGATTATCTTGGGCTATGCTGAGAAGACGCTCCAGTTTATCATCCATATTGTCCAGCTTCATCAATTTTTGCTCCACATTTTGCAGTCGCTGCTCATATATTCCTTGGGCCTGTTTGAGCCGTTTGCATGGAATGGCAGCACCCTTAACTTGGCTAGGAGCTATATTGGTCCCAATACTTCGGCTCCTGCCCTTTACATCTTTACCAAACACTGATATAAAGACGGCTTCATCACCACCACTCGTCGTTTCCTTTTCTTTTTCAATTTTGTCCTAAAAAGTAAATACATATATATGAATAATGAAAATTTAATTTAGAGGCGTTATTATTTGTTTAACTTACAAAGTAGGAAGATGTCGCATCTGACGTGCTGCCATCTTTTTTCTTATGCGTTTTCTCCCATACTTGAAGACGTGATACTTCTGTTCCCGGACTACTTGAATCGACCTGCATACAATGACCTAAAATTATATTTGGAACTAATGGTATATGCAATGTGATGCACCAATTCAATGACACATACCATTTCTTGAGTAATCATAGCGTGACTCTTACGTCCCGAATGATGATCATATTCGAGCATTGATCTATTTTGTTTGCCTCGCTTCCTTTTTTCTTTCGCCTCGGGTTTTGATTCGTTTCTTATGAACTCATCCCAATCATCTTGAGCAATTTTCGGTGGACAATTTCTCATTCTTTCTTCGTCAGTGATGAAATGGTCATAATGATTCTTGCGCAAATCATTCTTGTGTCTCCTAAAAGCCTCGGACATATTTTTCATAATAAGGTCCTTTGATAGAGGATCGAGCTCATAATATTTCTGCATAACAAAAAATGCATGTAAACCATTTTTTATTTATGTATTGAAAGCATTATAAATGAACGGAGTTTGCCTATAAAATACATGGTTATGTATTGAAGATAGTTTGCCTATCAAATACCTGGTTATGCCTTTATCTGTTGACTATATTCATGCTTCTGATTGTACTTCTTTATTGAATGGAGTTTTCTCAAAATTTGAAGGGTGGGACAGTGACTTGTTATCAACTTCAAGCAGAGCTGAACTAATACAAAGCACTATAACCCCAATAGTGTTACATTGGTTTCAAATTTATCATCTTCCTACTTATGTACTTGATAAAATAGAAAAATGTGTGCCGACTTCTTTTGGGGGGTTGAATACATTAAATTGCATGAATCATTTATGCAGACCCAAATCAGAGGGTAGTATTGGTCTCAGGCCACTTAACCGTTAAGAGAAACTGCTCTATTAAAACTGTTGTGGGTACTTCTTACAAAAGAATGCTAGTGGAGCAATTTTATTAAGTCATATAATGCGTTTGATCTAGTTATGGAGGGGAGTCCATGCAATAATTTGGCTAACAGCAATCGGGGAGTCCATGCAATAATTTGGCTAACAGCAATCGGGGAGTCCATGCAATAATTTGGCTAACAGCAATCGGGGAGTCCATGCAATAATTTGGCTAACAGCAATCGGGGATCACAGGGATGGGCGGGAAGGGGAACATTCACTTTAATGCGGCAGTGATAAAGTCTTCCTGCATCACCAGAATTTTAAACTTAAGCGGATTCAAAACAATATCTAAAATACTGACTGAAATAAAGGATGCAAATACAAAAATATATTACCTTAGCACTGCTGAACTAAAGGGTGCAAATACAATATCTTGAACTGCCTGTCTACCTACAAACACAAAGAAAGAAAGAATAGTCAAGCTGATCATATGTATGTATGTGTACATGTGTGTGTGTATGTGATCATATGTAAGTACCTACAACTACAAACACAAAATGAACTCTTGCAATATATCCATCCTTATGGATCCATCAGGATATTATAATGACACTAATAAAAAATATAATGCATTGATCCCATCTTTTGACATGTCTTTATGGTTCATAATTGTGTTGATCAAATGTTTCGTGACATTCATCTCCGTATGCATAACAACAATATTATATCGGGTCAAATTTGTTTTCCAATATGGCAAATCAAAGAACTTCGACCTCCTATACCATGCAGGAACTTCTTCATCGATTGTCTTTTTCCGTTTTCGACCAATTTTCGGTATGTTTTTACCAACTTTCATTTTTATATTCGCTACCTTTTGTTCAACTTGATAACCAGTCAGTGGTTTTGGAGGACGCTTAAGTTCTTGCTCGTTGTTGAAATTTGTCTTATCGTATCGAAACTTGTGTCCGGACGGAAGAAATCTACGATGTCCCATGTAACAAATCTTCTTACTTTCAGGGAGATAAACAGATGTAGTTTCTTCTCCACAAAGAGGACATGCAAAGTAGCCGTGAGTTGTACATCCCGATAAAGTCCCAAGAGCGGGATGATCATGGATTGCCCACAACACTCTAGCTCTCATTATGAACTCAGATTTCATAAATGAATCAAATGTAACGACTCCTTCCCATAACTGCTTTAACTCGTCTATCAAAGGTTCTAAATAAACATCAATATCCTTCCCCGGTTGTTTTGGCCCAGAAATCAATAGTGTTAACATTGAGAACCCTCTTTTCATGCACAAAGACGGAGGAAGGTTATATGGTACTACAATTACTGGCCAACAGCTGTAAGGGTTAGTTAAAGAAGCATTCGGACAGAAACCATATGTTGCTATTCCAAGCGTGATATTTCGTGGTTCAACAGCAAACGAAGAATCAAAAGAATCTGTAGTTTTCCATTGAGAAGTATCACGCGGATGAAGCATTACGGTTGTACCGGACTTGGCACGACCATGCCAGGTCATCGCTTCTGCTATCCATGGTACAGTATACAGTCTTCTCAATCTAGAAATTAAAGGAAAATGTCTTAAGGTCTTTTGAGGTACTGTGGTAGCTTTTCTCTCTTCGTCGAATGATGTCTTGTATCTTGGTGCGTTGCAATTTGTACATGAAAATTTGTTCGCATTATCTTTCCAGTACAAGATGCAGTCATTAATGCATGCATCATAAGTTATGTAATTCATCCCAACTTGCTTAATGATCTTCTTCACGTCGGGGTACTTTGAAGGTAGCGTGTTACCTTCGGGGAGTAACTCCTTTATGAATTAGAGTACTGCAGTCACACCATTGTCTGAAAAGCCGTATTGGGTCTTCAAGCTATTCAGTTTCACAATGGCATACAACTTTGTAATCTCTTTTGGACAAGAAGGATACAATGGCTCTGTTGCAGTTGCACTATCAAAAAATGATTTATCCGTAAACTGCTCACCAATATTAGCATTATCATGCAACTGACTTGTAGGTTGAAAATGATGGAATCTATCTGCATCATTGATCAAATCCTCCATCCTAATATGTTCGGACTCATCAGTATTTGTGGCATGACTAACCGGTTGTTGTTTTGGCTTCTCCGGTATTCTTTCCCCGTGAAAACACCACACAGTATATGATTGAACAATACCATATCTAAGCAAATGAAAATGAATGTCATTTAATTTGAATGTATCTTCATTTTTGCACCGCGTGCAAGGGCACGAATACTTTTCCTTATTGCCACCGTTTTCAGCAACAAATTTAACGAAATTTCTCACACCTTCCACATATTCTGTATTTCTTCGATTAGATTAATTCATCCATTGTTTGTCTATACTAAAAGACATACTGAAAGAAAATAACAAGAGCTAATAAGAAATCATGGGTAACAATATCTTATGGCTTTCCACCAAGTTCAACTCTGATATTAACTAAACAGATGAATATTCTTTTGATTTCACTTGAAATTTAACATTAGCATCAAACTGTTTCCAAAAAATTTGCCATTACAACGGCGCCATTTTGTAGCACCAGAGTAATGTCTATGCATTACCCCTCTCCTGATACTTGGCTTGCGCCATTAACAACAATTTTATCCACTTACTAAATATGGTCTCATATTTAGTAAAACAAAATTCATTGCATCAACTTATACCCTAGCAGTCACTATAAGCAGCTATGTCTAACTAGCATGCAGTACAGTACAACATTTAGGCTTTAGTAAATATGAGAATGCACACTACAACACTACTTCTCTTCCATGTTGCAATGTTTGGCTGATGATACACCACACGTACAATTTGTAAAACAAATCATATATAAATGTAAAAAGATCATCCTTTGCATAACCAATTGTTTCTTGGTTCTCTAACACTGTACACTTAAAACATCAAATATGTATTCTGATGGTTCAGATTAGACGGTGCATCTCTACTTTGGCAAACTGTTAAAGAGTAGTAGATATTGACTATAATCAATCCCCAAAAACTTAATGAAACATCAATCCTAAAAGATGAAGATAATGATGGAACTCAAATGACAGCTTATATGGTAACACTAAACAAACCCATAAGCAAGCATTATAGGGAATAAACTGTTCCTTAACTTGTTAGATCATTTAAGCAAAGAAAAGAGGATACTCCTTTTGAGTTCACTTCCACTAAAATGCTAGGGTGATTGATAATCCTACATGGCAAAATGTTATTACACATCTGAAAACAAAGGGGGAATTTTGAAATGAACGAAAATTAATGTGACTTCTCCCACTCACTTGAAATTGGGTAGCAAGTTAGATAACTCTACTTATGCCTCGTTTGGATCGACTAAAATAAGTCGCTTTTTAGCTTTTTGAAAGCCAAAATGAATAGGTTTTGGCTTGCAAAAAGCAAAAAAGCGACTTATATAAGTCGATCCAAACGAGCACTTAATGCATTGCATAGTTTGGAATGTCAGGGGATTACCCTATCCAAATAGCAAGATGTAGAAAGTGTAATTAATAAAAAATAAGCTTCTATTGTAGGGCTGCTAGAAAGTAAAATTACCAAATGTAAAATTAGTAACGTAGGTAGACAAATCAACAAAGATTGGAACTTCAATTTCAATAAGGATCACCATGATACAAGTAGAATTTTGATTCTTTAGGATGATAATATTTTGTCTGTTTTGACAATTCACAATAATGAACAATACATCACATGCTTAACCCAAAATAAATTGGGTTTGACATTCTACTATACTTTCGTGTATGCTCATAACCAACTAAAAAGAAGAACGGAACTTTGGGATTATATCAAACAATAATTTAACTCATTCAATTTATGGATACTAACAGGCTGCTTCAATGCTAGTTTTTGTTGTAAAGATTAAATTAACAATGGTAATCTAAGCTCCAATCCGAACAAAGACTTGGTTGAATTTATTGAGGCATCAATTTTGAGCCACCAAGCATAGGAAATTACTATACTTGGAAGGGTGAGCTAACATAACAATCCATAGTATAATTGACAGACTTCTCATTAATAAGGATTGTCTAGATAAGTATCCTAACTTTTTAGTCAATTTTACCAATCGGTAAAACTGGCGATCACACACCTATCGTTTTTAATCTGGCCATCTCGACATTTTACAGGAAAGGTACCCCTTTTAGATATAACAACTTATGGCGTCCCAAGGCAGATTATCATGATCTAGTACGCATAAAATGGGAAAGTGTATGCCATGGGAATCCACTTTTTCAACTAATAACAAAGCTAAAGAAAGTAAAAGAGAGACCGCACCATTAGAATAAAGAACTTAATAATAAGGAAAAATCCACTAAAGCTCTTAGGACGGAATTGGTTGTTATCTACACCAATATAATAAAACAGCTTAATCACGCCCAAATTCTAGATCTCTACAATCAAAAAGTGGATCAATAATTTGAGACTCGGCATAAGCAGGCCATAGAAAACTTGCAACACTAAAAAATAAAATGACTAACTCAAGGAGACAAAACATCCCAATTTTTTTGTGCTGTTGGAGGAGATTAAGGGCTTGAAAATGATAGATCTGGTTAGGTAAGTGGTAATGGGTACGAAGCTCAAGGAAGTTGAAATTAACGAAATAAATAAAAACTTGCAGCAGTAGGGAAACCTGTAGAAGATGAGAAGCGATATGAAGATGCTGAAACAAATGAAAGATGCCCTAGCTTTGAATCCGCCGGAGCGCCGGCTGCTGCTGTTGGAGGCTGGAGATGTTAATTCGCGGCTGCCACTACTGGAGGAGCCGATCGACGAGGACGAAATCGCGGCTGAGAGAATCAGAGATCTGCGTTTTTTTTTACTGTATGCTCGGTAAATTTTGTGCCCCAGAGTAACGACACAAGTACTGTGATATTTGGCACAAAATTAGCTGCCACAACATTTACCACGGTTACAAACCGTTGCAATTAGCCACGGTTGAAAACCGTTGCTAGTTGGAACGAAGCGCGCCAAAAATTATGGCGCGAAAGGATGAAATTCACCGCCATCATTTGTCTCCAAAGAAGCTACGGTTAGTAACTGTTCCCAATTAGAAACGATAAAAAACCGTTGCTAACGGAACCAAGATAGTTATTAACCGTTTCAAAATGGCAACGGTTAATAACCGTTGCCAAATGCGCGGATGGTTAGTTGCAAATCTCAGTATTTGGTGTAGTGAATCCTTATAAAACCATATACTGTGCTCCTGCATCCACAATGGCTAAAATAATTCAAAACAGTATAATATGATGATATGCAAAAAAATGAATTAATTCTGGATTACCCATCCCCATTCATTTTTGACTATCTATCTCAATTATAGCTTCTACGCTTACTATTAACCTATTAGTTTTCATGGACTGACTAATAACCGGTTAAACATTTAAGGACTCCCTGTCCAATTACATAGTTTTCATGGGATCACTAAGAATCTATTGGTAACTCCAATATCTTACTATTATCCTAGTTTTCATGGGTTGACTAGGAACCTACTAGTGACCTCAATATCCTTTCTTCTTACCCTATTTTTTAGAGGCTGACTAGGAACCTATTGACATCTGTCAATATCTTAATCCAGATATAGTTTTCATGGGCTAACTACAAACCTACTGGCCCCTGCCAATATCAAATCATAGTTTTCATGGGCTTACTATAAACCTGTCTTTTTGACATCTTCCTTTATACATAGTTTTCATGGGCTAGCTATGAACCTATTGGACCATGCCAATGTCTTTTCCTACACACAGTTTCCATGGGCTTACTGAGAACCTATTGACCCCTGCCAATATCTTTCCTTTATATTTTAGCATCCTATATTCTGGTCTTCCTGACCTCCTGAATGCAATTTTACCCATTCAGGAGTTTAATCAATTTATATTCACTACTGGGTTAACCTAGCTGGTTCTTCTACTCCTCATCCCCAAAATACAATTATGGGTCCATTATAAAGTGAATATATTTATATTTGAAGAAGTAAACATAACAACATAGTAATACCACTCCTATAGGTTTAATATAAAACATGGTTAATCCCTTTAACCTATTACTTTATCAAAGAAAGCTTCTTCTTCTTAAAACCATTACAAAACTCCTTTAATTTAGCCATGGGTTTTTCCTTTTAAAAATGAGTTTGGGTTATAAAACTTTTCGACACCTTCGAAACCTATCTTTCGACTTCATAGGATGACCTCCTTCGAAAGCATTAAATTTTATCTTCAAAACATTAAGCTCCTGCCTTTTAATACTTTAAAACCTTCCTTTCGAAACCTTTCGATTATAGTAAAGTATTAATATTTAACCTTTAGAGCTTGGCTTCAAAACCAGTTGAAGGTACCCCTTTCGACACCATTGGAAGTAACCCTTTCAAAATCATTAAAAGCCCCCCTTTCAAAAGCATTGGGTTTATACTTAAAACATTATTTGGGTCAAAGTGAATATAGGCGAAAGCATCTCTTTCGAAACCATCCTTTATCATATAGTAATATATTGGGCAATATCTGATAGCGTCGGCGCCATCTCTTTCAAAAGCATAAAACATCTGGGTAAAATATTAGAAGGGTGGTGTCGAAACCCCTAAACCCTTTCGAAAGCTACAGGAAGTGGCTTAAACTTATAAAACAAAGTACCTTTCGACAGCATTGATATCTTCAATACCATCGAAAGGCTAAAGAACGGCAGCAGGGTTTCGACTAGGTCGGAACCCCTTCTTTCAAAATATTCTTTCATAAGTAAAGGAACCCAGTCGAAAACAATCTTAAGTTAATCGCAACCTTTTCGAAACTTTTTAAAAAAAACTCTTTCGAAACCATATGCTTCAACTCCTTCGAAGGCTAAAACAAAACAAAGGCAGGTGCTTTTCTTTTAAAAATAAACCAAGGTTTCGACTCCTTCGGAAGCTATGCTTTCGACACCTTACCTTTCGCCTTTCTCCAATCCACTACGTACCATATTTGTGATACTTGTGTATTGGTTTCGGCTTAGTAGGTTTCGACTAGGATGAAGGCGGAAGCTTCTGTGTCGAAAGATGCTTTCCAAAGTAGGCGGAACCAATTTTCTGAGTAAACCTGGTTTAGTTCTTCTTAAAGTAAACTTTTCTCTAACCAACCCGCCACGTGTCAACACCAGATTGGTTTCCTTAACATTCTCAAATTCTTTTCCAAAGTAACGCTAATTTTAGATCTAAACCATGGTTAAGTTAATCAAATAAGCCCTTCCATTAAGCAAAACCAATTTTGCAAAGAAGTCCCTCTTCTAAAATAATTTAATTTGCATAGCAAATCACTTTGGAAAAATCCCCAAAAATTCCAGAAATTCACTTTAACCGTGTTATCTAACATATCAAAATTCCAGACCCAAATTCTTCATATATTTTTCAAAATAAATTTATAAACCCAAATAACCATATTTTCCTTTGAAAATTCATAATAATCTTTCCATAGCTTGGAAAATTATCAGAATTGAAACCCAGCTCCAAAATCATGTTTCTCATAACATAAAATTTTCCCATGACATTTAAACATCACTAAATCTCAGTGTTGCCCTAAAACCATATAAATCCTTTTAAATAACTTGTTTAAATCAAACAAATCAAATCTCAAACATAGCATCATTCAATTCATCTTAAAAACGAATTTATCCCTTAAATCCGAAACATAAGATTCAAACCAACATAGAGACGGAATTATTATTCACCTTGATCTAGATAAGGAGATTGGATTGAGATTGATTTCCGCTAAGCTTGATTCTCTAGCATTTTAATTTGTATTCCTCTTATTCTCTTAATGGCTGCCATTCTTATGCTTTTGATTTTTGCATTTCAAAATGACATGAGTAAGGAATGAAATGGTAGGAACGAAATATATATGTGGGCAAGGGTTATAAGCGGCAATTCCTAATATACTCTTATGTAATTTAATTAACCAAAAACCCATTCCTAAGGCCATTAATTATTATATTAGGCTCGGCCTTAATTAATTAATTCAAATCTCAATCCCCTTATCACTTAACATTTACATTATCCTATTTAATTTATCTAATTAAATCTCCTGAATAATGTTATCAAAATTAGGGGTGTTATAGAGAGTTTAAGGCGAAAACATAAACTTCGAGTCGGACATAAGGTCTGGTGTGAATAATATTGTTACATCTCGGTTTACTGATATTAAGTGAGACTACACCGCTTGGCGGAACGGGTCTCCCCCACTAATATCCCTTTTAAAAAGCATATCTTTTGCAAATAAAATCCTGCAATCAAACTGATTATAACAATTAAAGCAAATACATATATGCATAAAAATCAGGAAATCAATGGACAATTTATCTACATTAGAGTTTTATCTGGCTAACTATTAACCATTGGCTGACTCAGGCCTACCAGACATACTCAATAATCTAACTTTTGTTAGACACAATACTAGGCTGACTACCCTTAACTTTCATTTCTAGGGTCAACTAAGCCAAATGGTTTTACAGGCTCACCAGTAACCTATCTTTACTCTGTATATTCCCTTCTATATGTAACCTCAATTTAGTCCCACCTATGACAAGCCCTACACATTGTAATTTTATACTTATTTTAGCTAGGGGCAAATAGCTAAAGTATAGGGCGTGACCCTACACCAGTCCTGTTTGGTCATCCACTATCTGAGTCATAAACTTAGGGTTAACTACCCTATTAATGTTTCATTTCCTATCTTAAGGTTAACTACCATGTTAAAACTTCATATCCTTGTAAATAACCTTTATAAATGATTTACCCCTGAAATCATACTTTTATAAAACAAGGAAGTCATATAATTTGCTTTACTCAAAACACTTATGCCATGATATAAATACTTTACATAAAATAGTGTGGATGTAACCTTATCAATAAGGTTATCTACCCTTCCAAGTAAGTTAAAAACCCTTTTTAATTTAAAAGATTATAGGCCATGAAGCCAAACAATACTTCCGAAACCTCTGTTTAAACCTTAAACAATACCTTTCAAAATCATTGAAAATAACCCTTTCGAAAGCTTTACTAAAACCTTAGACATCCTCTTTTAAAACCATTTAAACTTTCCTTTCGAAAGCATTGGAAACCCTCTATTCAAATACTTAAAATAAACCTGTTGAAAACAATAGGGATCTCTCCTTTGAAACCCATATTATATGCCTTTCGAAAGTATTGAAATTCTTCACTTAAAATATACCTTTTGAAAGTATTAGGTTCAAGTAAAAGTTATGGAAACATGGCTTCGAAACCATTCAAAATCATTCCTTTTGAAACCTTTTCGGTTTAACTTTCAATATAACTAAGGGTCATGAAAGAACAAAGCCGAAAGCAATACTGTCGAAAGCATATATCCTAAGCAAAAGAAAAGGGATGGTTTCGAAACCAACCCTTTTGAAACCATTGCCTGTGAAACCATTTTAAAGGCAGTTAAACCACCAATTTGAAAACATGGAGAAGGCGGCTATATAGTATAAATGCGAAAGCACCCTTTCAAAAGCATAGGTTTGAAAGGTTTAAATGCGGCAGCCGGGGTATGGTCCTTTCGAAAGCTTCCTTTACAACATAAATGTGATAACTCATTCTAAAGCTCGTTTATATAAACAAATCAAGTTGATTAAGTCAAAAATAACTCCACCCCTTTCGAAAGCAGCATTAACAAACGAAAATAGTTTAAAGTTAATAAGAGTGGCTTCCACCCCTTCGAAAGCATGGTTTCGACGCTATACCTTCCGCCTTTCTCCAATTCACTACGTATCAATTGTTTGATACCATGTGCATTGGTTTCGACTTGGCCATTGGTAAAGGTATGGTGTCGAAAGCTACTGATGGAAGTGGCGAAGCGGTAAATTTAAGCAAAACTGATTTTTAGCCTTTTAAAGTAATTTCTTTCCAACTAACTTGCCTTATTTGTCAACATATAATTGGTTGCCAATTCTTTTTCAAAATCTTTTTCTAAAAGTGCCGCCGAATTAAGATATTATCAAATTAAAACATTTAATAATTAAGCCATTCTCTTTGAATAAATGTATAAACTTTTAAGTCCCTCAACTTAAGTAATTTTATAACCATAATAAAATACTTAGGAAAATTCCCCAAAAATCACCATAATTCACTTTTTATATACTTTCTAATATACTTAAGTTTTAGACCCAAAACCAATATATACTTGCCGAAAATAACTTTAAACCCAATTTTAGCTATTTTCCTTCATAGAAAATTCATAATAAATCCACAATTGCTTAGAAAATTATGAAACTTGAAACCCACTTCAAAAATAATGTTTTTGACCATATATCAAAAGCGCAAGTCATTTGGATGTCAT
This sequence comes from Allium fistulosum, assembly GCA_030737815.1. NCBI lineage: Eukaryota > Viridiplantae > Streptophyta > Magnoliopsida > Asparagales > Amaryllidaceae > Allium > Allium fistulosum. Next base: position 862,523,094 of record CM060908.1, on the reverse strand, counting down.
TTAATAGGTTTTTCATATCTAAACTTATCATAAATCTATATGAGGCAACATAAGTCATCAACAAGTATATATATCCATTTAAACAACCATATCATGGCATATTACTTGCAAAACTAATTCGGATCTAACTAGAAACCGAAATCAACAAAAATGAGATGTAAAATCATTATTCACCTTAGCTTGTTGTCAAGAAGGTTAAGATTTGTCTTTTTATTGATTTGCTTAAGCTTCCTACTTGAATCTTAGCTTTTCTTCTTCTTGATTCTCTTAATGGTGGTCGGCCGAGCTTAGAAGGGTTTTAGTTTTGTTTGCAATTGTAAAAATGAACAAAGAATGAAGGCAAGAAGGGTTTAGGATATAAGAACATGGCATATTCCTATTTTGCCCCTTATCATATTCCTTTTACTTAATTTTAATTCTCTTTTGCTTATATTTATTAAGGCATGGCCCCCTTATTGGTTAACAAATCTCAATCCCTTAACCATCTATATTATTTCATTTAATTTATCTAATTAAATGCTTTAAATAATGTTAGTCAAAATTAGGGTCATTACAGACTCCCCTCCTTAAAGAATTTCGTCCTCGAAATTACGATAAGGTACTCATAACAAACAAACATAAAGGTAAAATATACCATGAAACAAGTCAGGATAAGTATCTCTAATCCTACTCTCAGTTTCTCAAGTACAGTCTCTCTCGTCGTCACTCCACTGGACTTTGACCAATCTGACTATCTTGTTTCTTAGCCTCTTCTCGTCTCTCACGACTATACGAACTGATTTTCTAATTACAGTCATGTTGGCGTCAAAATTGACCACCAACACCCAATTATGCAAAAGCACCGAAATCCAATCCAGTCATAGAAATATGAAGAGAAATAAATGAAGGACAAAATTAAAACAATCAGAAAGCAAGTAAATAGAGACACAGATTTATAGTGGTTCGGCTAACTCTGGCCTATATCCACTCTGAAGATTTTTCTTTTATTAGCTTATACTGCTGATTACAGTTACAAATCTGTGAAATTCAAGAATAAAAATGGCAAAGTCTTGCCTAGGTAGAAGATGAAGAGAAGACGAATGAAGGTCCCTTTTCTGAATTCATGCCTGCTGTATTTATAGGGGAAGACGACCACCCATCTCTTTGAGACTTCGGCTATATGACCTTCTTATCCATATTGGCCCACCATAGGGGTCGCTAGGTCCAAATCCCCATGAGGAAGGATCGGTACCGATCCCTTCCTTAGTTGATTTTTGGGCAGTGATTCCTATGATGGATTCTTCATGATATAATATGTTTAGTCCCCAAGTTTCATGTCATTTGGAATAAGGGAGCTCAAGTTATCGATTGTTGAATGTAAGAATGTACTTGGGCATTGATGAACGCCGACCTCTATCTAATGAAGTACGCTGATCCAATGCAACCAACCATGCCAACCCCTTCTTGGTGAGTCGAAGTATGCCGATCCATCTGAAATGTCGATCCCTTCATCTTGCTAAGCCATTGAAATATGTCGATCCCTCTAGAACCAACCATGTCGATCCACACATTGCCTCGACCATGCCGATCCATGCACTACCAACCATGCCGATCCACACTTTACTTCGCCAATGTCGATCCCTTGTATAACCAATCATATCGAACCCTCTGATATTACAAAGCCATGCCGATCCATGCTACTGCACAATGCTATGCCGATCCCTGCTACTTCATGAAACTATGTCAACCCCTCCTATGCCATGAAGTTATACTGATCCCTCATATGCTACAAAGCCATGCTGATCCCTCCTATGCTACATAGCCATGCTGATCCCTCCTATGCTATGTCGATCCCTTGGGTTTCAACCTAACTTCCATATTTCTAGAGCCCCGCATTGTCTATCTACCAACTCCATCCAACTCTGGCTTCGTATAACCATTTGCACTTTACCTTCAGGTCCTAGAAAGGTCGCTCTGCACTATTCGGCCTTGATAATTGTGAAGTTTGTTGGGTTAAATCCACCTGTGCACCGCCTTGTCGAAAGGCGGGTTAACACTTTGCCCCCTAAAACATGCCTTGCGATAGGAAGGCGTGTTTTAAATTGCCATAAATCCAAAATCTAAAGTCCATAATCCGTTGATTCCCATATTATCCAATCCATTGCCAATCCAATTTCCCGATCTCTCTGGATCACTAGCGAAATCCATGACTGTTCTGAGTCGATATCCAATTCTGAATCCATTCTAAATTCATTAACCAAATACACGATCTCTCCGAATCGTTTTATCCAAATCCGGGATCGCTCCGGGTCTATAGCCAAATCCATAGACCTCTCTGGGTCGTTTTATCCAAATCCAGGACCACTCCGGGTCCATATCCAACCATAGACATTTCCGGGTCGTTATCCTAATCTAAATCCTTGATCTCACCGGATCTTTGCCGAGCTCAATCCGTACTCGCCGACTAGAGTAGGTCGATCCTGTCGCTCTCCGGCAAAGCGGCCTATCCCTTGCCAGGTATAGTCCATACCCGATGATCTTGATCTCTCTGGATCCTTGTCGAGCACGATCCGTACTCGACGACCTGTAGGGTTTTATTCTCCGGCCTTGACTCTCCGGTCGAGGGCTTAATCCGTAGGGAATCCTTCTCTGGCCTCAGTTCCTAATCGTGGACTAAATTCGTGGGGTATCCTTCTACAACCTTGATCCTAAGTCGAGGAATTAAACCATGGGGTATCCCTCTCCGACCTCAATCCATAGTCGAGGACTTAATCTATAGGGTATCCTTCTCCGGTCTCGATTTCCAATCGAGGACTTAATCCATAGGGTATCCTTCTCCGGCCTCGATCCCCAGTCGAGGACTTAATCCGTGGGGTATCCTTCTCCAACCTCGATCCCCGGTCGAGGACTTAATCCGTGGATGAATCCATTCTATCGCTCTCTGGCAAAGGGACTCGCACCCTACGGTTATTGCCCCGTCTCTCCTGTCGGAGCCACGGCCTCGACCTGTGTTATTTATTACATTAATCCAGACATAAGCATCCCTAAGTCCATAAAATAAAATTACGTACAACCAATAAACTAAAGTTTGAAGCAAATAAGAAAAAACAAAATTTCACAAACCCGAGCACTATGGTTCATCATCATCTCAAAGCATACCTAGTAACCGTCCTCGATCCTGTACATTTGTAAGTGACTTAGCCGTATTACTACGAAGTTTTATTCTGTGCCATCCCGATCAATTGATGACAAGTTCAAGATGATGCCTTGATCCAGTGCCATTTTCGTTCGAGGTGGACGGTGGCTGCTCCTATTCCACCGCCGCAACCCGAGTCCTTATGTATTGTTGTAGCTGACCATTCCTCACGTGTTCCTCAATGATATCCTTCAAATGCCTATAGTCATTTGTATTGTGCCCATCCATCTCATGGAATAGGCAATGCTTTCCTGATGCCCGCTCACGTTCGGAGGGTTCCCTCCTTGCCTGCCTATGATACTGAAGACGTCCTCGAGTATCCAAATAAATTCTTTCCAGAGATTCGGTCAAATCTGTATAAGAAGAGAATTTTGGTTCTCTCCATTGCCTCTTCAATACATTAATTCCATCATTCTTTTTCCGTTTGCCTTTATCATTCTTGTTTACATCTCCTGATGATCCTCCACTCTGCACAGCATTCATCTCCGGTTTGTTTGCTCGTGCATCTTCCTGCCGCAGTAACCTTTTTGCTTCATAATAAAACTCCCTGAGATCCATAGGTGGATCCCGCGCCAGTGAATCCTTAAACTCCATGCCATCAGCAATTCAAGATACAGCTGTCATCAAAACCATGGATGGATCTGGACGATCCACCGATGCCGCCGCGACATTGAACCATGTTAAGGAACTCCTCGAGTACTCTCCGGTCCTCTGTTTCAATGTTGCCAAACTCATCACATTTTTGGATCTCGAGATGTGAACTCTAAACTGCCTCATAAACCTTTCGATCAATTTTGTCCACGTGCCAATAGAGCCGCTTTTCAACTGTCTGAACCATAGTGCAGCTATATCTGTTATGTACAAAGGGAAGCACCTGCCATGACTTCCTTTGATGCCCCCTAGTACTTCCATCTGTCTCATGTACCTCATCAAATGAACAACTGGATCAGTTTTTCCATCATATTTCTCAACCATTGGTAGATTAAACTCCGGTGGATTCCAAGCTTGCTTCATACTTAGAGCGAATGGACTTTTATTTACATCCTCCAAATCCTTCTTCACTAATCCCTCATGCATAGCTCGCCTGATCATCTCCGCAAACCTGTCATTGTCTTCCCATGGTAGTCTCCTATCATCATGGCCAAGTTGTCCCCCGAGTCCTCGAGGGAATTCTGGAATGTACTCTTCCAAACGAGCATCCAAATTCGGATTCGCGCCAAGCCCCATGGGATCGATCGTAGGTCCTCCAACATCACGATCAACTAGACCTCAGGGCATGCCCCCAGCCTTTGGGGATCGGTACCTATCTCTCTGGAGGGATCGGTGCCGATCCCTATTGGATGGTAGGGGACTGCCCTCGGCTGCTCTGTTCCATTCCCCTGTCTATTAGCTCCATTTCCATGTTCCCGGTTCTAATTTCCAACGATCCATGTTGCTTCAACTCCTTGATCCTGTGCTCCAGCTTCTCCAATTTGTCGGAGTAGATTTTGCATCATCTCCTCTTGCCTTTTCAGCATCCTCTCCTGCATAGCATCCATCATTGTTTCCATTTCATCCATGGTGATGTAGATAGATGCTTGATTAGCTCCAGATCCTGAGGAAGCATCCTGACTCCCTCCATGATGGCTTATTTTCGATAACACTCTCCTTCTTGATTGCCTAGTCATTTCTTTTATCCAAGTATCCAAGCTTCCAAATCAGCGGGTGCAAGTCCTTCTCAGTAAAATCACCAAAATGTTGGCATCAAAATTGACCACCAACACCCAATTATGTAAAAGCACCAAAATCCAATCCAATCACAGAAATATGAAGAGAAATAAATGAAGAACAAAATTAAAACAATCAGAAAGCAAGTAAATAGAGACACGGATTTATGGTGGTTCGGCTAACTCCGGCCAACGTCCACTTTAAAGATTTTCCTTATATTAGCTTATACTGCTGATTACAATTACAAATCCGTGAAATTCAAGAATAAAAATGGCAGAGTCTAGCCTAGGTAGAAGATGAAGAGAAACCGAATAAAGGTCCCTTTTCTGAAGCCATGTCTGCTGTATTTATAAGGGAAGACGACCACCCATCTCTCTGAAACTTCGGCTACAGGACCTTCTTATCCATATGGGCCCACCATAGGGGTCGTTAGGCCAAATCCCCATGAGGAGGGATTGGTACCGATCCCTTCCTTAGTTGATTTTTTGCCGGCGATTCCTATGGTGGGTACTTCATCATAAAATATGTTTAATCCCCAAGTTTCATGTCATTTGGAATATGGAAGCTCGAGTTATCGATTGTTGAATGCAAGAATGTACTTGGGCATTAATGAACGCTAACCGTTATGTAATGAAGTACGCCGATCCAATGCAACCAACCATTCTGACCCCTTCTTTGTGAGACGAAGTGTGCCGATCCATCTGAAATGCCGATCCATTCATCTTGCTAAGCCATTGAAATATGTCGATCCCTCTAGAACAAACCTTATCGATCCATACATTGCCTCAACCATGCCAATCCATGCACTACCAACCATGTCGATCTGCACTTTACTTTGCCCTTGCCGATCCCATGTATAACCAAGCATGCCGATCCCTTTGATATTACCAAGCTATGTCGATCCATGCTACTGCAGAATGTTATGTCGATCCCTCCTACTTCATGAAACTATAGCGACCCCTCATATGCCATAAAGGTATACTGATCCCTCCTATGCTACAAAGCCTTGCCAATCCCTCTTATGCTACAAAGCCATGCTGATCCCTCATATGCTACATAGCCATGTCGATCCCTCCTATGCTATGCCGATCTCTTGGGTTCCAACCTAACTTCCATATTTCTAGATCCCTGCATTGTCTATCTACCAACATCATCCAACTCTGGCTTCGTATAACCATTTGTACTTTACCTTCAGGTCCTAGAATCATCGCTCTACACTCATCGGGCTTAATAATTGTTAAGTCTGTTGGGTTAAATCCGCTTGTGTACTGCCTTGTCAAAAGGCGGGTTAAAACTTTGCCCCCCAAAACATGCCTTACGATAGGAAGGCGTGTTTTGAATTGCCATAAATCCAAAATCTAAAGTCTATAATCCGTTGGTTGCCATATTATCCAATCAAGAATCCAATCCATTGCCAATCCAATTTTCCGATCTCTCCGAATCACTAGCAAAAACCATGACTGTTCTGAGTCGATATCCAATTCTGAATCCATTCCAAATTCATTAACCAAATACACGATCTCTCCGAATCGTTTTATCCAAATGCGGGATCGCTTCGGGTGTATATCCAAATCCATAGACTTCTCCGGGTCGTTTTATCCAAATCCGGGATCACTCCTGGTTTATATCCAAATCCATAGACTTCTCAGGGTCGTTTTATCCAAATCCAGGACCGCTTCGGATCCATATCCAAATCCATAGACCTCTCCGGGTCGTTTTATCCAAATCCAGGACTGCTCCGGGTCCATATCCAAATCCATAGACCTCTCAGGATCATTATCCTAGTCTAAATCCTTGATCTGACTGGATCTTTACCGAGCACAATCTGTACTCGACGACTAGAGTAGGCCGATCCTGTCACTCTCCGATGAAGCGGCCTGTCCCTTGCCAGGCATAGTCCATACCCGACGATCTTGATCTCTTCGGAACCTTGCCGAGCACGATCCGTACTCAATGACCTATTGTGTTTTATTCTTCGGCCTCGAATCTCTGGTCGAGGACTTAATCCGTGGGGAATCCTTCTCCGGCCTCGGTTCCCAATCGAGGACTTAATCTGTGGGGTATCCTTCTCCAGCCTCGATCCCCAATCGAGGACTTAATCTGTGGGGTATCCTTCTCCGACCTCGATCCCCAGTCGAGGACTTAATCCGTGAGGTATCCTTCTCCAGCCTCGATCCCCAATGGAGGACTTAATCCGTGCGGTATCCTTCTACAGCCTCGATCCCCGGTCGAGGACTTAATTCATGGATGAATCCATCTGATCGCTTTTCGGCGAAGGGACTCGCACCCTGCGGTTATTGCCCCGTCTCTCCGGTCGAAGCCACAATCGCAACATGTGTTATTTATTACACTAATCCAGACTTAAGCATCCCTAAATCCATAAAATAAAATTCTGTACAACCAATAAACCAAAGTTCAAAGCAAATAAGAAAAAACAAATTTCACAAACCCGAGCACTACGGTTCATCATCATCTCAGAGAATGCCTAGGAACCGTCCTCGATCCCGTACATGTGTAAGTGATTTAGCCATATTACTGCGGAGTTTATTACTTATTCCTTGCCATCCCAATCAATTAATGACAAGTTGAAGATGATACCTTGACCCAATGACATTTTCCTTCGAGGTGAACGGTGGCTGCTCCTATTCCACCGCCCCAGCCCGAGTCCTTATGTATTGTTGTAGCTGACCATTCCTCACGTATTCCTCAATGATATCCTTCAAATGCATGCAGTCATTTGTATTGTGCCCATCCAGCTCGTGGAATAGGCAATGCTTTCCCGATGCCCGCTCACGTTTGGAGGGTTCCCTCCTTGCCGGCCTTTGATACTAAAGACGTCCTCGAGTATCCAAATAAATCATTTCCAGAGATTCAGTCAAATCTGTGTAAGAAGAGAATTTTGGTTCTCTCCATTCCCTCTACGATACATCAATGTCATCATTCATTTTTTTTTCCTTTATCATTCTTGTTTACATCTCCTGATGATCCTCCAATCTGCATAGCATTCACCCCCGGTTTGTTTGCTCATGCGTCTTCCTACCGCAGGAACTTTTATGCTTCATGATAAAACTCCTCGAGATCCATAGGTGGATCCCGCACCAGTGAATCCTTAAACTCCATGCCATCAGCAATTCCAGATACAGCTGCCATAAAAACCATTAATGGATCTTGATGATCCAGCGTTGCCGCCGTGGCATTAAAGCATGTTAAGAAACTCCTCAGGGACTCTCTGGTCCTTTGCTTTAAAGTTGCCAAACTCATCACATTTTTAGGTCTCGAGATGTGAACTCTAAACTGCCTCATCAACCTTTCGATCAATTCTGTCCATGTGCCAATAGAGCCGCTTTCCAACTGTCTGAACCATAGTGCAGCTACATCTATTATGTACAAATGGAAGCATTATGCCATGACTTCCTCTGATGCCCTCAGTACTTCCATGTGTCTCATGTACCTCGTCAAATGAACAGCAAGATCCGCTTTTCCATCATATGTCTCAAGCGTTGGTAGATTAAACTCCAATGATTCCTAACTTGCTTGATATTTGGAGCGAATGGACTTCTATTTACATCCTCCAAATCCCTGTTCACTAATCCTCCACGCATAGCTCGCCTTATCATCTCCGCAAACCTGTCATTGTCTTCCAATGGTAGTCTCCTATCATCATGACCAAGTTGCCCCCCGAGTCCTCGAGGGAATTCTGGAATGTACTCCTTCGGACGAGCATCCAAATTCTGATTTGCACCAAGCCCCATGGGATCGATCGCAGGCCTCCAACATCACGATCAACCAGACCTGGGGGCATGCCGTGCAATTTCAACGTATCATTTGTGAGATATCGCATTTTCCGTAAAACTATGGATCGTTATGCTGATTTGTACGATCATTCCAATAACGATCGGCCTATTTTCCAAGATTTCATCCTTTTTAGCTGCGATCGATCATGGGGGTGCTCCATGATGTAAGGTACTTGCTCTCCAAATTTCATGCAATTCCGACATAACATTTGTGAGATATCGCATTTTCCATAAAACTATGGATCGTTATGGCTGATTTGTACGATCGGCCTCTTTTCCAAGATTTCATCCTTTTAAGCAGCGATCGATCATGGGGGTACTCCATGATGTAATCTACTTGCTCTCCAAATTTCATGCAATTCATAAACCTTTTGATCAATTCCATCCATGTGCTAATAGATCCGCTTTCCAACTATCTGAACCATAGTGCAGCTATATCCGTTAAGTACAAGGGGAAGCACCATGCCATGACTTCCTCCGATGCACCCAGCACTTCCATGTGTCTCATGTGTCTCCTCAGATGAACAGTGGGATTCGTTTTTCCATCATATGTCTCAAGCGTTGGTAGTTTGAACTCTGGTGGATTCCTAAATTGCTTGATATTAGGAGCGAAGGGACTCCTATTTACATCTTCCAGATCCCTATTTACCAATCCTCCTTCATAGCCCGTCTGATCATTTCCGCCGACATGTCATTGTCATCCAGTGGTAGTCTTCGATCATTGTCTCCAACCTGCTCCCAAGTCCACGAGGGAATCCTGAAATCTGCTCTTCTAGACGAGCATACGCATTTCGATAAACACCAAACTGCACAGCACCGCCCGGTATCCTACCTGGGATCGATCCAATGTGACTGGGGCATGCCCCCAAGTATGGATCGATCGACACCGATCGTTCTAGAACGATTGGCCCCGATCGTTCTTAATTGGTCAAGGGCCGCTCCCGGCTATTCCACTCCATTTGTATGTAAAAGCACCAATTTCCAAAAGTAATATCCAAATAGAAAGATAAGCACATAGATCGCAGAATAAATATCAGAAAAAGTAAAGGAACGCACGAGTTTTATAGTGGTTCGGCAAACTCCGACCTACGTCCACTCCAATAATCTTTTATTTATACTATAAGATTACAAGTACAATTGTTTTTGCCTTAGAAACTTAGTGGACGAAGAGATAAGAAGTGCTGAAGGAGAGCCAACCGAAAAAGTCCTTTGCAATGATCCAAGTCCCATGTATTTATAGGTGAAGCCGCGCATAGATCGGGCTGAAATTCGGCAGAAGAACCTCCAGGCCCATACGATCCGACCCACAAAATTTGGAGAGCAAGTATCTTACATCATGGAGCACCTCCATGATTGATCGCAGCTCAAAAGGATAAAATCTTGGGAAATAGGCCGATCGTTATTGGAATGATCGTACAAATCAGCATAACGATCCATAGTTTTATGGAAAATGCGATATCTCACAAACGGTACGTCGAAATCGCACGAAATTTGGAGAGCAAGTAGCTAACAACATGGGGAACCCACATGATCCATCGCAGCTCAAAAGGATGAAGCATGGAATGATCTCCTATGATCCAATTTCTAGTCAAAACGATCGCAGCCCCATTGGAGTTAGTATGGAACGACCGACCTAAATTATTTTTGGTGGCCGATCGATCCCAAATTTTGTGGGTCGGATCGTATGGATCTGGAGGTTCTTCTACCAAAATTTCAGTTCGATCCATGCACGTCTTCACTTATAAATACAGTGGACTTGACTCATTGCAAAGGACTTTTTTGGCTGGCTCTCCTTCATCACTTCTTCTCTCTTCCTCCACTAAGTTTCTAACGCAAAAACAATTATACTTGTAATCTTACAGTATAATTAAAAGATTATTGGAGTGGACGTAGGCCGAAGTTTGCTGAACCACTATAAAACTTGTGTGTTTCTTTACGTTTTCTACTATTTATTCTGTGATCTACGTGCTTATCTTTCTATTTGGATATTGTTTTTTGGAAATTGGTGCTTTCACATACAACTGGGTGTTTGTGACCATTTCTGGCGCAAACACTGAAGAAGTGGGTTTTTTTAGAAATAAATGTTGTTGATATTCAATAATTGATCAAAATATATTTCATTGTAGATATTTTCTTCTCGTGATACATTTATTCGCTGGTGTCAAACGGAGGCCAAAAAAGTGAATACAGTTGTGTTTATAACGAAATGAGACAAAGTTGAATCTGAAGGGAAGCTAGAGTTCGGCTAGCGTGTGAAAGAAGTGGGAAGCATAAAACTTATAAGTCTATGGTTGACATTGTGAAAAGACGTGTTCGAAGTGCTACAAGGAAATGCGAATGTCCATTTTTAATCAAAGGCTTGTATAAAGGCGAAGATAGGTAGGGTATAGATGTTTTTTACAGTCGACATAATCATCATTACCTAATTGTTTGTTTGGTCATCCATTTGATGCTAGAATGACTGTGGAGGAGAAAAAGATGTTAAAAAATGACAATGTGTAACATCCCCCATTTTAAGCCTCAAAACTAAGCTCTATAGATGCTACAATCATCCATAATATTAATTTTCGGTGAAAAAATGCAGCTATGTTAATCATATCAATAATCAGAAGCACATGAATATGAATTTTATTTAACACAATTTAATAACAAGTTTTCACATTTCATTTCACAATTAAGATTTCATATTCATTACATAATCCCATTCGATCCCACGTTCAAAGAAAATATAATTATTACAAAATACTCCAAGAGCGACATGAAGATGTCCCCTTGGTTGATCAGAGTCTACTACTACTTGACAATTATAATTTATGTCATTACATCCATTCAAACAAAATGAACTACATAGCGGATTAAATAAAACTCCTAATATAGTTAGCTTGCCTCATGCACGTCTCCAGAAGCTTATTCGTCTAACTGGAACTTGAATCCCTTACTCCCAACCTACTCAAATGAGTACCTGAGAGTTTAAGGGAAAAATCAAAAATTTGAATCAGACAAACAGTCTGGTGTGAATAATAACATACCATCTGGAACTAAAATAGATATCTAGTGAGACAAAGCCGTTGAGCAAAACGGGTTTTCCCTTCAATAGTATCTTAACCAAAACAAATCAACTATATATTATGCTCCTGCATCCACAATGGCTAGAACATAATAAAAAAATATTAGCAAACATGCAACATACAGTGGACTACCCATCCCAATTTATTTGACTATCCATCTTAATTTCATCTGACCATTTGTCTTAAATTCAAATGACTGTCCGTCTTATATTTATATGGACTACCGATCTCACATTTAAACATTATATGGATTATCTATCTCCCTGTGGAGTTAAAGTGCTCAGCAGATTCAATGTGGCGGAGGTGCAAAATGTCATAGCGGGGGATACAGCGAGGATATAGCGGCATATAGTGGATGACTCTAAAATAGCATATAAAACTCGTACTTAATGTTTTTACAAATATATGAATGGTAATTAAATGTAAAATTAACATTCGATTGAATTATAATTAATACAAATAATTTTAAATAAAAACATGTGCGAATATACTATAAATAAACGTAAAGTTATTATATAACATAATTGAATTTAGTAGAATATTAGAGTATTTTCATTTCTGAAAATATATTAAAATTTTAATTAAATAAATTAATTTCATAATTTTTGTAATGTATAAATGTCATTTTTCAATTCATTTCTTTTAAAGAAGATATAGCGAAAATAGCGGGAATAACGGGATATGGCGGGGCTTAAAGCGGAAAGGCTATATTTGGGGATGTATGGAAAAATCGTAGCGGTAAAAATCCACTATGAGATATAGCAGGGTTATAGCGGGGTAATAGCGGGACATTAACTGCACAGCCATCTCCTACCATATGGTACACCCATCACACATAGTTTTACTATTTAAATTATATGGACTATCCATCACATATGTTCCATTTATCTAAAATAATGTGGACTATCCATCACACTTCTCATAGTTTTCCTAGGATGACTATGAACCCTTCATTAACCAAATAGACACTATCCATCTCTGGCATCATGTGGACTATCTATCACACATTCCATCATTTTCCTAGGATGATTATGAACCCTAAAAATATTAATTTATAATTAAGCTATGACTTTATTCTCCTAAGTGCTCAACCTATGTCTATTGGTATCCCCAATTAGATTGTATAATGATTGAACTTATAACTTCTCAAAACTATATGTGTTTCTATCCCCGATGATTAATGTCGAAATTATAAAATAATACACGTCGGTGTCCCCAATAAATACTGTCAAATTCATAAACTTATGACATATAGAAATATAAAACATTGGTATCCCCACTGAAAAAGTCAACTTCATAAGCCTATGGCTCCCCATCATTAATATAACAATATAAAGGACTTACGACATTCATGCCGCAATAACAGTATCAAACCTCTATCTAAGGTTAAAAAATGAAAATTTAAAATTTTATCATAAGGCTAACTGCCGAAATTATAAGGTTATCGACCTTCTTAAAACATAGGTTATCTCTCCATTTAAAACTTCCCTTTAGTTTACATAAAACAAAGCCTCCCCAGCATTAAAATAAAGAGATGCGGCATCAATACCGTATGACATAGGTTACTTACGGCATTAGCATTATAATGTCGAAAACATAGTACTTCGGCTATTATGCCACATACATATGAAAATTAGCGGCATCATCGCCATAAAACAATTTATACCAAAATTGATGACATGTGGCATCAAAACCTTTAACACTTTAATATTGGCTGCATAGAACAATGCCACAACTTAAGGGTTGTCGACATGCAACATTACTGTCTAAATATAGTTAACATCGAAAATAATAGTGTGCGGCATTGGTGACATGCGACATCCTTTAAAACCAGGGTGAAGACTTGTGGTATAAATTTAAGAATGCTGAAAACTATCGGTATTGATAACTCACACATCAATATACCATATACCCACGAGATGCGGTATTCCCATAACATCAATGGTGGATGCATGACCCAATGCATCGCATACTTACGGCATAAGTATCACATGCATTGCTTTATGCCAATGCCACCTACCTCTGATAAAGTGATACCGCCTATTGTTAATGCTAAACTTCATGGCACTGCCGCATATAGGTGGCGTTGTCATAATTATCATAAAAACCGTTTTATTTCTATTTAAAACAATTTATTTTGACCAACTCTTATTCCTTGCCAAAATTATATTGGTTGAAAACAAACTTTACCAATTTCTTTCTATAAAACCACCGCAAATTAGTTTCATACTTCTAAAAACATCAATCAACTTAATTAATTAATACCCATGATTAATATTAATTTATATGCTTTTCTAGCATAATAAATTCATAGAAATTCATATTCTCATGGGAAAAATCCCAAAAAATTACTAAAAATAGGAATTAATATATTATCTTATATATAAAATTTCAGGGCCAAAATAATTATTTAATTATTGTTAATAATTAAAACTCGAAATAAACACTATTTTCTCCTTAGGAAATTCATAAATTATTCGTTTTAATTTGGAAAATTATGAAATTAAAAACCCATCACAAAAATAATGTTTTACATAATATACTAGAAAATCAAGTCGATTGGAGATCAAAAACTTAGGTTTTACCCTTAAAACCTATTTAAATAATTTCATAAGAACTTCTTAAATCATTATTCTATCCATACAATAATTAAACATCCATAACATTGTAAATCAAACAAGATAAATTTGAAAATTACCCATAATAGAATTTGAACACAAAATAATAGAGATGGTTTATTATTATTCACCATAAATTGGATGATGAGATTGAGATTTGATGGAGTTTAGTTTCCATAAGCTTTTTCCTTTTTGAATCCCCTTTGATTTCTTCTACCTTCTACTTTGGTTAATGGATAGCCTTATTTCCTCTTTGTGATTGTTTATGAATGTCACATGAGAATGAATGAAAGGGTGAGAGTTTAAGGGATGAAAAATAGATTCCTCTTTTGGCCTTTTCATTTATTCTTTCCTTTGTTAAGTTTAAAACAATCTTATTACTTTAATTAGTTACGACCTTGTTAATTATCAAATCTCATCCCCATGTCCCACTGCATTATTCTATTTAATCTATCCAATTAAATTTTCTGAATAATGTTAAACTAAAATTAGGGATGTTACAGGCTTCCCTCCTTAAAGAATTTCGTCCTCGAAATTCAGTAAGGGCCACATAAAAAGTATATCAAACATGCAATCAACTGTAATTGACAATGCTAGTATATCCTACCAGCTACAAAGTCTATATAATGAATATAGAACATTCCAACATAACAACTCAGAATAAGTATCTCTAATCTTATTCTCTGTCTCCTAAGTATAGTCTTTCTCATTGTTACTCCACTGGACTTTCACCAACCCGACTGTCTTGTTCCTTTGCTTCTTTTCAACTCTCACTACAACACAAACTGGTTGCCTAACAAAAATCAGATCCAATTCGACTACTAAATCTTCCAAAGTAGTCAGAGCAACAGTAGTCTTTGGGTCATGCACATACTTTCCAAGATGAGAAACATGAAAAACATCACGGACTCCTGCCAAATTACTCGGTAACTCTACTCGGTATGCGAGCTTTCTGATCCACTCTGTAATAGGGAACGGTCCAACATATCTAGATGCCAGTTTCCCTATCTTTCCAAATCGTATCACACCTTTCATTGGTGATACCTTAATGAAAACATGATCTCCAACTGAGAACTTTAGATCCATACGCCTCTTATATGCATAACTTTTCTGCATGGACCGAGCCTCCTTCATCCGTGCTTGGATCAACTCAATCTTTTCCATGGCTTCCCTCGCCATATCTGGACCAAGAACCAATATGCCTCCGGTCTCTAACCAACATGCTGAGGATTTGCACGGCCTTCCATACAGAGCTTTGAAATACGTCATTCCTATACTAGTCTGACAACTATTATTATAGGAAAATTCAACTAAGTGTAAATGGTCTTCCCATGACCTACCAAAATCTAGTGCATAAGCTCTCAACAAATTATCAAATACCTTATTGACTCTCTCTGTCTGCTCATCCGTCTGTGGGTGATAGGTGGTACTCATCTTAAGCTTGGTACCTAATACCTCTTGTAGATTCTTCCAGAATTCACTAGTAAACAACTATCATCGACTATACTACTAGGAATCTCATGCAATATAACAATGTTCTTCATAAACAACTTAGCCAATACAAGTGCCATCCTTATCGACTTAGCGGGAATGAAGTGTGCAATCTTGGTTAGTCTATCTACTATAACCCAAATACTTCCATTTCCCTTATTCGACCTTGGCAGCCCATCAATAAAATTCATAGATATAGAATCTCATTTCCAAACTGGTATATCTAAAGGTTGAAGCAAACCACTTGGCTTCTTATGCTCGGCTTTCACTTGTTGGGAATTCATACATTGCATTACCCATAAGCCTACATCCTTTTTCATACCTTCCCAGAAGAAACTCCTCTTCATATCCTGATACATCCCAGTTCCTCCAGGATGAATAGTAAACTTCGATCAATGATATTCCCTAAGAACTTCCCTCCTTAGGTCACCAACATCTGGAACGCACAATCGTCCCTTCTTTCTTAACCACCCATTCTGGTCAAGACTAAAATCCTTTAAATCATCAATCTCGGTTCCGCCTTCCAATCTTCTGATCCTTTCGGCTAGCAATAGATCATCTCTCTGCTTAAAAGCAATCCTTTCTATTTATACTAGGCAAACTTCTAAACATGAGAATATGGCAGTACTCTGATTAGAGCTAGCAGTCGATCTTAACTGCACGCTACAAGTAGTTAACGCCTCTAAATGTTTCCATTCTGCCAACATAGCTAATGCCACATTCCGATGTTTTCTGCTAGTGCATCAGCAAATTTATTTCCTTTCCCTGGCGTATACTCTATACCGAAATCATAAGCCGCTAAAAGCTCCATCCATCTCTGTTATCTCATATTCAACTCCTTCCAAGAGAATATAAATTTCGCAAGGACTTATATCCATGTACTACTCGAATATTTCTCACAAAAGATAGTGTCTCCACACCTTCAAAGCAAAGATCACCACTATCAACTCCAAATCATAAGTCAGATAACTAACTTTATATGGTCTGAGCTGTCGAGAAGCGTAAGCAATCACTTTACCTCTTTGCATTAACATAGCTCTTAATCATGTCCCACATGCATATGTATACACTACAAATCTTGATTACCATCTAGTACAACTAACACGGGCGCACTGGTCAATAAATGTTTTAGCTTCTAGAACGCTTCCTCACATTTACTAAACCAAATAAACTTTATGTCCTTCCTGGTTAGTTTAGTCAAAGGCGCTGCTATCTGAGAGAAATCCTTAATGTATCTTCGGTAATTGCCAATTAATCCAATTAAAATCCTTATCTCGATCACCGTCTCGAGTCTTTTCCAATTATTTACAGCTTCAATCTTAGCTGGATCCATAGACAATCCATTTTCTGAAACTACATGATCAAGAAACTTTACTTTTCTCCTCGAAAAATGACAGTTCGAAAACTTCGCTTTTAGTTGATGCTGCCTCAACACCTTAAGCACTATTCTGAGAAGAATCTCATGATCTCTCTCATCATTAGAATGTATCACAATGTCATCAATGAACACTAACACGAACCTGTCCAAGTGCTCTTGGAAAATTCGGTTCATCGAGTCCACAAAGAAAGCAGATGCATTAGTCAATCCAAATGGCATTACTAACCACTCGTACAAGCCATATCTTGTTCGAAATGTCGTCAAAGGAATACTGTCCTCCGCCACCCTAAGTTGTGGAACCCCATCGTCAAATCCAACTGGGAAAATACTTTGACTCCACTCAACCTTTCAAATAAATCATCAATTCTCAGCAAATGATATCTATTCTTTATCATCTTCTCATTCGACTTAAAATAGTCAATACACAGTCTCAATGACCCATCGGTTTCTTTACGAACATTGTGGCCGCTCCCCAAGGTGAAGTGCTTGGTCTGATAAAACTCTTTCCTTCTAAGTCCACCAATTGCACCTTTAACTCTTTCATCTCGGTAGGTGTCATTCTGTTAGGCGGTATACTTAGAGGTTCATCTCTAGTTACAAGACCTATTCGAAACTCAATAGCTATTTTCGATGGTAGTCCTGTAACAGGCTCAAACACATCCGCGTACTCTCTTTCAACAAAACCCGATTTACTTCATCTTCTACTTCCATTGTACCCAACAAAGCACAAACATCAAAGCTCACATTCTCTACTGAATATATAATTCGATCGCGGCTATTAGGGTGTCTTAATGATATCTCATATCCAAGAAAAATATCTTAATATCATATATTTTTCAACTAATCAATACCCAAAATGATCCCAAAACCTGCAAAGTCAAATACATGCAAACTGTAGATAAAATCATGACCTAACAACTCAATCTCTAACTGGTCACATCTCATCCCCAGAGTTGCATACCCTCCTATTGGATTTGCAACCCTTAAGGAAGTAACAAGGAATGATGGTTCTAATTCTAACTTTTCTACCAAATACTAGGAGATAAAAGAATGTGATGCGCATGTATCAAACAACACTCTAACAGGTATGCAATGAATCAAAATCGTATCTTCCATCGCAGACTTTCCTTTCTCAACAGTAGTTAATCAAGAAGATGATGGTTCCAAGCAAAGACCGTTCCGTTTTCCGCCTTGACTGCTTCTGGACATTTATTCTTATAATGCCTTATCTGGTCGCAGTTGAAGCACTTCGCATTCTTCTTCCTCACAATTGTCTTGCCATCACCAGATCGATACTTATAGCATAGTGCCCCTTTTTTATCAAACTTATAACAGATAATATCAGCTCTCCCTTTCTTGGTAGCTCCACCCTTCTGAGCTCCTTTCCTTTGAAGAACTTCCTCTTCTTTCCCTGAGAACTCTAGGTTTCCATTGACTTTTCGTTCCCAAAAGTCGAAAGCATTTCTTAATTCCTGATTGCCATCTCCACCATTACATTACATAGATCCCTAAGATGTGGCATAGTCACTCTAGCAATCTCTAGCCTCAGACCTCAGATAAATTTCTCATTCCTCTTAATCACAGTATCAATGGTGGCATATCCATACCTGGACAACTCATCAAACTTGGTAGCATATTACAACACCGACATTTTCCCTTGCTCTAATTCCATAAACTTCCCAAGCAGGTTAACTTAGCTAATTTAGATAAGAACCTATCCTCAAATCTCCTACAAAATTCAGCCCAGGTCAATTCCTATTCTTATACACCTACAGTTACCCTGTTCCATCAATATAGTGTAGCACCTTGCAACTGCCTAAAAGCTAGTCTCCTTTTCTGCTCATCGTTCAACCCTAGATTAACAAAAATTCTCTCACAGTGCATGATATGTTGGACTTCATGATTTTGATTCATGAAAAGGAGTTCAATACAGAAAAATGATTATCAAATATTCGACAAGTATGATTTATTAGAGTCTAAGTTAGAATTTTTTGTTAAAATCTATCCTAAAGTAAACCTGTAAACTGCATCTCTGAAAATATACAAGTCGGTCGACTGGAACCATCCAGTCAGTCGACGGACCTGTGCACATGCAAATTTATATATTGCACAATTCAGTCGATTAAATATTCATGATCAGTCGACTGAAATGTGCCATATTCGAACTAAAACCTTTTGTTTTAATTCAGTCGACTGATTGATCATATTCAGTCGACTAAATATGTTATAACTATCATATTTTTTAAATTTTCTGAAGAGAAACTCCTCTTCTTGAAGAGGAATCTCTTCCAGGAAGAGTTGCAACCATTTCTGTTTGTCAAAACTCTTTACCAAGTATTGTAACTCTTCATTCATTATAAATATACATTCCATTCAAGATCAAAGTACTAACTTTTCTATTCTCTAAACTCTTGAATATTCAGAACTTTTTATTGCTTAGAGTTTGTGAAATCACGCTTATAATTCTTCATTTATAAAGCAATCTATACTTTCCTTATCTTCATGGACACACAAATATTCATATCATACTTGAGGACAAGATAATAGGAAAGTTGTACTTCATTCGACAAATTTGTGTTGTAACAAGAACACATAAAGTTAAGAAAACAATTTATTTGTATCAAAGTCCTATTCGGTTGCTCGAGCGGGAAAAATCCTGTTCAGTTGCTCAGGTGGTCAAAGTCCTGTTCGGTTTCTCAGGCGGTGTAAACCTATTCCTCCGGGTTAAGTGAGGGTTGCTAGTTTAATTCCAAAAGTAGTCTGGGACTGGACGTAGAACGGGAAGTTTGAACCAGTATAAAAATCTCTAGTGTCATTTTATTTTACTGCTTTATTTAATTACTTTATATTCTGCACAAGTAGTTTAGATAATATTCATATTACATGATCCTTAGCAGCACTTTCATTTGGTATCAGAGCAAGGTCATCTTATAACCGTAACACAGTTATTTGATATTTTAGTAATATGGAACACAACACTGGCACAAGTTTTATTGAAGGTCAATCTACTACACGACCACCACTATTTAACGGGTTGAACTATAACTATTAGTCTACTAGAATGAGAATTTATATGCAAGCCAATGGTTATGATAACTGGAATATTACTCAAGCAAAATATCACATACCTACTACTGAATATCCACAATAGTCAAACACACAAAAACTAGATGGTACTACAAATGCCAAAACTATGAATATGTTATTTTGTGCATTAGACGAAAATGAGTTTAATAGAGTTGGCATGTGTACTACTTGCTTATGAAATTTGGCGTACACTTAAATTTACACATGAAGGCACTAACAAAGTAAAGGAAAGTAAGATTTCTATGCTCAAGAATCAGTTCCAGAATTTCAAAATGAAGCAAGATGAAACAATAAATGAAATGTATTCTAGATTTCAAACATATATCATTCTCTCTTAGCATTAGGAGAAAAATATTTAGACTTTGATATTGTTTCAAAAACCCTCAACTCTTTAATGGATGAGTGGGAACAAAAAGTCTTAGCAATCGAAGAAGCTAACGACATTTCAGCTATTAAACCAGAAGAGTTGATAAGAAATCTAATGTCTTAAGAAGTTAATCTCCAGGCAAAAACGAGTACAGGCGCAAGATAAGAAGAATATAGCATTCCAAGCAGAAAAGGATGAATCAGATTCAAATGAGGAAGATATGGCGTTTGTTGCTAAGAATTTCAAAAAGTTTTTAAAATTCAGAAAGAGCAACAAATTCAAAAACAACAAGAATAGCTTCAGCAGTAATAACAACAACAACAAGCCATCGTTCTCTGCTCTTGAATGTTATGAATGTCAAAAGAAAGAGCACATCAAGAAAGACTGTCCTAATAGAAAGAAAGACATATTCGAAAATAAGAAGGACAAGTACAAGAAGAAGCAGACATTTTCAGTCACATGAGATGATTCAGAATCATCTTCATCGTCAGATAGTGAGATAGACAGTGACTCTGAACAAGCCAACGTCTGCTTTATGGCTTCAACTGACGATGTAAGTGATTTAACTTTTGAAGATTTAATTTACATAAACTCAGAATTATTAGATAAACTCAAGGAAAATAAAAGAAAGTATAAAGATGCACTAGAAAGACTAAATAGAACTGAAATAGAAGTTGATATGCTAAGAGATGAAAAGAAAATTTTAGAAGAAGAACTTGTTAATACACAAGAATCTTTATCTAATGTTTCTTCTCAACTCACTATGGTATCAAATGAAGTAGAAGTGCAAAAAGAAAAGAATATGACTTAGCTTTAGAAAATCATGATTTAAAATCAAATGTCAAAATTATTGAGTTGAAAAACACTAGTCTCAAAACTGAGTTACAGAGTATAACCAAAAATGTGACAAATTTTAATAAAGGAAGAGAAAATTTTTCTAAAATTATTAGTAATTCTCAATCTACCACTAATAAGAATGGATTAGGATATAAAAATTCTTCAAAACCAAAGAAGAATAATATATCTTATAAAAATTATAATTTGCATAATAATTTTGTAAAGGCAAAATCAAAGCCAAAGGCTGTTATTCAAAAGAAAGAAGTTAGTAAAACAAGTACTATAAAAATTTGGGTACCAAAAACTAACAATAATCTAACCAGAAACAAGTATATAAAATCTTTTATATCTACTGTTCATAAAAATAAAGATTTTGTTTATAAAGGGAATTCTAAACCCTCATGGGTTTGGCTTCCTAAGATCTAACTCTTAGAACCCTAATAAAAAGTGGGTACCAACGTCATTTATATATTTTTTGTAGGTACCGACTAAAAAGAGAGGAAAATGGATATTGGACAGTGGTTGCTCAAAACACATGACAAGAAACAAAGACATGTTGACTAACATTATTTACTCAAATGAAGGTTCTGTCACTTTTGGAGACAATTCCAAAGGATACATCATCGACAAAGGCGATGTGAGCAATAATGGTACATATAATTGACCTCTTATTACAAATGTATTGCCAGCTAAGAATTTAAAACACGATTTACTTAGCATCAGTCAACCGTGTAACAAAGGATTTAATATATCTTTTTCTGAAGATAAGTGTAGCATTTTTGATCAGAATAAAAATCTTATTTTTGAAGGTATTAGAGATAAAAATATACGTGTTTAAATATGAATATAAATCACAATACAAATATGTGTCTAATAGCAAAAGAAAATGGTTCTTGGTTATGGCACAGAAGGTTTTGTCATATAAATTTCAAAGCTATAAACAAATTATCGAAGAATGATTTAGTAAAAGGTTTACCAAGAATAAATTTTAAAGTAAACAATATTTGTGATGCTTGTCAATTAGGTAAATTATCAAAATCATCTTTTAAATCAAAGAAAAATATTTCTACATTACAACCACTTGAACTATTGCATTTGGACTTTTTGGCCCAACTCAAGTTCAATCTATAAACCATAGCAAATATGTGTTTGTAATAGTAGATGACTTTTCGAGATATACTTGGACTATTTTTATGAAAAATAAAAGCGATACTTTTGAAAATTTCAAAATTTTTGTTAAAAGAATTCAAAATCTCAAAAATTTAAAGATTAAAAACATTAGAAGTGATCATGGAGGTGAATTTGAAAATGAAGCTTTTGAGCATTTTTGTAATAAAAAGGGAATTTACCATAATTTTTCTTTTCCTAAAACACCACAAAAAAATGGAGTTGTAGAAAGGAAAAGTATAACTTTACAATAATGTGCAAGAATTTTATTAAATGGAAGCACTCTACCAAAACATTTTTGGGCAGAAGCTGTAGTAACTGCTTGTTATGTTTTGAATCGCGTTTCCATCTGACCACTAACAAAACACACTCCATATGAACTTTTTAATGAAAGAAAACCAAATATTTCATATTTTAAGGTTTTTGATTTAGAATGTTTTATTTTAAACACAAAAGATCGGCTTGGAAAATTCGATCCAAAATCTGATGAAGGAATTTTCATAGGATATTCGGAACGAAGTAAAGCTTATCGAATTTTCAATAAAAGAACTAAAACAATCGAGGAAACACTTCATGTCTCCTTCGATGAGAATTTTACTTTAATAAAAGTCTTAAGGATGATGAGATAATGACTAAGACAATCGCAAATACTGGTACTCAAAATAATTTTGAAGAAGATGAAAACATTGTTCATAATTTTGAAGAAGATGAAAACATTGTTCATAATGAAAATGGATTAAGATCACCTCCTAGGATTTTACGAGATCACCCTGTAGAAAATGTCATTGGAGAAATTAATTCAAATGTCAAAACTAGAAATCAACTTAAACAAATGGGACATGTAGCATTCCTTTCTAACATTGAACCTAAAAATGCTAAAGAAGCCTCTACTAA
Source organism: Allium fistulosum (assembly GCA_030737815.1). NCBI lineage: Eukaryota > Viridiplantae > Streptophyta > Magnoliopsida > Asparagales > Amaryllidaceae > Allium > Allium fistulosum. Next base: position 862,499,511 of record CM060908.1, on the reverse strand, counting down.
TGAGTATTGTATTATAACTATGCAAGAAGAGCTAAACCACTTCGAACGAAATGAAGTTTGGGACTTTGTTCCTAGACCAAATGATCAAACAGTCATTGGTACTAAATGAGTCTTCAAAAATAAAGCTGATGAACAAGGAAATATTATTAGGAATAAAGCTAGATTAGTTGCACAAGGATATAATCAAGAGGAAGGAATTGACTATGAAGAAACGTTTGCTCCAATCGCTCGACTAGAAGCAATACGTATCTTATTGGATTTTGCATGTTTTCATAATTTTAAACATTATCAAATGGATGTGAAAAGTGCTTTTTTAAATGGATATATAAAAGAGAATGTTTATGTTGAAAAACCTCCTCTATTTTTACATGAAAATTTTCCAAACCATGTCTATAAACTTAAGAAAGCTTTATATGGTTTAAAACAAGCACCTCGTGCTTGGTATGAACGTCTTAAAAGCTATCTTATAGACTTTGGTTTTGGAATTGGGAAGGTTGATCAAACTCTTTTTATTAAACGTACTAAAAAGGATATTTTAATTGTTCAAATTTATGCTGATGATATTATTTTTGGTTCCACAAATGATAAGTTATGTTAGGAATTTTCTAATATAATGACCAAAGAATTTGAAATGTCACATATGGGAGAATTATCATATTTTCTTGGATTACAGATTAAACAATTAGATAATGGAATTTTCATTAATCAAGAAAAATACTGTAACAATCTAATTAAACGCTTTGGTATGGAAAATACTTCTGCCAAACCAACTCCAATGAGTACAACAATCCATCTCGATCGAGATGAAGATGGCAAAAGTGTTGACAAAAAATTATATCGAAGTATAATTGGATCATTACTTTATCTAACAGCTAGTAGACCATACATAATGATGAGTGTTTGTTTATGTGCTCGATTTCAAGCAAATCCTAAAGAATCACATATGCGAGCGGTATTACATTATCTAAGCAAAACCAAATATTTCGTACTCTTTTATTCGAAAGAATGTCCTTTCGAGTTAGTATCATACAGTGATGCCGACTTTAAAGAATGTCAGACAGATCGAAAAAGTACGATTGGGACTTGTCACTTTATTGGACAATCCTTAGTGTCTTGGTTTAGCAAGAAACAAAATTGTGTTTCTGTAACAACCCGCATATCTATCGATTCTATATTTAAATATTTTATTTAAATATTTTATCGTTAGTCGGATGTTAGTCCGAAAAGCTACTTTTTGCATACGGTCAAATTAGGACTCGAGACCACCCCCATTGAGTTCAAAATGACGTTTGCGATCTTTTTGAGTGTAAACTTCGATATGTTTGGAGATAGTGAAATTTTCGTCACTTTTCCCGCTTGAGACTTTGGTTTGGACTGCACTTCCTTAGTTCAGCCCAACCCCCTTCCTCACTTCATTCACCCTTTGTTTTAACATTCAAGCTTCATCAAAAATGGTGGTGGGAAGTGGAAATTAAAACTCCAAACTCCAATTCCATTGCAAATCCGTGATTCAACTCCAAATTCAAGTAGAAGATAGTGGATTCAAGTTTAGGGTTGCTTCTCCTTGCTTTCAATCTCCATCTTCATCAATTTCGTGGAAAAGGTGAGATTTTTGATCTCACATCTTGCCTATATCTATCTTGGACTGTTGGGAATGATCCCCTATTGTATTTGCATCAACACTTGCATTTGGTTTGGATTGGATTGGCGAAAAACTTCAATTTTCAGCGTTTTGGTGATTTTTCTGGCCTTAAGTCGTTCTGGCCTTCGCTGAGTCGTCCACGAGTTAAGCCTAAGTCGTGAGTCGTTCACGAGTTAAGGGCTTAAGTCGCGCGCGTGCATTTCTGTTCGCCTGGCCTGAGTCGTTCGCGAGTTAACTCCTTGAGTCATTCGCGAGTTAACTCCTTGAGTCGTTCACGAGTTAAAGGCCTGAGTCGTTCTGGGTGTTCTGCCTTCGCTAGGTCTTTTGCGAGTTAAGTGATAAGTCGTAGCTCGTATGGCTCTTAAGTCCTAGGTCGTTGGCTTTTAAACTGTTAAGTCGTATGACCTTAAGTCGTAGGTCGTCCCCGAGTTAAGACTTAAGTCGTTGCCTTCTGCTATCTCGTCCTGGCTTAGGTCGTACTGAGATAAGTCGTTAGGTCGTATAGACCTTAGCTCGTAGCTCGTATTTGAGCTTAAGTCGTTAAGTCGTATTGACTTTAAGTCGTCCGCGAGATAAGCAAGTACTAATTCGTTCGCGATTTAAAACCTTAAGTCGTAGGTCGTCTCCGACCTTGTCCTTAGCCTTGTTAGGTCGCGTGAACTCATAGGTCGTATGAACTACTTTTTCTTAGGTCGTTGGACCTTCTTAACTCGTTAGGTCGAAGACCCTTAAACTCTTAGGTCGCGCATCCCACTTAGGTCGCAGAACCCTCTTAAGTCGTAACTCGTTCGCGAGTTAGCACTTGGTCGTTTTGACCTGTTTTCCCCTAGGTCGTTCGACCTGTTCTTCTGCTAGGTCGCAAGGCATGCCTCCCTTAAGTCGTAAGTCGCTCGCCTTCCTTAAGTCGTTCATCTGGTTGAGTTGCACCATTCCTTAGCTCGGTCATGCTACCACTGGACCAGCTTGCCTTCGCTAAGTCGTACCGTGACGGGGCGCTGCCCCGCACCCCGCCGTGGGCGCTGCCCCCTGGACCCCCGCGACCTGACCGGGCAGGTCGACCCCCGTATTACTCTGCGTAGGCAATCTCTTCTGAAAAGCATTTATCAGAATTTCTACTTGATGGTTTTGGGATTGACGTCTTTGGACTTTACTCACGTCTTCGAACGTGAATTGATTTGTTTCTACCATCGTTTTATGACTTGTCACTTTAAAGATATATGAAGGTTTCAATACTAATAGTAAATATCAAAACTCTTTCATCAAAGCGATTTCAACACTATTTTAAATATCAAAAGCTCGTTTTCTCAAACCGATTTTCAATCTACTAGTATATACAAGCCTTTACTTCACTCGAACGAGAAATCGACTTAAACGACTTAGTAAAACGAGTGGTATGAAACGCTTGCGTTCACTTCGTCGGTTAGCTCTTGGACTTGTTCGATTGAACCCTTTTCGTGACAATTTCCTAGTGAAGATTTACAGCTTGTTCGTAAATATTTAAGTTAAGCAAGTGGTTATGGGACATGAAGCTAAACTCATATATTTACTAGCTTGGTGTGATTGACACTTCTCGCTGATCATGATGATCATTTTATGATTTAGACTAGCAATTGTGCGATGTCTCTTTGTTTGCAAGGTAAGACTAGACCGCAATAGTGTGATTCCGACTCACACACATCTCTTTGTCCGCAAGGTTAGTCTAGGCCGCAGTAGTGTGATTCCGACTCACACATATCTTTATGTTTGCGAGGTTAGGCTAGACACCACTTGTGTGATTCCATTCACACATACCTTTCTGCTTTTTGGTTAGCCTAGGCCTCAATCAGTGTGATTCCGACTCACACATATGGGGTAGCTCCCCATGGTCTTCGGACCATCATGTGATAGGCCTCTTTCTCTTTTTATGATTTCTGGATTTCTTGTTTGATTTCTGGATTTATATGTCATTGACTTGTTATGAGTACAAGTTTAGGGTATGATGCCCTCTTTGGATCTTTGAGAAGATTCTCGTGATATTGATCATTTCTCATCGGTTGATCTCCTGTTGATCATCATTTTCATACTTATAGTAGTATGTCAGTATGGATATTATATGTTTATGCCATATCTTTTATTCTATATCATGTCATCTGATATTTATAGTTAGACTGATCCGTTTATTATTTTCTTAAATAATACTCGGGTCAGACCGAGATGTTACAGGTGCTTCTGCTTGACTTCCTTCCGGGATTCGCTACTCTGACTTTTGGCTGACTATTTAGTTTAGCAGTTTTTGTTGTATACACTTGAGATATGGACTCATAGTTGTATTCTTTTTGTATAGCACAGGTTGCTATTCTTTTGTATTATTGTGGAACTTTTTGACCACTACTCTGATGTACACTTTCATGTGTTAGTTATATATTCATATCTTCTTCCGCCTTTGTGATATGGATGTCTGTGACTGCTTTGTGTTATGTTTATTTCTATGTTTGTTTCCGAAGATTATTTTATAGCCACCGTGTGATAATTAATTACATGGATGGTCGCTCCTCAACAGCCTTATTCTCCGTGCTAGTTGACAACACTACATCGTAGTGTCCTTGGCTAGCGTGGGTATTGAGGTGGGGCGTCACAGTTTCACTCTCGACATGTGAAGCAGAATATATTTCAGCTGCTTTAGCATGTGCTCAAGTCATCTACATGCAACAAACACTTCAAGATTGTGGAATTAGTTTGTCTAATTCAACTATTTTCTATGATAACACAAGTGCTATAAAATTATCTAAAAATCCGGTCAATCATTCACAAACAAAACATATTGACATTCGCCATCATTTTCTTCGTGATAATATTGAAAAGGATGTAGTCAGATTAGAATTTGTATCTTTTGAAAACTAGCTGGCTGATATATTTACAAAACCTTTAGTTGAAAATATTTTTATAAAATTAATAAGAGAATTAGGAATTTTATCTTTAAAAGATTTGTAAAATAAATAAAAATATTAGGAATTTTGCTATATTTTTTCACACTATAGGCTGAACTTCACTTCTCTGTATACATTCTATTTTCGTTGCTATATTTTTACCCATACATTGTTTCAGACAATTGTTTAGTTCCATCAATTTTTCTCTGGTTTCAAACTTTCTCACCATAAACCTGCTTTCTATTTTTGCTCATTCATTCAACTATATAAACCTTCATCTTTACATTTTTTATATCAATCTCAAATAGCTCATTTCACAAACAATTATCAAGTCTTTATGTCTTCTCAAGAAAGCTCAAATTATTCTTCCATTGACTATAGCCCTCCATCCACCAATTCTTCTAATTTTTCAACTCCTACTCCTGTATATGTACCTGTTTCTATTGTACCTCCCTGAAATTATCATACCGGATATACACCGGAAGCTAAGCATGGACGGAAACTACATTTTAGTTCACCATCTGTCAACGATAAGATCAATGACATTCACCATTATCAAAGAGAAACACTAAGCTTACACGAGAAATGTACTATGAACAAAAAGTTCATGCTAGGAGACTCGGATCTCTGGAAAAGTGTGCATTAAAGTTCTGTGGTGCTTCACCAACAAACAATAATGTTCATGTTCCATCACCCGAGAGGCCTCCATACTCTCCAAATTCATGGAAACGCTCAACAATTCAACCAACTCGAGAACACATTCGACTTCCTCTTCTTAGACTACATTTTCTTGTTTTTATCTATGTTTTATTAATATATATATATATAAATTAGCAATTCTTTCTGTCAATAAAATTAACATACTATTTTTCACAGCACCAGTCGACTGAATTTGTACATTCAGTCGACTGCATACTGCTTTAATAAAAAAAATTATACACGAAATTCAATCGGCTAAACAACTTTTTTAGTCGACTAAATCATACCCAAAATGAACTAAAAAAGCTCTACGTACAATCAGTCGACTGAAACAATATATTCAGTCGACTGAATCACTGACCTGACAAGTTTTTGGCCTCGAATCAATATTTAGTCGACTGAACTTGCATTTTTAGTCGATTGAATCTGGAAAATGAATTTTTTATATATAAAAAGACAGCTCCTTTTCATTCCATCTCTTCATTATAACATTTCATCTTTTCACCTACCTCCATACCCATTCACTCTCTTTAAACTTACTTCAGTTTAATCCAAAAACTACTCAAAAATTTTACAAGCTCATCTTCTTTAAAACCCTAACCATAATTCCACCCAAGAGAGCTAGACCTTCCTCCTCTTCAGCAGGACCTACCGAATCTCAAATTAGAAGTTGGCTATACAATGATAAGGCTGTTCAAAGGTTCAACAAGATGAAGAACTCCAGGATTTTCGAAGGTTCGTTTGTAAAATTCCCTGATTTTGCTTCCTATGCACTTCAAGACTTAGCAAGGAGAAGTGGTTTAAAATCATTGTTTGATTATAATGCCAACAACCTGAAGATTAATCACCTTTTGATCAAGCTGTTCTATGCTAATCTTAACTTGGATCATCACACGATTCATAATGTCGACGATTGTGTATGGACACTTGTGTGTGGAGTGAAGATGTTTTTACCCATCTCTAGAATAGGAAGGATCCTGCAATGTACTTCAGAAGGCGAGGATTTAAACGAGATAGAGGTTGATATGGATCATCGAGATAGAGTAAGTCATCTTTTTCTTTCCGATGACTTAAAAGAACTTAAGGAAATAAAGCTCCGACCAAAAGCAAGAATCATGCATCGTGCTCTTACTCACTCCATTAACCCTCGTACCGGAAGCTATGATAAAATTTATAAGTGAGATTATCAATCACTCTATGCTATATGGGGACAACGATCCATAAATTAGGTAAAGGTCATTCTCAAAGAATTTAAAACCTTTAACCAAGGCCGCATGAAAACCGTTCATTACGAAGCTTATATAATGAGACTTATTCTACATTTTGAAATCCCTCTTCTCGATTCGGACTTTACTGTGATTGGTTCTCTTAACACCAAGACCTTAAGTCTTATGGGTCTTCCTAAACACTTCCAAAGTCATACAATCATAACATTTGAACATTAGCAAGAGAATCAAGCCGCGGGACAACCTCAACCTTCTTCCCGTCAACATACTACTAAAACCGAAACTGGTTCTTCTTCTCAAGCTCCACGACAATTGCATAAGATTAAAGAAATTGGACCGGATACACAAGCATTCCAAGCTTACACGATTATTTCTAGAAACCAAAAGATATTAGATAGGCGACTATCTCGAGATGAAACTACCGTTACCAAAATGGATTCAAAACTCAATAGTATCAAAGGTTTCTTAAATGACATATGGGATGTGTTAACTTTTGGTCCATCCTCCTCCACGGCAGTCCATGTTCCTATAGATCCGAGGAAATGACCGCAACCTCGTTTCACATGGTCATCCTCTGAAGAAGAAGAAGAAGGCGGTGAAGGTGAAAATTTAGGTGGGAGTGGTGGTGAAGAAACAAAAGATAATGATGAAGAAGGAGAAGAGAGCTCAAATGGTGATGGGGAAGAGTAAGTTATTTTCTACTATCTTTTATTTTGACATTATGTGATGAGTGTATGGGGTTTATGTTCTTAAACAATGTTGTATTTTGACTTAAATGTTTGGTGTTTGTGCTATTTTGTGTTAAGTACTTTCTCAACTTTTGTTGGTACAATTTTTTTTGTTCTTGTATGATCATATGTTGTGTGTTTGTTATCATAATTGTTGTTATATGATCATATGTTGTGTATCGTTATTGTTGTTATGTATGATCATATGTGGTGTAAATATAATCATATATATATATATATATATATATCTCCTTTTTGCTGATGACAAAGAGGGAGAAAGAAGTTTCCAACTAACAAAATTTGTAGGATTACAAGATACCGGCATGGATTCAGGGGGAGTTATAGATATTTGTTGAAATTTATCTCAAATGAAGTTGTCATCAATCAAAAAGGGGGAGAATGTTGGACTTCGTACTTTTGATTCATGACAAGGAGTTCAAGACAGAAAAAGGATTATCAAATATTCGACAAGTATGATTTATTAGAGTCTAAGTTAGAATTTTTTTGTTAAAATCTATCCTCAAGTAAACCTATAAACCTGCATCTCTAAAAGTATACAAGTCAGTTGACTGGAACCATCCAGTCAGTCGATTGATCTGTGCGCATGCAAATTTATATATTGCACAATTTAGTCGACTAAATATTCATGATCAGTCGACTAAAATGTGCCATATTCAAACTAAAACCTTTTGTTTTAATTCAGTCGACTGATTGATCATATTCAGTCGACTAAATATGTTATAATTGTCATATTTTTTAAATTTCTGAAGAGACACTCCTCTTTCCGAAGAGGAATCTCTTCCAGGAAGAGTTGCAACCATTTCCATTCGTTAGAACTCTTTACCAAGTATTGTAACTCTTCATTCATTATAAATATACATTCCATTCAAGATTAAAGTGTTAACTATTCTATTCTCTACTCTCTTGAATATTCAGAACTTCTTATTGCTTAGAGTTTGTGAAATCACGCTTATAATTCTTCATTTCTAAAGCAATCTATACTTTCCTTATCTTCACGGACACACAAATATACATATCATACTTGAGGAAAAGATTATAGGAAGGGTGTACTTCATTCGACAAATCTGTGTTGTAACAAGAACACACAAAGTCAAGAAAACAATTTATTTGTATCAAAGTCCCGTTCGGTTGCTTGGGCGGAAAAAATCCTGTTCAGCTGCTCAGGTGGTCAAAGTCCTGTTCGGTTGTTCAGGCGGTGTAAACCTATTCCTCCGGGTAAGTGAGGGTTGCTAGTTTAATTCCAGAAGGAGTCTGGGACTGGACGTAGAACGGGAAGTTCGAACCAGTATAAAAATCTCTGGTGTCATTTTATTTTACTGCTTTATTTAATTACTTTATATTCCACACAAGTAGTTTAGATAATATTCATATTACACGATCCTTAGCGGCACTTTCATGATAGAGTTAGGTGTATGCCCTAGGGGCAATTATATAATTTGTTACATATATCTAACTTGATGACCAATCTTGTTCAAACTAAAAGGTGTTTTCTTTCTATTATATACTTGATATAATGTGTTATATTAATTAATTAATTTAATTAAAAGTATATTTAATAGAAAATCCATAAATGGTATGTTTTGTGATAGTAATCACAAAGTGTTGTAACCATGAGTAATTTATCACAATGAAACTAAATATACCATTTTAAATATTCCAAGTCAAAATGTATCGAGATTGGATATCGATACATCTGTTGAGAATAGAGTATGTAACGCTCTCCAAATGTTGGTCAGTGTATTACTCATGTACTGATGGTTATTAGATAACTATGGAATGAGTCACTCGATAATTTTCTATTGGTTAATTTAACTAAGGTCAAGCAGAGAATATCGATGTGACTAATTTATACAGTTCTCTGGACTTGAGAATACTGTTGATCTTCAATATGGAAGCTCCACTTTGATTATAGTTAAATCGTGGCACGACGTCCATCGAACAGCTATAGTTGGGTCGAGTGAAAGCATTGGAAGTGAAATACTATTCAAGAGAGGATTCGTCTCCTCAGTTATATGAGGTTAGTATCATGGTCAACTGATATCAACTCAAAGTTCAAAGTCTCTGGCCAGATCAGTTCGGTTAATAATAATTGTTATTATTGAACCAAGAACTTTGTGTTTGGATTATAAAGTTGAATGTGGACGATATTGGAATTTGACCATTACCAAATTCCATAAGTCCTGATGTGATATAGTTTTGACGAAGAAAATTGGTGTAAATAATTGTCGCTATCAGGTACTACTTATAATAAGTAAAATTGGATTTTATCAAAAGATGTGTTAGTGATGAATTCAGCCAAAATGTCACACCACCTGCTAAGTGACGTATGAACGTTAATATTCGAATAGTTCGATATTAATCGCTGACTGAATTTATACCTTTAAGTCGCACAACCGCAATGATGAATACTCTGAATGAACCACATGATTTAATTAATTTATAAATCGTTGTAAATTAATTAAACTAATTAATATTTATGAAATATTAATTATTAAACTTCATTTAATTTATTTGAATTAGTACTTAATAAAGTGCGTCTATAAAAGTTATAAACGAGCGTATTGTATTCAATATCAATAAAATATTTAAATTGGATTTATATAGATTAATTGCTAAGTGTTCTTTTTGGAATTTTTCGTTGAGGCCCACATGCATGATGAAATAAAGGATAGGTTTCAAATGTGATTTGAAAATCTAAAGGAGTAATTAAAAAAGGAAATAAATCTCCTTTTTATGAATCACTTAAATATCAGTTAGGAAATGAACTTTGCCATTCTCTCTTTATTTTATTCTGTTGAATATATGAAGAGGATGGAAGAGGATTTGGTTATTTAATTTTGAAATTAAATAAGGAAGGTTTTAAAGGAGGAAATTGAAAAGGTTTTACTATTTTCTTTTAAAACATATTCTCTCTCTCATCCTCATTCACGTTTGTTTTAGACAAACAATTTTTCCTTATTTCTTTTTTAAGCTCTCCTCCTCTCCCTTAATGGCCTCTAGGAAAATAAAAATTCAATAAAACAAATTCAAACAAAATAAATAAATTCAAGGTGGTTCTTGTCACTTGATCTTTGCAACATCTGGAGGCTGATTTCTGAATCTAGGAGATTTGATTCATCGTTCAAGGTACGTATCATTGGCTACATCTAAAGTAAAAATTCAATCTTTCAAGGTGTACTTCAAGGCTTTGGAATTAAGGTATGATCTTCTTATTCTAATAATTTTGATATAATGTTTTAATGAATAAAATTGAATATCATAATTTATATGTGTATAATATTGTCTCATTTGATTTGAAAATGGTTTATGTAGTTTGAATTGTTTATTATATGAATTGATTGTTTTTTTATTTAGATAAATCAAAACTGAAACTTGTATATGATTAGAGAATATTTTAATTTTAGATCTATGTTTAACCATTCAAATTAAAGTGTAATTCTTTTGATTTGAAAGTTTATATGTTCTTATTGTTTGCATTTGTGCTGTAATAGAAACTTACATATGATTAAATGATGTTTTGATAAATTTTATTACAAAAGATTTCTAAATTTGTTACCCTATGTGACATCATAATTATCCGCCTTTAAGTATTCAAAGGATTTTAACATATTGCTCAATTCAGTATATATCGCCTTTTGTTTTATAATAATAATGAAAAAAAATATTATTTATTCATATAGGTTGAATCTCCCTAGATTTGAAAGTTTATTTGTTCTTATTATCTGCATCTTATTGTAATTGAAACCCACACATGATTAAAGGATGCTCGGATAATAAATTGATCACAATAAATTTATAAATTTGTTACCGTATTTGACATGACTAGTATCTTTCTTTAAGTATTCAAAGGATTATCAATATATTGCTCAGTTTAGTATGTTTCACTTTTGTTTAAAAAAAATTTATAGGTTAAATCTCTTGATTTAACTGTAGACATATATATTTTATTAACTAATTCAAGTTTACGTAAGTTCATAAATACATCAGAAAATTTAAATGTAATATGGTTTATTTTGAATTAATTAAGAAGTTTTGGGTTAATCTTTATATACAAATAATTACATCTATATGTATATGTACATATAAAACTTTATGTTTATATTTCAAATTGTATAATTCAAATGCTTTATTAACATCAAATAATTTTAAATGAGACAGTAGTATATGCATATGAATTATTGTTGCCTATTCCTATTCTTATGTCATAGTGATTCATTGATTGCTAACCGAATGTTGCATAAATCAAGTTTGTCAAAAAGGTAAAGATGAATCAATCATCTTTGTCATTTTTATTTCTTTTTGCCCTTATGTGATTGCCTTTAAACCTATTCTTATTTATTAATATACATCATGTTATTAATTGATCATACTTGCCCTATGTTTAACTATTCTGTCATGCAATTAAGAAATGAATATATTTGATATATTCAAACCTTTTTTTTATATCACATTCTCGATTGTTTTAGAATTAAATTAATAAAACAAAATATGATATTAAATAAAATGCCGATTTTTATTTAAAAGAAATTTAGATAAGATCTAAATACAGTTAGACTTCATAGGCCCATTAATGATCCAAAAATGACAAATTTTTTGAAATTCACCCATTACTTCCACTACAAGCTGGCCCAGTTCCTTCGATGGTATCAGAGCCCAATAGCCTATGCGGTCTAAATTAGTTATGTTAGGGCTAACTAATTAAACTTGTGCACTTAGTATGATGTCTAAAAAGGTGATGTTTAGAATTGGAATTGGGTAATCAAGTACCCTATCATACCTGGTTACTTACCTGGCCTGAAAGGTGATGCGAGCCCCAAGGCCCCTAATAGAAAATGCCCAATTTGAATTGGGCCTTAGGCTAATTTTCAAAATAGTTTTGAAAATTAAGACATGATTTTAAATTTAAAAGTTAATTTAAAATAAAAACATGTTTATTATAAAAGGTTATCATATAATATAAAATTTCTAAATGTTTGAAAAGGTAAAGAAAACTTCAAAATGTTTGAAACTATTTAAATATTAATTCTGAAATTTAAAAATTTATTAGTAAGATTAATAAAATAAATTAATTAAATGAGTTAATTAATTAATACTTATATGCATGTATTATATACGTTGATATATGTTATGTTGTTTTGAAGTTTTTGAGATAACATATGTATACATGTAGGCCTGTCAATGGTACGGGTTTCGGTCCGAGCCCAGCCCAAACCCGCCCTATTTATGCGGGTACGGGTATTGCCTTTTACCACCCAAGCCCGACTCAGGCCCGATCCGGGTCGGGTATGATTTTATCAAAACCTACCCGGTTAGGGCCCAACCCGACTATTAGTTTTTCATCTTATCAAAACATGAGTGTGTATGTTATTTATTTACCATTTTGTTTGTTTACATGTAGATGTTTTTGCATACTTTTGTTATGAGCTTGACTACATCACCGTCCAGTTTATATGTTAGCATTGTTTGTATACAAATTTTACAAAAGTTGCAGTTTTAAAATTTGGTTTTAACATAAATATTCTGAGTTAGGTACATAGTTATTACCCAGCAAAAATAATTCAGACCGATCACCCCATACTAACTCCAATGGGGTTGCTATTGTTTTTATGGGGTCCCCCATGCCTCTAGTCCATGCTTCCAAAGTTTCGCGCCATTCCGACTTACCATTTGTGAGATATCGATTGATCTTCGCTATTTTGACTAGAAATTGGATCATAGAAGATACCATGCTTCATCCTTTTGAGTTGTGATCGATCATGTGGGTTTCTCATGATGTTAGCTACTTGCTCGCCAAATTTCGTGCGATTTCGACGTACCGTTTGTGAGATATCGCGTTTTCCGTAAAACTATGGATCGTTATGCTGATTTGTATGATCATTCCAATAACGATCGGCCTATTTTCCAATATTTCATCCTTTTAAGCTGCGATCGATCATGGCGGTGCTCCATGATGTAAGATACTTGCTCTCCAATTTTCGTGCAATTCCGACGTACCGTTTGTGAAATATCGCGTTTTCCGTAAAACTATGGATCGTTATATTGATTTGTACGATCGTTCCAATAACGATCGGCCTATTTTCTAATATTTCATCCTTTTGATCTGCAATCGATCATGAGGATGCTACATGATGTAAGGTACTTTCACTCCAAATTTCATTCAATTCAGACATACCTTTGTGAAATATCGCATTTTCCATAAAATTATGGATCGTTATGGCTAATTTGTACGATCATTCCAATAACGATCGGCCTCTTTTCCAAGATTTCATCCTTTTGAGCTTCGATTGATTATGGGGGTGTTCCATGATATACGCTACTTGCTCTCCAAATTTCGTGCAGTTCTGACATACCGTTTGTGAGATATCGCATTTTCCGTAAAACTATGGATCGTTATGGCTGATTTGTATGATCGTTCCAATAACGATCGACCTCTTTTTCCAAGATTTGAGAATTTTTTCATGCAATCATTTTTTTGGGCTCCACTCTTTAATATAGTGATTCTTTGAAAGTTTTAAGTGCATTGGCTTTATAGATTTTGAGATAATGATCGGTCTTTATCGATTTACGTTGTTTTATGGATCGTTCCCGCTCGATCTATGTAAATTCTTCCTTTGCCCAAAAATCGAGCATACGAACTCCGATTGACTTAAAATTTAAAATGTAGCCTCACGGGTCCTTCCTTGTCATTTCATATTGATTGCACCTTGATTGGGACCCGATTCGAATCCGCCCAACTATTGTCCATAGTTCCAAATATCATCGATTTCCGAGCCAGATAACCATCTCTCCGGGCTTCCTGCCTTGATGATCACAGAAGCCATTTAGCCAACTTTTATGATATACTACCTAGTAAAAAGGCAATATAATATTTTCCCCCCAAAACATGCCTTGCGGTAGGAAGGTGTGTTTTGAATTGCCTCTAGTCCAATGTTCGAAGCCCGTTGATGACCTATGAACAAATCTATGATCATACCTGATTGTTAGTAATGGCCGTTCGGGACCATTAATCGAATTGGTAGCCGTCCCAAGCTAATGATGACCGAATGGGTGCCTGTTCGAGGCGTAATGCGATCGTTCGGGATCAAGTGCCTGTTCGAGGTGAAATGCAATCGTTTGAGATTGAGTGCTTGTTCGAGGCATAATGTGATCATTCGAGATCGAGTGCCTGTTCGAGGCAAAATGTGATCGTTCGAGATCGAGTGCCTTCTAGAGGCGAAATGTGATCGTTCGAGATCGAGTGCCTTCTAGAGGCAAAATGTGATCGTTCGAGATCGAGTGCCTTTTAGAGGAAAAATGTGATCATTCGAGATCGAGTGCCGTTCGAGGCGAACTATGATCGTTCGAGATCGAGTGTCGTTCGAGGCGAACTATGATCGTTCGAGATCGATGCCATTCGAGGCGAAATTTGATTGTCCGGATGGAACTCAAAATTATTAATGTCATATTTCACGTTCGAGTGAGTTTTGTAATCAAAATATTCAACTAATAAAATTAAGTCCAAGTACAAAAAACACAGAAACAAAAACTAAACATTACAATGCATGCCTCTCCGGGTATGGCGGTTCATCGTCATCTCATAGCATGCCTAGGGACCATTCCCATCCCGTGCATATGTAAGTGACTTAGCCGTTTTATTATGGAGTTTATTACTTATTCCTTGCCATTCTGATCAATTGATGACAAGTTGACGTCTTGATCCAAGGCAGTTCCCGTTCGATGCGGATAGTGGATGCTCTTGTTCCACCGCCGCTGCCCGAGTTCTTATGTATTGTAACAGCCTGTCGTTTTAGACATGTTCCTCAATCTCATCCTTTAAGTGCCTGCAGTCGTTTGTACTATGCCCGTTCAGCTCATGAAACAGACAATATTCTTCTGATTTCTTTTCATTGTTTGTAGGCTCTCTCCTCATTGGCCTTCGATAGGGGATCTACCCCATAGTATCCAGATATATCTATTCCAATGTCTCGGTAAATTCCATGTAAGAGGTGATCTCGGTTCCCTTCGTGGTCGCTTCGATCCATCAGAGCCATCCTCTGCTTTTCGTTTTCCTTTATCCTTGTTTGAACCTTCCCCGGGCGGACCTCCACCTTTAATCGCATAAATTTCCACTTCATCTCTTCCCTCTCTATCAGCTTTCGCATCTTCCTGTTGCAAAAACCTTTCTGCTTCATGGTTAAATTCCCCGAGATCCACTGGTGGATCCCATTCCAACGATATCTTGAAATCCGAGTTATCCGCAATCCCTGAAACTACTGCCATCAAAACCATCGACGGATTCAGTCGATCCACCGAAGCTACTGCTGCATTGAACCTGGTTAATAAATTCCTAAGTGATTCTCCTTTCCACTGCTTCATCGATGTTAAAGTCATCACACTCTTGGGTCTCGTGATGTTGACCCGAAATTGCCTCATAAACCTTTTGATCAATTCCATCCATGTGCTAATAGATCCGCTTTCCAACTGTCTGAACCATAGTGCAGCTATATCCATTAAGTACAAGGGGAAGCATCGTGCCATGACTTCCTTCGATGCACCCAGCACTTCCATGTGTCTCATGTGTCTCCTCAGATGAACAGTGGGATTCGTTTTTCCATCATATGTCTCAAGCATTGGTAGTTTGAACTCTGGTGGATTCCTAACTTGCTTGATATTAGGAGCGAAGGAACTCCTATTTACATCTTCCAGATCCCTATTTACCAATCCTCCTTCATAGCCCGTCTAATCATTTCCGCCAACCTGTCGTTGTCATCCAGTGGTGGTCTTCGATCATTGTCTCCAACCTGCTCCCGAGTCCACGAGGGAATCCTGAAATCTGCTCTTCTAGACGAGCATACACATTTCGATAAACGCCAAACTGCACAGCACCGCCCGGTATCCTACCTGCGATCGATCCAATGTGACTGGGGCATGCCCCCAAGTATGGATCGATCGACACCGATCGTTCTGGAACGATTGGCCCCGATCGTTCTTAATTGGTCAGGGGCCGCTCCCGGCTATTCCACTCCATTTGTATGTAAAAGCACCAATTTCCAAAAGTAATATCCAAATAGAAAGATAAGCACATAGATCGCAGAATAAATATCAGAAAAAGTAAAGGAACACACGAGTTTTATAGTGGTTCGGCAAACTCCAACCTACGTCCACTCCAATAATCTTTTATTTATACTGTAAGATTACAAGTACAATTGTTTTTGCCTTAGAAACTTAGTGGAGGAAGAGATAAGATGCGATGAAGGAGAGCTAACCGAAAAATTCCTTTGCAATGATCCAAGTCCCATGTATTTATAGGTGAAGCCGTGCATAGATCGGGCTAAAATTCGGCAGAAGAACCTCCAGGCCCATACGATCCGACCCACAAAATTTGGTATCGATCGGACACCAAAAATAATTTAGGCCGATCGTTCCATACTAACTCCAATGGGGCTGCTATTGTTTTTATGGGGTCCCCCATGCCTCTAGTCCATGCTTCCAAAGTTTCGCGCCATTCCGACTTACCATTTGTGAGATATCGATCGTCTTCGCTGTTTTGACTAGAAATTGGATCATAGAAGATCATTCCATGCTTCATCCTTTTGAGTTGTGATCGATCATGTGGGTTCCACATGATGTTAGCTACTTGCTCGCCAAATTTCATGCGATTTCGACGTACCGTTTGTGAGATATCGCGTTTTCCGTAAAACTATGGATCGTTATGCTCATTTGTATGATCATTCCAATAACGATGGGCCTATTTTCCAAGATTTCATCCTTTTAAGCTGCGATCGATCATGGGGGTGCTCGATGATGTAAGATACTTGCTCTCCAATTTTTGTGCAATTCCGACGTACCGTTTGTGAAATATCGCATTTTCCGTAAAACTATGGATCGTTATATTGATTTGTACGATCGTTCCAATAACGATCGGCCTATTTTCTAATATTTCATCCTTTTGATCTGCAATCGATCATGAGGGTGCTACATGATGTAAGGTACTTTCACTCCAAATTTCATGCAATTCCGACATACCTTTGTGAGATATCGCATTTTCCATAAAATTATGGATCGTTATGGCTGATTTGTACGATCATTCCAATAACGATCGGCCTCTTTTCCAAGATTTCATCCTTTTGAGCTGCGATTGATCATGGGGGTGCTCCATGATGTAAGCTACTTGCTCTCCAAATTTCGTGCAGTTCTGACATACCGTTTGTGAGATATCGCATTTTCCATAAAACAAGGGATCGTTATGGCTGATTTGTACGATCGTTCCAATAACGATCGGCCTCCTTTTCCAAGATTTGGGAGTTTTGTCATGCGATCATTTTTGTGGGCTCCACTCTTCAATACAGTGATGTTTTGAAAGTTTCAAGTGCATTGGCTTTGTAGATGTTGAGATATCGATCGATCTTCGTCGATTTACGCTGTTTTATGGATCGTTTCCGATCGATCCATATAAATTCTTTTTTTGCCCATAACTCGAGCATACAAACTTCGATTGACTTGAAATTTGAAATATGGCATCACGGGGCCTTCCTTGTCACTTCATATTGATTGCACCTTGATTGAAATTCGGTCCGAATCCGCCCAACTATTGTCCATAGTTCCAAATTTAATCGATTTCCGAGCCCGATAACCGTCTTTCCGAGCTTCCTACCTTGACGATCACAGAAGTCATTTAGCCAACTTTTATGATATACTGCCTGGTCAAAAGGCAGTATAACAGTTGGTCAAAAAATGATGAGTGAGGTCTACTTCAATATTCTCATCTTCATTTAGCTGTGTATCTTCCTCATTCTTATTTATTCCTTCGTTCACATAATTATTACATTGAATATCATTTTCTCCTACGTTCAGATCAGTTTCATCCACCATAACATCTTCAAAAATTATGACGTGCAACACATTATTACCAACGGTTGAGTTTACAGTCAAATCAGTATTGTATTCCTATATAAAAGATAAAAACTGAAAAAACTAAAGCAAAAAAAAAAATCAAACGGCAACGGGATGCGAACCATAATGTTTTACGGTCGGCGATATTCTACAGTTGGAATTCAAATTCCATACTCATTTTTCTGGCGTCAAATGTTTTTTCAATTCTTCAAATTTCTTAAGTCCAAGTAACAAAAAACGAATTATAAATCAATTATACCTCAAATACTATCTTCCATCAATACCTTATTTCAGATCATCCATGGTTTGCAATTGATTTTATAAATTTTTGAAGATAATGAAGTTGAAAGTTTTGAGGATTTACTGTTAGATAATTAGTAAACGGCAATGAAAGCTAAAAGATGCTCAGGTAATTTTAAGATATTTAATGTTCTAATTGATTAAAAAAAATTATGCTGTTTTTTTTGGTTAAATATTAACAGTCCATTCAAATTTTTAATAGTAGTTATAATACTTTTGGTGTCACTTTTTTTTAGCGTGAACTATTAAAAATCCCTTAAAAACATGATCCAAAGATTATTAAACTACTCTTGCAAATCCAAAAATAATCCCTTAAAAATTCACACGAGGAAAGGCGGGATCAAAGCGATGCACGCTGAAACCTTGTGTGGACAGAGCAACCAAATGTTTCGTCTGTCGTAAAAATTAAAACAAAAGCGTAAGGCCTTAAAAGAGAACGAAGAAGAGAACGAAGAGGGACCGAATACAAATTATCCATGATATTTCATATCTATCCCTTTCGTTTTTAGTTCATTTTCTCATATTCGTCTCTATCCAAAATCCTCCATTAATCTCACCGCAAATATAATACAAAAAATGTCAGGGGTCGGACCCATCTCCCAGGACTGGAATCCAGTCGTGATCCGCAAGAAAGCTCCCAACGCCGCTGCCAAGAAAGATGAAAAGGCCGTCAACGCTGCTAGGCGCAGCGGTGCGGAGATCGAAATTCTTAAAAAGGGTTTGTTTCCTCCAATTTTTTTATTTGTGTGTTTTGTGACTTTTGTCCCTTTAACATTATGATTGGTCTATATTGTTAGGGTTTCAATTAGTTTGGAATGGGATTTGGATTGTTAATCGATTGCTTTGTCAATGATTGTTATCTCGATTTAAGAATCTTTCTATTTACTGCATATATTTTGTTTATCAGTACGAGTAATACCCATTAAAACTTTTAATTACTCTGCTAAATACCCAGCACCGCAAGAAATCTTATCTAATTCTTTTTGCAACCTAAATTATGTTAGATTTTCTTTTTCAAACGAAAATACAATGCCGATTAAAAATCATAAGAAGATTATCAAACTCCCAAACATATATATAGTAACTTAATGATCAAAGGCCGAACAGAATTGATAATAAGCTCTGGGATTTTTGAATAGAATTAATTATTTCTTAAATAAATGGGTAGCAGTGCAAATTACAGTGCGAATAGCACTCAAATGATGACTACAGCTGTGATTTTGGGTGATTATAATTGCAATTGTTATCTATTTCTTTGTTTCATCTTTGATTTGTTTTCCTCCTATTTCATATACGTGTTGATGAGCATGCAAATGTGAATCTGTCAAACTTGTATGAGTTTTGAGGCTGGAACAATGTTATCATTTTAGTTAAACGCGAACATTGATGCTAAAACTTTTGTGCTAATTTCTTGTAGTAATTTGAAAGAGAACTTGTAAATTCAATTATTCTAGTTTCAAAGCACATAAGTTCTTGCAGTTCTAGGTATTGAATATCGATTTTATTCAAGCATTTCCTTTCATATGAAGATTTCTTTAGGTTCTATTTATTTGACTGTATTGTAAAAGTATCATGTCTTAATGGCTTTGTGCGGTATGTTATTATTAATAATATAAGTTTGGCTAATTCTATTCATACACCATAATTTACTATGCATACACCAAAATTTTTACCAGAATTATATATATCATTCTTTTACTTAACATACACCATGCATATCACCAAATTACCCTCATTTGGAATAAAACAAAACAATTATCTAATTTTACCAACTCTTTCTCTCATGCATTACTTAAATTAAGGAACCTATTCTGAAAATTCTCCAAATTCACTTTTGGAAATTTTAAATGAATACTTCTAATGGAATTTAAATTTATTTAATTATTTATATATTGAAATTCAAATTTTCAATATTAGAATATATTCAATAATTCAAAATTTGATCTCAAATTTAAACGTGATTCAATTTAAGTAAAAGACATAGATAATTTAGTATTCTTTCAATCATATTTATATTCATATTGAATCTTGGAAATTAATTTTTTTGTATAATTTGAAGTGAAAATGTCAAATAGATTACGCATGAATACAACTTGATATTTTATCAATAGAATTTCATAATTGAGAGGAATTTAAATTTAATTTAACTCTTGATGTGATAAAATTTTAGTTTTTTTATGAAAAGAAATATTGACTATATACAATGTGGATAAAAAGAATTTGTGTATTGTAAATTCTTCATTCTTTAATGTTGGTAGTGACTTTTTGTTAAATAAGGGCATTTTTGTCACTTTATTAAAAATTTGATGGTGTAGGTGAAGTTATTTATGGTGTATGAATAGAATTAGCCTATATGTTTTTCTTTTGTTTTATGTTTCTTGTCGATATGCCTTGCTATATTGTATGGCACACTAGTACGGAACTGCTTCGTGGAATTTCGATTCACAACACGGCATATGACATGACATGCATCCTTTCGAAGTATTGTGATTTATTCCATCAAGAATTAAACAATTAGCTTTCTTTACTATACACCACAAACTAATGAAATAAAATCAATATAAACGATTTATGTTTTGATAAAATATTTTTAATGAAATTTGTTAATTATTCATATAAATACCATCAAACATATTGCTATTAGAATAAGAACTTCATGTACAAATTTCTTTTAGATGCAAAAATCATATCTACAGAACACGATAAAAGACATCTTGTCATCCTTTACCCAAAAATTGAAAACCAATTAAAATAAACATATCATAACTTTAAGCATTGTTTATCCTAAAAAAATAAAACCAAAAATAAGAAAGACATGCCTTTTTGCGTCACACAACTTGTACGTCATTTGTGCTATTTTGCGTGTCCTTTTGCATACGCGACGCCATAATTTTTTCTAAAAAAAATGCATCATCATTTTGTTGTACCATGCGCCAAAATGCTTGCCATGATGTGTCTTATACAACAGTGATCTTTAAATCTTTTTTCTTTTTGGATTCCTTCTATTTTTGCTAATCCAGCTACCCTTCAAAGTGTTTTCTGTTTCTCTTTGTAATGCTATAGCTTCATCGCTAACCCCTCGTCTCAAAAGTAGTCCATGACAATATTAATTGAGTTCAATCCATCGACTCAAATCTTATCTAAACATTGTTAACCAATATATCTGCTTCTGCAACTTTTATGTCTAAGTGAAATCAAACTCGCTCACCTTTCGATACTCGCTCATCTGAAGTGGTTTTAAATGATAAATAGTCCAAAATCCACTCATGGTCTTGTCTGAAAAAATTATTTGCATCCGTCTGATTTTATTTTAATTGGATATAATTTATGATGATAATTATTTTTTTAAACTCATGTCAGTTCAAGCTGCTTGATAATATTTTTTATTACTCGTTCAAATATTGCTCGAACTTAAACTGTATTTGGTCCATTTTTGTCCAAATTTTGTAACAAACCAAATGTGGACTGCTCCACATACGATCCGATATGTTTAATATACATATGTACACACACGCCTAAGCATCTTCACTTAGCTTTACTAATTCATCCTTCATCTTTTCATCCTAGTATTCCATGAGCACATTGTTCAGTACTACGAAATACCCGAACCAAAATACATTTGGACATCGACCTTTTTGTCTTTTGACTAATTAATAAACATATCTTCTTTATAGAGCTAATATCTTGCTTGTCTCATCATTTTTATTGAACTGCATCTGATTGATAGAATTATTTTAACAATTAACACCCTTCCACCGCAATTTTGTTTGTCTTACTTACCCTTGCTTTGTTATTTATTATTATTAACATCAAACATGATATGTTGGCTCGTGCACTTCTATGATTGATCTATTTCATTGTTACCTTGAACATACATCTTCGTATGACATCTTGCTTTAACCTATTTAGATTTTGCAAATTGGTTTTCCAGTTTACGTAGATACTAATTTTTTATATTGGCTCAACTTATCATGTATCCACCAGTGGTTGCTATCCATATTTATGAAATTCGATATTATTACTTGAAGCGCTTTAAAGGCGAAGATTGTTTTGAGATTTGAAACTTAAGTAGTTAATATCGGCATCGGTAAAATATTAGTTAAGAATCAATATGTGATATTTTAAAATATCAAGATAATAGCAGAGTAATCGATATGTTTGTTGGCATATTTAAAAAAAATTTGTTATTATGACTTAAAAATTATTTAGATTGCTTGGTATTATTTCTTATAACGAAGTTGCATGTATATTTGGTGTTCTATTGTAATATTACATAATATATTTTGTACTGCATAGAGGTATTTGTTTGCTTTCATCTTCTTGCATCAAATACGGTCTAATATCAACTGATATATCGGTAAATATTTTCAATATATCATAAAAATATCGTTGATCGATATTTTTGAAAATATTGTTTGTAGTCCGATATGCGATATATCTGCGATATTACCGATATTGATTGCTTCAATTAAAGTTAAGTATTATGGACTACATTTGCTGTCACCAAAACTAATATGAATTAATTGAATCATAGTTTGGAACAAAATTGTCAAGGCAAAAAAGCCCCAAAAAGCCTTAGGCTGGCACCCAGCGCTTTTTTGCACCTAGGTTTTTTTGACATCTTGAACATCGCCTTTTCTGGGTTCAGCAAAAAAAAAACGCTTAAAAGTGCTACCAAAGTTGGTCAATGTGAGAAGGATAAGGCGGCTAGCTGTTTGATATGCCCTAATTTGATCGGCGAGTTCAACGGTGGTGGGCGACAGGCAGGCAAGTCGAAAGGTTTTTTTTAACGCAAGACTGATATGCCCTAATTTATTCGACACTTACAAATAAGCCTTAATTGGGTCGATTTTGGTCTGAAGCCCTTAGTTTTTTCCATTTGAACGCCTAAGTAATGCTTTTTTGGCACTTTAGCGCCCAAGGCTCTATTTCGGCGCTTTGCGCATCATCGGGGCCGTGAGAAGGAGAAAAGCCCTAGGTTGGCACCTAGGCGCGCCTAGGCAACGGCTTTAATAACAGAGTTTTGGAAGAATAGATTGCGTCAATTCATACACCATAGGTGCTTCAGTGTGATAGATCTCAGTGTTTTCTATATAATCATGAAATATATTTTATCTTATACAAAGCATATCAAGAGGGTAATTATCATTTTGTTTGTGTGTGTGTTTAACCATGCTTACTTGATATACAATTTATTTCTTCATGAATTGCTGAAACTTTACCAACGTGTTAAGCAAGTTATTGACTGTTATCTTTATTACAAACATAAACCTTACAATTACTAACTTAGTTCAATGAAGGGTGTGTTTTCCACTAAGTATACAACACATTTAGAAACCATCAAAAACAATTCTCTACACAACCAACTAACCGAAACCTTTAAGTTATGTATTTTATACTAAGTCCACAATACATCTTCATTTCCAATACTTTCATATACATTATCTCGTATCTTGTGAAATCTCGTATGAGGGGAGTGTACGTTGGATGTACATCTGGGACTGGCATCTCGAATCTCTAAGAACATCTTGTGGCTATCTCCGAGTAGCTAATGGATCTAAAATCGACATTTTTTAAAAACTTTTAAATGGTCATTATCTAAAAAATGTAAAAATAAGAACTGGAACGTAGTTGATTTCCATAGGGGGTTGCTGCATTAGAAAAGAAATATTAATTTTTTGAAAGGGAGTATTAGTTGGATTAATTTGGAACTAAGTGAGGAACTTTTGTTATTTAGACATTAGTAAAAGAAAAAAAAGCAAAGTCGTTTGTTGCGAGTTATTTGTATTAAAAAGAATAAAATATAGTTAGTTATTAAATAATAATACCCTGAAGAATAATTTCATTTGGACTAATAAAAGTGAAAATATTATGAAATATAAAAACCTTTAATTTGGATGAGAACCCATTTATATACATCTCGGTTGAAAATTTAATTTCTTGGATGAGTCTAACGTTAATAGAGGTATGAATGAGATTTGATGTTCCGTCTTGTACGAATGCAGAAATAAGGTATCAAACGAGATGGAAGAGATTTAAAATTTTGATGGAGACATCATGGGAAGGCTGGTGATATTGAAGATTATATTGGTTTACCTTAGGATACTCTTTTCATTTTGTCATGTAGTTTTATGCTGTTAGCCTGTTTTCTAATTAGAAAGGCACGTTATATTTGGTTTGCTATGAGATACGATGCAGCCGTCAAAAAAAGCTGACAGTGTGGATGATTATATTTACTTTATTTTTCTAATTGGAAAAACGCATCATACTTTTAGAATATTGATAAACTATTTTATACTGTGTATGATGCAACTGGAGTTATAAGTTGTAAATGATGATTGGATGTGTGTGAATAAAAAAGCTTTTGCTAATTGAAAAACTAGTTGCTCTTTGGATTTCAATTTTAATGATATAATCTACAGATAAATATTTGTGATGTTAAGATTTAGTTTGAATCAAATCCAACAAAGAGAATTCATATCATCTTCCATAAGCTTTCAACTATTTAAGTCACATGCAGAATATATTATACAACACGTTGAATTGATGGTAATATAAACAACCAAAATACAATGGCCGACAGTTAATTCAACTCAAGCAAGATACTTGATGTACAATTAAATTAGTTACAAATTATAAACAAGTAATATGAATTGATAACTTGGTTTGGGATCAAAGAGTTCAGTCTGACTAACTGTATTTTTTGTGATTGAAGAAGAAACCGATCTGCAAACAAAAAAACTCGCTAGTTGTCAAGGAGTATTAGCTCAAATGGCAAGTGGTATGATGCTCTTGATAGAGGTTTTGGTGGTCATAGGTTCGAACCTTAAGTCGTCAAAATGAGTGCTCTACTTGAATTAAGTACCACTTTTAATTATTATTTTAATAAAACTCGATGTCCTCTCAATATTATTTGCAGAAGCACAAAATTTATAAGGCATCATAATTATTAGTTGTTTCATCAAAATCAAACCAATAGAGGTTTGCCCTACCATAAAAACCATGACAAACATTCTTTTAGTATTCTGAAATTAATTGTTTTGTGAAGACAGCTTTTTTAATATTCTGAAATTCAATTTTATTTTCTAAATCAGACTATAAAATTAAAATTTAATTGATGAATTTAACAGTATTTCAAAATAAAAAAAATCACGTTTGAAACAATTAATCTTTTATTTGTTAACTTTATAATTACCGGAAGTACTTATAGAAAAATCAGATGATATTATATTTTCTACTTTCGTGAATATCTATTTCCATTAAAAAAAAACGTGTGTACTCATGCTTATTTTTTATGGATTTCTCAATATGTATATTTTATAGCATGTTAAAAGGTAACGGAGGTCAGAATTTTCTGGCTTTCCACCTTTGCCTGGCAGCACTAGACTACTAGTATAATTTAGCAAAAGATTTGCGCTTAAGCTTATCTTTTGTCCCATTAGCCTCACCAGCTTACACAAAAGTGAGAAAAAGAAAATCTTTCCCAGTATATACAAAATATTATTATTTGCATTCCATCACCCGGTCAATCGTTCTTGCAATGCTTGTATTAAAAATGGGAACATTCCACCTTAATGTTAACTTCGTTTCACTGCAGCATTTTACTCGTACTCTGTTCAACCAGTAACCGTATTACAAGACAAGACGAACATAAGAAAGTACTCCCATCAGTTGCCAACATTCCAATCCAAACCATTTTAGGGTAACTTTAACTTTTTCTCCGCCATTAGATCATAACACGTTACCACTGTCTAGAGGTGATGCATATGCTGAATCAGTGAGCCTAAGGTGGGTGTTTGCCATGCCTAAGCATAAGATGTAATATTTATGCCACAAATGCTTTTGCTTAACCGCTTGGAGATTCAGTATAATATAAATATAACATGTATTCAAGTACCTGCCAATAAAGTTGATTGTTATGTTTCGGGAAGTTATACCTGATTACTTTGTAGGACAACTTCCTATAGTTTAAAGATGGATGAATAGAGTATTTGCAGTTGATTTGTTTACTGGTTGATATGTAATTTAGTAACTAGTTTCTTATCAGTTTTAAATTGATGTAGCTACTGCTGGTACAAACAAAGCTGCTTCTAGCAGCACAACTTTGAACACGAGGAAGCTTGCAGAGGAAACAGAAAATCTCTCTCGTGAGTAACTTACCTTGCACAACTTGGATTGTTCCTACTTTTACATCTTTCTTTTGTCATGATTTTTTCTAGGAAAACTATTTCGACGTGTTTAGCACTGAGGTTTCATAATAAAATTCACGTGGATGCTGTTTCTTGATATTCATACAGGGCATGTTTCTTGATATTCATATAGGGCATGTTTCTTCTCATACCGAACAATCATTTTTACTTTTTTTATGGTGATCCACCTGTTACATTGTTGTCCCACCTATTTGTTCTTCCATGCATTGCATACTCCTGTTATAAGCCTATTGGAATATATATTTTTTTGTCAAAACCATATTTTAGCTCTGAACAATTTACACTAGTAGATTTCTTTTTTCATCCTTTTTTTTCCAGAAAAAAAAAGAACTATTTTTTTGTTTTGGTTTACTTGATTGTGAAAATTATTAGTTCAAGGCTTCAAGCTCGTTTATGTGTTCCAAGCTTTTGCCATTTATTGCACACTTCTTCTAGCTTTTGTCAGTCCAATCTGAGTCCAATAACCAGTGAACAGACATTCAGCATCATGGTTTTTTTTTCTTTCTCGAAGTTGCTTAACTTTAGCTGCACTAACTAATGCTATATATTTTGTCACTTTATATACAAATTTTGTTTAGATGAGAGAGTCCCGGCTGAGTTGAAGAAAAGCATAATGCAAGCCCGTATGGATAAAAAGCTCACTCAGACACAGCTTGCTCAGGTAATTTGCTCTTATTGTCTTTTTTTAAAACCTGATTCAGATGAGGTCCATGGGATTACATATCGATGCTCACTTATCATTGCCACAGCTTATCAATGAAAAGCCTCAGATAGTACAAGAATACGAGTCGGGGAAGGCCATACCAAATCAGCAAATAATCACGAAGCTTGAGAGGGTGCTTGGGGTCAAACTCAGAGGTAAAAAGTAGAGAGAGTTTACTGAAAAAAAACAATGTTCCAGCAGTTTGGTTGAAGAATATTTAGTACAATAAAATTGCAAAATGTACTGGCTTTCTGTATCATTAACTTGGAGGTCGACCTAGTTATGTTTGTTGCTTTGTTTCTTGCACCTTATGTATCATTGTCTACAACTGTGGGGTTCTTGCCGCTTGCTGCCAAAAACTTATCCACTCGGTTGTTATGAATCTATCTATGATGGGTTGATGGTTTAATTACTGTTTTTATATATGTTGCATAATTGCTATTATATTGACCTCATCTTCTTCGCTGGAGTCAGATAAACTTATATGAAAAGGGAAAATATTTTTTGTCTGCAAATTTTGGATAAACCATGTGTGAATACGCAAGGCATGATGTTTAATATGACTGCGTGGTCTACGTTTCGGTTGGTTATGAATAATTATAGACTGAACATTACTACAAAAGTTGGGCCAACTTAAAAGTAATTTGATTAGACGCTATAAGCTGGGGCCCTCTGCCTATCGGCAAGCAAGCGACTTTGACCAGAGTTCCTATATTTTGTTGTTTCGTTCTTTCTATGGATGCATCCTACTAACTAAAGTTGGAATATCTAGGCCTAGCAGTTGGATCCAATCCAGACAAACAGATTGGTCGCTGATTTCTTGGTTTCGGCTTTTGTGAGATTTTGGATTTTGTGTTGAATTCCTTTTTTTTAGATCAAATTATGTCAGACTTAAACTAAATTCTCTATTTTTAAAACTTATTTGTTTAACTCCTTTCTTTTGAAAACTATTTTATATAATAATTCTTTTTTTTCTACATCTCTTGTTTTTAAATTTAAGAGTGGCTGATAATGCGTTTATTGCATGCGGTTAAGAGTAATGAAAACTAATAACATGGATACATATTATGGATAATAAAATTATTTAAACACCTCTCGAATTACATCTATTTTTTAAAAAAAGAGATGTATTCATAATTGGATCAACCAAACCAACCAAAGTTCATCAGTAACAATCTTCCTCCACTGAAAAAACATATATAAGTGTTTCTAGCTTTTGGATTTTCCTTCAGTTTGGCTTCAGGGATCTCAATTATAGTTCTCAACTTTAGTTGTAGTTATACAAATTGTTTTGAGGCGTGCCACTATTAGAGTCTAATAGTTAGACGACCATATGTGAGGTGATATCTATTTTCAAACCAGTGGAATTATGCAAATGACGAGTTGAAATCACCTAGGTTTATTTAAGACCAACGGTGTCTCGCCAATTCAATCTCCATCACACACGTTTGTCATTTTTTTTAGTTGATTAAAATAGCATAATTGTGTGGTGGATAGTCAATTGGTTCACCAAAAAAAATAAAGCTGTGTGATTATTTCCTGAAGTGCCGATACAGAGTTAACTTTGAAAGTGTGCAAGTCAAGAAATTTTGGTTTAGAACCAGTAAGAGTGTGGTTTTAATATAGATCTTATCAGACATGTCACATTACGTAGTTGTGTGTGTTTTTATATAGTAACATGGATGATTCAACTACATTGATGATTTAACTAAAATACCTTTATGAGATTTTACCATATCTCTTCAGACTTGATGCAAAAATCGATTTCAATTGACTTCAAGATTTTTAGCAGGTAGGAACTCGAATTCTAGATGCTAACCGAGAAAGTTGGATTTCTAGTTGCTTATTGAGCAAAATTTGCTTGTGTTTAAATTATAGAATGTTGGAACTAATGTTGGGTAATTCTATTACTACCCTGGTTTTCATCTTACGCAGAGACCGTTTAGAAAAGCTTGAATTCTAAAGACAGAATTACCCTCGGTGTTTTCAGTTGATGTACTGCTACATATATTCAAGCCTGACATTTTGATCCCAAATTACAACATATATTCAAGCCTGACATTTTGATCCCAAATTACAACATATATTCAAGCCTGACATTTTGAACAATCCATACTTGTTCTCACAAGTAATTCTGGTTTGCCTTTCAATTTCACTAAATTTAGAAATATAAAATTTGTAGCCCTCGTAGTTAATAATTTCTTTTTTTTATAAAAGAACCAAAATTAATAATTAGGAAAGTTTTGACTCACATTTTTTTAACTAAAAAAAAAGGTTTTAAGCTCCTTCAAATTTTATTTTATAAAACACATCTCTATTTCCAAAAAAATAAAAAAATAAAATAGTAAAAGTTCAGAGACGTATTTGGATAATTCACTCATCTTAATATGTGCTCTTAACGTATATATGCTAACTCATAACTGTCTGCAATACACGTCTAAATTTGAAACAGGATTAAAAAAAAAGGGAATTAATTTAAAGGACAAAGATTTGTATATTTTTTGCCTCAAGGACACAAGTTCAATATTTTTATCATAAGGACAAACATTCTTCTAAAAATTATTTATAAGGACAAATATTTTCCAAAATTATTCATAAGGACAACAAAACTGCTACCAAGCTAAAACTGATACCTAAAAACTGCTACCGATAACTACAAACTGATACCTAAAAACTGCTATCAATGACTAAAAACTGATACCTAAAGAAAGTTGTCCTTCAGGATAAAATATTGAAGGTCTGTTCTTGATGCAAAAACGCTGAAATTTTTTGTCCTTGACAATAATTTCCTGTAAAAAAAAATTTAAAAAAAAAAATCGATTTTTAGTTTCTAAAAGGAGTGTTGTAAAAACAAATAAGTTTTAAAAAGATGAACGTGTCCATAATTTTCACTAATATTTATGCATTGCAAATCTTTGATATAAAAGAAATTTTGTGGTGGATTGGTGATTTTGAGGTTTGGGAGATACAGAAAAAATTTCACCAAAGAAGAAAACCGATAACGGTAAGATAAACGTGGACAAAGTGGTAAAATTTGGAGGGTTAAAAGTAATTAATGGGTGTAACTTTTATTTTAGATCAGTGTGGTGGTTAAGTCAATAACCGGGGATGAATAAAATCAACCATGAATAATTTTATATTTAAACTTCAAAAGAACACTATAAAATATGGCTATTATGATAATGGTAAATTTACCTTTATCATGTCAATACCAAACAATTGGTAACCAATATCGAGCTACGTCAGTATATCAATGTTATCGGTATGGTAACGGTAAATTTAATATTATTAACGGTAAATGTAATGATAAAGAAATATCAAAACAAATGGTCATGGTAAATTTGCCAATCATATTAATTTCGTTTTCTCGCTATTTTAATTAATCACAACCACAAAAACTTTTGAAGATTTGTAAGATTTTAAGCAAAAGCGTATAACATTATTTATGATTAAATTTTTTTTGGCTTTAATCATTATACAATTTTTAATGTAATAAAACTTTAATGATTTTATGTATTGGTAAATTTATCAGTATATCAATAAGCATTTTGTCAGGGTAACCGTGAAGTATCGGTAGTTATCTTTGACTTACTAATAACATCGACATGGTAAAAGTTTTCATGTATCGATAACAGTTACTATTACAATAACAATCCTACGGTGAAATACATAAATAAATAAAAGTAAACAAACATAGAAATTAACGTTTTGTCCTTGTGCAAGAGGTGTTTCTCGAGGATTGACAAAAAGACCAGGGCGATCGGATTGATAATGCTCAACGCTCTAAATGTTTCAGCACATGTCCCGCTTGTACCTTGTAAGTCTGGTACTAGATCAGTTTAACGCTTGATTGTCATTACAAGGAGACATTCTATACAACAATATTACTCCATGCAGTGGTCTTTTCACCGACAGCAAAGTCAATAATGACTTCTTCTGTTGACAAACAAACCACATTGGACTAAAATATAAAGTCTGATAAAATATGGCAGCAAGCAATCACATCAACAAGTAGTTGCCGATGAACAAAACACCGGCTTCTATTGGAGGAATTCAGGGTGTCCCATATGTGACCCTTCAATTCCTCCAATAGAAGGAAAGTGTTTTGTTCACACTTTAAAAAAGGGTGAACAAAATTGTATCTCCCGCCGATCAAACAAAGAATCAACACGGATATATTTATATTTATTGAGTTGTCGCAGCCTTTTTCATTTTAGGATACTTCACCGGGATATGTGAGTGAGATAACGCATGATATCAGCATCCCATATGTAAGTCGAATATCTTATTTTATTATGTCATCTCATCTTTTTGTATAGTTATCATCAACTCAACTGTTAGGACTCAGAACTTTGACCTATTATAAGTAGATTACAGATATTTCCACCAAAAACTTCCAAACTCCAGTGCAATGGACCGGGTATTTACGCCTTAAGCTCCGTATAAATCAAAATAATTAGTACAAATAGTGCGTATTAAAATAAAATAAAATGATTAGTACAGACAATCCATTACTTTTCTCATTGATAACGAATTATGACGTAGTCTTTATATAATAAGATTATAAGAGTATCTTGAAATGTTTATGGTTTCACTAAAAATTTGTGAACCAATTTCACTATTAATATAAAGACTCTTAGCCGATAGGATGCTCTGATTTTAGCCCAATTGATCTAGTGGCATTCTCCGTAACGACTAAATGTTTTTAGTCGAATGAGCTTTGGTGATGCTCTAATAAAATAGTATAATATTTGTAAAGGAGTTTAACATTTGAGTTAGTTGTACTGTCATTCGTATGCACTTTGTTTTCCTTTGTTAACAATTGTATTTGTTGCGTTGTATTCTATTTTTCTGCTTCACTCTGCATTTCATTGAGGACATCACTATAAATATCCATGTACCCTGTTTCGGTTAATAATGAGATTGAATTTCATTTCTTCCCTCCTCCATTTATTTTGTCATGTTATTAGAGCTTCCCAAGCCAAACGGCATTTACATGTAAAACCCGACATCACTTTCTCTTCCACTTTCTCGAATCAAATTCTCAGATCTGATTCAGATCTATACTTCAAGTTAATCGATCTACTCTCCAGCCATCAGATCAAGCTTTTTCTATGGCAAATGAAGATTCTCCTCAACCAGGATCAGATTCAGCAACATCTCAAAATACCATCACAGATTAAAACTCCAGAACTCTAGAAGAATCTCTGAAACTAATCATCAAACCACAAACTCAATTGGTAACGGTGACTCTAGATGAAAGCAATTACTTGCTGTGGAAGTTTCAAGTTGAAATGGCTATCAAAGGATACGGACTACAAAGATTTATTGATTCAACAATGCAAGCCCCCTCACCACTCATTACTGATAAAGGTGGACAGATTTGCTCGAACACGGAATTCGTGATACATCAGAGACAAGATAGCTTACTGTGCTCATGGTTGCTATCCTCTATCAGCACCAATCTTCTTTCTCAGGTAGTCGGTTGCAAAACTTCTTTAGATGTCTGGAATGTTATTCATCAGAACTTTCACCCACAAACTGCTGCCAGAGTTATGAGTTATAAACGACAATTGCAGTCTATTAAAAAAGGCAAGCTAAGTATTAGAGAATATCTGAACAAGATCAAGAATATATGTGACATGGTAGAATTGTAGATCTTCTTTCACGGCATCGTACGCGATCAACGTGTCGAAGATAGCTAAAGTCCGGTATCTTTGTGATCAACGGATTTGAGCGTTTGGTATCATTAATTCATCGATTCATATTGCTTCATCGAATCATTTTTCGATTTGATTGACATGAAATCTTCATTTCGTCGTCAAGTGTTATTACCGCTGCGTCATTTGGTATCAGAGCTAGAACGCAAGGAGTTTGCGTAGATTTTTGGAGTTGTGCGAGATTTACATCATTTGGAGAAGTGGGTTCTCGAGATTTTGAAGAGATTTGTTCGTTTGGTGATTTTTGAAGATTTCAACAAGTGGGTAGTTTTGATTTGAAGATTTTTAGATCGAAGTGAAGTTTTTGTTGGAATTTGTTGAAGAGTGATCATGCCTCCGTGAAGAGCTAACCGTTATCGTAACATTGATGCTTTGTATGGGAGAGAAGAGGCCGATGAGATGGAGCAAAGAATTAACGAAAACTTTAATGAGAAGCTTAATGAAGGGATTGGTCGATTAGAGAGGATGATGTTGGAGATGAATCAAAATCAGAGAAGGGTTTCACCTGAATCGAGCCATGGAAGAAGTAGAGTTTCACCACATTCAAATCGAGAGAGAAGTGTTGATAGTGGTCATAGAAGCGTGGATCGAGATTGTGATAGAAATGTTGATGACCGAAGTCGTGATAGAAATGTGAATAATCGTGATCGGAGAAATGGTGGTAGTAGAGATGTTGGTGGTCATGATCGACATCGATATGCATCAGATTTTGAAGAGGAGTTTGATGGTGATAGTGTTCATGGACGAGGACGAGGTCAAGGAAGAAATCATTCAGAGTATGATCACAAATGAGAATCCGGGATGAAAACTGAAATACCGGAATTCAAGGGAGGTATGCAGGCCGAGGAATTTCTTGACTGGCTAGCTTATGTTGAGGAAATTTTTGACTTCAAGGAGGTTCCGGAAGATCGTAAAGTAAAGTTGGTTGCTACTAGGTTGAGGGGGAGAGCTATGGCGTGGTGGCAACAAACCAAACTTACTAGAGAGTGGATGGGGAAGTCAAAGATTGTTGTTTGGGAGAAGATGAAGAAATTGATGAAGGCTACTTTCTTGCCATACAATTATCAATCACTAATGTATCAGAGATTACAGAACCTGAGGCAAGGGACGAAGACTGTTGCTGATTATGCTGATGAGTTCTACCAGTTGATTGCTCGAAATGACATTATGGAGACAAGAAAAACAATTGACCGCTAGGTTTGTTGGTGGACTTAGAACACAGATCCAGGATATGGTGAACATGTTCGACCCTAGATCCGTGGCAGAAGCACATCAAAAGGCGTTGGCTTGGGAGAAACAAGGTAGACGTGGGGGAGGTGTGTTTCCAAGTTTTACGGGGCAGAACAAAGGAGCGGGTAGTAGTTCTAATGTTCCTAAAGCATCGAGTAAGCCGGTTGTTCATGAAGTGGCTAAACCAAAAGTCAACACAAATTTCAAATGCTATAATTGCCAGGAAGTGGGTCATAAAAGCAACGAATGTCCGAAACCGAAGAAGAGAACTATGATTGTTGAAGTGGAAGATGAGGATGTAGAAGAAGATCTCAATTCACACCGTGATGAGGAGGAAGAAGAGGTGTCGGAAGACGAGGGATGTAATCTGATGCTACGGAGATCTTGTTTAACCCCGAAGTAGGAAGAGGAGTCGAGTTGGTTGAGGAGTAACATTTTTCAGTCAACGTGCACTATTTTGGGGAAGGTCTGTAAATTTGTCATTGACGCTGGGAGTTGTGATAATATCATTTCAATGGAAGCTATGAAGAAGTTGAAGTTGAAAACGGAGAAACATCCCAGTCCTTATAAACTTGCTTGGTTAAGGAAAGGAGGAGAAGTGAAAGTAGAAAGGCGAGCTCATGTTCCATTTTCTATTGGGAAGAAATACAAAGATGAGATTTGGTGTGACGTGGTTGACATGGATGTTTGCCATTTGCTGTTGGGAAGGCCGTGGCAGTACGATCGGGAGGTACAACATAATGGTCGAACAAATAGCTACAGTTTCTTATTCGAAGGCACGAAAATCACTTTAGTTCCGAAGAAGCGACAACAGAATGAGAACAAGCTAGAGGAGATTGAGGAATTAAAGACTTTGTTGTCCCTGAAGGAATTCGTGGAAGAGGTAGATGAGAGCCCTGAAGTTTTTATGTTAATTGGGCATGAAATTAGTGAAGTTACTGAAGTTCTAGAGGAAGTGAAGCTAGTTTTGGAGGAATTCAAAGATGTGTTTCCAGAGGAGTTGCCGAAAGAGTTACCACCGCTTAGAGACATACAGCATCAGATTGACTTGATGCCAGGTGCTGCATTGCCTCATAGACCGCACTATCAGATGAGTCCAAAAGAACACGAGGAGTTGAGAAAACAAGTGGAGGAATTACTAGAACAAGGGCGTGTTCAGGAGAGTTTGAGTCCTTGTGCAGTGCCAGCTTTGTTGGTGCCGAAGAAGGATGGAACGTGGAGAATGTGCACAGATAGTAGAGCATTGAATAAGATTACAGTGAGATATCGATTTCCTATGCCGAGACTGGATGATCTGTTGGATCAGTTGAGCGGTGCTGTTGTGTTTTCGAAGATTGACTTGAAAAGTGGATACCATCAGATTCGTATTAGACTGGGTGATGAGTGGAAGACTGCTTTTAAAACTCGGGAGGGTCTGTACGAATGGTTGGTGATGCCGTTTGGCTTATCAAATGCTCCGAGTACATTCATGAGAGTCATGAACCAGATTTTTCGACCATTTATCGGGAAGTTCGTAGTGGTATATTTTGATGACATCTTGATCTACAGTGGAAGCACTGAAGAACACCTACAGCATTTGCAGGAAGTGTTGTTGGTTTTACGACGTGAGGAATTTTATGCTGCAACGAAGAAGTGTACCTTCTTGACTACAAGTATTCTATTCTTGGGCTATATTGTGTCGAAGGATGGTATTCAAGTTGATCAGAGTAAAGTTGAAGCTATTCATATTGGCCATAGCCTAAGACGATAACAGAAGTGAGGAGTTTTCATGGTTTAGCATCATTCTACCGAAGATTCATTCCACTCTTCAGTAGCGTGATGGCACCAGTTACGGAATGTATGAAAGGGAAGAAGTTTGTTTGGACTGAAGAGGCTGATTCTGCTTTTCAGAGAATCAAGACACTCTTAACCACAATGCCCATTTTTAGATACCCGGACTTTCAGTTACTCTTTGAGCTACATACTGACGCATCCAAGGTTGGAATTGGGGGAACGTTGAGTCAAAGGGGTCATCCTATTGCCTATTTTAGTGAGAAACTGACGGGAGCTAAAACGAGATACAGTACTTATGACTTAGAATTCTATGCTATAGTCCAAGCCATAAAGCATTGGAGACATTATCTATTTCATAAAGAATTTGTGCTATACACTGACCATGAAGCTTTGAAACATTTGCAGGGGCAAGATAAAATTTCAGCAAGGCATGCTTCGTGGGTTGCTTATTTACAACAGTTTACTTTCATGGTGAAGCACAAATCAGGAATTACTAACCGAGTTGCCGATGCATTGAGCCGTAGAAATCATTTGCTGACAACTATGCGAGTGGAAGTAGTGGGATTTGATTTGTTGCCAGAGTTGCTTATTTCAGATTCATATTTTGTGAAAGTGCTGGAACAGATGCAGGAAGGGAGTTCTGATGATTTTGTGATGAAAGATGGATTCTTGTTCAAAGGAAACCGATTGTGTATTCCGGATTGTAGCTTGAGGTTGAAGATTGTCAAAGAACTGCATGAAGAGGGTCACGTGGGCAGAGATCGTACATTGCAGTTGATTTCGCAATCATATTTTTGGCCTTCTATGAGAAAAGAAGTTGAAAGATTTGTGGAGAGATGTCATATTTGTCAAATTTCAAAAGGGACAGCGACGAATGCGGGATTGTATATGCCATTACCCGTGCCTACTAAACCATGGGTTGATATCAGCATGGATTTTGTTTTGGGTTTGCCTAGAACTCAACGGGGAAATGATTCTATATATGTTATGGTAGACCATTTCTCGAAGATGGCACATTTCATTGCTTGTAAGAAAACAACAGACGCAGTTCATGTGGCACAGTTATTCTTTAAAGAAATCTATCGTTTACATAGGTTACCCGAATCTATTACTTCGGGCCGAGATACTCGATTTCTGAGTCATTTTTGGCTAAGTTTGTGGAAGATGGTGGGAACGAAGCTGAACTTTAGTAGTGCATATCATCCTCAAACAGATGGGCAAACGGAAGTGGTGAATAGATCGTTGGGAAACTTGTTGCGATGTCTTGTACAAGACAATTTGAAGAGTTGGGACTTAAAGTTGTGTCAGGCAGAGTTTGCTCATAATCATGCTGTTAACCGAAGCACTGGTTACAATCCATTTCAGATTGTATATTCAAGCTTGCCAAAGGGGACGTTGGATTTAGCGATAGTACCACAACCGAAGGGAACAGTTAAGCGAGTTGCTGATTTTGTTGAGGGATTGACAGAATGCCGTAGAATCGTTCAGGAGCGTTTGGAGAAGACAAATGAGAAGTATAAACGAGCTGCAGATAAGAAGAGAAGAAGTGTGGAATTCAACGAGGGTTATTAGGTGTATGCTGTGTTAACGAAGAATCGTTTTCCAGTGGGTGCTTATAACAAGTTGAAAGCCCGAAAGATTTGTCCAGTAGAAATTATAAAACGGATCAACGAAAATGCTTATAAGTTGAAGCTGCCAGAGGATGTGTATACTTATGACGTGTTTAACATTAAACATCTTATACCCTATTATGGAGATGAACAACCCAATGGGGAAGAACTTTTAAATTCGGGGATGAATTTTTCTCAACTTGGGGAGGATGATACAGCACATACACATACCTTATGCCGCAATTGCGAAGACAAAGTCGAGCGACTTAATTCCAACGACCTAAATCCGCGTTTTCGCGACCTAACTTCCTCCGAGACATCATCCCCGCGACCTAATTACACATCGCTACGATCTAAGGATTTCCGACCTAAGCCCATGTCGCTGCTTTCCGACCTAAGACCCCATGTCGCTGAAGCTTCCCGACCTAAAACCTATGTCGCCAATAATGTTCCGACCTAAATCTTATGTCGCTGCTGATTTTAGGTCGCGAGAAGATTCTTTAGGTCGTAATGCTCTGAATCGATCGAAGTTTTAGGTTGCGAACGATCTATCGTTAAGTCGTTCATCGTCTTAAGTCGCTGAAGTTCTGAGGCCGAAGATTTTAGGTCGCGAACGACCTATCGTTAAGTCGTTCATCGTCTTAAGTCGCTGAAGTTCTAAGGCCGAAGATTTTAGGTCGCGAAGTTGTTCTTAAGTCGTTACTTTTTTAGGTCGAAATTGTTAGGTCGTTCACGACCTATGAGTTGTGTTGTAAGCCTATAAATAGGCGAGTTATGTCATTTGTAAAATGTTGTTGAATTTTGAATAAAATTTGGTTTGTGCTTTGTGCCTCCATTTTTAAATCGGTAGTTGAGTGTTATCTCCTATCTCCACTTTCGGCATTCGAGTGCGCTCGAATCAACGAACGTTGAAGCCAATTCACGGAATCAAGTGCGCTTGATCAACGTCGAAGAATTGTAGATCTTCTTTCACGGCATCGTGCGCGATCAACGTGTCGAAGATAGCTAAAGTCCGGTATCTTTGTGATCAACGGATTTGAGCGTTTGGTATCATTAATTCATCGATTCATATTGCTTCATCGAATCGTTTTTCGATTTGATTGACACGAAATCTTCATTTCGTCGTCAAGTGTTATTACCGCTGCGTCATCAGGTCGTAAAGTAGATGAAACTGAACATGTATTAACAATTCTCAATGGCCTAGATGATAACTTTGAAGCAATAGTAGCAGTAATAACATCAAGAGAAACTACACCTTCAGTGCAGTATGTTACATCTATATTATTAGTGCATGAAGGCAGACTGGAACAGAAACAAGCATCTACACAAGAATTTTCTATCAATTATGCAGCAACATCATCAGGAAATAGAGGCAGTTACAGATCAGAACAGAATGTGAACAATGGAAGAAATAACCAAGCAGGAAGAGGAGTGCAATCATATGGACGAGGTGGAATGTATGGTAGAGGAAGAGGAAGAGGTAGAAATAATAATAATCGGCCTAAATGCCAAATTTGTGAGAGAATAGGGCATACTGCCCTTAGATGCTATTTCAGGTTTGATTCAAACTACACGAGCAATCAGCAGAATTCACCTAATCAGAATATCACAAAGACCTATCCATATAGCATAAATCTAAGCCAGGGACAGCATGAAGACCAGACTGCAAATGCTGACACACAAGTGACACTAGCTAAGGATGCAGACATTCAAGATGAAGCCTGGTTTCCAGACTCAGGAGCTACACATCACGTTACTAGCAATCTTTAGAACTTGAATCTTGGTGGATCTGCTTATAAAGGTAATAATTCAATTCATATGGGAAACGGCACACCACTCAACATTACACACATAGGACATGCCAACTTTGAATTAGCTAGAAGAAACAAGACACTGCTGCTTAAAAATCTCTTGAGAGTACCTCAAATAAAAAAGAATCTAATAAGTGTGTCACAATTTGCATATGATAATCAAGTGTACTTTGAATTTCATCATGACATATGTCTAGTCAAAGATAACCGAAGTGGAGATATATTATTGCAGGGAAAGCTGCATGATGGGCTGTATCGATTCAATCTTAAGACTGATGAAGGTATTAATGGTAGAGTAGTGTGTTGTAATAATGTAACTAATAAAGTTGAAGATGAATATGAGATTTGGCACAGGAAACTTGGTCATCCAAATACAAGTGTAATGAAACTTGTTTTGAATAAAGAGAATCTACTGCATTTAATTTATGTAACACCACAGTTGTGCACTCAATGTCAATTAGGGAAAAGCCATAAATTACCATTTAAATCATCTCAAACTGAATATACTGAGCCACTACAGCTGGTTGAATGTGATATATGGGGCCCTGCACCAGAAAATTCAAATTATGGATATAAGTACTACATTACTTTTGTAGATGCACACACGAGATACACCTGGATTTATTTTTTGAAGCTTAAATCTGAAACAAGTGAAGTAGTAAAGCAATTTGTCATACAATCTGAAAGACAATTTGAGAAGAAACTGAAACTGTTTCAAACTGATGGTGGCATGGAGTTTAAACCTCTCAAAGATCTTTTCAACTCCAGAGGAATAATTCATAGATAACCTGCCCACATACTTCACAGCAGAATGGAATTGTTGAGAGGAAGCATAGACACATCGTGGAGATGGGTTTGACACTTCTTGCTCAAGGGAAATTGCCACTGAAATTCTGGCCTGAAGCATTCTCTACAGCAGTTTATTTGATTAATATGTTGCCCACCAAGATTCTGAAAGACAAAAGTCCATGTGAAACTCTATATGGTGTCAAACCAGATTATGCTAGATTAAAAGTATTTGGGTGCTTGTGCTTTCCATTACTAAGGCCATACAATCGACATAAACTCGACTTTAGATCTTCTGAATGCACTTTTATTGGATATGGAGTGAACCAGAAAGGGTACAAATGCTTAACTAATGAAGGAAAAATTATAGTGTCCAGACATGTACTATTTAATGAGAGGGTATTTCCATTTGCAAACAAAGAAATAAAGAACACTGACAAGATTCTGAACTCACAAAGAACAGTGCCACCTATACCCTTATTTACAGATGAAGAAAGTAGATTGTCCTTCTTAGTAAAAGATGGAAACAATACATTAAATGAATATCAACAGAATTCAACAGCCAACGGTAGTAGTGAGAGTAGTAGTTCAGTTCACAGCTACACTGAAGCCATCAACGAAGAATTGAGTGATGGACATGATTCACCATCACCAAACAATACAACCAGTCAAATCCCAGAACAGTCTCCATGCACTACACATATAACGTCTCCAGCAAACACACAAGAACAACACCAAGGACATCATATGGTGACAAGAGCTAAAGCAGGGATATTCAAGCCAAAGATATACACAATCCAAAGTGTCATAGAAGAACCAACAAGCTATGAGCAAGCTGTGAAACACAGAGAATGGAGAAAGGCTATGGAAGAGGAATACAGAGCTTTAATGAACAATAATACCTGGAGCTTAGCCATTTTACCCAGAAATAAAACTGCCATAGGGAGCAAGTGGACTTACAAATTGAAGTATAATGCAGATGGCA
This sequence comes from Allium fistulosum, assembly GCA_030737815.1. Lineage (NCBI taxonomy): Eukaryota > Viridiplantae > Streptophyta > Magnoliopsida > Asparagales > Amaryllidaceae > Allium > Allium fistulosum. The sequence goes on along the minus strand of CM060908.1, from coordinate 862,458,289 downwards.
CAATAGCAAAGTATAAAGGACGACTCGTAGCTAAAGGATACACTCAAGAACCGGGATTCGATTTCAAGGAAACCTTTTCACCTGTAATAAAACCAACTACCATTAGAGTAATGCTCACAATTGCATTGTATAACAACTGGTCAGTGAAACAATTGGATGTGCACAATGCTTTTCTAAATGGAGACTTGGAAGAGGAAGTATACATGGTGCAACCTTTGGGGTTTGAGGACAATAGCAAGCAGCAAATGGTGTGCAAACTTCACAAGGCTTTATATGGTTTAAAACAGGCGCCAAGAGTTTGGTTTGAGAAACTAAAAGGCACATTAATGAAGTTAGGTTTCAATCCTCTTTGATCTGACAATTCCCTGTTTATCAAAAGGACCAGCACGTATACACTGTATGTATTAGTTTATGTGGATGATTTTATCATAACTGGAAGTTGTAATGCTGAAATTAGCAAGTTGATTACTTACTTAAATGATCAATTCAAGCTAAAGGACCTGGGACAATTAAATTTCTTCTTGGGAATAGAAGTGAGAAGACCAGAGAAAGGAACCCTACATCTCAGTCAAACTAGTTATATTCGATCTGTTCTTAAAAGAGCTTGCATGGAAAATGCTAAGCCATCACCTACACCCATGACTAGCAGCCTCCAACTATCTAAAACCACTGGTGATCCAATGAACAACCCACAGCTCTACAGAAGTATCGTAGGAGCCTTGCAATACATTACAATCACAAGACCTGAGATAGCCTTCAGCATGAACAAGGTCTGCCAGTTTATGCAGTCTCCATCAGTTGTTCATTGGAAGGCAGTTAAGAGAATACTTCGATATCTTGCTGGAACCTTAAACTATGGGTTAAAACTTCTTGTCAGCAACGATCTGAAAATAAGTGCATTTGCTGATGCAGATTGGGGTGCTGATAGGGATGATAGAAAGTCAGTCAGTGGTCATTGTGTGTATCTTGGAAGAAACATAGTGTCTTGGTGTTCGAAGAAGCAATCCACTGTCTCTAGATCGAGCACCGAAGCTGAATATCGAAGCGTAGCAGGAGTTGTGGCAGAGATTCTGTGGCTTAAGTCACTGCTGAGTGAAATACTATGTACAAATGTTGATGCAGCAACTGTATGGTGTGATAATGCAAGTGCTGTTATGCTTGCAGCAAATCCCATCTTACATTCAAGAACCAAGCACATTGAACTTGATCTTTATTTTGTAAGAAAACAAGTTGCAAAAGGAGATATTTGTGTAAATCACATTCCTGCACTATATCAACGGGCTGATATACTTACCAAAGCATTGTCTCAGACTAACTTTGTAAGATTGAGAAAAGAATTAAATGTCGAAGAAGAAACCAGCAAAGAAGTAAAGATGGAAAGAAACCAGATGAGAGGAGGAGTTCAAATTGAGGGAAGGAGTTAGTTGTACTGTCATTCGTATGCACTTTGTTTTCCTGTGTTAACAATTGTATTTGTTGCGTTGTATTCTATTTTTCTCCTTCACTTTGCATTTCATTGAGGACATCACTATAAATATCCATGTACCCTGTTTCTGTCAATAATGAGATTGAATTTCATTTCTTCCCTCCTCCATTTATTTTGTCAATTTGTGAGTTGTGAACTACGTAAAGAATTTTAATATAAGGTATTATGGTTTAATACATGTTAAATATTGTTGTAGTAATTGTTATCTCTTACTTATTTAACTTAACAACAGCTCCTATAGCAAAAATGCTATACATGGCAGGGTTGATTTAAAAAATAATAATATTATAGCTGTAACTTAAAATACTAATCATATTACTAAACAACTTTTGTTCAATCTGTTAAACTTAGCTTATTGTTTATTAACTGTTCCAGTACAAACTAATTTAATTACATTTGTTTACAAATTAGATCTAGGGTTCTATCAATATTCTCTACAACGTGATGAATGATATAGCATGTGTGATGCAAGCGTATTAAAAAAACCGAACAAAATATTTGCAATGGAAAAATCAAATTGTTACATGTAGGCGTAGGTTGTTTTTAATACGGAAAAATCTAATTGTTACATAGGCTTCTGATAGCTCTAGTTTAGGTATGGATTTTTTTTGGATAGCACATATAGCCCTTGTGCAATATTGAATAGTTTATCAACTACCGATATGCAGTATTTAGCTAAAAAAAATCTGGATTTTTTTGATGATATTCAAATAAACACCGACTATTTTAAGAATAAGGAATTATAACGCGTTATAATACTTGGATTATGATGTATATTAGTTGAAATGTTAGAGCTTTGCATGATTTAGGTAAGTGTTAGAGGAATTAAGGGTTTTCATAATTAATTATCCAATGGTTAAAAAAAAAATTAATTCGTAAAAATGTTACATAAAACCAACTTTATCAAAATTGTTTATGGACCGACTAAAAGTCACATAAATTGATCATGCAAGTTAGATTTTCAATAACGTTAAATATTCGAATTACGCAAAAACAGATCATCGAAAATACTAATTTAACCATTCAGAACAGTCGTTACGTTGATTGGTTATGCTAAAATATCTTGTTTATTTTATAGAAATGAAATTGTATTTCTAAACATTTTTTTAGAAACGTAGAATGAATAAGAAAAAAATACAAAATTAATATATCATCGCTAGCCGACAACATGTCGAGTATACAGACAGAAACTATGGGGATTTTTTCTCATTCTCCCAGCTTTCGACCATTTTCACGAACGAAAAATATGAAATCCTTCGCTCGCCCCCCCCCCCAAACCGCCGTCGCCTCCCGTCGACTTCACCTTAGCTGCCACAACTCGCCGGAATCACCGATCTCTCCAATTTCATATTAATTTAGGTAAAATTTTAACCATAATTTCAGATTTGGGGCTAATTGGTACGATTATGGGTTTAAAATTGATGATTATTGCGTATTAGTTGGTGATAATAGTGTATTACTTGATTTGGGGATATTAATTAGTGTTAAATTAGGGTTGATTTGAAATCCGAAAATTAGTGTATAATTATTGATTAATATGTATGTTGATTAGTGTACGTGATTGTTTGTTATGGTTTATAATAATTTTAGGGTTAATATGTATGGTTGAATAGTGAATATGTTAAATATAAATCTTATGGTTAAACATAATTAATTTATTTTAATTAATTAGTGCGTGTTAATTAAAAGCATCAGTGATAAGTATAAAATAAAGTTATTTTTAATGGTTAATTATTTTTACTAATTAATTAATTAGTGCGTCTTTTTGCAAACTTCAAATTTTAGTTTACAAAATAGTTAAACTAAAAATTAAATAGTTAAATGAATTATAAAATATGTTTATTTCAAATTTAGTTAATAAAATATTTAAATAGTTGAATGAATTATAAAATATGGTTTAAAATTTAATTTCTAGTTACTAAAATAGTAATTTGTGTATTTTTGGAAGTAGTTTTAAATAATAATTTTCTTTTGTAACAAATATTCTACAAAAGTCGATTTGCAAAAATTAAGAAATGAACCGCCCGTTTTCACTTCGTGGAAGTCCCCGGCAGAGGAAAGGGTTGTAGGTGATGGCGCGTTCTGCTTCTTAGGGCGTAGAAATCGTTCAGGTCGTCCATCAAAGCTGGTATAGATGATGAAAGGTGCGCCGCTTGATTGAACCGGGACCTATTTTCAAAACCTAATAGGCGGCAAGCAAAGCTGAAAGATTGAAAATAAGTGTTAAATATTATTTTACAACATAGTTAAATTAAAATTTTAAATAGTTAAATGAATTATAAAATATGTTTTAAAATTTCAAATTTAGTTAATAAAATATTTAAATAGTTGAATGAATTATAAAATATGCTTTAAAATTTAATTTGTAGTTATTAAAATAGTATTTTGTGTAGTTTTGAAAGTAGTTTTAAATAATAGATTTCTTTTGAAACAAATATTCTACTAAAGTCGATTTATAAAAATTAAGAAATGAATATAATGTTTATTTGAAAATAAGCATTAGAAATTATTCTAACAAAATAGTTAAATTAAAATTTTAAATAGTTAAATGAATTATAAAATATGTTTTAAAATTTCAAATTTAGTTAATAAAATATTTAAATAGTTGAGTGAATTATAAAATATGCTTTAAAATTTAATTTGTAGTTATTAAAATAGTATTTTGTGTAGTTTTGAAATTAGTTTAAATAATAAATTTCCTTTGAAACAAATATTCTACTAAAATCGATTTATAAAAATTAAGACATGAATATAATGTTTATTTGAAAATAAGCATTAGATATTATTCTAACAAAATAGTTAAATTAAAAATTTAAATAGTTGAATGAATTATAAAATATGTTTTAAAATTTCAAATTTAGTTAATAAAAAATTTAAATAGTTGAATGAATTATATAATATGGTTTAAAAGCTTAATTTGTAGTTATTAAAATAGTAATTTGTGTATTATTAATAATTTTAAATTTGAAAATATGTGGCTTTTGGAATCTAACTTTATAAATTTAATTAATGGTAAATGGCTTTCTTTGAGCTTCCATAATATTAGAAATAAGGAAAATTCTGCAAAATCTTTTGTTTCAAAACTTAGGGATCTTAGGATTTTTCTTAAAAATTGGAACAAAAATGTTTTTGGTAATATAAAAATCAAAAAAGATAATATTCTCAATGAAATGCTCAAAATTAATAAGATAGAAGAATCTAGACAATTAAATTTAAGTGAACGTAATGTACTTGCTAATTTAAAAGATGAATTAAATTCTATTTTAGAGAAAGAGGAGGTTATGTGGAAGCAAAGATCCAGAATCCAATGGATTAATGAAGGAGACAATAATACTAAATTTTTTCATAACATAGCTAATGGTAGAAAATGTAGTAATTCAATTAACTCAATTTTTATTAATAATGAAGAGTTAGTTGACCAAAGTGATCTAAATAAGGCTTTTACAGAATATTATAAGGATATTTTTGGTACTAAAATCAAACGTAGAATCAATGTTAGATGGAAAGATCTATATCCTTCCGATTCTATTGTTGATTTATCTGAGCTAGATGATCCTTTTACGGTTGAGGAAATAAAAAAAGCTATTAATGATTTGCCTTGTGATAAATCCTCGGGTCCTGACGGGTTTCCAATTTTATTTTATAAAATGTTTTGGGACGTTTTAAAATTGGATTTAGTCAATATGTTTAATGACTTTTATAATTGTAAGTTGCAATTAGGGAGATTTAATTATGCTAATGTTATTTTGCTACATAAAAAAGTAGGAGCTAAAAACTTAAAAGATTTCAAACCAATATCCTTGATTAACTGTTCAGTCAAAATCATTTCCAAAGTTCTCGCGAATAGGCTTAGTTTTAGAATAAATGACCTTATTGACTGTTCACAATCGGCCTTTATTAGAGGGAGAAATATCACAGATGAAGTTGCCATTTTCCAAGAATATATCAATCACTGTTGTAAGAATAACATAACTTGTGCTATTTTAAAATTGGATTTTGCTAAAGCTTTTGATTCGGTAGATTGGGATTTTCTAGTAGACATCTTTCATGCTAGAGGTTTTGGTCCTAAGTGGATCAGTTGGATTAAGAATTTGCTTAAAACAGGTAACTCTAGTATTATGGTTAACGGTATATTAGGCAATAAAATTCAATCTAAGAGAGGGTTAAGGCAAGGGGATCCTTTATCTCCTTTATTATTCAACTTGGCTGCTGATGTTTTTGCTAGGATTATTAAAAGAGATGTGGGTAAGGGGGTTCTAGGACAAGTAGGCAATGACATTTCGCATAATGGTATTTCGATACTCCAATTTTCTGATGATACTCTGCTTTTCTCTTCCCATTTACCTAGACACATTATCACTCTTAAGTTTATCTTATACAGTTTCGAACTTCTATCAGGTTTAAAAATTAATTTCGACAAAGGTTCTGTTTTAGTTTTAAATGATTTTGAAAAAGTTGAAAATTTAGTTGCTAATACTTTAAATTGCAAAACTATGGGCTTTTCTTTTGATTATTTAGGTTTTGTAATTAGACCTACCAAACTCAATCATGATGATTGGCTCATAATTATTGATAAAATTAAAAACAAACTCTCTAACTGGAATGGTAGATTTTTATCTAGAGCAGGTAGACTTATCTTAATAAATTCAGTTTTATCAGCCCTTCCGATTTATTGGATGTCAATGCATCTATTCCCAGATTGGGTTATTGACAAAATTGATAAAATTAGAAAAGATTTTTTATGGAGTGGGGAAAATCATAATAATAGTATAAAATGTTTAGTTAATTGGGAAACTGTTTGTAAAGCTAAAAATTAAGGTGGCCTAGGAGTTATTAATTTGCGTAATATGAATTTATCTTTATTAGGTAAATGGTTATGGAAATTTAAGGATAAAAACGATAACGCTATTTGAAAAGAAATCATTTCTAAATATTACTATAATGGTAATAGTAATTTATATCAAATGGTTTCTCCTGTTATTCATAATATTTCTAGTTTTTGGAAAAACATTTTGAAATGTAATGAGATTTTTAACTTAGGTATTAATACGATAGTACACTCTGGTAATTGTACTTCTTTCTGGCATGACCGCTGGATTTCGGTCTTACCTCTTAAGTTGGAATTTAAAGAGCTTTACGATATCTGTAATTTTAAGTTTGCTCTAATAAATGAAGTTTACTCATCTGAAATTGATCCTCCTTGGAATTTTAGTTTTAATAGTATTTTAGAAGGATCAACCCTTAGGAAACTTTCCTTGCTTTATGCTAGATTAAATCTTTATAATATTGATAATGATAATGATACCATTAGTTGGGAATGGGATAAGTGTAAAAAATATACTTCTAATTCTTTTTACAGATTTATTAATTTTTTGGGTACAATTAATAACTCTTTTAAATTTATTTGAAAATCTAATGCTCCTCCTAAATCTAAAATACATATGTGGCTTATTTTGCATGGAAAACTTAATATAATAGAATTTTTAAAGAGAAAAAACATTCAAAATGATAACAAATGTTATTGTTGTAATTTGCATCTTGAAGACATTAAACACATTTACTATGATTGTATGTATTTGTATTATATTCTTAATAACTCTTAAAATTTTTAACTTTAATATAACTTCCAAAATTTCGAATTGTGATTTTTATTGGAATAATTTTAGATTTCGGTTCAATAAGAATAATAGATTCTTACTTGACACTTTATTCATTATTATTTGTTGGTATATTTGGTTTGAAAGAAATCAAAGAATTTTTAATAATAATAGTAGTAATATTAATAAATTGATTTTTATAACGTTTTCATTTTGTTTTAATTGGATTTCTAATCCCAAATATAAATTAGCTAATAATAATCTTTTTAAAGAGTATCTTAACAAGGTTAGTTATAATATAAATTCTTTCAAACAAAAAAATAATATATTTAATACCCACATTATTAGTACCAATATTATTTCAAACTTATATGAAGATTTCACCGTTAATCATAACTTACTTATGATTAAAGGTTTATAAGAATTTTTTGTAGCTTAGCTATACCTATGATATTTGTCATTATTTGTCATTATTGGTTCTAGTATACATGTAATTCAATCCTTTAATATTGGTCTAATTATCTTATAATACATATATATGTATATAATTTATTTAAATATACATATATATGTATTATTCTAATTTTTTCTTAGTAACATTTCAGATACATGTATGGGTTATAGGGTGTCAGATTCATCTTGCAGGTTCTCATGTCTTCAGATAGCTGGTTTTTGGATTATTGCGAGGTCATCAGAGGCGAGTCTTCCTCTCAGAGTCTCTTGCGGTTTTCTTCTCGGAGATCCAGTTGCATGGATTTTTCTTTTCTAGTTTTGTGACGCATTCGGTATCTTTGGGATTATCTTTAGTTTTTGGTACTTCTTACATCTCAATATCGGGTGGTGGCCATGCCGGAACTCGATATTGGGGTGAGATGGGTGGTGGCCATGCCAGAACTCATCTTAGGGGTACCTGTTTTTTTGTTTTTTCTTCGATAACTCGTTAATTGTTTTTGCTACCTGCCAGGCATATTGGCAGCGCCTTTTTTCATTGTGTTATATATAGTTACATGTGTGCTCTCCTCTATTTATAGAGGTTCACACATTTCTCTCAAAAAAATAGTAATTTGTTTATTTTTGGAAGTAGTTTTAAATAATGAATTTCTTTTGAAACAAATATTCTACTAAATCGATTTGTAAAAATTAATAAATGAATATAGTGTTTATTTGAAAATAAGCGTTAAATATTATTCTAACAAAATGGTTATATTAAAAATTTTAATAGTTAAGTGAATTATAAAATATGTTTTAAAATTTCAAATTTAGTTAATAAAATATTTAAATAGTTGAATGAATTATAAAGTATGGTTTAAAAATTAATTTGTAGTTATTAAAGTAGTAGTTTGTGTGTTTTTGGAAGTAGTTTTAAATAACAAACTTCTTTTGAAACAAATATTCTACTAAAATCAATTTGTCAAAATTTAGAAATGAATATAATGTTTAATCGAAAATAAGAGTTAAATATTATTCTAACAAATACAACAACAACAAATTAAAGTCCTTAGTCCCAAAGTTATGCGTACAAGAGAAAGAAGTGAATTGTTGTCGAAATTAAAGTCTTTAGTCCTAAAAGACTTTGATTTGTTTTGGGAAAAGCAACACAATACACCACTTAGATGCAAAGTTATGTGTACAAGAGAAAGAAGTGAAGTGTTATCGAAATTAAAGCCTTTAGTCCTAAAAGGCTTTAATTGGTTTTAGACAGAAATGAAGTGTTTTCGAAATTTCTAACATATATTTTTAAATTAGAAAAATGTTTGATTATTTTATCGACCGTACTTTGATGTATGAAGTCAAAACTGGTATGAAAGGTTCAATGAAGAAATATTTCTACAACGGTGTACACGAATTTATTAGAATCGCTAAATCTAATAATGGAAATGACGTAGAAATGCTTTGCCCTTGTAGTAAGTGCAAACTTTCGAAGCATTGAAAACGAGATATAGTATAGTACATTTGTGTCAAGATGGTTTTGTGTCAAATTATTACTTGTGGTATCGTCGTGGAGAACTTGTTGCACCTACACCTAATCCTGTAGTGTCAAAGGACGAGGTGAATAACGATTATGTTATGGCGAATCCAATAGAAGATATGGTGGAAGATGCAACATGATCAATATTCCCTACTATTCAAGCTGACGATGAGGACATAAATGTTGAAGAAGAACGGATTGTGAGAGCAAAAAGGATCTATGATTTATTGGATGCCGCAAAGAGGCCATTATGGGATGGTTGCAAAAGCGGAACCAAATTATCAGTAACTACTGAATACATTACTACGCAATCAAAATTCAACTTTACAGAAGCTGGATTTATAACCGTTGTACAAACTAGAAAACGACATATGTCACCTAATAATCTAATGTGTGATAGTCATTATGAAGTGAAAAAACTTATGTTCGCTTTTGGTCTGCCGTACCAAAAGATAGATACATGTATAAAAGGTTGCATGTTGTATTGGAAAGATGACATTAACCTTAGGAATTGCAAAATATGTAATGCGGAAAGATACAAACCAAGAAAAAAGAAAGGGAATGAAGTCTCATATAAGAGAATGCAATATTTGCCCATTACTCCTAGACTTCAAAGCTTATATGCATCTTCTGCTATGGAATGTCATATGCGATGACACGGTGTGAGAACATAAGAAGATGGAACTTTGACACATCCATCTGATGGAGAAGCATGAAAACCTTTCGATAAGACTTATCATGAGTTTGTTGCAGAGAGCCGGAATGTCAGACTTGGTTTATGTTCGGATGTATTTCACCATTCTCTCAATTTGGTAGTAAATATTCGTCTTTCCATATTATTGTTACACCTTATAATTTACCTCCTTGGATATGTATGAAAACTCCATATATGTGTCTCACTATTGTATTCCCTGGTCTTGATGATCCGACATAAGGAATCGATGTTTATTTAAAACCATTGATTGAAAAGTTGAAAATACTATGATATAAAGGAGTTGAAACATACGATATTTTGAAAATAGAATTTTTTTGTATGTTCCCTTCTTTATGATGTACTATTAGCGATTTTCCTACGTATGCAATGCTTTCAGGTTAGAGTACGGTCGGTCATCCAGCTTGTGCATGGAAGAAACATGAACATTTTCTTTATCACATGGGAAGAAAATTTCATGGTTTGATAGTCATCGGTGTTTTCTCCATGTTAATCATCCTTTTAGAAGAGATTAATTTTTACTTACAGCTAGTAGAGCAGAGACTAAGCGACCACCAATGATTTGGTCTAGCAAATAAATATATGAACTTATAAAGGAACATCCAAAGATACATGAAATTGGAGTATAGACTGAAATTCCAAGTAAATCGATAATTCATATTCGGTGCAAACAAAAAGTATATTTTGGGAGTTACCTTATTGGAAAGATCTCTTACCTCGACATAATATTGACGTGATGTATAACAAAAAAAACTTATTTGATAATCTGTTTAATACAATTTTGAAATGTAGGGAATAACCATGGACAGATCTGAATTCAAGACGTGATATTGAACAACTATATAAACATCCAGAACTTCATATAAAGCCTAATGACAGTAAAAAAAACCCAAAATATGCTATGAGCTAGACAACAAGCAAGTAAGCTTATGTTAAAGTGGATGGAAGGACTACGATGTCCTGATGGAATTTCTTCTAATCTCCGTAGATGTGTTGACTTTAAAAACAATAAATTGAGTGAGATGAAAAGTCATGATTGCCATGTCATAATGGAAAATTCATTACACGTGGTTTTCAAAGATCTGTTGCCCGTAAAATTTTAGAGTGTTATAACAGAATTAAGTTTGTTTTATAAAGAGCTTTGTTCGACTACATTAAAAGTCGAGCATACATGTAAACTTGAAAAGGATATCCCTATACTGCTCTGCAAATTGGAAAAAATATTTCCTCCAGGATTCTTTAATGTAATGGAGCATTTATATGTTCATCTTCCATCCGAAGCACTTCTTCGAGGTCCTATGTATGGATGGATGTATCCATTTTAGAGGTAATATTGAATATCTGTAATACTAATTTTAATTTAAAATTCAAATTTACATAAGTTAATTTAAATTTAATTAACTTTGTAATAGGTACTTGAATCTTCTCAAGAAAAAAGTTAGACAAAAAAACACGAGTTAAAGGTTCGATTTGCAAATCATATCTCAAAGAAGAAGCTTCTTTTTCTCTCATTATTTCAGTGACCATGTGAACTTATCACTTGTAAGTATCCCTCGTAATAATAAAGTCATTGAATAAGATTCTCCTCAAACAATGTTATCTATTTTAGACAACATGGCTGACCTGTTGGAAAATGTGTGGAAATATGGTTAGACGATAGAGGTTACCATGTAGCACACACATATGTTCTTCTTAATGATACTGAACTTGCACCATTTGTTAGGTGATATTAAATTCATATTTATTTCAACTATACTTACATATTATAATGGAATATATTATATATATTTGTAGTATTTACGAGTCATAATATCAACGTGGCGATCTCGGTAAAGAATTTGCTAATTGATTTTCGAACTACGTTTATGATCCAAGAAATTGTGTCGTTGATGAAGGATTGAAACATATTGCATTAGGACCACAAAGAAATGTCAAGACTTATTCAATATTCCTCATTAATAGATTTAAATTCAAGACCAAGGAATATGGTGCTGAAAATTTAACCTAGAACATCGATGTATTTGTCAAAGATAGTGATGATCCAGATGAGCATATAAAAGATTTTTATGTTGTCTTAACACGGGTTTTAGAATTGACATATTTTATAAGACCCATAGAAAAGGTTTTTTTATTCAAATGCAATTGGTTCGATAATGTTCCTGGTTCTGGAATCAATGTGTATGGGTTGCGGAGTCATGGATCTTAAGGCTAATTAAACACTGGAGGATGAGTGAGTAGTGCTTTCTAATTTTTATGAATCTTTTTAAAATTCTTTCAAGATTATTATTAATCAACACAGAATAAAAAATCACACACGCAAACACAGAAAGGTATAAATGCAGTAAAGTAAAAAGTAGAGAATTAGAGAAATCACATCAGAGATTTTTATATTGGTTCGAAGTTATCCTACCTCTTGTCTCGTACAATTGCTTGTACAGATTTCTTTTCAAATGCCAGTCTTTAAATAGGAAGAAGGCAAACCCAATAAAATCTCGATTTCAAGGCTACGAGACACACCCTCCTGAATTTTCGGGCTCAGGGTATACCCACTTGATTTGGACGGGCTACAGGCACACCCACTTAGATTTCCGAGCTATCAAGCACACCCAATTGATTTGAACGGACTACAATCACACCAAGCAAAACAACTAAAGTTTGATGGTTTTTCCAAAGACAATTTCTTGATCTTGGTTACTATAAATCCTATAGTCTTTGGACAACACTTTGATCGTTGATTAAGAGAAAGAGATGATTGAAATCAGAAAGTAAATAGTAAAGAATCAATACAATAAAGATTGAATTGATTCTGGTTGAATTTGAGAAGATTTGAATAAATTTTCATTAGAAATTTTGGTAGAGTAAGAGACAAAAGATAATAAGAAAGTAGTAGTTAAAAATTCGTTTGAAACCCCCTATATATAGAGAACAAACAGAAATGTCCATTCGCAAAGAGTTACGACGAATAGACACTTCATTTCAAAATTTGAATTTGAAAATTGCAGCATGTATGTTGACATATCATCTGCCTATATGTCTACATAGGCTAGTGTATTTTGAAAACTTGTTTATTTTAAAATGTTTTGAAAATCTTATGCTTTGTAAAATATTTTGATACAATGTAAAATAATTTAAACATAGTTTATAAACATTTCAAAATTTAAAAACTTTTAAATATATTTTAAAAGTATACTTTGTTTTAAAAAATATACTTTCTTTTTAAAAATAAAGAGTAAGAAAATGAGAAGATAGAGATCAAAGATTGCTACTAGGGACTTTGACAATATTATGCGACTCTATAAATTTTACTATGGTCTTGAGATTTTCATATCTTGATCTTTATACTCATGAGTCTTCATGTCCATTCCTTAAGTCTTTATACTGTACAGTCTTCGAATCAATATATATGTAATATCTTGCACTATATATTATATAACTAGGCAAAATATCAATATCCATATTTTATATGAATGTATTATTGTTATTGAGGTTATTATCATCAAAATCAATAGCTAAGGTAATAACAATCTCCCCCTTTTTGATAATGACGACCATTAATATTCTGTATATATAAAATATGATATAATTCTCCCTGAGTTGGATAACTCCCACTGAATAAGTGCACATATATATTTTATATTTTTCTCCCACTTTGCAATCAACAAAAATGGGTAAAAAATTAAGAAATACTAAGAAAAAAGCTTTGAAAATTTCCCTCTTAACTAAAATATATGATGTTATATGATTGAAAATCAATAATCTAAGTTTAAAATGATATATATAATTATATATGATAAGTACATTTTATTAATGTATTTTCAAACTATATAGTTTCAATACATTCAACTCAATCGAACCAAATCATACAAACAATCCAAATCAATCAAATTCAATCGTGCACACCAAATCCTAAAAACTAAAAGGCACACAAAACCAAATTTAGTTCTATCAAACCAAACTATTACGTACTATAATTAAGTCTATGGTTCTTTTGATTATGGGGGACTTGTGGATGGGACAGAAAGGATAATAAAGACAGAAGTTCCCTTTTTGTTCGACAAGATTTCCATCTAGATCGAAGCACACTTCGCCTAAACATTTGATTTCTTCATCTTCCTCTTCCTCCTCTTATTCACCAGATTATGAATGACAAGGTTAGGAGTATCCTCTTCGATTACTATTGGATTTTTGGATTATCCAATAGTTCTGGAGATTTCGCAGAACTCGCCCTTGTTTTTCTTGTTCTTTTAAGAGGCATAGTTGAACAACTTCTATTTCAGAAAGCATATGCAGTACATGCATCATATCATCCTCAATTTTCATTACTTTGGCCATGATGATGTTCTGGAGAGGGCCTTGAGTGGGAGTTTGGAAGGAAAAGGGTGCTTTTTCTTCTCTCGGATGTTTGGAACTCGAGGTAGCCATGGTTTTATTTTTATTCAGAAATCAGAGAAGGAGAAAGATTGAAAAATGAGTTTAATTTCGAAATTTGTTGGTTATAAGTGTATTTCGAATTTTGAATTTAGGAGGGAAATCTATTTTTTTGAAATTACCAGTATATGTCGACATATAGGAAGGGAGTATGTCGACATATGCAATTTAATTTTGTCAATTTATTTTTCTTTTAAATATCTAATTTTAATTTTATTATATCTATATTTCAGAGATTGAACATATTCCTAACTCTCATCTAAGCTTAATAAAAGATGTTTGATTTAATGGTATTGTTAAAATATCGGCTATTTGATTTTCAGTATTTATAAATTCGAGTGAAATTACTTCCTTGATACGTTATCTCTTAGAAAATGATGCCTTGCATCTATATGTTTGGTTCTAGCATGATGTGTTGGATTTTTAGATAGATTTATTGCACTAGTATTATAACAGTATATTAGTGATTTGAGTAAAATTTAAACCAATTTTTTAATGTTTGTTGCATATAAATAACCATGAACAGGCTAGTGAGGCTAAAATGTATTCCTCTTCTATTATGGATGGAGATACAGAAAATTTCTTTTTGCTAAACCAGGAAACTAGAGAGTATCCTTAAAAATGAAAAGTTCCACTTGTACTTTTCCAGTCTGATTTGCTACCATCATAGTCAGGATCACTATATGAAATTAAATCAAAAGAATCTTCTTTGGATAAAAAATTCCATAATCTAGTGTATTGTTTACATATCTTAATATTCTTTTTACTGATTTTAGACGAGTTTCTTTAGGTTTAGATTGATATCTTGCACATAGACAGGCACTATTCATTATATCTGGTCTACTAGTAGTTATATAAAGCAATGATCCTATCATTTCTCTATATAATTTTTGATCTACATCTTTGAGTTTTCTTCTTTATTTAATTTCTCATTAGTTGCCATGTGAGATGGCTTACCACTAGTATTTAACATAGCAAATTTCCTAACTACCTTATTTGTAGTCCTAAAAAGAATGATAGTTCTCCTATATGACTCATTTCAAATATCTTAGTCATTAAATCTGAAAAAAAATTAATTAGTTTTTCATTTGTTGATCCAAAAATAATATCGTCTACGTATATTTGTATAAGTTGAATTTCATTATTATTTCTTTTAATAAATAGAGTACTATCTACCTTTCCTATTTCAAAATTGGATTGTAATAAATTGGATTTTAGTCTATTATACCATGCTCTAGGAGCTTGTTTTAAACCATATAAAGCTTTCTTTAATTTATAAACGTGATTAGGTAGCTTTTCTTCTTCAAAATGCAGTGGTTGTTCTGCATATTTCTTCTTTAATAAATCCATTTAAAAAAACGCTTTTGACATCCATTTGAAATAATTTAAAGTTATTATGATTTTCAAAAGCAAGTAAAATTATGATAGCCTCTAATCTGGCTACAGGAGCAAAAGTTTCATCAAAACCTAAACTTTCTTCTTGACTATAACCTTGAGCAACTAAACGTGCAATATTTTCTTCCTCATCAAAACTGGTATTCTTGATTTTAAATTTTTCATCAAATGAAACATGTAATGTTTCTTCAATAGTGTTAATTCTGGTATTGAAAACCCTATAAGCTTTACTTCTATTAGAATAACCTATAAAAATTCTTTTATCTGATTTAGCATCAAATTTATCTAAATTATCCTTTGCATTTAATATAAAACATTTACTACCAAAAACTCAAAAATAAAATACTTTAGGATTTTATTATAAAATACTTCATAAGAAGTTTTCTTAGTCAAAGGTCTCATTAAAATTCTATTAAATAACATGATGTAGCAACTGCTTCAGCCCAAAAACTTTTAGGTAATTCACTATCGTTTAACATTGTTCTAGCATATTCTTGTATAGTTCTATTTTTACGTTCTACTACTTTATTTTGTTGAGGTGTTCTTAGAAAAGAACAATTATGAGTTATTCCTTTCTTATTACAAAAGATTTCAAAATGATCAATTTCGAATTCTCCTTCATGATCGCTCCTAATTATTATAATTTTAGTCGACATTTGATTTTGAATTTGTGTAGTAAATTTTTTAAACATTTCAAAAGAATCACTTCTAAGTTTTAAGAAAATTATCCATGTAAATCTGGAGAAATCATCTACAATTACAAAAAACATATCTATTATGATTGTATTTTAGATCATCTGAAAAGATCCGATGGAGAAATTCAAGAGGACGAGACGTAGAAATCATATGTTTGGATTTAAAAGAGCTTTTACAATGTTTTCCTAATTGACAAGCATCACATAAATTACTGACATTAAAACCCATTTTAGGAAGGCCGCTAACAAGTTCATATTTAGCAACTTTAGAAAGGTGTTTAAAATTCAAATGACCACATCTTTTTGTCAAATCCAAGGGTCGTTAGATTCAACCAAAAGACATAAATTGTCATTGGACACCTTTATACTTAAAATATAGATGTTAAGTTTCCTAATGCCTTCAAAGATAATGTTTGACTCGTTATTTCTATAACGACCCATCTTTACTACCCTCAAACATCGACACTAATACATCCATGGTATTCACGTGCCGAGCATCCAAGTGCCGGAAAGACAGATTGTTGAGGACAAAAAAAAACAGAACAGAATATTACATCGTGACAAGTAACATATAATATACAACAAATATTTATCAAAGAAAGTTGTAATATACATACACCAAATCAAAGTACACTAATAAATTCATCAGCTTGGACAGTTATAACAATTTGTCCTCGCAAATGTTGATAAATATAATCAATCAATGCAGCGGAAAATTAACATATACGTGAATATGCCTTGGAGGCATCCAGCTCATCTTATGAAGCTCTAAAGCATCCAAACTAAATTTGTAAATATGCTCGGTCTGACCTGAGCATTATAAGAAAAATAATGCCCGGATCAATCTTGTAAACCAGCGTGAGAAACGCTCCTAAATTGGATTTTAATGTTATAAAAACCTTTTGAAACAAAGGTATCTCGTAAGGCTACGCTGCACATAAACAAAGATGTGTTTTTACCTTACGATAACCCAAACATTTCATAGGAAATCTTCTAATATTATAATAGTGCCTAGGGTTTAAAATAAATATTGAATATAGCTAAAATTGTTACATTAATTAAATTCCAGCATAATAGGTATACAACTAAGTCCGAAGGCACTTATTGGAGAATGGATTTCCGTACATTGACAAAGCACCGGGGTACCGCATGTCACAGTACACCTTTAAAAAAATATACCGAGAGCCACACTTGGACTCCTTGCCAACACAGAACCGACCTACTCCTTACTGGATAGTACCGAATATTTCATCACCCTGGTTGCTTTTGCAACCTTTCAGAGAGCTCTCTTGCACAACCACATCTTTAAATGAATATATCTAGAAAGGTGATGACAATAGCCTAATGAGTGCGACCCATTTAGCCCAACTGCATCACCCTAATTTTAATTATTCCTGGTTGATGAGGCTTGAGGCTACGTTTTACTGTTTTAATATAGTAATCCACTTGTAATGATAACACTGCCCTCTAGACAGAAATGCAATGACAACATTCATCAATACAAGTTCGTTCTGGGTTTGAACGAAACCAAAGGAACTACTTCTACTACATCCATTTTGGAATCACCCTCAAGATTAGTAACAAGTAGCACTTGCACTTCAATGAGTTCCGTCTTCAATTATCCTTCAGATATTCCAATTCAAAACGCTAATGCCGGTTCGAAGTGGTTTTCGGATAACATATCCAATCCCGGTCTCCCTGAACCAACAATGATAGTTTAAAACTGACAATGTTTGATAGTCGGTTATTTGACTATCAAATAAAAACAACGCTCAAATAAAGGATTTAATTCCATAGGGAAAACCAACGTTGGTTAAGCATATAAGCAGCCACTAACCTATTTAATAAATCCTTTCACGAATTAAAATCGCTTTGTAAATACTTATATCAAAATGCTTTTACAAAGATATATACACAAACCCTTCATACTCCTTTTTATACTTGGAAAAAAATATCCATATACTTAGCTCCAACATATAAGTATACTCACAAAAACACTTTACTTTCACTACTTCGAAAATGTATTTTTATAACTCTAAAATCATTTATAAAATTTCTTTTACAAATCTCTAAAACCATTTATAAAACTCTTTTATAAATCTCCAAAACAATTATAAATCTTTTTTATAAATCCATAAAAAGATTTATAAAACTTCTTTTAGAAATCAATAAACCCATTTATAAAACTTATTCTTTTACAAAAGTCTTTTATAAAGATCCTTTATAAAAATTCTTTATAAAAATTACTTTATAAAACTCTTTCCAAAAATCCTTTATAAATCAAAACTCCATTTTCACTTATAAACTCTTTATTAAATGAATTCCTTTATAAATCAATTTATTATTTATAAATACAAATAATCGGATAAATTAATTTACTCTTACACCCTAAATAAATAATCAATTAACTTTCCAACATCAGTAATAGAATAATTTATCAACTCCAAAACACTATTAATATAATAATTAATAACTTCAAAACATTATAAATAAACATTAATTATTTACTTCAAAACATTATTATATAATTAATAATTTTCTATTACTAATAATTAATAACTATTAACTTCGACAGTAAAACATTACTAATAATTAATAACTATTAACTTCAAAACATTATAAATATAATAGTTAATAATTTCAAACAATATTAATAAAATAATAATAGTTAATCTTCAAACATTATTATAATAGACAATACTTAACTTCTAAAACATTATTAATACATAATAATTATTAATTCCAAAATGTTATTAATAAATAACCATTGTAAATTCCAAAACAGTATTAATAAATACTTATTAATTATCTTTAAATAATATCAATCATTTAAATGAATAACTTTTTACAATATTAAAATGTTGATAATAACTTCAAAACAATTAAATATAAATAAACAAATAGCTTTTAAACATTATTAAACAAAAAATGAAACTTTAAAACACTTCTAAGTGGTTTAGAAAAGACAAATAAAAAGGGTGGGGTAAAATAGAGAAGTTCAAAATCCGCTGAAATAAAAATATTTCAGAAAAACCCAAAGGCTAGATTTAAAATCATTCTCCGAATCAAAAACCAATTTCAAGCCAAATGGCTATTAATAGTATTTTCAAAATACTAGGTTGAGATCAATGGCCACCAAAGCACTTAAGCAATATTGTTATTTGATTTTTATCACTATAAGGGTTAAGTTTTGAACATATAACAATGTCATAACTATTGGTACTAAATTATCAAGATTCAGCAATTAACAAATCTATATAACAGGGTTATAACTGAAATAGAATCAATAGGAATAACTGGAAATTTAAAAGCATCAATATCGAGAAATTCGGATTCTCAATAAATATCCTATATTTCAATTTTAAATAACAATCGCTTGAAAAAATGAATAATTAACCAAACAGCCAATAATTTCAACCCAACACAAACGGTAAATTTTTATCGATTACATAACATACTGATTTGACCAAAAAGGTGAGTTAAACTCATCCAGATTCTAGCTATTGCTTTCGCGTTCTAGTTCGGTCTAAAATCGAATGCGTTCGATTTTAGCTAAAATTTCTACAAGCTCCGAATTCCATGAATCAAATTCCTTAACGTAGCTATAGTTGATACGAGTTTAACGCGATTGACCGCATTTGATTTGGACCTAGTATGAAATAGATATTGATTTTACAAGATTTTGAATTAATTAAATAAGTAAATAACTTAATTACATTCATTAATTCACTAATCACCTCAATCAAGACCCTAATCCTCTCGTCGAACAACCTAGGCCGCTAAAATCCCAAACTCGAGGTCCAATTACTTCGTCCCCCACCGTCGTCCTTGGTCCGCCATAGGTTGCTGCAACCTCACCATCGATGGCCCCGTCCAAGATGAGCTCGAAGATCCCAGCCTCGCCGTCGTTCATCACCTGACCGTGGAGAGAAACCCAAAAAACCCAGCACCTTTCAAACCCCAATTTCCACAATTACACCACCATTCACGACCATCCAACCAACCAACCTTCACGTCTCACCCCCGCGAACAACTTCCATGTTGACATCTCCACCTACCTCGGCTTCTAGTGGCTCAAATTGAAGATGGGTGTTGGATGAAGTGAAAACGGTGGCTAGGGTTTAGAGTTTGGGATTGAGAAAATATGGGAGGGTAGAGGTCCTATATATAAGCAAATGTTCGACACTATTCACGCTCCTAAACAAAAAACTCCAATCGAGGCGTGCTCGCTGGCGTTCCTAGCTAAAAACCCTATTCCGAACTTAATGGAATTATTATCGGGACCAAATTCCATCATATAAAGAAGTTAGCTTTTAAAATCAAATTTTTTTTCAATTCTCTAAAATTAATCGGTACGCGTTTCGAGCGTGCACGACCCCATAGTACATCTGATCATCACGAAACTCGTCGGCGTATAATAATTCATTATTCCGGATCCAATGGCACTGTTTTCGACAAAATTCGAGATAGTCTCTCAAAATGATAATTTCACACTTTAATTAAGACGAATTACTATTAAAACAATTTTAATCACTATTAAATTCTAAATTAAAAGTTTTCTATTATCATTCTTATTTAAACAGAATTTAAATAAGCTTTCGAAATCATTTTTATTCACATTAAATTCAAGATTCAGTTATTTAAATAATTTCTATATTTGAATCGATATTCCAATGTTAAATTCACAATTATTCAAATAAAATAAATAATTCCTATATTTGGAATTCAGATTTAAAACCTTAAAAACTAATTATTCTAATATTTAAAATTAATTAAATACTCAAATCCAATGACCAAAATTTCGGGTTGTTACATCTTCGATATGGCGGTTATCTTTTCCAAACTTAATTTTAAAACTCTTATCACACAATTGACTAATACTAAGCAAGTTATGCTTTAGATTTCTAACTAGGAAAACATTAGAAATAGTAAGAGTTTTAGAGTTACCGACTTTGCCAACACCAATCACATATCCTTTTGAGTTGTCTCCAAAGTTTACAGATCCACCATCTTTATAGACTCTATCTTTCAAAATCTCCGGATTTTCAGTCATGTGTATCGAACATCAATTATCTGGTATCCAATTTTCCGTATTGAGTTGTGATATTTGATTTTCAAGTGTCTGTTCATCATTAGCCATATAACTAACTTGTTCCTACAATTCAAAATTATATCTTTTCATGGAATCAAGTGACTTTTCAACATAATTAGTTTCTAAAAACATGCTGGTTTTTTAAAATTGTTTTTCTGCAAAATAGTTAAAAATATTGTTAGCCATTTAAACTTTTCAAAAATTAAATTATGAGTTTTTGAAGACCTAGTACTCTGATACCAAGTGTGGGTTGCGGAATTATGGATCTTAAGGCCAATTAAGCACTAAAAGGAGGGTGGATAATGTTTTCTAATTTTTATAAATCTTCTTAAAATTCTTTCAAGATTATTATTAATCAACACAGAATAAATAATCACCGATGCAAACACAGATAAGTAAAAATGCAGCAAAGTAAAAAGTAGAGAATTAGAGAGATCACACCGGGGATTTTTATACTGGTTCGGAGTTACCCTACATCCAGTCCTGCACAATTGCTTGTACATATTTCTTTTCAAATGCCAGTCTTAAATCAGGCAGAAGGAAAACCCGATACAATCTTGATTTCAAGGCTATGAGACATACCCTCTTGAATTTTAGGGCTTAGGGTACACCCACTTGATTTAGACGAGCTACAAACACACCCACTCGGATTTTCAGGCTACCATGCACACACAATTAATTTGAATGGGGTACAATCACACCAAAGAAAATACAACTAGAGTTTGATGGTATTTCCAAAGACAATTTCTTGATCTTTGGTTACAGTGAATCCTATAGCCTCTTGGATAGCACTTTGACTTAGATTGAGAGAGAGAGATGATTGAAATCAGAAAGTAAGTAGTAGAGAATCAATACAATGAAGATCGAATTGATTCTGGTAAAATTTGAGAAGATTTTAACAAATTTTTCATTAGAAATTTTGGTAGAGTAAGAGGAGAGAAGATAATAAGGAAATAGTGGTTTAAAAACTCATTTGAAACCCCGTATATATAGAGAATAAAACGACATGTCCATTCGTGAAGAGTTACAATGAATAGACATTTCCTTTCAAAACTTGAATTTGAAAATTGTGGCATGTATGTCGACATATCGTCTGCCTATATATCGATATAGGCTAGTGTATTTTGAAAACTTGTTTATTTTAAAATGTTTTGAAAATCTTATTCTTTGTAAAAAAAATTGGTACTTTGTAAAATAATTTAAACATAGTTTATAAACATTTTAAACTTTAAAATACTTTTATAAAATATTTTTAAATATATTCTAAAAATATACTTTGTTTTTAAAAATAAAGAGTAAGAAAATGAGAAGATAGAGATCAAAGATTGCTATCAGGGACTTTAACAATATTCTAAGACTCTGTAAACTTTACCATAGTCTTGAGGTCTTCATATCTTGATCTTTATACTCATGAGTCTTCATGTCCATTCCTTGAGTCTATATACTATACAACCTTCAAATCAATATCTGTGTAATATCCTGCACTATATACTATGCAACTTGGTAAAACATTAATATCCATATTTTATATGAATGTATTATTGTTATTAAGGTTGTTATGATAAATCGATAACTAAGGTATTAATAACGTGTACAAAGATTATAAGCTTATTGAAATAAAGCATACCTCGCATTACTATAAATATGATCCTTTCGTATTAGCCAAGCAAGCATTACGAGTTTATTTTTCTCTGTATCCATCCCTAAAAGGAGATAATGCAGATTAGTCATCTATTTTTCAAATAAAGGCAAGATTTACGTTTGATGGAAATAATATTCCGGATGAAGCAGCTTATCAAGCGGATCTTAAGCCAAATAGTGAAATAATAATAACTGATGATCATACTGATTTAAGGCATTTAAATGATGAATCAAATATTTTAATAAAAGCATTTGAGAGTATAAAGGAAAACGATATAGAGTACGAAACCGAGTATGAACCAGGAAACGACAAAGACTGATTATTAATTACTGATGATGTAATGTATATATAATGAATATTTGTATCGTTTGTTGTATAATTTATATTTTGAGTTTCCGCTGTTATTAATGATAATGACTATGTTATGAGCTATGCATTATTCTATTTTATTAATTCTTAGGAGACTTGTTCCAATTTTGTAGTTTTAGTTGAAGTTTTATGTGATTACTAATCAGACAAGTTTCAAATAATAAAATGATTTTTTTATTATTTGAAATGATATGTTTGTGGCAGATATTATATATGCCTCGTAGGAGATCTTCCAGATCTCATGATTTTGGTTCTCCTGTTGTTGGCATGGGTGCCAACGGCTCAGCTGATTTATGCCTAAGGGTGACTATGATTCCGAAGAGCTAAGGGTAGGTACCAAATTTATTGCAACGTCGTTAATATTTAGTGCATATACATTATATAAAATTTATTAAATTTCTTCATCAAAATTAACACAGGGGGTTTGCGTTGGAGCCTTCTGATTTTATTCTGGGCGTCTCTAAGAAGGGATATATTAGTTATATGTCTAGTTATTGTCCTCAATAGGATGATATCCCACTGCATATTAAGAATGTTATATGGGTCGACGTGTTGGTAAGTATAAATTTATAAAATTCGTTTGAAAATGAAATATTTGATCTTTGAAAATTAATATACTGTATATAATTCATTTTAATTTCAATGTGTAGGCTACAGTAGTTGTAGAAGAGGAAGATCGGGATTTATTTAGAAATCACCAGAACAAGAAGCTGAGGAAAAATTATAGGGACAGCCTCTTAGGCATTAAAATAAAATATAAAACCTGATTGGATGGGGGCTAGTATTTGGGAGGAATTTCAGTAGCACTAGGAAATTCCCACCGTAAAAGTAAGTTTTCTATTTTCATATTGTTATTATAATTTGTTTAAAGTTCGTATAATAATTGCATTAATTTAGTCAATCATATATTTAACTTTATAGAAAATTGGTGAGCGGAACTCGACAAACAGGAATAAAAATCTCATTGTACACCATGGCGGCTCAGAATCCTTCCAAAAATATCGGAAAGAAATGGTAGATTTATAAATTGTGATTATAAAATAATTAGAATATTATTTAATTATATATATATACACACACACACACGATATTTATTCATATAGAATTTTAGGCTAAGGAAAAGGGCCGTGAGCCTACATATGTAGAGGTTTTCACTCGAACTCATGCCATCGAGCACATCAGTGATAATGACTCGGTTACGTTTACTTGGACAGTCCCTAAATCTCTAACCATAATGGTAAACATGCTTAATTTTTTTTCTTTTATTTCACATTACATAAATTGTAAATTGAATAATTGTTGTGGTAAAATTCTATTCCTACTCACAGTAAAGATTTGAAACGGAGTGAGCTCGAGTGCTGCAGTCCACCGGCCGAGAGGAATTGACCGTTGAGAAGGAGGACAGGATTTTCGATGTTGTGACCAACAAGCCCACGCGAAATAGGCGATACGGTTACGGCAATCAGGAGGTAATGTTTATTGAGTTCAACTACTTCATTAACTAATTTATAAATTTTATTTAATGTAACGACCCGCCTTTTCGATCCTAAAAACTCGAATCTAACACATCCATGGTAATTAAATGTCGAGCATCCAAGTGTCGAAAATACAGGTTGTTGGGGTGAAAAGAAAATAAAACGACAGAACTAAATCTCACAATGTGTTGAATAATATATAATATCCTAAATTATCTTTATAATAGAAAACCTTTAATATATACAATTATTATTATAGGTTCTTACTTACACCACTTTCTTTTACCACTAAAATTACTAACGAATACATTTCATTAAAACATAACTTAAAATTTTAAACTTGTATAATACCTTATTATATATTTAGAGTATATACAATTATCTGATTTAATCCCTTCTTAAAGGAAAGTGAAGAACTGAATATCTGGGTTTTAATTCGTAGAAAATATACATATAGATCGAGTAATACAAAAATGATACCAAGGAACTAGGTCCTACCAAATAGTATCACACAACCTCTTTACTAAGAAGGGTAATAATTAAGAGAAAGGCTTACCATCCGAACCCATCTCCATACTTAAGAGAAATGCTTGCCATCCGAACCTATCTCCTATCCATTTATAGTCACTTTCGAACCACTTGAACTAGTTAACATAAAGACATTTCTTTTTTTTTCAAATCCCATTTTGAAACAATACTATATGTATTTCTCGTATATAAATAAAATAGCTTCAGTACTTTATTCTACTAAAACTTGCTTTAGGTTCATTCGGATTCGAACTTGTTTCTATCGCACAACGACAAAGGGAATAATTTACTAAGTGCACTACAACATTTGCTTAAGCAAACATCTGATTGTCACTTAGAAGATTATTCAAATTATCACAAACCTAATCGAGACTCATTTCCCAAACTATCCAAAGAAAATATACCTTACTTAAATTTTTTTTTTGAAATCTTTATACTTATAAATACTGTTAAGTAATATTATTATTACCTTTTTTCAAAAATCATTTGAAATCTTTTTCAAGACTCCGAGATTTAAATTCTCAAAAATCTTTTAATTTATAAAACATATTTTTATAAACCAAATTTTATAAAATCATCTATATAAAATCATTTTCCAAATATTTATTTCAAGATATTCAAGCTTTTCTTAAATAATCATCTTTTATTAAAATTTAGTTTTAACCTAACAATATCATTGAATGCCTTATAGTCAAATTGTGAAACTTAGTTCACAAGGTGTTCATTTCAATGTTCACACACTTTTTGTTGGGCTAACCCATGCTTTAAAAAGGAGAGTTGCTGATAAATCAACAATTATTAGTCAATGTTCACAAACTAACTGAGCACAATTAGTCAAACAATAACTGGTGATAATTGAATATTATCATCTCTTAACAACCAAACATGTTGTAACAAACCGGATTTTCGACCCTTAAAAATCAATACTAGTACGTCCGTTGTATTATATGCCGAACATTCAAGTGCCAGAAATGCTGATTTTTTAGGGTGAAAGAAGAAGGTAGAAGATAAAAGAAAACTTAACAACACAGAATCTCAAAACGCAACGAATAATATATAATACAACAATGATCATTACAAAAAGAAAACATCTTTATCCATATATACAACATCTGAGTACACTAGACTTATCCTAAATTTGGACGGTTATAGAAACCTGTCCTTACATTGACGAACATACAGACTCTATAATATAGCAGAAGAAAAATATACGTGAATACGTCTTGACCATCCAGCTCCTCTCCAACTCCAAAATATCCAGCTAACCTGGGAAAAACATGCTCGATTTGACCCGAGCATTATATGGAATAACGCTCGGGTCTGTTTGGTAAACCAGCGTGAGTAAAACTCGATAACAAGTAACAACCAAACTAATTTCTATATTTGAAAACGTTTCACTAAGGGTATCTCGTAAGACCACACCGCACATAAAAACGGATGGGTTTTTGCCTTACGATAACCAAAACATTTTATATCAAAATCCAGTGATATTATCATATTGTCTAGGTTTAAAGTAAATAGATAAAATAGCTGAAATGCTTGCATCTCACATTCCAATATACTAGGCTCTACAATCAAAAACGTAATGCACGTATTGGAGAATGGATTCCAACAATAACAAGGTAAGGGACTACCTTCCGATGATACACCTCTAGAAAATGCACTGATGCTAACACAGAGCCGGCTGCCCCTTTAACATGGCAGACCTGATTACCTCACCCCCTTGACATCGAGGCCTTATACTACCACGGTGTTTGCATGCAAACCAACTCTGAAAGGGACATCTAGAATGGGGTGACCGCTCCTAATGGTAGCTAACCACATAGCTTTGCTGCATGCCTTGCTTTTGCCATTCCTACCGGTTGTTAGGCTTAAGGCTATACTTTACCTTTCTGAATAGAAATCCATCTTGGAATGCTAACACTGCCCTCCAGGCGTCAATGCAATGCCAGCATTCATCCATACAAGTTCGTTCTAGATCTGAACGAAACCAAAGGCACTAACTCTACCGCATCCATTTTGGAATCACCCTCGGGATTAGTAGTAGTAGCCTTGCACTTCAAAGAGCACCGTCTTCAATCATCATCAAGATGTCTTCCACTCGAACATACATGTTGGTTAGGAGTGGTTTTCAGATATATAAATCCGATCCCGGACTCTCCGTACCAACAACCGATAATTTCCGGTTGACTCATTCCCGGTTATTTTGGAAGTAAGTATTCAAGTCCTCACCATGGAACTTGAATTTACATTCATACTTCCTAAGTTAAATTAGGTCAAATTTGATATAGTTGTTATTTAACTATCAAATAACAACAACAAAATCTAGAGATTTAATTACCCAAAATAATCACTAAGCCTCAAAACCATTTTTCATTTATTAGATCTCTTTTCCCAAACATTTATCAACATTCATGTACTTATTTATGAACTCTTTATAATTATTCAAAGCCGTTTATATAACTTCTTTATAAACTTTCAAACCTTGCATAAAACTTCCCTTTATAGACATTCAAATCCATTTATAAAATCTTTGTACAAAAATTCAAAACCGTTTCTAAAACTCCTTTTCTGAACACCCAAAATCATTTATAAAACTTCTCAAACCAATTGTCAAATCATTCTTCAAATATCTTGTTCAAAATAGAATAACTTTGAAGACCATTTCAAAAGAAAATGAAATATTTACAAAAAAACCAAATGGAGGCTCAACGACTACAATGGATCATTAAATTTGGGGTTAACTTATCTAAGTTATATCATAGATACCGTCAAACATCGTATATGTAAGGGATTCACACATAACATACAATAAATCATAGGTAGATGTCCATGTTACAAACATAGATACATCTATTATCGGTGAAAAATGTACACATAGAAATATATTCTATATGCTTAAGTTACCAGGACCGGCTTATTGAAATTAACTTCCTTGTGTTTATCACGTTACCGTTATTCAACATTTGTGCTAAACACACTCAACTTACTTCCCATAAAATGTGTCAGCGTTTTATAATCACTACTTTAATTCATTTGGCTACTTAATGGTCTATACGAGAGATCCTTTGCTTTAAAATCAATTAACCTTAAAAAGAAAATTGATTTAAAACATAACCGATTAAGTTTAAAAATAGCTTTGAAAAGATTAAAATATTTTTAATTTGCTTAGACCCTAATTATATCTTAATAAATCAAGATTAATTCATAATTAAACTTTAACTAACATAATAAATTGGTTAAGTCCTAATTAACTTCCTAATGTATCTTAGTTAAGGTTTAAACAATTCATTATTAGTTATACCCTAATTAAAAATTAATAAAATAATCACTTAATTAAATAATAATTAATTAAATTATTAACTTAATTAAATAATAATTAATCATTAAATTACTTCTTAACTTCATAAATCACTAATTAAAACTTTATTAATCGCTAATTGGTCATTAACCTTCTTTAAGTGCCACTTAACCTCTAATCACTTAATCAATTACTAATTAACTGCTAATTTCCTTTAACTATTTTATTAAATAAATAAATTATTAAATAATATAAACTTAATCTCTTTTTATGTTACTAATTAAGTTTGGAAAACTTTTTCAAACATTCCAAAAGAAAACATTTTAAAACAAAAATCGACAATTTTGTCGAACTGCGTCCATAGCGACTATCGCTATGAGCGTAGTTCGCTTAAACATACTTTAAGTGGAAATACTTGCTTATTCTTTCCTATTTCATGTTTATAAAACATATCTTTTAAAAAAAATTAGATTTCGAGTCGGAACATACTTTGGTTCTTAGATCACAGCCATACATCCATACTACCATACTTTTAACATCACAATGAAACACATATATAAGCATAAGGTTATATGCTTATTAACCCGACATCATCACATTCAAATCTCAAATTCAACACCAAACGCAAACATCCATCAAATCACCATCAACCAACATAATAACCATTCAATTTTCTCATCATATTATCCCCACAATAACACATCATAATAAAGTCAAAAACTTTTCAAAAACAAAGTAGTTTTACTCACCTTTATGCTAACTAACTTTGCTCAAACTTCGACTATAACTCGGCAACGCCTCTACGCTCGACTCTGTCTTAAAAATTTGTAACTTTGGAGGGGCTAAGGCCTTAGAATGGGTTCGGCCAGAGGTGATTTGGCTTGGCTAGGGCTTTGTGGAGTAGTTATGGTCTTAGTTTTTGTAAGAGAGGATGTTGAAATGAAAGTATAAGAAGTATATAATGTATGGAAGCAAGTTACAACACAAAAAACTAACTTTTTCTAAAAAATTTAACCATGGATGCCATGAAATTTTTAGAGAAGAAGGTTTAAAAAAGAATGAAGTTGGAATGTAAATGAAAATGTGTATGTGAGGGTGTGTATTTATAGGTGAAAGAAAGTGGGAAAATTTACCATTTTATACTTAGTTTAAAATATCATAACATGTCATTATTTTGACATGTCACATCGCCACCTTCCTCCTCCTCATATGTCACATATCCTCCCTCTCTAATCACATCCCCTAAGCCATGATGGGTAATGATGATGGTACTTAAGGAAATGACAAGAGATAACGATATGATTTAGTATATATATAAGTTATTATTTTAAAACCATATCTTGTCACATAACTTGCTAATCATAATTAACATAAGATAATACATAATTAAGTATATTATTACATGGTTAATTATCTCTTATATATGTATACATACGGTACACAAAGGCGAACAAAGTTCCCGACGACTTCTCGATGTCGAAAGGTTGAAATTCCGGAAAACGTTATTCAATCATATTTTCTATTTTTCTACGAACAATCTATTTTGGTAAACAAATTTTAAAAACTATTTTACCATAATTATTAAATAATTAAAATAGGTTTATTTGTTAATAAAAACCCATTTATTTAATATTTAAACTTAACTTGAATTTCTGAAAAATATATAAAACTGATGATTTCAAGTGTCGATGTCATAAATACATTTTATTTTCCAAAATTAAAATAAGTTATTTTATTTCGTAAATTTGTTTAAATACATATATTAGTGTATGAATCGAGAGCCGTGCATGATCCTTATTGTTTAGAAGCAGTTTAACGACAAAACCATTTTCAGTTATTTTATCGATATTTTTCCTAGGACGATATTTAATATTTACCAATATTTTACCTAGGTAATTTGTTCATAATATTTTTTCCAACCAAAATAGATATTATTATTTATCACTTAAAACATGATTATTTCTTAATTTTAAACCCATATTTAAATATTTTTAAAATAAATATAGTTTATTCAAGTGATAAATTTGCGGGTCGTTCACATGCCATAAATAATTATATCAATTTTAGAAAAGTGGAAATTAGCCACAAGGGCCTCTTTAGTAAGTGGAATTAGTTTCTATTACACACAACTGAAATAATTACTTTTAAGGAAAAAATGTAAAATATTTAGTTTCTAGGGCCTAAAAACCTATGAAATTATGTCCTTGAAAGTAATTGGACTGCTGACTTTGT
The DNA here is from genome assembly GCA_030737815.1 of Allium fistulosum. NCBI lineage: Eukaryota > Viridiplantae > Streptophyta > Magnoliopsida > Asparagales > Amaryllidaceae > Allium > Allium fistulosum. The sequence goes on along the minus strand of CM060908.1, from coordinate 862,427,368 downwards.
CCTTGAAAGTAATTATTCTGTTGACTTTGGCCTTGAAAGTAATTTCTTTGAATGTGTGTCCTAGAAACTAATTGGACTGTAAAGTTTGTCCTTCTGGTGAAATGCCCCTTTAGAAAATTATTCTTTTACATATAAAATCTAGGTAAAATTATTTCGTTTACCCAATTTCAAAACAGTACCGTGTCATTTTGCCTTGTTCGAGAGTTTAGAAACTATTATCGATGCAGTTATACCTTCTGTATTGATCAGAATCCATAAACCACTCAACCGACAAACTAACACAATATAAACCATTTTTATAGCACTAACAAATATACATTCTCATATATAATACACTCAAACTCATCTAGGGTGTACTTACCCTATACCTATTGAGTTTACCCCACCAGGGCTAAGGTTCTCGCTTAACCTTCAGCTCTAATACCACATGTAATTACCCACCTTTTCGATCCTCAGAAACCGAAACTAATACATCCACGGTATTCACATGATGAGCATCAAAATGTCAAAAAGATAGGTTGTTGGGGTGAAGAGAAAAGAAAACGACAAAACTAAATCTCACAACGTGTTGAATAATATATAATATCCCAAATTATCTTTACAAAATAAAACCTTTAATATCAAACAATATCATATTCTAACCTATCATCGGCCTGAGCATTTATAACAGTCTGTCCTTACAAATGACGATAAACACAACCAATAAAAATACAATGGAAATAAAAGTACAAAAATATGTCTTGGGCATCCAGCTCGACTCCTGAAGCTCCAAAATAATCCAAAGCTAACTCTGAAAAAATACTTGGGTCTGAGCCAAGCATTATAAGAAAATAACATCCGGAACAGTCTGGTAAACCAACATGAGAAACTCAAATCAAATGGGTTGTTATACCTTAGATAACCTTTTAAAAATAAAAGGTATCTTGTTAGACCATACTGCACATAAACGTGGACATGTTTTTACCTTTTGTTAACCAAAACATTTCTATAGAAAATCCAGCGATAATATAGTAATGTCTAGTTTTCAAAATAACTATGAATATAGCTGGAATGATTGCTTCTCACGTTCCAGCAAAGTTGGGCACAACTATTCATATGACACTTATTGGAGAATGGATTTAATGAAATGACAAGGCTACTGTGGTACCTCCTACCATAGTACACCTCTAGAAAAATGTATCGAGGGCCTCATATGGACCCCTTGCCAACACTGGACTGGCCTAACCCTTACTGGATGACATCGAATATTTCATCACCCCGGTTGCTTTGCAACCTTTTCCCGAGAGCTCTCATGCTCAACCAAATCCTTATATATATATATATAAGGGTGATGACAATACCCTAACGGATGCGACCCACATAGCCCTGCTACGTATCCCCTGTTTTAGTCATTCCTAGTTGATGAGGCTTGAGGCTATGTTTTACCTTTCATATAGAAATCCAACATGGATGCAAACACTGCCCTCTAGGCGACGATGCAATACTAGTGTTCGTTTATACAAGTTGTTCAGGATATAAACAAACATAATGCACTACTTCTACGACATCCTTTTTGGAATCACCCATAGGACTAGTAGCAAGTAGCCCTTGCACTTCAAAGAGCTCCATCTTCGATTCCATCATCTTCAAGATGTCTTCAATTCGAACGCTTAAGTCTGTTCGAAGTAGTTTTTAGATAATCTATACTTCTCTGATCCCAGTCTTTTCAAACCAACATTTGGTAGTTTTCGGTAAACACAACTCCGGTTCTTTTTGAAATATACAGATAATACATAAGGGTAGGGATCACCTCCTAACTGTTTAAGTGGATGGACCTCCTTATCATTTGTCCTAGAAGAACACGACGATTTTTTACGTATAGTAGCATCAACAAAGATACCATACTTTATAATTCTCGGGTTTCTCCTGGATATTTCCAGAGTTAAAATTTGGTCAAGATTTTGGTAGTCGGTTATTTAACTATCAAATGAATAAACAATTAAATGTAGATTTAATTCCATATGGGATCCACGAAGCTTCTTTAATTAATATTTAGTAATTAAATCTCTTCAATTATATATAAAAATATTCATATACTTATCTCACTGGTATAATTATATTCTCATACCATTTTCTTTCTATATTTTGGAAAACTTTACCATATACTTGTACAATGGTATAAGAATATTCATAAGGCATTTAAGAAAGATTTCTTATTTCAAAATCATATTATATGGATCAAAGCAATGTTATTCAAAAAATTGTTTACAATAAACCAAAATCACTTATCCTTCGGTGTTGGATATGGAAAAAGTTTCCATACCACCATAATTAAGAAGGATTATTTATTAATTCCATAACTTGATTTTCATAAATCATCCAATTCATATAAAATCAAAGTTTTATAAACCCAAAACCTCTTTTCCAAATTCCAAGATCTCTTTCCAATTTATAACTTTATCAAACCCTTTATAAAAAAATAACTCTCTTTATAAAACAATTTATTACTTTAAACACTTTTTATTTAATAAACTGATTACCTTAAAAACCTCACTAATAAATAATTTATTAAGTTTAAAACATCTTTAGTAAATAATTAATTAACTTTAAAACACCATAATGAATAATTAATAAATTTAATCACCATTAAATAAACGGTTAATTAACTTAAACCACTATTAATAAATAAATTAATAAATTTCAAAAACATCATTATTAAATAATTAACTAACTTAAAATATCATTAATTAAATAATTAATTAACTCTAAAATAACTTAAATATAATAACTAATTACTTAAAGCATCATTATTAAGTAATTAGTTAACTTTAAAATATAATATTCAAACTATATTAACTTAACAATTTAAAATTAGAAAACACTTTATTTCAAAATATTTTAAAGTTAAAATTAATCTAAATTTATTTCTTTTCTCATTTGGGAAGAGTCTTAGTGACCACAATGTCATTTAAACAAGCTACCATTTATTTCAGTTCAAAATACAAGTCATATCACTGATATTTTACATAAGCAACATATATGTAAATAAACCCCATAATTACCAATCAACGGATAACGCATCACTTAATCCAAACCAACTGACTTATAAATAAAATTCCAAATTAATAAAATATCAAAATGGAGATTTGTTCTGCTAAATAGATGTCCATATAATCTATCCAACTAGATATAGCAGAACGATATTTTATTCTGCCAATAGTATGTCAGTGATAGAATATAATTACCAACAACGAATTATTTCATACGACTTTTAATTATCAATATTTTACACTTCGCTAAATCTATCTAACACTTGTACAAAAGTGATCTACTTGGTTATACGAAGCTAAGGTCAAAATCTGCAGGTCAAACAGATAAAAAACAGGAAAGTAATTAAATTTCAAAATCAGCCTTTTTTCCTCAAATTCTTAATTATTAAAACAACTTAACCACTACTAGGCCCAAACCCAACCCAATACTCAAACACCTAAACCCCTTCTTCCCAAACCCATTCCCTATTCAAAATCCAAATTTTGCTTAACCAAAAACTGGAGCCCAAACCCAAGTCCCTGTGCACGACCCCCAAACAACGATGTCGATCGCCGATCGACTCACCAACCCTACTCGCAAACTTCGCTGCCCTCACGTTTCTCGCTTGACACCTCGCCGTCATCTCCAGTGGCTGCGATCGTCATTCGACCCTTCTTCCCAACCCAAAAACTGGAAATTCGTGCGTGTGAGGACCCGTTTCTTCGACTCTCGAGGAATCGACACTAATACATCCTCGGTATTTACATGTTGAAAATCCAAGTGTCGGAGAAGCGGATTCTCAAGGGTAAGAAAGAAAATAAAGACTGAACAGAATCTCACATATATTATTTCAACAAATATGTTTATAGCGGAAATTTAAATACATTTTTCGGAGTTTGAAAATGGACAGCTATAAATATCTGTCCCAATAAATGCGGAATACAATAGTAAATAAGTGTGGTGGAAATGGATAATAATCTTCTGAAGAATCTTCTAACTCTATGCTCCGAGCTCTTCCAGATTTCTTCGAACAAAACCTGACTACCAGGCTCCCCGGGAAAAGTTAGGGCACCTAAAATTTAAGGGAAAAGGAAAATAAACTCCGGGTCAGTTGTGGGACTGTTGTGAGAAACTCAAAATAAACGGATTGAAAAGAAAAGGTATTTCATAAGACCATGCCGACACATACATACGACGGGTTTTTACATTATGATAACCAAAACATTTGATACGCAAAATCATTTGATATTATTTTTAATGACATTCCTTTGAATACATTTGCAAGTAAATTTATTAATTTTAGCCGGAATTGTTGCCATACTAAATTCCGGTATGTTAGGCTTTACAAACAAAACTCTTACAAGCTCGTTCGGGGAATGGATTTTCATACAATGGCAGGTAAGGGACTACCTTCCATATAGTGCATCTCTAGAGGAATGTATCGAGGATACACAAATAATCCTTCGCATCTGGCAAGACCGGCCTATCCCTATTTGGTGCTTATACATGGCCTGGATAGAACCGAATATGACATCACCTCGGTCGTTACCGACCTATCCGAGAGCTCTCTTAGCATACACAACATACCTGATATATATAGGGTTATCTAGAAAGGTGATGACCATATCCTAATGATTGCGAACCACATAGCCTTACAGCGTACCCTGTTTAAGCCATTCCCAGGTGATGAGTCCTGAGGTAACGATTACCTTTCACATTGCACATCCCACTTTGAATGCCACCTTGCCATCCCATAGTAACACAACTGATTTCTATAAACGTATAACTCCTGAGCTCATTCGTCCTAGAAAAGGGTGTTAAGCTAAGAGAAGTTACTATCCGATCCGTCGACCCAGTTCGGATAGCCTGGGAGAGCAAGAAACTAGTTTTCCAAAGCCAAGCCTAGACACTACCTCTTTGATACCCATAAGGCGGTCAAGTAATTCGAACGACTCTAAGTCATTTAATATTTAACCATTCCGTAAATCCTTAAAATCACCTTTAAAATACTTTATTACTCATTTGAAAACATTTACAAAATTTAGAAAAGAACAGTTGCATTTAAAACTATATTTCAAAAGTTATAGAAAATTGCTGCGGAAAAGTGCCGAGGAAAGTGCTTTTTATGCTATATTGATCAAAATGACTTTTTATCCTTTTAAAATTCATTTTTATAACTCAAAGCACTTTCAAAACATTTTAAAAGATTTTTAGAATTTATTTCGTATTTTTAAACAATTTTAGAATATCATTTTTAAAGAAATCCTTTTATGGATTCCGAACTACAAAACTGCGATTTTTTCAAAAACTTGTTTTTACTCATATTTCAAAAACTACTTATCGAATCTCCATTTTCTTTCTTTGTTTGAAAACTATGGATATAATAGTTCAAAAAATTCTTATCTCGAAGAATTCCGAGCTAGATTCCATTCTATACACTCGTTTGACTTTTTTGACGTTAAATCGCGAACTGCCGTTACGCGACGCGCCTATTTTTGACTAAATTTTTAATTACTTTTCAATTTTCACCAAAAAACTTTCATTTATAAAATAATATAAACTAATATTAATAATTATTTATAATAATTGCTATTATGCCGATAAAGCGATATCGATTTCTTTTCTTATATTTTCAAATCAATTATTTGTCTTTATAAAATTATCATAAATGTTTTCTTAACGCTTTATAATTATTTAAAATGAACGACTATCATTTACAAATAATTATTTGAACAATTATAATAATCATTAAATCATTATATCTCAATTAAATTTAATAAATCAATTATTATATTTAAGGGCCTTACTAATAATGTCATAAATACATTTAATTTTCAAAAATATAATAAATTATTTTATTTCATATTCCTGCTCAATTATAAAAATAAGTGTATAAATCCAACGCTATATACGACATTTTACGATTATAGAGCTGTTTATCGATAAAAAAGTTTTCGGCCATTTTATCGATTTAATTCCCGAGGAAAATATTTTTGTAAATATTTATTCAATATAGGATTAGTATTATTTATTATCGCTCAAAACAATATTATTTGTATTATCAACCTAATTTTAAAAATAAATATAATTGATCAAAGTGATAATTTTGTGGGTCGTTATAGTGCGCCTCCACAAAATGGCTCGTGCCAGTGAACTTAGCTCAACACGCCGCCTCGGTCATCGCCAGACCTCGCCACCACCTCCGTCAGGACCATTGTACAGCCATGCCCCTCCAGGCTCACCCACGACTCACTCGGTGGCTTGCCTTACCGTCGCGATCCCAAAGTTGAACACCCAAAATTCAACAGCCTAAAACCCTAACTCGAGCTCGTTGGAGCGCCACCGATCACTAGAGACTCTACGCCTTCACCACCGACCTCACCAAGTCCCCAACCTCCTCATATATCCACAGTTCCTCCTTCAATGCTCCGACCATCGGAAATTAAAAGATAAATGGGAAACGCTTAAAATCCACCACGGCTAAATCCCACAGTGCAAAATTCTACGAACACCCTTAAATATCTGGAATCCATGATGTGAACCCACTCGTATTCTCCGTTCGCCATTCTGCAATCGAAAAAACTCATCGTTTTCCAACACTCTTTGAAATCGGGCAAATTTGACCCCCATAATCGATGAAACGTCAAGCAACCATTTTTAAAAATTACTTTAGACTATAACAAACAACTCTACAGTTGATCAATTTAGTTAATTCTAAACGGTCTGAGAGAGAATGAATTTTGAAATCTAAGATGGAAAAGGTTGCCTTATATTTTCAAGTAACAGTAAGTGGAAAACAAGATGAGTTGGTATCCTGTTGATTTCCAGTAAGCATATTTTTCTCATATCAAATCAAAATTTGATTTTTAAACCATTATTTAAACATAAGAGATATTTTTAAAACAATTCGACTAAACTATAGACTTTTAACAACATTATCACATATAAAATAAAAACAATTCGATCATTCCTTCTCTAACTTCAAAGCCCTTACCTCTTGGCCTAACATCTCCACTCTTTTGCCCCATCCCATCCTCTCAGACCACTCTCCTCTAATCTTGACCACTGGGAAGCAGCCTATTGGAGCAAGAAGAGGATTTAAATTCTTCAATGCTTGGGTCCGCGATCCTGAGTATAATAATATTATTATAAATGCTTGGTCAGTTAAGTTTTTTGGCAATCCAATGTTTATTTTTTAAGAAAACTCAGAGCAGCAAAGGAAGACCTAAGAGCTTGGGCAAGAACAAAGTTTGGAAAAGGCAATCTTTAATCTACCAGTCTTATGGTCCAGCTAAAGAATGCTCAGGATCTTATGCTGGCTCATCCTGACAATGCTGAGCTGGCTGAAAAGGAAGCTGCCATTAACAATGACCTTAATCATGCTCTGGCTTATGAGTGTGAGATGAAGAAGCAGCAATTAAGAATCAAATGGGCTATTGATGGCGATAGGAACACTAAATTTTTTCATGCATCCCTTAAGGTTAAAAACTCTGTTAATAACATCTCTTCCATTTTAGATGAAGCAGGTAACTTGTATTCCACCCTTGAATCTGTTGAAAAAGCTTTACTCCTGTATTATTCTTCCCTCTTTGGTAATGTGAATAATTTTGAACCGGAGCTGGATCTGTTATCCAGCATTCCTCTGCCTAAAATTAATCATGATGAAGCTAATTATCTGGTGGCAAAAGTGACTAACGAAGAAATTAAGAATACCCTATTTACTATGAATAAAAACTCCTCTGGTGGCCCTGATGGTTTCAACGTTGTCTTTTTTACTTCTAGATGGGACATTGTTGGTGGGCACTTTTGCAAGGCTGTTCATAATTTCTTTGATAAGTTCAAGTCGCTTAATTCTGGGAATGCTACAAATCTAGTGTTAATCCCAAAGTCCAAACCCGCTTCCTCTGTGTCCTCCTTCAGGCCTATCTCCTGCTGCAACGTTGTTTATAAGTGCATTTCTAAGATTATTGCAACGAGGCTAGTCTCTGTATTGCAAATAATTATTTCCAACAACCAGGTGGCTTTCCTGCCTAATAGAAATATTCTTGACAACATAATGCTAGCCCATGAGCTCTTAAAAGGATATCGTTGTGTTAGTGCTACTCCAGGAGCAATGTTAAAGCTTGATTTATTGAAGGCTTATGATTCTATTCAGTGGAAGTCAATTGTTAGGATAATGTCTCTCATGGGATTTCCTAAAGTTTTTGTTGCCTGGATATATGAATGTAATTCAACTCCATCCTTCTCTCTGATATTCAATGGTACTAACTCATGTAACTTTGTCTCCAAGCAGGGCATTAGGCAGGGGGACCCTCTCTCTTCCTATATTTTCATCATGGTTATGGAAGTATTCACTTGTATGTTAAGACAGATGTTTCAAAACAAGCAAATACATTATCACCCCAAATGTAAAGACCTTCAGATAACTTCTCTCCTTTTCGCAGATGACATCATGATATTCACTAAGCCCAATCTGCAATCCATTGAATGCATTAAAGGTGTCTACATAATTTCTATATGATGACTGGCCTGAAGCTTAATCTAAATAAATCAAGTATACTGTTCTCTGGGATAACTAGCTTGCAGGAAACGAATCTTACCTCCTTTGCTGGAATGCAGTCTATGGCTTCTGACATGTCTTATCTTGGGCTGCCTCTATGTTCCTCTAGGGTTACTCAGGCCAATTGTTATCCTCTGTATGAACAAATAACTTCAGTCATGGATTATTAGGCTAACTGTTTCTTGTCTCAAGCTGGTAGATTGGTTCTTGTTCAATCTGTCGGCTTCTCTTTAATGGTGTATTGGGCGAGGACTTTCATTCTTCCAATTAAGCTATTGAAAATGGTTAGAAGAGAAATGATGAGATATTTTTGGTTTGTATCCATTCATTCGAAGAAGGTGATGCCATGTTCATACTCTAATTTCCAGAAGCCTAAAAGCAAAGGTGGGTTGGGCTTGCATAGCATAGAGGTCTGGAACAAAGCTGCTTACACTCACCATTTCAATGCTTTGTTACATAAGCAAGACACACTATGGGTGAGATGGACAATCAGGTATAACATTGGGGCTAAAAACTTTTGGCTAATGGAGATTCCTCAATCATGTAGTTGGATATGGAGGAGTATATTAAAGTTAAGAAACTGTTTCAAGCCTTATGTTCAAATTAAACTTTATGCAGCTAGCTTGTGCAAGTTTTGGACTGATCCATGGATAAGCAAAGGTATCATTCTTGAACAGTTATTCACAACCCAGCAGAAGTTTCAATCTGGCATTGGTAACAATGCCCTGGCAGTTGATCACATTGTTAATGGTAAGCTTGTGCTGCCATTTTCTAGTAATCAGATTGTCAGGTCATTTTGGAGCCTTTATGATACATGTACATATGATTTGTATGATCATGACTCGGTTTTTTGGAATGGACGGGCTCATACAATTTCCAGTGTTTATGAGGCCTTGTAAGGTCTGGACACTGTGCCTAAATGTAGGTGGAGGAAGGTTACTTGGAATGCCGTCTCTTGTAGCAGTGACAACCTTCTGTTCTGGAAGGTGACTAATAATGCTCTGATGACAAGGGACAAGCTTATTAGATATGGTTTGTCTGTGCTTCCCTCTTGTGAGCTATGTACTCATTAATGTGAGAGTGTTCAACACTTATACTTTGAATGTCCCTATGTTCTTAATATCTGGACTAAAATGATAGGCAGTTTTCAGAGGGGTGTTGCTTCACCTAACATTATCAACCATTGGAATTTTATTGAGAGCGCTACTACGTGGAGGGTTGACATTAGGCTGTATTTTTTCTTCATTTTGAAAAAGTTATTGATGGTAACTTGGAAAGAAAGAAATAAGAGGTGTTTTGATGGAATTTACAGAAGCAAGGAAGTAGTTTGGACTGTTTTAAGGCAAGAGATTTTGTTGGGGATGAGGGCCAGTGTCCACAAGTTCCTTGATTATCAGTTTGAGCCTTGGATTCCGTAGTTCCTTCCATGCTTGCCTATTCGTTGTTGTTCGTGTCTCTTGTGTGGTCTTTGTGCTTTCCTTTTCTCTTTTTCTTTTCCAAGGTGTGTTTTCGCTTATTCTGTAATCTCTTCGTGCTTTAATAAACCTGGTAGGGGCCCAGTTTAATCCCGCTTAATCTACAAAAATAAAATAAAAATAAAAACAATTAGTCAAAAAATGGAGATCTCACCTTGCAAAACTATTGTAAAATCCAAGCTTGATTGATTTAAGCAAAAGATGTGATTTTTTTCTCTTCTCTAATACTTTTGAGTGATGTAGAAATAAATATGAGAATAAGGAGGCTTAGTATGAAATATAAGATGAGGATAGTGTATATATAAAACATAACTAAATAAAAATAAGAAAACAAAATAAAATGCACCTTAAATTACAGATTCAACTCTAACATCAAATCTAAGCCACCCAAGTACCATTGCATATAAAGGCATGTTGTACAATAGAGTGGCCCAAATCCTTTTGTTAACCTGATTACTTAAGGAATCTTACATCTTTTTATGTTCAAAATTTAAATATACTTACCTTTTTATTATCCTTATATATTTATCCCTTTTTACAATCCAAAATATAAAGTCTCTCTCCTTTAAACATGTGAATATTGTATTTAAAGCATATACAAGGCTATTACTACTCTATGCAACTTGTCGTTTGATAAAAAGCTGAAAATTCGGAAAGCGGGTTTCGATCACATTTTCAGTTTTTCGTTGAACTACCTATTTATGTAAACAAAATCCAAAAATGAATTTTATAATATTAGTTATAAAATTTAAAAGAGAGTTATTTACTTATTAAAACCATTAATTAAATATTTAAAATGAATTAAATATTCACAAATCTAAACGATAAAGTCCAAGATGTTACATTTAATATTACGCATAAATTATACCAAGCTATTAACTAATTTACATATGAGGATGTCCTAAACCGATTATAGGAAATCACGGGCCGAAGAGGAGATAACACAGCTCAGATAGCAAAGTTAAATAATAGTCTGAAGAGCGGAGGATCGACTATGCTGCTAGATGAGCGGATTGTGGTATTTATGGCAGAGCATGGGACATTTCTTTCATGTGGGTTAGGAAATGATGATGAGTGGTTATGGTTGTGTTTTTGATGGATATTTAATTGTTTTTTTTGTACTTATTTGACATGTGTTGATGGATTTGATACTTGTTTGATGGTTGTGCTATTTGTGAATGTTTGATGGATTATGGATGTTTGATGGTTGTTTTGTTTGGACATGAGGATTTGTAGGTATTGTTGTGTTGTTTTATGGAATATTGATGTAAATATTGATTTTTGTTATATAAACTTGGTTATATGTGATATGTATGATATTATGCGATTTTTGCGATGATTGTACTTATGAAATTGGGTTTATATGTGTTGTATATATGGTGGATAGACAGATGAATATATATGTGTGGTTAGATGGTTGAAATAGCAGTTGGTATATAAAACAGTAGTTCCAGGCTACCAACCGTTAGTGATGGCCTATTGGCACAAGTTACCGACGGCTAGTGATAGTTTATCGACACAGGTTACCAATGGCTGACGACCCCCATTGGCATATACGTGGTGCACGGACTAACGTTACATGTCCATCGACCTTTATCGGCTAGTGATGGCTAGGCCGTCCCTAGCCGTCAAAAGGTTAACGACGAGGCCATCACTAAAGCCGTCGTTTTTTCTTCGATTGACTATTTAAAAAGTGACAACTATTTGTATCAGTTAGCGACAGCTACCGATGGCCGTTGACGGCATGTTGCCGTCTCTAAACCTGGTATGTCTTGTAGTGGATAAATTAATAAATGAGATTTTAAAATTGAATTAAATTGAAGAGTTAAGGAATTGAATACTGCTTCAAATTTAAAAGAAAAATTAAATAAAATAATATTACAAAAAGAAGTGATGCGGAAACAAATATCTAGGATCCAATGGGTGGAAGATGGGGATTTTATAACATCCCCTATCTTGAGGGTCGAAGCTAAGCGCTACAAATGCTGCAGTCATCCATAGTATTAACTTCCGGTGACAAAATACGGTAATGTTAATGGTATCCATAATATCAGAAGCACATTAATATGAAATAAAATCATCATAAATTAAAACAACTTTTCTGATTACATTCCAAATCAATATTTCATATTCAATCACATAATCCCATAATCGATTCCCAGGTTTTTAATCAAATATAATTATTACAAATTACGCCAAGAGCGACATGTGAAGATGCCCCCTTGGATGATCAAAGTACTAAATAGACAATCGGTCTTAATACAACACAGCGGAAATAAAACCAAATAACTCCTAAATATGGCTAGCATTGCCTCCTGCATGTCTTCGGAAGTTCATTCGTCCACCTACTAAACCTGTAAAATCCTGACTCTCAATCAACCCAAATTAATTTTGAGCACCCGAGAGTTTAAGGGGAAAACATAAACTTTGAGTCAAACATAAAGCCTAGTGAATAATACTATTACATCTCGATTTACTAATATTATGTGAGACCATGCCGCTTAGCAGTGTTAGTCCTTGAGAAGGATGGTTTTGATGACAACAACCTTAGGACTTGTTATAAAATATAAATACTAACATTATAGTTTAGATATATATATGTATGTATGTATGTATATGCATGATATAAACATGCAGGTACCAAGAATGAAGACTGTACAATATAGAGATACAAGACTGATGAATTTAAAGATCAAAGATATCAAGATTGAAGACTCATGAGTATCAAGAAATCAAGTTATCAAGAGTTCAAGATTTTAATAGTACAAGATAAGTATTGAGTCTAGAATTATGTTAAAACTTCTTGAAAGCACTTACATCTTTATTCGAAATTTATTCGTGGAATGGAATCCACTTCAAGCCTGTTAAAGGGATGGAACCCTAGTGGGATGGAACCCACGACAATATCTAGTGGAACATATAGTGGTCCAATTTTGATATCCACTAATTTTATAAAAATGTTTTTCAAAAATACATCTCTTATTTTAAATGTTTTCAAAACATTCTTTTCAAAAAGACATCTCTCTTGTTTGAAATATTTTAGCCTTAAAACCATCTTTATCATTTTTAATATTTTGATTTCAAAATTGTCATTGATTTTAAACTATCTCTTGTTTTAAATATTTAGCTTTAAAATATTTACTCAAATTTTAAATCACTTTATAGATTAAGATTATATATATTAAAAATTATTTTCTAAACTCTTTTATATGTTTAAACTATATTCAAATATACTTACAAAGTTTAGAAATTGTTTTGACAAATTATAGAAACCAATTTTAATAAGAAAATCAAAACATCAATTTTGCCTAGAGCATGTCAACATCCCTCAACCCCCCATGTCGACATGGTGCCCGTTAAATTCAAAATTCAAATTTTCAAAAGAAGTGTATATTCATAGTATCCTTTCACGAATAGATATGGCTGTTGATTTCCTATAAATACCAGTAGTTCTAAACGAATTTATTATCAGATTACACTTGTTTTCTCTTCTCTTCATCTTCCACATTTATCCTAAAGAATCCCAAACTATACTCTGCCGAAATACCAAGTGAATCAAACTTGAACATCTCTTGTTTGATTCTCTACCACTCTCTCCATAAGATCTTAGTGCTATTTAGAGTTATAGGATTATTTGTAAATCAAACTGTTGAGTAAAAGGTGCGGTTGAGCCTTGAAATCAATTGGGTGTGATTGTTGCTCCAAAAATCAATTAGGTGATCTTGTGGCCTGCTAAATCAAGAGAGTTTGCCCCAGACTCGAATACATGAGGGTGTACCTCGTGGCCTTGAAATCGAGGGTGTAATATGAGAGATTATTTTTGATAAGAAATCCGTACGTTTGTACGGGACTGGATGTTGGGTAACTCCGAACCAGTATAAAATCCTAGTGTGTTCTTTCCTTTACTGCTTTTATTTATTATTTGCATCTGTGTCCGATTCTTTGATTATATATGTGTTTGTGAATTGCATTTGTTGGTGATTAAATTTACATAAGTTTCAAAAAGATTTAGAAAATCTAAAAAACATTATTCACCTCCCCTCCAGTGTTATTCCAGCCTTAAGATCCGTAATCCGCATTTCTCACATTTGTATCAGATCATTGGTTTTCAAAATTCTCATAATCTGATTTTTGAAAAATTTTAAAATGGCAATTTTTTTTGATAAATTTATTAACACTATTTTCATATGAATATGTCACAGAATCATCATGATATTGTTGTTTAAAACTATATTTAGTTATTTTGAAAAGTCATTTGATTCTTTAAAAGGTTATGTTGTTTTGCAGGGGAAGAGTTTTGTCTAATGACTGTTTGTTAAAAGATACCACGTAATCATTTATCGATCAAGAAGAACAAATGGAGATATAATGATAATCGATAATGAAATGGGTACCAGATCAATACAAAACTTTTAATTCTCATCTACAACTTGATTCGATACTATACTTCTCTCCATCTGCTTCACAATGTCACCGGTTTCGTGTGAATCCGTCAAGAATGACCAAGTTATGGTCAAATGAAGTTTTGGTGAACAAAGAGAAAAAGAAAGCAAAACTGTCAATGGTATTCTTCAAATTGCATCCAGAGATTTGAGTATTTTATCCCAACTTCTTTTCCAGATTGTAGTTCTTGTTCTCATGGTCGTTTTGATGGGTGGATCATCAAATTCCGATCAAAATTGAGTGAGATAAGACAGTTTAAAGTTGGCTATCCAAAACTGAAAACTGTGTATGGGATTTCCTGCATTTCTCTTACTGTTCGGCCTGTTGCACCACAATATCGTCCAAATTCGTCACCAAACTATTACTTGATCGTAGCTCTTGCCTTCCTCTTCGATTTGCCGCTGGTTTCATCCAAATCCGTTAAGAAACGAATGAGATATGCCTTCTAGAAGTTTGATAGTAAATAGAAAAACGGCAAGAAGAAGAAGAGAAAGTTTTATGAAAAGTGGTGACGGTTGGGCCTATTTATAGTGGTTGTTTGCACAAAAAATGGACAAACACCTCAAAGTTGTATGATTTAGTAGATCTTAGGTTGTTCTTAGTGATTTTGGAGATTTATGCAAATATATGAAAAGCAGGGGCTAAACTGTAAAAAAGACACGCAGATTTATAGTGGTTCAGCCAGAACGTGCCTACGTCCACTTTATATGTTATTTCTCTTCTTTTCTTATGATTACAAGTACAAAGCTTTGGTACAAGTAAAAGAAAGTTGTTTGAAAGTTCCTTCCGTGCTTGAGCTCTCAAACTTCCCCCCATTGTTGTACCCCTGCTCCTCTATTTATAGAGTGAGGTTGGGAGCAGGGGTCTCGGATGTATCTGGTTGCTGATGGGCCTGGGCTAATATAACCTGGCCTGGTGGAGTTGGTTCGGTTTACTTTGGTTCGGCGGAAGAGGATGAGTGGACCGGTGGCAGCTTGGTCCGGTGGTAGGAGCATGGTGGTCCGGTGGAAGCTTGGTCCGGTGGTAGGAGCATGGTGGTCCGGTGGAAGCTTGGTCCGGTGGTAGGAGCATGGTGGTCCGGTGGAAGCTTGGTCCGGTGGTAGGAGCATGGTGGTCCGGTGGAAGCTTGGTCCGGTGGTAGGCCAGATGTAGGTTGGTTCGGTGGGAGACCGGATGAGAGTTGGTTCTTGCCTCTTGGCTCGGTGGTAGAAATGCACACAACACTTGCCCCCCAAAGTAGGGTATGCGCGTGCGCATGGCGTGCTTTGCTTTAAGTTTGGAGGAGCTTTCTTCCGGTTTTCATTACCGAGCCAACCGGTCCGGTAGTCCACTTTCGTCTATAAGTAGAGGCCACGTGCCACCGTTATTCCCTACCAAGTGTAACAGCCGGACCAGATCCCTCCCAGCCGAATCAACTTCTTTGCCGAATCACGTTGCTAGCCGAATCAAGGTGAGGTTCTTTTTGCCGAATGAACTCACGAGTTGAGTGCCGAATGAACTCACGAGTTGAGTGCCGAATGAACTCACGAGTTGAGTGCCGAATGAACTCACGAGTTGAGTGCCGAATGACCTCACGAGTTGAGTGCCGAATGAACTCACGAGTTGAGCGCCGAATGAACTTTATATCAAGTGAACATGTGTTTCATACTTCGAATTTTTAAGCGAAATTCCAGATTACGCTGCTTGTATATTCTAACGATATACTTTTCCCATGTTTGCAGATAAATGTCTCGAAAAGTTGAAACTCGATCAGATAAGAGGAGATCCGGGGGTGAAGGAGAGTCCTCGGCCGTGCCCCCAGCTCAATCAGGATCGGAGCGTCATGGGCCCGCCCCGAGGTCATTAGTGGATGGGTATGGTCCCCAGGAGCTGCTGGATTCCCCGCCTGACTGCTTTCCTAGCTCTCTCAAAGAGGAGCAACTCGATGTTATATCCCGTTCCTTTGGGATCGATAGAGCCCTCATGCTGCTGTCGGGCCCAGGAGTCATGCCATACAGTCCTCCCGAAGGATACTTTGCTTATAGTAGGTACCATTGCATGTGTGGTGCTATCCCGCCTCTCAATGCTTGGGTAGTCAGCTTCCTCACGTATCTGAAGGTGGCCCCATTCTAGCTTCAGCCCAACTCTTATGCCATACTGGTGAGCCTTTTCGTTATCTTTCGGAGGAAGTTTGGTCGCGCTCCCTCCAACCGGGAGATCCGGTACTTGTATAATTTAAGGGGCTATAAGAAGGGGTCCCCATATATTATCTTGGAGTCTGCTGTGACCTTCAAGCCGGTCCTGGACCTGTACTCTAAATTCAGCATGTTCAAGAAAGAGTGGTTCTTTGTTAGGGACGACTCCGTCTCCATCCGGCGCTTTACCTCTGGATGTAAGTTGATGCTTTTACTTATAACTTTTATTCCGATTGCGATGCTTCTTCTCATACTTTCTCATTTTTGCTAGCGACAGGTGGCTTTCCGGTTGTGGAGACTGACCGCCTGGTTCAGACGGCGGCTGAGATAGAAGCCATTCTTGGGAAATACAGATCATCTGCCTTCTTGATTAGAAATGCGATTCTTCTGGAATATAACTTGATCCTTCCGCAGCAGTCTGTAGTTAAGCTGAGGGAGACGGCGGTAGAGAGGGCGGCTGCTCAGGCTAAGGGAGGCGTTGCGGCAGAGGGTGGAAAGAGAAAACCATTCACGAAACCTCCAGCCGTCGGAGGTAAGAAACTTAAGAGGTCGGACGGTCCTTCTCCCAGCAATTGTCCACTTACTCAGGGGGAGATAGATGCGGAGGAAGAAAGAGGTGAGGCTGAGGGCGGAAGTGACGTTGAGCGTCTTGGTGATGATGGTGGCGATGGACAGGGTGGTGATGGTTCCAGGGTTCTGTCTTCTGGGCAAGTAGGCGAAATGCAAGAGTGGACGGATGATGCCTTCCGCCAAGCTTTTGAGGGGTTGGATGATGATCCGGCTTTGGTAGAGAAGACCGGGAAGGCGGACAAAGCCGGGACTGGTGCAAGTGAGTCTTCTCCGTCTATTCCGGCCAAGGTGGCTCTGACGACTCAAGGTGAACTCTTGACCCCTGCATGCTTCACTAATGATAGGGACTTAGGAATATTTTATGACCCGCTCCCGTCCTGGAATGAAATCCAGGACTTATTGCAGTATCCCACTCCTCCCCAGGGTTTGTACAACCACAGCTGTGTTTCTTTTCCTTTTCTAACTTGTAATCTACCGCGTTTCTTGAATCATATAGTAATGTAAGATTGTGACACTTGTTCTTTATATCAGGAGCAGGCAAGACGCCCAAAGCTTCAGACCTTCGACACAGGCTCGAGCAATATAAACTTTCCAAAATTTCTGCTAAGCCGAAGCCCTCAACCCAACGCTCCGGGGATGTAGTCGGATACCGTCCTCTTCTTGGGGTCATCGAAGAGGGTATTCAGCAGAGGAAGAGGAGTCATCCTTTATTCGAAACTTCGCTCGGTCCTCAGCCTCCGGCTCAGCCTATTCATGATATTACTGAGGAGGGTAGCGAGTTTGTACCTTCTCCACACCCGTCCGGAAACCCTTCTGTTATTCATATCGACCGTCCCGACTTGGCCCGTAATCCATTCGCGGGTCATCCTGATCTGGATCCAGGTTCTCATGATATTACTTTTGACGAAGTCACTGGTGAACACCTTCTCCCCCGTAACCCCATGGTACGAGTACTTGATGAAGCCAAGTCCTTAGATCTCGATCTACTCACCACTCGTATAGTCACTATGGGAGACGAGGCCAAAGCTAATATTGATCGGGTGGCAGAGGAGACCAAGAAGCTGATGGGGTATCACGCTCGGCTGGTTAAGGCCGGAGAGGAGATTGGGAGCGCCAATATCCGACTTCGATTGGTGGTTTCGGATCAGGCCAAGCAGCTTGCGGATCAGGCTATCCAGATTTCTCAGCATGAGGCTGCTACTGGGCGATTAAGGAAAACCATGGAAGAGGCCAGTCGGGCCGAATTGCGGAAAATGGAAGCTGCTTGCAAAGAGCGGATTGACATGGCTATTGCCACGGTGGATGAGGTTTGGAGAGCGGATCTCGAGCAGGTGGAGGAATTGTCCGAGAAACTTGAGGCTGCGGAGCTTGCCCAAGCTAAGTTGAGGGAAGAGATGGAGGTGATGCGGAGGTCCCTTCAGGCTGATTGCTCGAGATACAGACTGGAGAGAGATGCTGCCGTCGAAAGGTTGTCGGCCTCCGATGCCCGGATGAGGGAGTTTGAGGAGAACGAGGGAATGATGGATGACATGCTCCAGGACATGTATTTCCGGACTTGGAAGCAGGGCAATCTCTCTTGGATGGATGATTATCCCAGGGTCATGGCCAAGACCTACCTTCGGGCTTTGGAGGAGGCTAAGGCTGATGCAGATAAAGAGGGTGGAACGGTCTTCAGTATGGATGTGGTCACTGCCCAGTTCACCAAGGAGGAGAAAGTGGCGGTAAAGGAGGGTATGCGGCTGCTTGCTGCTGAAGAGGCAGGTGTGCAGGTAGAGGATGACGACCAGGACGGTCAAGAAGGAGGTGCTGGTAAGTTTTCCTTTCTAGTCTTTCCGTTAACTTGGCTACTCATCACTAATGAATCCTTTTTATGACCGGACAGGCGGGCAAAAGAGCAAGGACAAGACTTCGACGCAACCGGCTCCCTGATTGGACCTGGAAAATTCTTTTTGTAGGCTTGGCAGTGTTGTATCTGTTAGTCTTAAGATAGTAGAGTAACTTCTAAGTTGTAATTCTTGCTACTTGTAATAATATTATTCTTGACGTGTAATTTTGTAGCTTAAGCTGATTCTGTCGTTTCTTGAATATTTGTTGCTATTTCGACATATCGTATGAGAAATGTAGCTATGTATATTCTTGTAATTAAATTGTGTTTGATGTCAGATTCTGGTTTTAAATCATAATCTCATGACTTGCAATGTTAGCGTGTGGTGTGAAAAAATTAAATTACAGTCATGCATATGCACATAAAGGAAGAAAATACCGCCTTTCATGTTCTGTTTGTAAATGGCAGCTTCGAATATCTTGTATGACCAAGCATGGAAAGCGGTTGAATGCCCTGCCATCTGATTGTGAATCTCTGCATCCATTGGCGGGTATCTCTTACCCTGCATCCTGTACTTTATGGTTTGTTATAGAGGATAGGAGGAAAGTTTTTTAAGTAAAATTGAAATATGTGAAATAGTAAAACTTCCAGTCACAGAAGGCCTTCGATGTGCTTAAGTTCGTGGCAAACGGGTTTTGTAGTTACTTTCCCTAGCTGTGGGTCTTGGAGACATTTGTCACCCATCTTACGCCTCCGCGGGGAGTTAATTCTTTTTTACCACAGCCGCACTTAAGACACACCGGAGCCGAGATCGCGCACAGTAACTACCCGGGCCATTATGGCCCGTACTCATGGGTATTATTCGACTTACTGTGGCCGGCTAGCGTGGGTGCCGATCGTCAACTGTGAACTGCCCCTGGCTGGCCACACCTTATGTTGGGGCTTATAATCGGTTCACAGTTGCCGGCGAGCCTAACGCCGTAATGAGCTGCCTCGGCTATAGTCGGCCTTCTCGGTGGCTTATAATCGGCTCATTACAGTTGGCTTTAAGGGCCGTCGCGAGCAATGAGTTAACCCGCAGCAGAGGGATGCTGGAGCAAAAGTGTCTCATTGGCGAGGGCATAGATTCGCATAGTACCTGTTGGGTCTTGTCCACGTGAAGTTGCATTGTGGAGTGCTTTGAATAGAAATGCTATATGCTCAGAATTTTGTTCAACAGAAAAGGATAAAGTTAACAAGCAGCCAAGATACAAAGGAACAAGTTAAAAAAGAGACAAGGCTTTTTTAAAGTGGTTCGGCACGAAAAAATGCCTACGTCCACTGATTCTCTTTGTTAATTCACTTCATATGGGCAATACAAGTTAAGAAAAGTATCGACGGAGGTGTTGGATGTTCCATGTCCTCTGGAACACCTCTCCGTCCACTATTGACAAAATATAGGCTCCGTTGTGGAGATCTTTATGAATTACATATGGTCCATCCCAGATTGGGTCTAGTGCTCCGGGGCGAGGGAAGATTCGCTTGAGGACAAGATCCCCTTCTCGTAAGGTACGATGCTTGACTTTGGAGTTGTATTGTGCTGCCACCTTTTGCTTGTGGGCTGCTGTTTTTAGGACTGCATCATTCCTTCTCTCCTCGACTAGATCCAAAGACATGTTGAGGAGCTCTTCGTTCTCTTCTGGGTTATAGTGGATCCTACGGTGGGAAGGCACAATGGTTTCAACTGGGAGCATAGCCTCTGATCCGTATGCCAAAGAGAAAGGAGTGTGCCCTGTTGATGTTCTGAAGGATGTGCGGTAGGCCCATAGTGCCGTAGGGAGTTCATCCACCCAAGCGCCCTTTGACTTTTCGAGCTTCTTTTTGATCAGAGTTTTCAGAATTTTGTTGACTGCTTCGACTTGTCCGTTTGCTTGGGGATATGCTACGGATGAGAAGCTTTTGTGAATTCCGTGTTCTTGGCACCAGTTGGCGAATTCCTCGCTGTCAAACTGAAGTCCATTGTCTGATATGATTTTTAGTGGGACTCCGTACCTGCACAGAACACTTTTGATTAAGAAGTTGATAACTTTCGCTGAAGACACTTTATTTAGAGGTTCTGCTTCCACCCATTTGGTGAAATAGTCGACTGCTACTATAGCATATTTGGCGCCGCCTCGACCCATTGGCAGTTCACCGATTAAGTCAATTCCCCATACTGCAAAGGGCCAAGGGCTGGTCATTTGAGTGATCTCGGTTGTTGGTAGCCGAGGGATCTTAGCAAATTTTTGGCATCTGTCACACTTCTTGACGAAATCTAAGGCGTCCTTGCTTAAGGTGGGCCAGAAATATCCGTATCGGAGTATCTTTTTTGCTAACGTTTGCCCTCCGGTGTGATCCCCGCAGCTTCCTTGATGAATGTTGGATAAGATTTCCTTGGCTTCCCTTCCGGCGACACACCTTAACAATGGGTTAGAGAACCCGCGCCGATAGAGGATGTCTCCTTGTATTGTGTAGCGGGACGCTTTCCTCAGGATTTTCTTGACTTCGTTACGCCCGTCGGGTAGTGTGCCATTTTGCAGGTAGTCTCGGATGGGAGTCATCCAAGTTGCTTCTTCGGTTGCAGCTATCAGATTCACTTGCTCAAAACTTGGGGTCGTTTGCTTTGAGACAGTTACTGCCCCGAAGATGGCGACGTCTCTCATACTTGCTTGCTTTGCCAATTCGTCGGCCTCTTGGTTCTCTTCCCGAGGGATGTGTTTGACTAAGTAGTGGTCCAATCGGCTGAGAAGTAACTTGGTCTTCTTTAGATATGCTATGAGTCGTTCTTCTCGAGCTTGGAATTCCCCTAGTATTTGATTAACAATAAGCTGAGAATCGCTGTGAAGACACAAAGAATTGGCTCCGATCTCGATAGTAATTTCTAATCCGACTATTACTGCTTCATATTCTGCATCGTTGTTGGTGGCAGCGAACTCCAACCTTATAGCATAGTGCAGTTTATTTCCCCTGGGAGTGATTATTACCACACCTGCCCCCGAGCCTTGTTCGTTAGATACACCGTCCACAAAGAGATTCCACTTGATATCTTCTGTTATTTCCAGTTGCTCCTTATCCTCGCTGGTAGTGAATTCTGCAATGAAATCAGCCATGGCTTGTCCCTTGATGGCGGTGCGAGGGTGATAAGTGATATCATATTGACTCAGCTCAATACACCATTTAAGTAGTCGCCCGGAAGTGTCGGGACGATGGAGTACCTGCCTCAGTGGTTGATCGGTCAGAACTTTGATGGAATGAGATTGGAAGTAGTGACGTAGTTTTCGTGAAGTAATTAGTAAACAGTATGCTAACTTTTCAAGCTTAGGATATCTGACTTCTGCCCCAGTAAACCTTTTACTGACGAAGTAAACTGGTCGTTGCGTGCGGTTGTCTTCCCTTACCAAGGCAGCGCTTAGAGCGTGAGATGACACAGCAAGGTATAGGTATAATTCTTCGCCTTCGCTTGGGGTCGAGAGTACCGGTGGTTTCTGGAGGTGTTCGATTAGGTTAAGGAAAGCGGTTAAGCATTCGTCCGTCCATTCGAACCTTCCTTTATCTTTCTTTAGAGCTTCGAAAAAGGGGACGCACTTGTCCGTTGCTTTGGAGATGAATCGGCTTAGGGCAGCCACTTTTCCATTTAGGCTTTGCATTTCCTTTCGGGTGGAAGGTATCTTGATGTCCCTTAATGCTCGGACTTGTTCAGGGTTTTCTTCTATCCCTCGGGCATGGATGATGAATCCTAAGAATTTTCCCGATGACACTCCGAAGGAGCACTTTAGTGGATTCAACTTCATTCCATACTGTCGAAGTACCTGGAACATTTCGCCTAGGTGGCTTACGTTATCTTTGGCTTTCCGTGATTTTACCAGCATGTCGTCTACATATACTTCCATTGTTCGTCCTATTAGCCCTGCAAACATCTTGTTGACGAGGCGCTGGTAGGTGGCTCCTGCATTTTTAAGCCCGAAGGGCATCACTTTGTAGCAGTATAAACCCCGATCGGTGATGAAACTAGTGTGGTCTTGGTCGGGAGCATGCATAGGAATTTGGTTATATCCTGAGTATGCATCCATAAAAGACAGGAGTTCGTGCCCGGCTGTGCTGTCTACAAGCTGATCGATTCTGGGAAGCGGGAAGCAATCCTTTGGGCAGGCGTCGTTTAGGTTGGAGAAGTCAATGCAGGTCCGCCACTTCCCATTAGCCTTCTTTACTAGTACCGGGTTGGCGATCCATTCTGGGTAAATAGCTTCTCGTATGAAGTCATTGGCGAGTAGATTCTTTACTTCTTCATCGAGGGCTGCTGATCGCTCTGCCTTCATACTTCTCTTTTTTTGTTTTACAGGCGCCTTGGTAGGATCAATTTTTAATACGTGGCATGCTATGTTGGGGGAGATTCCGGTCATGTCAGCGTGTGACCAAGCGAACACATCCAAGTTGTGGCAGAGAAAATCAATGAGTTGTTCCTTCAATTCAGTTTTCAGCTGCGACCCAATTTTCAGTAGCCTACTTGAGTCGTGCTTGTCTACAGATATAAACTCCATAGCCTCTGCAGGCTCGGCGGTGGCCTCCTCCTCTTTGTCCCTAGGGTCTAATTCATTGAAAGGGTCGCTGATGTATCGAAGAGGAGGGGCTTTCTTTAGTTGCTATGCTTCAAGGCTTTTCGTGCAGAGGGCAATCTCTACACCTTTCCCTTTATCTCTCCTGTGGTTGTTGCGAAGTTCGGTTACATAGCAGTCTCGTGCAATATCTTGGTCTCCTTCCACTTCCCCTACCCCATTGTCTGTTGGAAATTTCATTTTCAGGCACCACGGGGCTAGGACAATCTGGAAGTCAGATAGGGCTGGTCTTCCTAGGAAGGCGTTGTAGGCCGAATGGTTTTCTATCAGCATAAACGTCTGTTTCCTTACAATGGAGCGGGGATGGCTTCCAATTTCAACGAAGAGGTCCAGCTGCCCGATGGGCATTTTCGCATCTCCAGTGAAACCGTGTAGCGGTTTATCGCAGGGAGATACATCCTTCATTGATAGCCTCATTTTGTCGAATGCGTGTTTGAACAGGATATTTACAGAGCTTCCAGTGTCTACCAGGATTCGGTAAACTTCGGCGGGACCGAGTCGGGCAGAGATAACCATGGGATCCATGTGAGGGTACTGTCTTCCTTCTAGGTCGCGTTTACTGAATGTGATGTCATCATTTTCTTTCCGCTTTGGGTGGCGCTCTTCTATAACCGTATTGACACAGTCTCTATTGTCTCTAAGCGACTTCCCATATCTTTCCATCTCTTTCCAACTTCTGTCTGCGATGTGCGGACCTCCTGAGATGGTATGGACCACTATCTTCTCTTGACTAGAGCTGCTAGCGTTGCGGTCGCCTCTGCCGGTCCCTGGTGAGGGTAGCCTTGGGTTTTCATTGGCAGGAGCTGGAGTCCTGTCTTGACTTTTTACATAGCGTTCATGTTTCTTTCTTCTGATGTGTTCCTCAATCAGATCTCGGAGATGATGGCATTCGTTGGTATCATGTCCGTGGGATTCGTGGAAGCGGCAGAATTTTCCATATTTCTGTGCGCTATCTGATTCCTTCTTGTATGGTGGGCGTTTGTATCTAACTTCGCCTTGGGTGGCAAGGAAGATATTTTCGACGGTCTCGTTCAAAAGGGTGTAAGAGTCGAATCTTGGTCCTGGCCGATATAGGCGTTTTTCTACTTTCTTGCCCCCAGCATTGTCTCTGGAATCATTTCTTCGAACGTCCCTCGCCACAGCAGGGGCATTGCCATGGGTCGTCTTACTTTGCTGTCCTGACTGCCCCTCAATGGCAGCATCCTCAAGCCTCATGTATTTCCCGGCTTCATGGAAGAAATCAGGTAAAGTAGCTGGTTTTTCTTTTGTCAATCTTCTAGCAAATTTAGTGTCCGGATGCACCCCACTGCAGAGGGCCATTAGGATAAGCTTCTCATCGGCATCTTGAACTGCGGCTGCTGCGGCGTTGAATCTGGTTAGGTATTGCTGCAGCTTTTCTCCAGGTTTCTGTTTGACGCTGGATAAGGAATAAGCGTCCTTAGGTTGCTCCACATGAATGCGGAACTGACTGATGAATTTTTCTTTCAACATTTCCCATTAGCTGATGGATCCTTGGGGTAGATGACAGAACCAGGAGGTAGCAAGATCTGCTAAGAAGAGCGGGAAGCATTTGCACAGTACTCCCTCTGTTGCTCCACTCATGAGCATATGCTGCGTGTACCTCTGTAAGTGTACAACGGGATCGGAGGTTCCTTTGTAGGGTTCCATTGTTGGCATCTTCCATTCTCGGGGGGTGATAGCAATTTCGATATTGCGGGCGAAAGGGCTGGTTACCCTAGCGCCTATCCCTCGATCTCTTTGCTCCCGTTGGACACACTCTCTGAATAAGCGCGCCATCCTTTCATCAGAATTTGGAGCGGACAGAAATGAGTTTGGTTCTGTTCTGTGGGGTTGATTCCGTCCAGACAACCTGTAGGGATGGTATCGTCTATCATTCCTCATACTTTCCAGTGGCTGCCTTTGATCTTCTGGGAGCATGCTTGGGTCAGCTACAGTTGGCCCTTGCCTTGATCTTCCCCTGTTGGGTTCTGATCTAAGCACTTCCTCGGGTCCAACTTCGGGCTGAACTCTAGCTCGGCCCCGTTCACTGGTGTTTCTGTGGTTAGGCAGCATGACAGGCTCAGCTGCAGTTGACCTTCGCCCGGTACCTTCCCCGTTGGGTTCGGCACCAAACGTTTCCTCAGGCCTAACTTCGGGCTGGGCTCGGTCTCGGCTCCTACCACGGCTACTCCTGCCGTTAGCTCCTTCGAAGAAGGAAGATCTTTGCTGTCTCTGTGATCCTCCAGACTGGGACTCGCCCCATGATTCAGTGTTGCGGTTGGATTCTTCAGCGTCCCTCAAGCGTGACATGAGATGGTCCACCAAGGCTTCCTGCTGGGACGTGAAGCGGTTAGTTACTTCAACAACAACTCTGTCCAAATCTGCCCTAGTAATTGCTGCAGGCTGTTCTGTGGCAGGAGTGGTTGGGTTAGCCTGTCCTTCATTTGTTGCCGTTGCTGGAGGAGGACGATTTACTTGATTCGCGGCAGCTGGATCAGGAAGGCTACTGGATGCGATGTTTTTTTCTTTGTTAACATCTTTTCTCTGTTTGGGAGGCATGTTTTCCAAGTGGCGGACGATGCTGTTAGGAAAACTCGTTAAGTAGATGAAGCTGAAGCTTCGAGTTTCTACTCTCAGTGAAAGCACCAAAAATGTTTGCACAAAAAATGGACAAACACCTCAAAGTTGTATGATTTAGTAGATCTTAGGTTGTTCTTAGTGATTTTGGAGATTTATGCAAATATATGAAAAGCAGGGGCTAAACTGTAAAAAAGACACGCAGATTTATAGTGGTTCAGCCACGTGCCTACGTCCACTTTATATGTTATTTCTCTTCTTTTCTTATGATTACAAGTACAAAGCTTTGGTACAAGTAAAAGAAAGTTGTTTGAAAGTTCCTTCCGTGCTTGAGCTCTCAAACTTCCCCCCATTGTTGTACCCCTGCTCCTCTATTTATAGAGTGAGGTTGGGAGCAGGGGTCTCGGATGTATCTGGTTGCTGATGGGCCTGGGCTAATATAACCTGGCCTGGTGGAGTTGGTTCGGTTTACTTTGGTTCGGCGGAAGAGGATGAGTGGACCGGTGGCAGCTTGGTCCGGTGGTAGGAGCATGGTGGTCCGGTGGAAGCTTGGTCCGGTGGTAGGAGCATGGTGGTCCGGTGGAAGCTTGGTCCGGTGGTAGGCCAGATGTAGGTTGGTTCGGTGGGAGACCGGATGAGAGTTGGTTCTTGCCTCTTGGCTCGGTGGTAGAAATGCACACAACAGTGGTTGAAGTGTCCATTCATTCAAAATTCAAATTCAAAGCTTGGCGCCAAGTTGGTCAATCTACTAAATCATCTGTATCTTTCCCATATGGTCTTCAAATTCAGCAAATGAATATACTACGATGATCAGAAAAACAAGCCCGTCGCAATAGAACAGATCTCGTTGTCAAATTCTGAAAGATATAAATGCGTGGTTCACGACAGTGGAAGAACAACAAAGTTAGAAAGATAGAGGAGTGCAAAAATTGGTACGCGTTACTATCATTTCATCTTTATTATTGTTGCATTTAGGAATATATATTTATGCATTTAGTTAGGTATAGAAATTTATCTCTTTTATAAGTTTTGATATTTTGGTCCATACATCGACACACCATGGTATACATATCGATATACGAGTCTAAATTTTTTTAAAGTCTTTTAAAATGTGTTTCCTTTCAAATAAAATCTTGCTACTAATTTATTACAACTATACTAAGTAGAAAAACATATCTTCATTCGTGATTTCAACTTTTCTAATATTGTTTTTTACTTCTCGTACTTTATTTCTTTTAAGATACTAATTTTATGTTTTTAAGAAATTAATAGAATGAATTTAGAATGTTAGAATAAGGCTCTATTTATAGATTTCTTCATCTAATAAGATTGCGCCACATCACATGACACTTGTCATATAAATAGATAGTGACATAAATGCAAAATGACACGTGTTATTACACATGTTCTTTAATAAAAGCATTTTTACATGCATATTGCCAAGCTTCTTTACACATGTTTTTTCCTTATTTTTCTTTATGTTTTTTATTTACTTTAATTATATTAACTACTATAAAAAATTGGGTCAAAAATCAATTATTTACATGTCAAAATCTAGTCGTAAAATTAGTGCAGAATCATATTAAAAACAGGCCCAGAACTTTAGATAGCATTTCTGAAATGCTGTCTTTACTTCTGTTAACGTTTTTTAAGCACTGCAAATTCGTTTTTATAGCATTACTGTGCTATGAAACGCTGTAGTGTTACAGAAACTTTTCACAGCATTTGTTAAATGCTGCAGTTTCTGTTTTATAATGTTCTGAATATATTTTACTGCAAAAACTTTTTATAGCATTTTGTAAATGCTGTCTTTTCTATTTGAAACTTTTAACTATGTAAATATGATATTTAAATTAAGTATTTTTCTCTATTCTTTTTAGAGTTATTGTCTAACTTATATTAGAATATTTTAAAATTAATTTCATGTTTAAACCTTTTTTAATAATTAACTAAATTTTTTAATGTAAGAGGCCTTAATATAACACATGTTTATTTTAGTTTTTCAATCTTTGTTATTTTATTTAATATTTCATTATGATATTTTTTTAAAAGGTGTTTAAACATGTTTTTAAATATTTTAATCAACAATAATTTAATATATAGGTTTTAATTAGTAAGTTAAGTATTTTATAAACATGGAAGTTTGGATTCCTAAAAAAACAATTAAGTTAAAAAAAATAATTTTAAAGAAATTAAATAAGGAGGGTATTAATTTTTAAAAAACCATATTGATCATATATATAGTTTAAATCCATATTTCTTAGCAATTTAATTTTGATATTGAGTTTGATTACTACCTTTCATGAATATGTTATAGTTTTAATATCATTTATTACCTTTAAACTCTTGTCTTTACTACTCTTTCAGTCTCATTCATTAGTTTCCTTAACCTAAGTCTACTAATTGGTGTGTATTACCTTTGTTTGGTTGAAGTGATTTATAATAAATAGTTTGATATATGTATACATACATACATACATACATATATACATACATATATATATATATATATATATATGCTTGTCAATTAGATATTACTTATCACTCATGTTTATCTTATAATCTGAATATCTCTTACCATAGTATATATATCATCATATCATTCTGCATATTATTATTTTTACTTCGTTATCATTTTATTTCATATTACATATCATTATGCATCCTATTTCATATCACATTTCATTGCATATTACATTATAAATTATAATGCATGAAATATAATAATCATTTGCATCATAAGTTGCACTTCATTCTGCATATCATCTCATGCTACATTGCATATGCCATGCATTTCATACTGCATTACAAACTACATATTGCATACATGTACACATAACAAGTGTATTTTATTTAGGGGGAGTTTATATTATTGTCTTATAGTATAGGGTTTTTAATTTTTGACTTGATTGACTTGTTTGAATTGTTTGACTTGATTAACTTGTTTGACTTGTTTGACTTGATTGACTTGTTTGAATTGTTTGACTTGATTGATTTGTTTGACTTGTTTGACATGATTGGATTTGATGTGTGTGTTGATTGGATTGTCTGAAATATACTTATACATATTTATGTATTGAATAATTATAATATAATTATGTTAATGTCTTTCACATTCCATACTTTGTTCTAGTATTAGTTTAAGGGGGATTTTTAGAGTTTTATGGTTTTAGGATGGTTTTGTTGATGACAAAGGGGGAGAATTATAAAATAGGATAGTTAGGCATAGATTAAGGGGGAGTTAGTAGATTAAGGGGAGTTGTTAGATTAAGGGGGAGTTATTAGTTTTAGGGGGAGTTATTGTGAAGGAGAAGTATATTTTATAAACATAAGTTGTAATCATCAAAAAGGGGGAGATTGTTAGTCCTTGAGAAGGATGGTTTTGATGACAACAACCTTAGGACTTGTTATAAAATATAAATACTAACATTATAGTTTAGATATATATATATATGTATATGCAGGATATAAACATGCAGGTACCAAGAATGAAGACTATACAGTATAAAGATACAAGACTGATGAATTTAAAGATCAAAGATATCAAGATTGAAGACTCATGAGTATCAAGAAATCAAGTTATCAAGAGTTCAAGATTTTAATATACAAGATAAGTATTTAGTCTAGAATTACGTTAAAACTTCTTGAAAGCACTTACATCTTTATTCGAAATTTATTCGTGGAATGGAATCCACTTCGAGCATGTTAAAGAGATGAAACCCTAGTGGGATGGAACCCACGACAATATCTAGTGGAACATATAGTGGTCCTATTTTGATATCCACTAATTTTATAAAAATGTTTTTCAAAAATACATCTCTTATTTTAAATGTTTTCAAAACATTCTTTTCAAAAAGACATCTGTCTTGTTTGAAATATTTTAGCCTCAAAACCATCTTTATCATTTTTAATATTTTGATTTCAAAATTGTCATTGATTTTAAACTATCTCTTGTTTTAAATATTTAGCTTTAAAATATTTACTTAGATTTTAAATCACTTTATAGATTAAGATTATATATATTAAAAATTATTTTCTAAACTCTTTTATATGTTTAAATTATATTCAAATATATTTACAAAGTTTAGAAATTGTTTTGACAAATTATAGAAACGAATTTTAATAAGAAAATCAAAACATCAATTTTGCCTAGAGCATGTCGACATCCCTCAACCCCCCATGTCGATATGGTGCCCGTTAAATTCAAAATTCAAAGTTTCAAAAGAAGTGTCTATTCATCGTATCCTTTCACGAATAGATATGGATGTTGATTTTCTATAAATACTAGTAGTTCTAAACAAATTTATTATCAGATTTCACTTGTTTTCTCTTCTCTCCATCTTCCACATTTATCCTAAAGAATCCCAAACTATACTACCGAAATACCAAGTGAATCAAACTTTATTATCTCTTGTTTGATTCTCTGCCACTCTCTCCATAAGATCTCAGTGCTATTCAGATTTATAGGATTATTTGTAAATTAAATTGTTGAGTAAAAGGTGCGGTTGAGCCTTGAAATCAATTGGGTGTGATTGTTGCCCCGGAAATCAATTAGGTGATCTTGTGGCCTAGTAAATCAAGAGAGATTGCCCCGGACTCGAATACAGGAGGGTGTACCTCATGGCCTTGAAATCGAGGGTGTAATATGGGAGATTATTTTTGATAAGAAATCCGTACGTTTGTACGGGACTGGATGTAGGGTAACTCCGAACCAGTATAAAATCCTAGTGTGCTCTTTCCTTTACTACTTTTATTTATTATTTGCATCCGTGTCTGATTCTGTGATTATATCTGTGTCTGCGAATTGCATTTGTTGGTGATTAAATTTACATAAGTTTCAAAAAGATTTAGAAAATCCACAAAACACTATTCACCCCCTCTCTAGTGTTTTTCCAGCCTTAAGATCCGTAATCCACATTTCTCACAAGCGGAACGGGTTTCCCCTCACTAATATCGCTTTAAAAATATCCTTTTGCAAATCAGAATCCTGCAATCAAACTGATTAAAACAATAATAGCAATATCATATAAGCTCACAATCAGGTAATAATTGGACTATCTATCCGAACAATATAGTTTTGTTTAGCTAACTACTAACCATTGGCTGACTCGGGCCTACCAAACAAAATAAATAATCTAACATCTGTTAGACACACTTTTGGATGGTCTGTCTTTAACTTACTTCTCCCAGGGTCAACTGATCCTAATGGTTTTGCGGGCTAACCAATAACCTACCCTCCTTCTCTGTATATTCCTTTCTATGTGTAACATCATTTAAGTCTTACCTGTGACTAAGGCCTACACACTGGAATTTTGGACTAAATTAGCCAGGGGCTATAGTTAATGTATAGGGCGCGACCCTATAACGGTCTCATCTAGTATTCAAATATCTGAGTCATTTACCTTGGGTTAACTACCCATCAAATTTTCCTTAAAAACATTTCTTTCAAATTGATTTACTCTTTAAGTCATACTTAAACGAAGAAAACATACTTTTGCTTTACTCAAATTACTTTGCCATGATATATGCTTTACATAAAAAATTGTTGATGAAAACCTTCGAAACCTTTGTTTAAAATCTTCAAACAATCTCTTTTGAAATCATTGAAAGCACCCCTTTCGAAACAAGTTAACTACTTTACCTTGAAACACTAGGCCGAAAGGCCAAAGCATATCTTTCGAAACCTTTTATAAAAGACCTTTCAAAACCAATCAAAAGTGTCCTTTCGAAAGCTTTAAGAACCTTAGACATCCTCTTTTAAAACACTTCAAACTTGTTTTTTGAAAAAATTGGAAACATCCCATTTAAATACTAAGATTAAACCTTTCTAAATCATAGGGGAACCTCCCCTTCGAAACCTTCTTCATATACCTTTCGAAAGCGATAAAGTCCTCTACTTAAAACAAACCTTTCGAAAGCATTGAGTTCAAGTAAAAGTTTTTGGAACATAAACCATTCCTTTCGAAACCTTTGGGTTTAACTTTCAAAATATCAAAGGGTCATAAAAGAACTGGGACGAAAGCATCTCTTTCGAAAGTTTTTTTCCTAAACAAAAGAAAGTGGCTGGTGTCGAAACCAACCCCTTCGAAAGCATGGTGAAGCTGTTTCAAGGTTTAAAACAAAAGGACCCTTTCAAAGGCATTGCTTCGAAAGGTAGAATGCGGCAGCAGGGGTTTCGACCCCTTCGAAAGCTTATTCTTTAAAACAAAGGCAACAACCTCTTTCGAAAGCTCTTCTCTTTAAAACATTTGACCAAGTCGAAAACTGATTCCTTCGAAAGCCTCATTTATAACCAACATGGTTCTAAGTTTACCAACGCTACTTCAACCCCTTCGAAAGCCTGTTTCGACTCCATACCTTTCACTTAACTCCAATCCACTACGTACCAAGGCTGATACCATGTGTATTGGTTTCGACTTAGATGGAGGCGGCGGTATTAGGTCGAAAGGTGGCTGCTATAAGTGGCGGAGCAGTAAATCTTTGTAAAATTGAATTTTAACTTTTTAAAGCAATTTCTTTCCAACTAACTTGCCTTGTTTGTCAACATGTAATTGGTTGCCAATACTTTTTCAAAATCTTTTCTAAAAGTGCTGCCTAATTTCAGTAATTAACAAATTAAAACATATACAAACAACCCCTTCTCCTTTTATAAACATATAAAACATTTAAGTCTCATACCTTAAATAATTTTATATCTTTAATAAAATACTTAGGAAAATTCTCCAAAAAATCTTATAAATCACTTTTAATATGTTTTCTAACTTATCTAAATTTCTGACCCAAAGCTAACATATAATAGCCGAAAATAATTTAAACCCAATCTTACTATTTTCTTTACTAGAAAATTCATAATAAATCCACATTAATTCAAAAAATTATGAAACTTGAAATCCATCTCTAAATTAATATTTGTGACCTTATATTAAAAACGCAAGCCATATGGATGTCATTTAATACGTTTTCCAAGTTAATCATTATCATAAAATCTATATGAAATAGCATAAATCATCAACAAGCATATATATCCATTTAAACAATCAAACACGACAAATCATTTGCAAAATAAATTCGGATCTCAACTAAAAACCGAAAATCATAAAAATGAGATGTAATCTATTATTCACATTTAGCTTGTTTGTTAAGGAGGTTGAGATTTGTTCTTTGATTAATTAGCTTAAGCTTCCTTCTTGAAACCTTGCTTATCCTCCCCTTGTTATCTTCTAATGGTGGCCGGCCAAGCTTTGTATTTAGTTTTAGTTTGTGAATGTTGTAAATAAAAGTAGGATAAGGGTTTAGAGTATAAGAATATAACCTATTCCTATTTTGCCATTATCATATTTTCTCTACTTACTTCATGTTAAACTTTCATTTGTTCATCCATTCCTAAGGCACGACTACCTTAAGATTTTACGAATCTCAATTTCCTTAACCATTTACATTATTTCATTTAATTTGTCTAATTAAATATCCTAAATAATGTTAGTCAAAATTAGGGTCGTTGCAGATTTGAAACTAAATTTTTCCATAAAGTAGCTAGTGGTAGGTGTTTAACGGCAAATGTTCTATCGATTAGAAAATTGCCGATAAATTTCGAATTAAATTTTTCCGCAAGTGCACGGCATACAAAAGTTAGTACGTGGCGAGTATGAGTCCAAAAACTTGTGTAACGGCAAACGTTCTATCGATTAGAAAAATGCCGATAAATTTCGAATTAAATATTTCCGTAAGCGCACAGCATACAAAAGTTAGTACGTGGCGAGTACGAGTCAATCTACAGGGAATTTTTAAGATTTTAAAATTTTCAATTCAATCAAATTAGACCAAAGTGAGATGAAGTTGTTAACTACAAAAAAGAAGCTAATGCTAGAATTAAAATGTGATTTGAAAACTATTAGACTAGAGAACAATTTAGGGATAATTCGCGTACGTTGGGACTTGCTGAACGATGTCAAGAAGCGGGATGTCAAATTTCACTTGTTTAAAAATTTCCAACATCTTTTCCATTTGGTCCGAGTGTTTCTTTGGTCGAAGATGATGTGGAAATTTAATACGATACTCGGAAGGCGGGTCTACTCGAGTAGAAGAAGAAGAATTTTGATTGGCATTCGATTCGACGTTTGGCTCCACATTCTGTTCAGATTCGGTCGTCGTTTTAGAAGTGTCGAGAGAGGTTTCAAGTAAATCGTTTGGATTAACGACTTGATTATCGATTTGTTTACCGGAACGTAGAGTTGTGATAGCATTTAATTGGATGACATTGCTATCTTGAACAACATGGGCTTGATTTGAATTTGCATTTTGATTTATGGGATTTGAAATGGGTTGGCTTGGAAATGTGCCTCGTTTGCGTTCACTTACAGACGTGGCCAATTGACTCATTTGCATTTCGAGTTTTGCAATTGATTGGTTTGTGTTTTGCATATATGAGGTCAATAAATTTTGCAAATTGCTGTTTGATTGAAGACTTTGAGTGCTTGCTTTAGCCAACGTTTCCAGAGTTTTTTAAGTGAATTTAAAAGTTTATCATCTTGGGGAGGATGAGCAGCATTTGGTTGAAAATTTGATTGTTGTGGTTGATTATGAGACGGACCCACAAAGTTTGGTTGAAAATTGTTGGGTTGAAAGGGTGGATTCGAAGCATTATTCAGAAATGCTCGAAAATTGGGACGAATCGTATTCGTGTTGGGATTGTTTTGGTTCCACGCAAAATTCAGATGATTTCTCCAACCAGGGTTGTACGTTGGAGAAAACGGGTCATTTTTGGCTTTATTGAAAGCATTGATTTGTTCGACAGAATTGGGACACTGATCGACTATATGATTAGGATCGTTGCATTTATAACACATCGGTTGGGAAGCTTGGTTCATTTGATTCGATGAGAAAACGTTATCGAATTTTTTAATCATTACGTTGATCTTAGCTTCCAAAGCAAAAGAAGATCCGGTCGATTGTGCACTCGATCGTGAGTAAATTGATTTTTCGTTCGAACGTTCCCATTGGGATGATTTTTCAGCGAGGTTTTCAAGAAATTGCCAAGCATCGTCGTGATGTTGGGCAAGAAAGTTGCCTTGGCACATTGATTCGAGCATGGTTCGTGAGCTATTTTCGAGTCCATCGTATAAAATTTGGTAAATCGTCCATTTTTTGAAGTTATGGTGTGGACATTTTATCAAAAGCTCTTTGAATCTTACAAAATATTTTCTAAATGGTTCTCCCTTGAATTGATGAAAATTTACAATTTCGTTTCGGATTCTACTTGTTTTTTCCAAAGGGTAGAACTTTTTTAAGAAAGCTTTTACGAATTCTTCCCACGTTTTTATTGAGTTCGATGGTAAGCTGTACAACCATTTTTCAGCGTAATCCGTAAGAGCGAATGGGATTAATCGAAGTTTGATTCCGTCATCGGAAAGTTGTTGGAGTTTAATAGTTGCACAAACTTGTTCGAATTTAGGCAAGAAGATGTATGGGTCATCGTGTTCGAATTTGCCCAATTTCGGAAGTATGGCAATATGGTTCGAGTGAATTTCGAAATGGTTACCCGTAGGGGCGGGTAACTTGATGCAAGATGGAATAGAAACTCTATCGGGAAGGATTCTATCCATAAGAGTTCGAGTGGCCTTTTCGTTCGCCATTTTGGGAGGATCGTCTGTTCGAGTTAAACGATTAGTTGTTGAGTTGCGAGTCCAACGATTTGTTGTTGTGTCACGAGACTAAGTACTCATGCACAAGTGAAAGTCGAGAAGAGAAAGAAGTTAGAAACGAGCTTAGAGAATGAAAGAAGATTTGAAAAATGAAGTGAGAAATTATTTTTGTTTTTTTTTAGAAAAAAGGAAGAAAACTATTTACCAAGAGAAATTTATTTTCAAAAGAGAAGTTTGATTTTTGGTTTTTCAAATTTTTTATATGTTTTTTTTGAATTTTCAAATATTTACCAAAAGGATTTTTTTCAAAATTTTTTTAGAAAATGGAAATTTGATTTTTGTTTTTGAATTTTTAAATTTTTTTTTTTGAAAAGATTTTTTTTATTGAAAATGTTCAAAGGAAAGGAA
Organism: Allium fistulosum; assembly: GCA_030737815.1. Lineage (NCBI taxonomy): Eukaryota > Viridiplantae > Streptophyta > Magnoliopsida > Asparagales > Amaryllidaceae > Allium > Allium fistulosum. The sequence continues at coordinate 862,391,055 of CM060908.1, read as the reverse complement.
AGGAGTATTTTTTTTGTGGATTAAAAACTAAGTTAAGTAAAATTTACAATTTTTTTGGATTTTTGATTTTTTTTTTAAATATGCATGAACTAATGCAACTAAATGAATGCAAAGGACTTAATTACAATTTTATGTCCTCAGTAGCTCCTAACCCAAAATTGTATAACCACACTTTGTCTTAAATCAACAAAATTATTTCTCAGCCAGGTAACAAGCAGGGGTTATCGGTGCACCATGAATCACCGTAGCAATGCAGCCGAAGGTTTAAGTACCTTCAGAGGAACAACCGCTATAATATTTACGAATCACCGTAATATTTATAAATGGTTATTACTCTACCATAGCATAGACACCAAGAAATAAAATTGTTCAAAGAAAACAATTGTGAAGATACAATTAAACCCTAAGTGAGCTCGTGGCACCCTTACGTCGAATGTCTAACCTTTATTATTAGTCAAATTATACGATGAAATGCGTTTGTGGGCTAAGGAAAGGGTGTTGAAATCCCTCACCTTATGTGAATTGGGGTATTGCCCTTAGAAAAGAAAATAAGATGGGATGGATGCAAAACAAAAGTTAAACGTGAATTTACAATGCAACTAAAATGAAGTTTGTTTTTATTTTTTTTGGATTTTGAAATTTTTTTTATATATAAATGCAAATGCAAGCAACCAACAATGCAATCTTAATAAACAGGGGAAAAGGGTACGATACCAAAGCGTGAAGCATTTATTAGCAATTTATTTTTAAGTGGCAATTTTTTTTGAGCAAGCAGGCAAGCCATTATTTTAGCAAGCAATTATATTCCTTGCAATTCTCTGCTTTGCCAACCTGAAATGGAGTAAACTAAGATGTATACCAAAAAAAAATTCTATGTTTATTGCAGAAGAAATTAAAAGCAATTTTTTTATAAGGTTAAAAAAGAAAACAAAAGCAAAACTTCTATTCAAGTGGGAATGAGAGTAAAACTTTTTATAAGGGTTTCTCTTTTTTTAATATGTACGGATGGAACTTAAAACAATTTAAAACAAAACAAATTAAAAAAAGATTTAAAAAAAGGATGAAACAAAACAAAACTAAAGACAAATTATACAAAACAAATTGGGCAAACTCTTTTTTTTAAACAAGGATGGATTTTTTTAAAAATAAAATAAAACAAAACAAGTTAACTAAAAGAAAACAAATAAAAAAATTGTAATCCAGCCCTGTAACATAACCCGGCCTAATGAAGAGATTAAACAAAACTCTTCACTTTTGTTAATACGCGAAGTTAGCAACTCAAATTCACACGCACAATTTTAAAATACCCAAATCAAAATTCTCGAGTTCGAAACAGAACACCAAATCACAACAATTAGCAAATCAAAATCAAAATCGTTCGTAGTTTGCTGAAGGTGAATGGTCGAGTTCGATTCGTGGTGAAGGTGGGGTTTCTCGTGACTGTTCGTGAGTGTTGAAGTTGAGGAGAAGCTGCAGTGGGCGAGGCTGTGATTGATGGAGTATTGGAGAATGTTTTGAGGTGAGTCGATTGAGGTGTTCGAGGATTATTGATGGCAGAGTCGATTGCTGTAGTCAGTTCAATTTTGGGGTCGTCTGTGAATATGCAATGGTGGTGTGTTACTGAGCAGTAGTCGTTCAATTATAGTAGTTAGTGGTACAGATCGAGTGAATTTGGAGGAGTTGATGGCAAGCAGGTTGGTCGCGACTTTGGAGGATTGCAGTGGAGTCGAGGTGCTTGTTGGGTTTCGGTGATTTGTGGTGAGGCAGTGATGAAGTATGGTGGTCGATGGCGTTTCTAGGTGAGGTCGCGACTTATTTTCTCCCTTCTTTTTTTATACGTCGTGATGTCTGGAGAATGTTTGGTGTATGCAGTATTTGATGTTGATGAACTGATATTGAAGTGGTTGTAGTGTACCTGATGTGGTGGTCAGTTTCGGGTTGGGGTGCTGGATAATAGAGGAAATGGTTGCAATGTTGACAGTTTGATGAACTTTGAGTGTGTGTGGGGGGGGGAGTCTGTGATCAGGCAGAGGAGTAGGCAAATGTATGTGATTGTTTCTATGAGTTGTTGAAGGCAGATGGTGGAGCAGATGGGAGGTTAATGAAATGGTGACTGATGGTTGAATATTTGGAATGGTTGTATCAGTGTGTATTGAAGCAGGTTGTGGCAGAGGAAGTAGCAGAAGTTAGTTTATGATGGTAGAGGTGGTGATGACAGTTTTGGATGGTGCTGAGATGAGGAGGTGGTCTTATTTGAAATGGTTAGTAGCAGAAGTGCTGGCAGAGAGGTAGCTCTAGATGATTACTGCTGTTTGTGGAGATAGTGAATGTGAGGAGATAGAACTGTGCAGTTTGATTTGGTGGTTTTGATATGTTGATATGGTTGCACGGTTTGGAGAAGTGTGAAGTTACATGATACAGAGATTGCACTGTGCAGGCTATTTGAAGAGTGGAAATTGAAGTGGAGTTGATGACAATTTGATGGTTGGGGGCTATGGGAGGACAGTGGTGATAGGCAAGATGGCAGTTTGCTTGTATGGTTTTTGATGTGGTGAATGTGGAAGTTGATGGCAGATTTGGTAGTGGTGGAGGTGATGTAGATGTTAGTGGAAGGAGCAGTTTTGTAGAGCAGTGATTGCTTTGGGTGTTGTAGTTGGTTGTTGTGCAAATTGTTGTATATGAAGCAGTGGCTTGTGAAAATTTGAACAGAAGTGAAAGGAAGAAGAGTTGGCAGTAGTGGGAATGACAGAGATGAAGAAGCTAGGCGGTGAAGTCGATGGTTAGTAGTGTGCTGCAAAACTTAATGGAAGTGGTGGTAAGTATGAATCAAGTGTGGTTTGTGTTGAGAAAAGATGATGGTTGTATGTAAAGACAGTAGGGGATATGAAGCAAGTATGAAACAAGGGTGGTTTTTGTGCACTGGTCTATGTAGAATAGCAGTTGCTAAGGCAGAGAGGATGGGCGAAAGAGGCAGAACAGTGAACACTGGAATGTGCACAGAGAAATGATTTTTTTGTTGTTGTAAAACCGAGAAATGTAAAACAAACCACTTGTACAATGAACAGTGAATGAATTGTTGTTTTGAAATGTGTATGTTTTTTTTTTGTTTTCTTTATAAACTAGAAATGAAAATGCTAAATGAAAACAAGAAATGCACAAAAAATAAACACACACAAAAATCAAACGAAAATCATTCAAAGAATAGAAAATCAAAATCAAAACAAATTCTCCGGCAACAGCGCCAAAAACTTGTTTAACGGCAAATGTTCTATCGATTAGAAAAATGCCGATAAATTTTGAACTAAATTTTTCCGCAAACGCACGACGTACTAAAGTTAGTACGTGGCGAGTACGGGTCCAAAAATTTGTTTAACGGCAAATGTTCTGTCGATTAGAAAAATGCCGATAAATTTCGAATTAAATTTTTCCGCAAGCGCACGGCGTACAAAAGTTAGTATGTGGCGAGTACTGGTCGATCCGCAGAGAATTTTTAAGATTTTAAAATTTTCAATTCGATCAAAAACCAAAGTGAGATGAAGTTGTTAACTACAAAAAAGAAGCTAAAGCTAGAATTAAAATGTGATTTAAAAACTATTAGACTAGAGAACAATTTAGGGATAATTCCACCCTCATATTTTTGTAAATCAACTAACAAAAATTTATGATCTCTAGCTTTGATATTTAGTGAAATAATTGTTGTAATATCGTAAATATTGTTTGTTTATGTTATTAATTAATATAACTCAAACCATCAAACTATAATACAACAACTATACCACTTAGAAATTCTCATTGAAAATGAAGCAAAGCAAAAGCTATTTTAAGTATGATCTATTTACTATTGTAACTAGTAATATAGATCATCAAATTTTATTTTTACTTTCATTTCAAAATCAAAAACCGATTAGCAAATAATGATGTAAATTGTGTTTATGAATAAGAATAGCTCATTTGCATAAGCAATATAAGCTATCAAACCCACTTGTATAAACTTACATCAAAATTCACTTTCATAATGCATAAACAAAGAGATCATAAATCATAAAAATGTTGAAACTACATAAAGCTAGAGAGCTTCATTACCCCTAAATTGAAGGGGTTTAGCTACTCATTTGTGTTATCAAATCAACACTTGTAAGTTTCAACATTGAAAAGCAAAGGAATTAAAATTAAGCAAGGAAGAAAGAGAGATTAACTACTAACTATTTGCATAAAAATTAAAACTACACTACTTGCATAAATGTAATCTAAGCTATGAACATTAAAAGAAAGAGAGCATAGAAATAAACATTAACATAAAAGCAAAGAAAATCATGTAGAAAAGAAAAGAAGAAGAGGCTTGGAAGCCATTTTTATTTCATGAAACATTGCCATTACAACTTGCTCTTTTAATTTCCTAACTAATGTGTAAGAGTAGAAGATATGTTCATGTACATAAGGGGGTTATTTATACATGCATAAAACCATAATTCCATTTTTAGGAAGCTTCCCAAAATACCCTTTAGGAAGTGTGGCCACCAAGTAACCATTAGCTACTAATTAATTCATCATTTGATGTGCATGAAGCTTTAACCTCCACTTAGATGTCCATTAGCTCCTAATTGTACATTTAGGTAAGTGAGTGGGGTCTTCCATGATCTTGAACTTGAATTATTTCCTCTTCATTCCTTTGTATTTCCTTGCGCATGCATATATCATCATGAATCTCACTTCTATATGCATCAAAATATCCTATAAAAATCAATAAAATTGTCCAAATAAAAATTCTTAAATTGTCACATGCATAAAAATGACCATTTTGCCCCTCAATGAAGATGAAAATATGATGGTTTGAAAATAATTGAATTTTGGTTTCACATGTAAAAATGCCCAAATATGATGCTTATTTAAGTAAAAAGAGATAAAATATGGTGGTAAAAATATGCACATTTACTTGCACATCAGTTGGAAATGTAGTAATACCATTAATTCCATTCTAATTAACAATATTGAGATTTTGATCATAAAGAACTAAATAAGGAGTTTTCCAATTATTTTAAAGAAGTTTTTAGATGTAAGAAAGGGCATAGAATTAGAGCTTAATGAGATGTGTTGTACATTGAAGACACTAAGATTGATTTAGTAGAGTTTGATGTTCCATTTACGGAGGAAGAGTTTTAACGACTATAAAGGATATGTTTAATGATAAATCTGCGAATCCGGATGGTTTTCCTATTTTATTGTATAATTTTTTTGGAATGTTTTAAAATATGATATAATTAAATGTTTAATGAATTTTATGATGGTTCACTACAATTAAGCAAATTTAATTTCACAATGTAATTTTGCTGCACAAGAGAGTAGGTGCTAATCAGTTGAAAGACTTCAAACCTGTTTCATTATTAAACTATTTTTTTTAATTATTTCTAAGGCTAGAAATTTCACAATAGAGTAAATTTTTTGTAATATAATTAAGCACTAAAATGAATAGTTTAATAGATAATACTCAAAATGCATTTATTAAGGGTAAAAATATCACAGATGGTTAGCTGTAGTTAAAGAATTGATTAACTACTTCACTTATGCGCTTTTAAAAATTGATTTTGCTAAATCTTTTGACTCAACTAATTGTGATTTTCTTAAAGATTTACTATTAGTTAGTGGTTTCAATGTTTGATGGGTAGGATGGATTATGTCTTTACTTAAAACTGAAAATTCATGTATTATGGTTAATGGTATAATAGAAAATAAAATTCAATTGAAACCTTGATTTATGCAAGGGGATACATTGTCACATCTTCTGTTTAATTTAGCAGCTGATGTTTTTGCTAGAATTATAAAGTTGGCCACCAGTAATGAGATTTTAGACAATGTAGGACATGAGATAACAAGAAATGGTCTTTCTGTCGTATAATTTGCAAATGAAACTATGATTTTTCTTTATTTATTATGATTGATGTAAATTACCCTCTTTCTTCAAAATTGTCTAAATATTTTAATAAATTCGTCGATAGACTCAACTAATTGCTTGAAGCATGAAATTTCTTACAAAACGTGATTCCTTTATTTTTGTCTTATGATCTTCTAATTGTTAGAAAGGCTTGAGCAAGGCAAAAATTTCACATAGTTTGGAAATGTCAAACCTACTAGCCTCCTCTAAAATTTTCCTAATCGGACATCAGATATTACAAATCGACAAAAGTACCCGAGAGCACTAAAGCTGCTTCCTCCCAACTTCGATTTTTCCCAATGCACCTGCAAATGCATTCCAAATCCTCAAGTTTGTGGCCATGCACCAAAGTATTTCAAAGAAAATTACAATTTTTTAGTAGAGACCACTTAACATTAATATATTTATTGTAATGTGAAATGTACACGGAGGATAATTAAATACTTATTTAAGGTGAGTAGATTGGTTTTTTTTTTCACACTTCATATAAGCTTTGGGAAATGCATGTTTGATTAAAGTTTCACATTAAAGCGCTGTTTTAAAAATCTTTACAGGCCTCCGACTAGGCGTTAGAGACGGGACTTAACGCCTAACAATTTGCCTAAGCCCACACATCAATATGCTAGTTTTAGGCTATCTTGCCTCCTTACTTACACCTAAGAACGTTTAAAATTTAAAATTTTCAATTTACATCAATCGACACTAAACAAAACATTAAAATTTTATTTAAAATATATGAGTTATCAAAAATTCCTAGCTCCGATTAATACTCGATTAATCTCCGTTTAAACGATTGATCACTAGTTCGTACTAACTGTCTAATGTCTGCCTGGCGATTTTTACAACATTGCATTCAAGCTACATCTTTCCATATTGAAGAATTATATTGGATGTAGGCATGTGTGGTTATAATTTAATTTAGACATTATTAAAATGAGTATCCTAATGTTGTTTTCACGACGTATCATTATGCGTATTTTTGCGTAGCTAAAATTTTCATTTCATATATCGAAAAAGGGGAGAGAGATGTTCTAATCGATGGATGAAAATGGAGAAGAAGAAGAAACGGAAATAGAAATTTATATTAGAAATTTTGGGTTTTAAAATGGGGAGGAAGAAAAGAAACCATTCAGGATTGAGAGAAGAGGAAACATGTAAATGATGTACATGACATGAGACTAGATAAAACGGCGGGAATATGAAAAATAATCAGTTGCTAATTGTGATCTAAGAAATTATTTGCAAGTAGAGGGCTGTATTTAGAAAGTGTACTTCGAAATTATGAGAAAATATGTTTGGTTTACCGTTTTTAGTTTTGAGTTTTCGTCCATACAAAAATACGCACGACACATATATATTATGAAAAATGATTATTTTAGAAAACGAATTTAACACACAAAATAGAAAACAACTTTTATTCATTTTTCGTGTTTTGAGAAAAACGGAAGCACAAGCAAAAATTCATCCTTCCATTGTTCCTCCATCCACGAAGTGGTCCCCTCCAGTCTTCCGTTCATCCCTTCCTACTTCCCTTCCTTCTTCTCATATTTTGTAATTAATGTTGAAAACTCAAAACGTAAAATACAAAATAAACCAAACGACCCCTAACATTTCATTCTCAAAATTACGAGAGTGGAGGTGACCAGAGATAAAATTTCTTATATAATAAAACATAGAGATATCTAAGATCATTTAAAAAAATACATGTACAGTAAAAATCATTCACGTTATTTTAAGACGTAATTTTAAACGAGTAACTTCAAACTTACCATTTTATTCATTTATATGAAAAAGCCCCCACAAAACATAACATTACAAACCGGTTATCTCTTAAAACGAATCGGGCGCATTTGAAGTTCAAACCCGAGTCTACTAACTCCAATTTCCCAATCCGCAACTGCAACCAACAGATCCAACACCTGTATCGGCTCCAAAACCGCAACCAATTCCTTCAATACCCACATCCGCAACCGATCCGCTGTTACACTACGGCATTTCATCAAACACCTAGTACAAACTGTCGAACACTTAACAATTCACCTTGCAGCTCTTCTGGATTCAAAGTTCAAGCTTCAGGCAGCCTAATGGAGATACAAAATCCTGAGGAAGCAATCAGCTATAAGAGAATAGCAATGGAGGGTTAGAGGAAATTGGTGCACATTGTGCACGTGCACAGCATAATATTTTGTATTCATGTTTTTTCTGAAACCCTAGCCTTGAGTTGTAATTCCAACGGCTAGTTTGAATTAGTCATTGATGCAAACTGTATAAATATGGCCAGCTTGTGTACAATTGAGATATGATGAAAATTAATAAAAAAGATCATTTTTCTTATCTATTGATTATCTGTGCAATTTCTATTCTGTTTTCTCCACCCACTTCTATTACGTATCAAAGCCTCCTCATTCTTTCCCTGAGTTATCATCACCTACTTCTGTTTATTCCCTTACCTGTCTTCTTCTTGAATCTACAAACACCATCTTACCTGCTCCACCATGACAATAACCCGAGCACAATCCCAAAAGGAAAAAGAGCCTACCACATTGGTATCAGAGCCTCATGAGGGAGATACAGACCCTCACCAACCAGGTGTCTCGTCTGATCCAGAAGCTTCTTCCTCAATTGAGTCTGCCATTGATGAGACACTACCTGAAATTTGGCAGAAACAATATTTGATTAATAATAGGACTGCTCTATCATTAAGAAGGTTGGAACAAACAACTCAAAACCTGTCAAGAAGCAGTCAAGAAAACAATGAGAAGATGGATAAAATACAAGAAATGATGGCAAAAATTTTTTCCGAGATTCATGAGGTCAAGAATCAAAGAAATATGGATCACAGACCTGCTTCTACAATCACTTCTTCTTCTCCAGCAAGATCAAATGTTTATATCCCTCCCAACAATAGACCTCCTATACTTGCTAGACCAGAAAATCATCATACTGATCAGAATTCTCCATCAAGAAACCTTGATATTCCAATTACTCCAGCAAGAGATTTATCTAAGCTAAATATAAAGATTGACTTCCCCATTTTTTCTGGAGAAGATAGGGTTATTGATTGGTTAAGACAAGTTGAAAATTTCTTCAAATACAATAAAACTGATATACAAGAATGGGTACATGTCTGCTCCTACCATCTCAGAAAAGAAGCACTGCAGTGGTTCTACAGATATTCACACACAGTTCAAGATTATGACCACTGGCCAATTTTTTACAAGGCAATTCAGGTACGTTTTACTCCTAATGAATTAGAAAGGCCATATGATACTTTTTCTTCTTTAAAACAGACAACATCAGTCATGCATTATGTAAATCAATTTGAACAACTTGAAGGCATGATTGAACAGATATCACCTACTCACTTATTACAAAAATTCTTAGGTGGATTAAAAGAAAAAATAAAATATGATGTCATTGCTAATAATCCTCCAAATTTTGATGCTGCAGTTTCTCTGGCCAAAATTTTTGAAACAAAATGGCTTTCAAAAAATAAAATTACTCAACAAAATAATTTCAAGGGTTCTGCCAATTTTAAAAATTCTTTTGCGAGTAATCAAGATAACTCTTCTTCCAAACAAGGAAAAATAAAAACTCTGACCCCAGCCGAAATTTTAGATAAAAAAAGAAAGAATCTCTGTTTTGGTTGCAATGAGAAATACCACTATGGTCATAAATGTAAAACTAAACAAATTTATATATTAGAGGGTATTATTGAATTAAACAATGATTCTGAAACTGATGATGCCAACAATGATCATTTACAATTAGCTCTATCAGATGATAAGTTAAACACTGACACTACCTTGCTGTCAATTTCTATTAATGCACTCTTAGGTATTCCCACTCTACATACTATCAAAGTTAAGGGTAGTATTAACAATAAAAATGTGATATTATTAATCGACTCGGGATCCACTCACAGTTTTATTGATAGCAAGTTAGCTCAAAAGTTAAATTTGAAGAAAACACAAACTGCAGCTTATGAAGTTCAGGTTGCTAATGGTCAAAAGCTCCAAGGTAATGATATTTGCTCTCAAGTTTTATTATCTTGTCAAGGTTGTCAAATGTTCATAGATTTATTACTCTTACCTATGGAAGGATGTGATATTGTATTGGGTACCCAATGGATGAGAGAACTTGATGAAGTCTGTTTTAATTTCAAGAAATTACAAATCAGATTTTCTTATAATGGTAAAGAATACAAGTGGCAGGGCTTACTTCCTTCTGATTTTCAAACTCTAAATGATAAAAAGGCCACAAAAGAATTTATATCAGCAGATTTACACTTCATGCTTTTTTCTGCATCTGTACAACCTCCCATTGTGTCACAAATTCATCCAGATATTCAACATTTACTTGATAAATTCCCTGCTGTAACATCTACGCATAATTCACTTCCTCCTACACGTGATTGTGATCATCAGATTCCACTTTTAGAAGGATCTAGGCCAATCTGTTTAAAACCATATAGGTATTCACATCATATAAAAAACGAACTAGATAAATTAGTCACTGATATGCTCAATTCTGGCATTATTAGACCTAGTTCAAGCTCCTTTTCAGCACCGGTTGTGATGGTTAAAAAAAAGGATGGGTCATGGAGATTATGTGTAGATTATAGAGCATTAAATAAACAAACAATTAAAAACAAATTTCCAATTCCTTTGATAGATGATTTACTAGATGAACTTTATGGCTCTAAATTTTTTTCAAAATTAGATTTAAAATCTGGTTACCATCAAATTCGAATGAACATGTCTGATATCCATAAAACTGCATTTCGTACACATGATGGTCACTATGAATTTTTAGTTATGCCATTTGGTTTAACTAATGCCCCGTCTACCTTTCAATCTCTTATGAACAACATTTTTAAAAAATATTTACGAAATTTTATTCTTGTTTTCTTTGATGATATTTTAATATATAGCAGGTGCTGGGCAGATCATCTAAAACATTTGGAAATTACACTACAGATCCTACAGGACAATAAATTGATCATCAATTTATCTAAATGTTCTTTTGCGGAAGACCAGATAAAATACTTGGGCCATATTATTTCAGAAAAAGGTATTTCTGTAGACAAAGAAAAAACAAAAGCAGTGATGGAATGGCCACAGCCTCATAATATCAAAGCACTCAGAGGATTCCTAGGACTCGCAGGCTATTACAGAAAATTTATCAAAGATTATGGATTGATAGCAAAACCATTAACAGCAATGCTCAAAAAGAATTCTTTTTTATGGACACAAGAGGCTATTGATGCATTTTATAAGTTAAAGTCTTGTTTGATTAGCCCACCTGTTTTAGCAATGCCAGACTTCACCAAAGATTTTGTAATTGAATGTGATGCTAGTGGCTCAGGAGTTGGTGCTGTCCTTCTTCAAAATGGTAAACCAATTGCATACATCAGTCAACCATTACAAGGGAGAAATCTATATTTATCCACATACGAGAAAGAACTACTGGCCTTAATTCTTGCAACAAAAAAATGGTCTCAGTACTTATTGGGAAGAAGATTTATTATACGAACTGACCACCAAAGTTTGCAACATCTATTATCTCAAAAATTGACTACTGGAATTCAAGGGAAATGGTTAGCAAAGCTTCATGGCTATGACTACCAAGTTGAATATAAGCAAGGTCGTGAGAATATAATTGCAGATAGCCTTTCAAGAATTCATCAAAACACGGATTTGAATGCCTTGTCAGTGGTACAACCTGACTGGATAACTCAATTGCGAAGACAAATACACCAAACCCCCTTCTACATATTAAAGAAAGAGCAAATTTTAAATGGTAGCTTATCTTCCAGCAAATACAAAATACTTGATGATTTAATATTCTACAAGGGCAGAATCCTACTTGATCATTCTCAAATCAATTTAATAAATTCAATCCTCTTTGAATTTCACTCCTCTCCTTTGGGTGGACATGCAGGAGTAAAAAAGACCCTCACGCAGATAAAGAAAACTTTTTTTTGGAAGCATATTAAGAAATCAGTGGAGAATTATGTAAAGCAATGTGATACTTGTCAAAAATCAAAATCAGAAAATGTTGCTTATCCGGGCCTCTTACAACCCCTACCTATCCCAGACAATATATGGACCGATCTATCAATGGATTTTATTACTCACTTGCCTAAAAGTAACAATGCTACAGTAATCTATGTAGTAGTTGATAGATTATCAAAATATGCACACTTCTTTTCCTTGCAACATCCATACACAGCAAAACAAGTAGCAAGGATATTTTTTGATGGGATTTTCAAACTCTATGGTATGCCAAAAACAATTGTAAGCGACAGAGATACAATATTTTTAAGTAATTTTTGGCAAGAATTATTTTCTCTTCAAGGTTGCACTCTGAAATTTAGCTCAGCCTACCATCCTCAATCAGATGGTCAAACTGAAGTTACAAACAAGATTTTACAAACATACCTGCGTTGTTTTATATCACACCAGCCTAGTGAATGGACTCAGTGGCTAACATTGGCAGAATACTGGTTCAATACTTCCTGGAAAGAATCTACTAAAATGACACCATATGAAGTAGTCTACGGGAAGCAGCCTCCATCACTTCTATCTTATATTCCTCACACTGCAAAAGTAGAACAAGTAGAACAACACTTATTTTCTAGAGACATAACTCTACAATTCCTAAAAGATAGTCTACAATTAGCACAAGAAAGAATGCAAAAGTTTGCCAACAGAAATAGAACAGAGAGGCATTTTTCTGTGAATGACTGGGTTTACCTTAAATTACAACCATATAGACAAATTTCAGTCAGTACAACTAAAACAAACAAACTCTCTCCAAAATACTTTGGTCCATTTAAAATAATAAAAAAGATTGGGGAAGTTGCATACCTATTAGAATTACCTGCAGGTGCTCAAATTCATCCTGTTTTCCATGTCAGTCAATTGAAAAAGAAACTGGGCACAAAAATGATTCTTCAACAAGGCCTTCCATCATTCAGAGAAGAGATTGTCGAAGAACCTGAAAAAATCCTTGATCGACGTCTAATACCTCGAGACAACAAACCTGTCGCCCAAGCTCTGATAAAGTGGAAGAATAAGCCTGCAACAGACGCGACTTGGGAAGACTACTGGGATACAATTCGCAAATTTCCAACACTGGACCTTGAGACAAGGTCCCTCTTTCATGGGAGGGGGAGCTGTTACACTACGGCATTTCATCAAACACCTAGTACAAACTGTCGAACACTTAACAATTCACCTTGCAGCTCTTCTGGATTCAAAGTTCAAGCTTCAGGCAGCCTAATGGAGATACAAAATCCTGAGGAAGCAATCAGCTATAAGAGAATAGCAATGGAGGGTTAGAGGAAATTGGTGCACATTGTGCACGTGCACAGCATAATATTTTGTATTCATGTTTTTTCTGAAACCCTAGCCTTGAGTTGTAATTCCAACGGCTAGTTTGAATTAGTCATTGATGCAAACTGTATAAATATGGCCAGCTTGTGTACAATTGAGATATGATGAAAATTAATAAAAAAGATCATTTTTCTTATCTATTGATTATCTGTGCAATTTCTATTCTGTTTTCTCCACCCACTTCTATTACGTATCAAAGCCTCCTCATTCTTTCCCTGAGTTATCATCACCTACTTCTGTTTATTCCCTTACCTGTCTTCTTCTTGAATCTACAAACACCATCTTACCTGCTCCACCATGACAATAACCCGAGCACAATCCCAAAAGGAAAAAGAGCCTACCATCCGCTTTCAGAATAACCCGACCCATCTCTTCCATTTTCATGTCCAGATCCGAATCCGAGGGCACAAAAGGATCGGGCGCGTTCTCTTGAAGCCGGCCCATCTCTTCATCAATCTCGACCTCCTCTTTCATCACTCTCCTTTGTAGCTGGTCAATCGCATTCAACTGTACCAGCGATATGTCGCCTATATCGCCCGAGTGGGACCCGATAAGCAATTCGTACAACCGAGCTTCAAACTTGATTCCTGATTCAGTGTACAGTAAATGAATCAGGGTGTTGGGTCGCCAACCCGAAACCCAATAAACTGCTCGCTCTAAATTCGTCGATAAGGGAGAGCAGGCGACGAGAACCGGGTCGGATTTGATGATTTCGGATCGTTTTTTGTAGAAGTTTTCGTATCGGTCGACGATACGTGCTACGAATGCTTGTAAACGGGTTTGGTCGGAGACGGAGTTGCGAGCTTTAGCAATTTCTTCGCGGGTCGAACGCTGCTGTTGGATCCAGGAGGTAGATATCGGGTCCATTTACTGATTGGATCCTATCTGATATTTTGATGGCTGAAAAGTCAATATATACTTGTTTTTGGGCCGTCCGTGTGAGCGAGTTTCTACTTATAGAATGAACAGTCAAAGCATTAAACTGCATCGTTGATGTTCATGATGACGTAATTTAGAAACGTTGATTCAGGTGCAAGGAATCGGCTAACTTATGTCAGTTACGGCCGAATCAAAGGTAGACACGTGGATGTGTTAATTTGATAAGGCAGTGCTTACTTTAATTGACTGGTTGACACTTGGTTTTCGGTTTGGCCACCTCATTTTTTAGCTCGAGGGTGAATCTGCTTGTAACTTTTTCTTACCGTCTTTAATTCTCGGTCGGTTGCAGTATCAAAGATGACGTTAAAACACTTTCAGATGAAATGGATCGAGTTTACTTTCCATCACAGTAACATGAAAAAAATATTTATGGTTTGATATCCGTTAACGCTTTGTTGAATAATGACAATAATAGTTCTTTTCAAGGAAGGTAAATGTTTTGTCCATTTTACTTTATACGCATGAAAATGATGATAATTTTTGAAACGTTAACTGCTGCTTGTGGATTGATGATGGTGGGTTGATGATCGCAAAATAATTAAAATATGATTAATTTATTTTGCGTATTTGACTCTCAAATTAACATAAATAATTATTTCTATAACAGTTGATTTGGTTTTTCTTGAAGAAGCTATTTGGAGATATCGACAAACATTTGGATAAATGTGGTTTGTAAATTATTGAAGCAAACGGAAAGACATTGAGTTTTATTTACCCTTAACTATACGACTTTCACAAACAATAAAGTGAACAAACAACATATTTAACATGGTTCCTTTTTTTCATCCAAGTCCATCTAGGAAAGAAAAGCTCTTTATTCTAGTGGCAGAATACACACACACACAAATTGGAACTTCAACTAGAATTCCTTTATCACGTGTGCATATATTACTGTATATTAGTAAATATACGAATCTGTGCTTCTCATTTAGTTTTACTTGATCAAATTTTAAAATAAATTTGAAGTTTATTAAAGTAAATAAAATAGTAAATACATTTTTGTTGGTCGATGAGTATTGAAGTTAAGAAGCATATTAGCCGACGTATTAAACTTACAGACATAATGTTTAACATAATGCATGAGTATTGAATTTACATTCAAATCACTTTGCACATTATATTTAGTACAATAGTCAAAAGTTGAAAAATGGATATATGAAGTCATTACTCCACATGCAAATAATTTCTTAAGTGTTACATTGCATTACCAGTATCTGCCTTTATTTATCGTTGAAAGTCACTAAATAATTCGTCATATTTATATGTTGGTTACTCCTACAAGTCACTTCCAAAAACTAATTATCCAAATTTTCTTATGATACTTCCAAAAACTAATTTATAGCTAGTATGTCATGACGTCATGGTGGAGAGTTTCCTTCATGGATTGCTGAAGTTGCTTATTGGGCGGCTACGATTTGAGTTTGTGATGTATATCCAAGGGGGCTACTTAAGCGACGTGGATTAATGACTTACCTCTCGCTTAAATGATCTTTAACATCTAAGCCGTGTGTTGTCTTTATTGTCCATTTCGATCGTATATCCCTGCTTTTATAAACTGATGCCTTGGGCTTTGAACTTGCTACTGGGATGTTCCTTTCAGCCTGTGGCACTGTTCTTTCGATATTACCTTACTCCATTAGGTCCTTACACATCAGGGTAAAGCGACTTTTGTATCATACATAAATGGAGAATGCTTGACTTTCTTCAGGAAGATAATCGTTGTTTTTACTATTTTGAATTTTTGGTGTAATACATGCCCCTCAAAGTTTACTTCATATGTGAAATATGGATTGAACTTTGAAGTGAGTGGGTTTGGTTTCTTCTCTTGATTATCTCCTGAGTTCAGCCATGGTCATATGTATGGAAGAAGTTACGGTGCTTAGTTTTGGATGGAGTAACATGAGATATCGAAAGAACAGAATGTTTAAAGTTTTAAAAACCGAAAGGAGGAGATTTAACTTGGACCGAGAGGCCAAAATTAGATTTATCATTTGAAAATCATCTAGGCAGGGTAAAAATGACTGGACACCTAGAGGTAAAAATTTGAATTGGGACCATGAGGTCAAAACTTTTGAAAATCATGCTTAACACTTGACGTTATCGAGACTAAGTGATAAACAAAACTGTTTCAGTGCCGAGAGGCAAAATATAACTTGGGACCGTATGGTCAAATCTTTTGAAAATCATGCTTGACACTTGACGTCATTTAGGCTAAGAGACAAGTGAAACTGTTTTGATGTCGAGAGGCAAAATATAACTTGGGGCCATAAGGTCAAATCTTTTGGAAATCATGTTTGACACATAAAGTCATTTAGACTAAGTGACAAGCGAAACTATTTCGATGTCGAGGTGTAAAATATCACTTTGAACCATAAGGAGATACTGGTCTTGCGAGACCTATAAGAAGAGGAAAATCGAGATTTGATCCTAAAGGGACGGGTCCTAAACTCGCATTAACTGCTTTTGCCAACTGTCACGATTTCATTGGCCTCTCTGAAAAGTGCATTCCTTTTCTCTATCCTAGAATGATTTTCCTTTTGATTTTCCCACATGTAATCTACGGTTAAGGTTTATTTAGCTAGGTAATCTCTACCATGAATTCCTAGGTTTTGATAAACCCTTTCTTTCTTCTTCTTCTTTACTCGCATTTCTAATAGCTGCATCTATCACTGATGCTTGGAATATTTCTCAGATCATTGCAAATCTTTGATTGAAACAGTCAGTTTTCAATTTTCCTATATTCTTGATTAGTTTTTATTACCGCTATTAATATCCGCATGCATTCCCTTTTTAGAATTTACGAAAAATTTGATTTGATTTCCATTATCATATTGGTGATTGATTTTGAGTTGGGGTATTATCTGACTGGTTAGTCCATGATGCCTATTACCTTATAGATTAGAGTTTTTAACCTAGATTGGGTTTTTCATTGTTCCAGGTTGATAACTGTTTTTCAGTTTTCCACTTTTTTTGCGAATCTTGAATCTTTGTGTCTGGGTTGTAAGATCCAATTTTAGGTCCAATCCTTTTTTGAACCATAAGACATTAAACCTTTCTAGTAGGAGTTCTTGGGGTTCTTATTGAGTTGCTAGTCTAATACTAGTTCTTTTAGACCTTTGCATGGATAAATCAATAACTGACCAACAAGAGCTAGAGAATTGGATTAATAGTTATGGGATCGAGTGAGTTGAGGTTAAGGCTCCCAGCTATAAAGATGACTGGAGTGATCCCCCTCCAGGATTCTTTACTTAGACGTTGGAGCATTTGACAAACGGGATATTGCTTCCCCTTTCCCCTCTATTCGTTGATATTCTTAAATTTTATGGTCTTAACCCAATTTAGCTTGGGGTGATCTAATATAGCACCTTGTTTGCTCTAGCAATCTTATGCCAGAAGAAAGTGTATCAAAATATGATTGTCTCCGAGATCCATTACTTATATAATCTGCATAGATTAGTTGGTAGTTCATCGATTCCTTTATATTTCCTTCGTTTTTAGAAGAAGATGCCCTCGATTCGACCACTAAATAAGGTTACAAGTGTACATTGGTTTTCATAAATACAGAGGACCCTCGAACTGTCACCGATCTTTTGGAGACCTGTAAGCATTTCGAACTGTTTTTGTCTTAGAAGGCTCTTATTTTTTATCTTATCTTTCTTTAATATTTTTTTTGATCTCCTTAGCTAAACTTGGAAGGGGTAAGGTCTCAAGGATTTCTTCAACTTTAGGTACGAGGAGGTGATGAGAATACAGAAGGTAGAGAGACCTAGACATGTAGTCCTTACCGCGGCTAATCTTAAGGCTTGCGGGCTATTGTCGCCCTTGGCCAAATTTCTTGGTTATGTTCTCCCTTCAACCTAAACTATGCCTTAAGACGTGGTTGACCTAAGTCAAGCTGATGAGCGCGCTGGCTCTAATCCAAAAACCACCGAGGCCGAAAGAAAAGATGATGCTTCCGAGGGTAGACCTTGATCATAAATACCTAATTGCATATATTCTAGGACTTTATTTTCATGAAAAAAAAATTTGCTTAACTGACTTGTCTTCACTTTTGTGTTGCAGTGGCTTCTGACGATATGCTTTCTATAGGTGAAATTCCCTTGAACAAGTCCTCTTCTACTTCTACTTCTACTCAACAAAAGCCAGTCTTAAAGGAATCGCCATATAAAAGAACAAGAAAGGACCTTCTCTCTTCCAAAACCAAGTCTGCCCCAGACATCCTTGCTCTGATGTCCCCAAATGACCACATGGATCCGATGATTGAACTGACCCGTTCTATTATTGATGCCCATCTTTTTAAGGTCGTAGGAAGCTCCCGAGCAGAGATAGCGAATGATATGGGCAGCTTCAAGAGGATATTGAGTTCAGGGATGGAAGGCCAGCTAAGGATAGTGTTTTTTTCTTGATGAGGTATTTATTCCTTTATTTTCCATAATAATTTCTTTCCTTCTGGTCTTGGCTGACTTCTCAGTTTGCACTGGGGTTTGAAAAGCTGGAGGGGGAAGTGGAGAAGACCGAAGCTTTGAGGAAAGAATTTGCTGAGTTTAAGAAGGAGTCCCAGGATGAAAGGGGAAGTATTATGAGAAGAAGGTTGCTTATTTGGAGAAGGCGTTGAGAGATCTGGAGGCCAAGCATAAGACAGCTAAGGATGAGCTTGCATAGGTTACAAAGGAGAACTTGGGTCGGATTACGAAGGAGGAGGCCGAGAAGCTGGATGTCGTTGAAGCCTTCAAGATTCTCTATAGTGCTTATGAATTCAACCGAGATAGAGGCATGATTATTTCCATAGGCTTCAACCCTAACAGTGAAAGGATCGAGGAGAGTTTCTCCTTGAAGTATGAGAATGCTCAGGCCTCGGCCGTGTTGAACAGTCAGTCCCAGCGGAGAAAGGTGACAAAGGTGGAAAGGTAAGTCATAGTTCTAACTCCAAGAATCTCTTGCTCATGATGCTTGAATTCTACTCTATAATAATTCCAATGCAATTTCTTTTTGTTATTGTTTATGATGGCCATGGATCTTGGTGGTATTTTTATTTGAGGTTTTGTTGAATTTCTTCCTTATTATCTTCATTGTGTCTATTCTGAAATACCTTTCCATTTACCACATTTAAACAGAAAATCTAACTTCACTTCTCACTATGAAGTATTATGGAAGAGGAGTCAAACTATGGAAGAGGAGCCAAATTAGAATTTTGAAACTGCTAGCAACCATAGGCACCCTTAAAACCCAACTAAAATCCAGTAGACTAAGGAATGTAGACCTATCTAATATGATCGAAGAGGTACGGGATACTCATGACTAAACCTATGCCGAATCCATTAAGTCCCTTAGACTTAGGGGTACAAGGTTAAATAATCAGATCTTAGATCTTATGGGTCAATTAAAACTTGCTTTAGGAGAACGAAACAAAGTATTTCAAGAATTAGCTCGACTTTCTTAACTGCATCAGGGGGATCCACAGTTGAAAAACAAAATGTTATCCTTCCTTTGAAGATTCTATTATCCATGTCTGACTATACTCCCTAGGCTCTTCTAGGTTACCGAAGTGTAACTCCACCTCCTTTATCCATCACCGAAGGGAGGACTCCTGTAAGTGAACATGTTTTGGCAGATGTCCCCCAATATGTTTCAGAACCTAATTTTAGACTGCCCTTAGTAGGTTCTTCTCCCTTGGAACTTTCTATACCGAAAGGTGGCTTCGGGAAAGACATCACCTTTTCTAATAAGGCAAGACCCTCGGGGTCCTTAGTTGATACTAGGAGTAGAGGTCTTAAGATTATTTTAGCTACTAAGGAGAAGTTTGCTTATCTCCGAAGACTATGAATTCTATACCTCTTTCCCTTTTTCCTCTTTCTCTTTTTTTATACTATCTATACTAATCTTCCATGGAATTAAATAGAATTACCTTTATGATGATCTGTCTTTTCTGGTCTTAACTTGAATCTCTTTTAGGAGCAACCATATCCCAACTACTTAAAACTAGAGAGGGATTGCGCCTCCTTGCAATGAAGTCTCAACGGTAAAATAGCTAAATTAACAAATTATAACCTTGATCTCGGTATCAGCATTCATGCTGTCCTGAAAGACAATGAATCTTTAAAGCGGACTCTCAAGATGTTTCCAATAAGATGTATGTTATCTCGGAGGCCATGCCGGTCACCGGTCAGGCTTCAGAATCTGCCGCTTCTAGCTTGTAGGAATCTACTCTTTCTCTTAGATAGCGGTTGGACGAAGCCCACCGAGATCTTTTGGTAATCAAACTTCGAGAGCTTGAAATTGAGAACACACATACTAATGAAGTTACAGTTGCTGCTCGTGGAAGGTGTAGAGGTAGAGGTCACGATGCTATAGAACTTCCTTCTTCTTATAGAATTACCATTGTCCCTTTAGGACCTTATCCTCAATCCGAGAGGAGTTATCCCTCAGTTCCATTACCCACTACATCAGATGTTCTTATTTGCACCTTAGATGGTCAAACGATTTCATTCAGAAAATATAGGAAAGAATGGGTATCCAGACATATGACAAGATGGAGAAACACTTCGAATTTCGTAAGGAGGAGGCTGTGAAGGAGGCCGAGACTAGGATTAGAAAATTATATGAAGGCTTATGAAACCTTTTCTCTTTTTTGTACATATTGTATTCCGAATATCCTGATAATTATTTGAATAATCTTTCTATAACTTTGAGATCCTTTTATCCTTTTGGTTAACCTATTCTTTCGATTCAGGCCATCTTGCTTGTTCTTTTAATTTTGTCTCAGGGTGCTTTTGCCCCTTGATGCCTTTTCATATCGATATCTCTAATATTCTTATTCATTGATCTTGATTCCATCCTTTTGTCTTTAGTTGGGATTCTTACCCAATGCTCATTCTAGCTTAGCAACTTTCCTCCTTAGGTTCCGATATTGTTATGAATCTACTCGTTGCTCTTCTAATTGGGGATCTACCCAACACTCTTATTTGGTTGAGAGACTACCTAATACTCTAATCTAATTAGGAATCTATCCAACAATCTAATTTAGTTGGAAATTTACTCAGTGCATGGTACTACTTAACCATAGCTCGTTATTATTGGGAATCTACCAAATATTCTAATCGAATTGGGAATCTACCCACCATTCTCATCTAATTGGGAATCTACCCAACATTCTAATATAATCGGGAATCTACCCTACATTCTAATCTAATTTGGAGTCTACCCAATGCATTGTACTACATGACCATGGCTCACTATTATCGGGTACCCAATAGTCTAATCTAACTAGGGTCTACCCAGTGCATGATTCCACTGACCATGACTCACTATCAACATGCATTCTACTTTTCGACGTCTTTTTAAACATGCAAAAAATAAAGATTAAGTTGGTACCCACTTTTCTTTTAGGGTCCTAAGAGTTAGGTCTTAGGAATCCAAACCCAAGCGGGTTCAGAATTCCCTTTATAAATATAATTCTTATTTATATGAACAGTTTCCATAAATGTTTTGATATGTCTATTCCTAATTAAATTGTTATTTGTTTTAGGAATCCATATCTTAATAGTTTTAATATCTTTAGAAACTATCTTCTTAATATCTTTCTTAATTTTATTTTTAATCTTATTTTTAAACTTTCTAGATTTCTTTGGATTTTCAATTTTCTTATATCCTAGTCCCATTTTGTTTGAAGTAGACTGAGAATTTTCTATTATTGTAGAGAGATTCTCTCGTCCTTTATTGAAGTTAGAAATATTTTTATTAATATGTTCTAACTTAGTTTTGAGACTAGAATTTTCTAACTCTAATACTTTAGTGTTAGATTTTAAATCATTAATCTCTACTGATAAATCATCATTTTTATTTTTCTGAATTTCTAATTCCCGAGTTATCATAGAAAGTTGAGAAGTTAAATTAGAATTAGATTCTTGAGTCATTTCAAGTTCTTCTTCTAGAATTTTCTTTTCATCTCTTAGCATACTAACTTCTAATTCGGATCTATTCAGTTTTCCTTGTAACTCTTTATTTTGCTTTTTAATTTGTTTTACTAAGCCTACTAGTTCTGAATTAATTTCAACCAGATCTTCAAAACTCAATTCACTTACATCTTCACTTGTAGCCATGAAGCATACATTTGCTTGCTCTGTGTCACTGTCGTTGTCACTATCTGATGATGAAGAAGAATTTGAATCATCCCACGTTACTGAAAATGCTTTCTTCTTGAATTTGTCCTTCTTGAATTTGTTTTTCTTTTTCTTTGGACAATCTTTCTTCATATGACCCTTTTTATGACATTCATAACATTCCATGACAGAGGATGATGGTTTACTGCTATTATTGTTGTTGTTGGAGATATTTTTGTAACTCCTGAATTTGTTATTCATTTTGAGTTTCAAAAACTTTTTGAAATTTTTAGCAATAAGTGCCATATCCTCTTCATCTTTTTCTGAATCATCTTTTTCTGCTTGAAATGCTAGATTCTTCTTGTCTTGTGCCTGTACATTCTTGGCCTGCAAATTCACTTCATATGACATTAGATTTCCTATCAATTCTTCCGATTTCATGTTTGATAAATCATTAGCTTCTTTAATTGCTAAGACTTTTCATTCCCAATTGTCCGTTAAAGAATTGAGGATTTTTGTAACAATATCAAAATCAGAAATTTTTTGTTCTAGCGTCAATAATGAGTGATATATATCTTGAAATCTAGAGTACATGTCATTTATAGTTTCGTTTGGTTTCATTTTGAAATTCTAGAACTGATTTTTCAACATAGAGATTTTGCTTTGTTTGACTTTGTTAGTTCCTTCATGAGTTACTTTTAGAGTTCTCCATATATCATAAGCAGTTGTACACATACTGACCCTATTAAACTCATTTTTATCTAATGCATAGAATAACATGTCCATAGCTTTAGCATTTGAAGTAGCATCAGTTTTTTGTGCAACAGTCCAAGTTGAAAAGTCTTCTGTTGGCATGGTATATTCTTTTTGGGTAATATTCCAGGTTTCAAAACCATTAGCTTGCATATATATTCTCATTCTAGTAGACCAATAATTATAGTTAAGACCATTATATAGTGGCGGTCGTGCAGTTAACTGTCCTTCAGTGAAACTAGTGTTAAAGTTAATGCTAGAGTTGGTGTTACTTTCCATATTACTAAATATATCAAATAACTATGTTACGGTTATAGGATGTCCTTGCTCTGATACCAAATGAAGGCATGTAAGCTGTGTGGCTAGTTAACACTTAGGATCGTGTAATATGGAATATTATATTAGTGCGTAAATATAAACTAGATAATAGATAATAGTAATAAAGTAAATGAAATAAGCACACTAGAACTTTTTATACTGGTTCGAACTTCCCGTTCTACGTCCAGTCCCAGACTACACTCTGGGTTTAAACTCTATAAACCCCTCTCTTAACTCGAAGGAATAGATATACAACACCTGAGCAGCCGAACATGATTTTTGCGCCTCAAACAACCGAAGAGGACTTTTACCGCCTGGACAACCGAACAAAACTTCTACTGGTACAAGTAAATATTTAACGCTTGTAATATGAATAACACGGATATGTCTTTAATAGTTCACCCTTCCTATAATCAAATCCTCAAGTATATATTGTGTGTGTGAAGATATGAAAGGAAGATATTGCTTAGAATCGAAGAAATTGTTAACTAATTCGGAGATTCAAGCAATATATAGATTGTGATTGCTTTTAGATTGCAGAGATAGATATTAGATAATATAGCAAGAAATCAAATTAAAATTCAGTGGTTTGAGAAGTGATTCTAACGTGTTTATATAGTGAACAAATAGTTACAACTATTCACAAAAAGTTTCAATCAAAAGGTGAGCCATATCTCTTCAATTTGGATCGAAACTCTTTGCAATTAGAAGCGACTCTTCAGAAAAAATAGTGTCAGAGCCGGTCAGTCGACTGAGAAAAATCGATCAGTCAACTGAATATTCATAAACAGTGTAAAATGGTGCATTTCTGTGCACTGAACAGGTTCAGTCGACTGGTTGTTTTCGGTCAGTCGACTGACCTGGTCGTCAGTGCACAATTTGCACATATTTAAAAAATTTGAACTTTAAAACTACTTTGAGTATGTGCAAACTACTTGAGGATAGATTTTAAAAATTATAAACCATATCTAAGACTAAAAATTCAGTAAATAATCATATTATACTTAGATTTGTAGTCACATCTCCTTTGTAGTTTAATTAGCTTGCATATCTCATTCTCTTTTTGTCGCTTGATCGTATAGTCTCATCACTGATTGTTTATGCTTTTTGTCATGAATCAAAACTCATGATTCAACAATAGCTTTAACCGTTCCTCTGAGTGGAGAAGACCCTTGGAGGGATTCAAGGAGATACTTTGAAAGCTGCCTGATCTGGAGAGCTTGAAGTTCAGAAATGGGGTCATATTCCTGGCTATTCACTTTTTTTGAGACGAGGGTGATCAATCTCTCATTGTTATCATCTTCAATAAGCTGAATGCAGAGGCTGAGAGATATTTCCGAGGTCAATTTCTCATTCTCTAGGTTAGTCATGGCCGGAAGGATGATGTCGCTGGACTTTCCAAGAAGGCACAAATGACGGAGGTTCAGGCCCTCCTTCTGGAGCCAAAAATGTTAGTGTAGAATTTCGTCTACACCAACACCCCACAATTCAAAGGAAGGGCTGTGGGAATCTATTAATTGTCTGGTATCGGTTAGGAGGTTGTCGAGATGTGATGTACTAAGTTTGAGTAATTAAGTGATGAATTATAGAGTTACAGTAATAAGTGCCGAGAGGAAATAGTGCAGAAAGTAAATAACATCGAGACTTTCATAGTGGCTCGAGTCGAAAGTCCATACGTCCACTGTCCTTTCCTTATTTAGTCACTCTAGTTTAGCCGAGAGGCTTAATACATTAGGCTTAAATATGTTTGCCATTAAAGAGTTTCTAGGAGTGTAACAACCCGTAATTTAACCCATAATAATTAATTCGTTAATTAATGAAATAATAAAATAACTTTGTGAAATTATCAGAATTGAGCCACGGTAGGATAATCATTGTGTCCGTGGTAATTTTCTGGTCAACTTCCATATATGGAACGTCAGAATCCGAGTCAATATGAAGAAGTTACACACGAAAAAAGAATCAACGAAAAAAATAATATTACATGGGTAAGGTCGACTAGGAGATCGACCCAACCACACCCTAGGTCGACCGGCCGGTCGACCTAGGGGGAGAGAAGGTCGACCTGGCGGTCGACCCACCCTACGTGGTGAGTGAACGAACTTTTTGTTCTTTCCAGCAAGTTTTGTACACGATTATTTCGATCTTTGGCTCCATCTGGTCCTTCCGTGCTTCCATCTGACAGCTCCTATTCATCCCGTGACGTGGTTGCATCCTATTCAATCTCCAAATCCAACGGTCTGAGATCTACTTCTACCCTTATAAATAAGACCATAGGCCTAACACTTTTTCTTATTCTAGATTCTCTCCGCTTGGGTTCACCTTTTCAGGAAGGACCCTAAAAGGAATAATTTATCAAGGAGGGAATCTTGTTAATAAAAATATTTTAATACCCTCAAGTGGATCCGGGAAGACCAAAAGGGAAGAGCTTAGGACCACAGGTGAGTGATCATAGTTATTTTAAATTTCTTTAAGTAATTTAAAATAATAGGGTTTGCAATAGTTGTAGTTTTATTACGATTTTTGGAATAACCTTTTTAGTAGTTTATTTACAGTTTTTAGAATTATTTTCAGTCTATTTCTTTTAGCTATTCTTTTCAGTTAATTTTAGTTTATTTCTGTTGATTATAACTTTACATTTATTTACAGTTTATTTATAGTATTTTAATTTATTTACTGTTATTTATGCGTTATTTACATCTTTTTATCCTACGCTTTGGATTTTCTTCTATTTCCAGTTTTCTTTTATTTCTCCTTCTTCTTCGTGTATGGATTAGAATAGATTAAACACGAATATGGATTAAAATTATAAGAATACTGAAATAACGGAAGATAAGATGTAAATTGTAAAGACTGTAATAAAAATGGAATTAAGACTGAAATTGAGCCTAATTATGATATTGATGTTAGAATTGGACTAATTAAAGATAATTGGCCTAGTTATAACTTAGAATTATAAATTAAAAGAGTATAAGGTGAAAGGAGCTTATTTTTACACTTAGACCTTGGGTTAAGTAATAAGCATGATTATAACGTGGTTATAATAAGAAATAGAACAGAGTGAGGCTTATTTTAAGACTTAGGATAAATTAATAAGCATAGATAGTAAGAACAAAAGTAAAGGCTTATTTAAATAATTTATCTAAGTTAATAAGCAAAGAATTAAAGTAGGACCTGTACCAAATAACATTCCCCTATTTCTATGGACATGGTGTTTCACATAATCCTGAAGTGAGACGAGGGGCATGCTTATGTTAATAACGGTAGTAAATGGTCAATAAGTAGAAGTCCAAATCATGGGGATTTGGGCAAGGGGCGCAACTAGATATTGTTTGGATGAAGGGCCAGTACCAACAACATTTCCCCTATTATTTCTATGGACACGGTGTTTCTCATAACCCTGAAGTGAAACGAGGTGTCTCACATAACCCTGAAGTGAGACGAGGTTTCTCATATAATCCTAAAGTGAGACGAGGGGCACGCTTATGCTGGAGCTTGAGGTAATAAGAAGACCCAATAGGTGGAACAACGGGTAACATGAGCATGGTGGCGGTTATGCGTGCGACTTCCATTCGGGTGCTCAGTAATCGTTATGAGTTCTAAGCGCTTAGTGTGTGCCTTTCGTAGGCACCAATGTCTACTGCGTAGGGAGCTTTAGCGTCCGGTCCACATTAGATTCCATGGAGTAGCAGGCCGATCAAAGGGTAGTATTAGGAATTCAGCCTAATCTAAGAAGCTATCAAAAACAAGTGCAAGCAATCAAAGTTAATCAATTGGGTTAATTTAGTAATTCGTATTTATTTCCAGCTTATTCCTATTTCTTCCTATTCTCTTTGTTTCCTTTATATATACTAGAACTGTTGTAAGGTCTATTACTTTTACTTTGCTTAAAGATTCTAGTAATTACTATCATTTACCGGACTTTTAGTCTGACCCGCTCCTCTATTTTCCCCTTTCCTCCCCATAGGCAATCAGGGGCAAGGAAGATAAACCGCAACTTCTTGGAGACATGGAGATCCTATTATGTATTCCTTCTTTTTATTTCCAGCTTTTTGTTCTTTTATTGTACTGGCACTATATTGAGGGAAAGATTGTGTTTGTACTCTGGTTTTTCTGATGAGACTGAGATTTTATTTTCATAAGACAATTGTATTTGGTATTTGGAACATATGTGATTTGTCTGAAGTATTTTTGAAGTATTAATTTTTAAAATGGCTTGTTGTTTTTAGTTACTTCCGCTGTGTTATTATCTATATATTTTGTCTTGTGAATCTTAGTCTCTGCTAGCTTTAGTTATACCTACATTGCACCACATCTTTTAGTGTGTCCTTTTGGGTATGCTAAGGGGTGTGGGGCGTTACATTTGGTATCAGAGCCTAAGGTTACAAGATTCCTAAAAATTTATTTTTAGTTAAAGTATTTTTCAAAAATAATAATAACTTGTTTTAAAATTAGTTTTCAGAAAAGAACTCTTAGAATTAGTTTTTAAGTATAAAAGAATTTTTATAAAAATCCCCTCAAAAGTCCAATTCAATCTCCCTTCGACTCTTTCCTAAACTATCGTTTTCTTTTCATAGAATGGCGGATGCTCCGAACCTTCCCGAGGGCATTCCAGTCCCAGCCTGGTTTCGTAGGTATCTACAAGCCACAATTCCAGAGGGGCACGGGCGAGCGCCCAACCCAGCACCAGTGGGTGGGAATCCCATCATCCCACCTATCGCCGTCAATTTCTCTAAGCTTTGTAAGGATTTTGTGAGTTTGGATGGAAAGACTTTTTCTGGTAAGGAGACTTTTGTGGAGGCGAGAGTTTGGCTTAGAGACACAGAGAGGATATTCAGACTATTGGGATTGGATAATCAACAACGAGTTCAGCTAGCATCTTGGCAGCTGAAAGAGGAGGCTTCGTATTGGTGGGAGGTCATTGAGTTAGAAGGAAGAGATGTGACTTGGAATAGATTATGAGAGCGATTTGATAGGAAGTTTTTGTCTCAAGCAGAGGAGAGTGTTCAGTTTGAGCAGTTTATCAATTTGAAGCAAGGAAGTTTTTTGGTAAAGGAGTACATCAATCAATTCAATGAATTGTCACGGTTCGGAATGGAGTTGGTGAATACACCGCACAAGAAAGCTATGAAGTTTGCGAAGGGATTGAATCAGCCCCTTCAGGGATTGTTGTTGACTCACGTGCCGATGGGAGCTACTAATGAGTCTTTGGTGGAGATGGCGCTTATGTCTGATGCAGTCAAGGAAGGAGAGTCAAAGGAAGTTATTAAGTCGGAAGGTCCGAAGAAGAAATGGTGGAGGAACAATAAAGAGAAGAAGAAAGGCGACGACCCTCAGAAGCATATTAAGAAAGGATTGAAGTGTGGTAGGTGTGGAATTATGGGACATATCGCCAGGGATTGCAAGAGGGAGAAGATGAAGGGAAAGTGCTTTAATTGCGGGCAACCCGGTCACTTGAGTAGGAATTGTCCCCAAAAGACGGGAAAGGGAGCTAGTACACCGGTCGTGCAGATTCAGGTGTTAGACGCAGCACCTTCAGGCAGCATTCCGAATAGAGGTAGGAAAGTCACAGTTGAAGGTTTGATTTCTATTTCTGATTTTCCCATTCGAACTCTATTCGATTCTGGAGCATCACACTCTTTTATCTCTAGTTCTCTTGTGGATTGTTTGCACTTAGACATTTCTTTAGTAGTAGACCCCATTGTTGTTTCAAACCCCATAGGAGGATCGACACACTTATCTATGGTTTGTAGGGGTTTGAAATTTTTTATCCTAGGCGTAGAATTCGACCGCGACACCTATGTTTTCAGATTTTCGGGGTATGGGATGAATTGGCTATCCACGTATGGAGCTATATTAGACTGCGAGAGGAGAGTCGTTAGGCTAGAGACATGCATCGGTAGGACTCTTGAGGTTTCTTGTGACCCGAAAGGGTCAGTCATGTTGAGTTTCCTATATTCCCTCGATTCATCTTCAGCAGAGCTAGATTCGGTTCCTGTCGTTAGAGATTTTCCAGACGTCTTTGAGGAGGTTAAGGGACTACCCCCTAAGAGAGAGATTGACTTCTTGATTTATTTAACTAAGAATGCTAAGCCAGTGGCATAACCTGTGAAGCACATGGCACCTAGGGAGAGGAAGGAATTGAGCAAGCAGATCTGTAAGCTTTTGGAGAAGGGTTTCATAAGGATGAGCATATCGGAGTGGGGAGCACCAGTCGTCTTCGCTACTAAGGTGGATGGTTCTCTTCGACTTTGCATTGATTATAGAGAATTAAATAAGCTCACAAAGAAGAACCGATATCCACTCCCTTGGATTGATGATCTTTTTGACCAGTTAGTTGGCTCTTCGGTATTCTCCCAACTTGATTTAGCCACAGGATTCCATCAGCTTAGGGTCGCCGATGAGTGCATAGATAAGACCGCATTTAGGACACCAGATGGATTCTTCGAGTGGTTGGTTATACCTTTTGGGCTAATCAATGCCCCACCCTACTTTGTTGATTTGAGGAGCCACGTCTTTAGAGAGGTCCTAAATAAGTTTTTGGTGGTATTCGTGGATGACATCTTGGTGTTTTCCAAGAATAGAGAGGAGCATGCTGTTCATTTAGGGGAGGTTCTTCGCACACTTTGTAGTCGTCATTTGAGAGCTAAGTTTTTGAAGTGGCACTTTTGGAGAGAGCAGGTACGTTTCTTGGGGCACGTGGTCTCGAAGGAAGGTTTGGCTGTTGACCCTGCTAAGGTGATTGCGGTGCAAGATTGGAAGGCCCCCAAGAACATCACCGAAGTTAGGAGCTTCCTAGGATTGGCGGGCTACTATAGGAAGTTCATTGGAGACTTTGCTAAGATTTCAGCACCATTCACGCGCCTTACTAAGAAGAATAAAGCATTCGTGTGGGATGTAGATTGTAAGGATTCCTTCACGAAGCTTAAGAGAGCCCTTACTAGTGCACCGGTGTTAGTGTTACCCAATGGAGCTAAGCCTTTTACTGTATACATTAATGCATGTGGGACGGGTTTAGGAGTGGTGTTGATGTAAGAAGGAAGGGTAGTATGCTATGGTAGTAGGCAGTTGAGGACGCATGAAAAGAACTACCCTACCCATGATTTGGAGTTAGCTGCTATAGTTTTTGCACTCAAGTCTTGGAGGCACTATTTACTTAGAGAGAGGTTTGAGCTTTTCACCGACCATAAGTCATTGAAGTACCTATTCTCGTAGAAGCACTTGAACTTGAGGCAGCCGCGGTGGATGGAGTTTTTGGCGTCGTACGATTTTGCGATAGCTTATACCCCTGGAAAGGATAACGTGGTTGTGAATGCATTGAGTAGGAAGAAAGCAACCCTTAGTCCTTTGTTCGTAGAGTGGAAGAGCTTGGAGTTTATTTCTACTTTTGATTTTAAGCCCTCTACGGACAGTACCCCTGGATTGTTAGCTGAGTGAAGCCTACCCTTATGGATCAGATTGGCTCGAGGCAGCGAGAGGATTCGAAGCTCATAGACATTATGGATAGGATTAGCCGAGGAGAGGTCTCTAGACATCTCCAGCGTTATTCCATAAATGGCAGAGGGTGGCTTAGGAGAGATGGAAGGCTTTGTGTTCCCCGCACGAGTGACTTGTTGAGAGCAGTTTTAGAGGAAGCACACCATTCCCATATGACTATTCATACGGGAGGTGACAAAATGTATAGGGACATGAAGAGGATGTTTTACTGGAATGGCATGAAGAAGGATGTGGCGGAGTTTGTAGCTAAGTGTCTTGTATGCCAAAGGGTTAAGGCGGAGTAGCAAAAACCTGGTGGATTACTTCAGCCTTTAGATGTGCCAGAGTGGAAGTGGGACAACATTTCGATGGATTTCATAGATGGTTTACCCCATTCTAGAAAGGGCTATACTAGCATTTGGGTAATCGTAGACCGTTTTACCAAAAGTGCCTACTTCATTCCTGTTAAGAGCAAGAGGACGACATCTTATTTGGCATCCCTATATGTTCGAGAGATAATTTGACTACATGGAGTTCCCTCTAGCATAGTGAGCGATATAGACCCTATTTTTACTAGTGAGTTTTGGGGAATCTTGCAAGAGGCTTTAGGAACGCGACTTAGGTTGAGTACGACCTATCACCCCCAAACAGATGGCCAAACGGAGAGAGTCAATAAGGTGCTTGAGGATTTGTTGCGGATGTGCATTTTGGATTTTGGAGGAACTTGGGAGGAGCATCTTCCGTTGGTGGAGTTTGCGTATAATAATAGTTACCAAGCAAGCATAGGAATGGCACCATTCGAGGCTTTATATGGGAGACCTTGTAAGTCAACTTCATGTTAGGTGGAGTCTACGAATAAGTTGCTACTTGGGCCTGACATGGTGAGGGATACATCGGAGAAAGTGGATTTGATTCGGCGAAGGGTGAAGATAGCTCAAGACAGGCATAAATCTTATGCGGACAAGTGGAGGAGAGACATTGAGTTTGAGGTTGGAGACTTAGTTTTCATCAAAGTATCCCCGCTGAGGAAGGTGGTAAGGTTCAGATCGAATAGAAAGTTAGCCCCCAGATTTGTTGGATCATTTCATATCATAGAGAGAGTTGGGAAGATGGCTTACCGAGTGAAGCTACCAGAAAGGCTCGTAGGAGTGCACAACGTTTTTCATGTTTTGCACTTGTGAAAGTGCTTACATGACTCAACGGAGGTCGTAGAGCCTATTCAGTTGAAAGAGGTGGAGGTAGAAAGGGAAGCATTAGTTCGGCGTATCCCCACGAAGATTGTTGGAAGAGACACCTAGCGACTTAGGAATAAGGAGGTTCCGCTAGTGAAAGTGCAATGGAGAGATGATGTTGCAGACGCTACTTGGGAAGCTGAAGAGATAATTCGTACATCCTATCCTCATCTTTTCGATAGTAAGTTTTAGAATTTTCTATTTTCCATCTTTAGTTTTGAATAAGTTCTTTCCTTTATTATCCTTTGGGAGGGTAGAACTTAGGATTCAACCTATGGATGGTAGGGTTTGATGTAAGCATGTTACTAGAACATGTTACGTATGATGTATGCTAGTGGTTGCAAGTGTTTGCTAGTGGATGCTATGGACGCTTATACTTACAGTAGGCACTATTATCTCTTAGGGATCCGCCTAACTAGGACACTAGAGCATATGCATATGGATGTGCGCGCATTTTTATCCTATTTTCCATGGTTGCTATAAATGGATGATTATCATATGATTGTCGCATTTGGATGATGATTGTAGCACGCATATAGAACTATCAGTTATCATTAGGTAATTTTTGCATTCATTTGGATACATGGCACGAACATGATTGCATAAAAGGAGGTCAACTGAATCAGTGGACCGCCTAATCCTTTGCATTAGTTAGGGACATCGACACTACTAATTACATAAGTATCATAAATTGCATTAGAAAAACTTAAGGACAATGGATGAATGGATGATGGTTGAGTAGTTGGTTGTAGACTTGGATGAAAACATTAGTTCATTCTTTTATCCCTAAAAATTTCGGGGACGATATCCCTTAAGGAGGGGAGAATGTAACAACCTGAATTTAACCCATAATAATTAATTCGTTAATTAATGAAATAATAAAATAACTTTGTAAAATTATCAGAATTGAGCCACGGAAGTTGCACCATTGTGTCCATGGTAATTTTTTGGTCAATTTCCATATATAGAACATCAAAATCCTAGTCAATATGAAGAAGTTACGCACGAAAAAAGAATCAACGAAAAAAATAATATTACATGGGTCAGGTCGACCAGGGGATCGACCCAACCACACCCTAGGTCGACCAGCCGGTCGACTTAGGGGGAGGGAAGGTCGACCTGACGGTCGACCCGCCCTACGTGGTGAGCGACCGAACTTTTTGTTTGATCTAGCAAGTTTTGTACATGATTTTTTCGATCTTTGGCTCCATCTAGTTCTTCCGTGCTTCCATCCGACGGCTCCTATTCATCCTGTGACCTGGTTGCATCCTATTCAATCTCTAAATCCAACAGTCTGAGATCCACTTCTACCCCTATAAATAAGACCCTAGGCCTAACACTTTTTCTCATTCTAGATTTTCTCCGCTTGGGTTCACCTTTTCAGGAAGGTCCTTAAAAGGAATAATTTTCCAAGGAGAGAACCTTTTTAATTAAATTATTTTAATACCCTCAAGTGGATGTGGGAAGACCAAAAGGGAAGAGCTTAGGACGACAGGTGAGTGGTTGTAGTGATTTTAAATTTCTTTAAGTAATTTAAAATAATAGGGTTTCCAATAGTTGTAGTTTTACTACGATTTTTGGAATAACCTTTTTAGTAGTTTATTTACAGTTTTTAGAATTATTTTCAGTCTGTTTCTTTTAGCTATTCTTTTCAGTTTATTTTAGTTTATTTCTATTGATTATAGCTTTTCATTTACTTACAGTATTTTAATTTATTTACTGTTATTTATGCGTTATTTACATTTTTTTATCCTACGCTTTGGATTTTCTTCTATTTTCAGCTTTCTTTTATTTCTCCTTCTTCTTCGCATATGGATTAGAATAGATTAAACGCGAATATAGGTTAAAATTATAAGAATACTGAAATAACGGAAGATAAGATGTAAATTGTAAAGACTGTAATAAAAATGGAATTAAGGCTGAAATTGAGCCTAATTATGATATTAATGTTAGAATTGGACTAATTAAAGATAATTGGCCTAGTTATAACCTAGAATTATAAATTAAAAGAGTATAAGATGAAAGGAGCTTATTTTTACACTTAGACCTTGTGTTAAGTAATAAGCATGATTATAACCTAGGTTACAATAAGAAATAGAACAGAGTGAGGCTTATTTTAAGACTTAGGATAAATTAATAAGCATAGATAATAAGAACAAAAGTAAAGGCTTATTTAAATAATTTATCTAAGTTAATAAGCAAAGAATTAAAGTAGGACATGTACCAAATAACATTCCCCTATTTCTATGGACACGATGTTTCACATAATCCTGAAGTGAGACGAGGGGCATGCTTATGTTAATAACGGTAGTAAATGGTCAATAAGTAGAAGTCCAAATCATGGGGATTTGGGCAAGGGGCGCAACTAGATATTGTTTGGATGACGGGCCAGCACCAACAGCATTTCCCCTATTATTTCTATGGACACGGTATTTCGCATAACCCTGAAGTGAAACGAGGTGTCTCACATAACCCTGAAGTGAGACGAGGTGTCTCACATAATCCTGAAGTGAGATGAGGGGCACGCTTATGCTGGAGCTTGAGGTAATAAGAAGACCCAATAGATGGAACAACATGTAACATAAGCATGGTGGCGATTACGCGTGCGACTTCCATTCGGGTGCTCAGTAATCATTATGAGTTCTAAGCGCTTAGTGTGTGCCTTTCGTAGGCACCAATGTCTACTGCGTAAGGAGCTTTAGCGTCCGGTCCACAGTAGATTCTATGGAGTAGCAGGCCGATCAAAGGGTAGTATTAGGAATTCAGCCTAATCTAAGAAGCTATCAAAAACAAGTGCAAACAATCAAAGTTAATCAATTGCGTTAATTAAGTAATTCATATTTATTTCCAGCTTATTCCTTTTTCTTCCTATTCTCTTTGTTTCCTTTATATATACTAGAACTGTTGTAAGGTCTATTACTTTTACTTTGCTTAAAGATTCTAGTAATTACTATCATTCACCAGACTTTTATTCTAACCCACTCCTCTATTTTCCTCTTTTACCCCCTATAGGCAATCAGGGGCAATGAAGATAGACCGCAACTTCTTGGAGACTTTGAGACCCTATCATGTATTCCTTCTTTTTATTTACACCCTTTTGTTCTTTTACTGTACTGGCACTGTATTGTGGGAAAGTTAGTGTTTGTACTCTGGTTTTTTTGATAAGACTGAGATTTTATTTTCATAAGACAATTGTATTTGGTATTTGGAACATATGTGGTTTGTCTGAAGTATTTATAAAGTATTAATTTTTAAAATCACTTATTGTTTTTAATTACTTCCGCTGTGTTATTATCTATCTATTTTGTCTTGTGAATCTTAGTCTCTGCTAGCTTTAGTTATACCTACAACGCACCACATCTTTTAGAGTGTCCTTTTGGGTATACTAAGGGGTGCGAGGTGTTACAAGGAGAGCTCTAATATTGTAAATTACAGTACACTATTATATTTCTATGTGTTAAACGACCCTTGTGCCTTGGGATTGTCGCATATTTATAGCTAATATGCCATTACACCATTTATGGAGAGTTTTCTTCATGAATTGCTAAAGTTTCTTATTGGGCGGCTATGATTTGAGTTTGTGCTGTTCATCCAAGGGGCTACTTAAGTGGCGCAGGTTGATGACTTGCTTCCCGCTTAAATGGTCTTTAACATCTAAGCTGTATGTTGCCTTTGTTGTCCATCTTGGCCATAGATCCCTGCTTTTATAAACCGATGTCTTGGGCTTTGGACTTGCACCGGGCTGTTCCTTTCAGCCTATGGCACTCTTCTTTCAATATGACCTTACTCCATTAAGTCCTTATACATTAGAGTAAAGCGACTTTTGTATTATACATAAATGGAGAACGCATGACTTTCCACAGGAAGATAATCATCATCTTTATTGTTCATAATTTTTGGTGTAAAATTGTTAGAGGTACCATAACACCATATTCACTTAAACCTTTCACCATTTCTAGCTATAACCTATGTATAAAAAGACAAAACTCAAAACGACAATAAAGACAAGTATGATGGTTGAAAAATGATGGTGCTAATAAACAAAATCTAAATACAAACATAAATAGTTGTGCCCATGAAAACATTTTATTGTTTATACTACAATTTTGCAATGAAATAAAGATAGCAACACTTAGAATTACACACACACACACATATATTGAAACAACCCACACCACTTAGTATTCCCAAAAAGGGCACACCAAAGGACGTGGTGTGTTATAGGTATAGCTAAAGCATAATAGGGACTAAGATTCACAAGATAAATAAGTAAAAATAGCGGAAACATTTAAATAATAACTTATCATTCAAAACTAAACTTCATCTCAAAATAAGTCATAAAAACATAACTTATCTCAAAAACTCAAAATGTTTCATGTCTCATGAAAATACATCTTAGTCTTATAAAATCAGAGTATAAAGATAACAATAATAATCCCTCTCACAAGTGCCAGTCCATCATAAGCCAAATGAAAAAGATGAAAAGCAGAAGAATACATCTGAAATGAGAAAACTCCGGGAATGAATCTCCAAGCAACCTGAATTAACTATCCTTAACTCTGCTGGCCTATTGGGGGAAAAGGGGAAAGATAGTGGAGTGGGTCAGACAATAAGTCTGGTGAGTGAAAGTAATTACTAGCATTTCTTAGCAAGATAGAGATAACAGACTAAGCAATAGTTCTAGCTTGAAAGGAAAATACAGAAAAGATAAAACTCTAATAAAATACTGTTTCTGATTCTGTTTGACTATTTGCTTTGATTGTTTGATTTTTTGCTTTGATTGTTTGCACTTGCCTCAAACTACTGTGATTAGGCTGAAATTCTGATCCTATCTCAACTGCTAACTTGATTAGGCTGAAATCCTAATCCTACCCATTGATCAGCCTTTCCTACCTCTTTTGTGCCACTGTGAACCAATTCTGTTGGTCGCAACAAAAGACACCTCTTTAGCGCTTAGGATGCAATAGCGAATTATTTACCCTAATCGATGCCGCGCGCTCGGTCATCGCCGGTACACAATTTCCGTCACTCCCTATTTGACCCTTTATTTACCCTAATCACATAAGCGTGCCCAGCCTCACCTACGTGTGAGACCATCAGTCCTCGACCAGAAAGGGAATGCTGCCGGTACGGGTGCTAACAAACAAATCTTCTAGCTTTGCGCCCCTTGTCCAAATCCCCATATTTGAGCCTCTATCTATTGGCCACTTATTTACCCTAATAAGTATAAGCGTGTCCCAGCCTTACCTACATGTGAAACCATCAGTCCTAGACCTTAAAGGGAATGTGTCGGTACGGGCCCTACTTCTATATTTTCTTATTAACTTAATCCAAGATCTAAGTTTTAAAATAAGCTTCTTCTGTTATTTCTTTCTTTCTAATTATAACCTATGTGATATAATTGTTCTTGCAACTATTACTCTTCTATTTTCTCCTTTTAGTTATAACCTCTTGTTACAATCATACCTGCAAATATCTTAAAATTTCCTATTTTAGTCCATCTCTATTTTATTTCAGTTGTTCTCATTTTACATTTGATTTCTGTAAATTTAGTGCTTTTCTATTTTAGTTTATATTAGCGAATTCTTCCCTTTTTAATATTTTATTCGCGTCAAAAATGATTAAATCTCTATAAAAAGAAACTAACATTTACAGGCTAAATTTGAACTTAAAACAGATGTAAATAACTATAAATAACTGTAAATAACCACAAATAACTGAATAAAATAGCTGAATAAAAATAGAATGAAAAGAACTTCTGAAATTTACTTAAAAACGGACTGTAAATAAACTTACACAAAAACTGTCTCAAAATTGTAGAAAAACTACAACTATTGAGAACCTTATTATTTTAAATTGCTTACAAATCTAAAATAATTACAAAACACTCACCTATGGTCTTTAGCTCTAGCCCCGGGCCTTACTGGATCCACTTCTAGGGTGTAGAATATTTTTATCAAAAAGATTTCCTCTCTAGAAATTTTTTCTATTTAGGGTTCAGCCTCAGGCAACGAACCCAATTGGGGGAAAATATGAATGAGAAAAATAGCTAGGACTAGGGTTCTATTTATAGTGTGGCTTAGGTATCTCAGGTCGTCGGATTTGAAGATTAAATCTGGTGCAACCATGTCATAGGCTCACTAGGAACCGGTGGATGCAGCTATGAACGCACAGGATTAACCAAAAATCAAATTTTAAGGTGTTCGGCTCGTACCTTGATGTTTTTACGTCCAGGAAGTTTTATGGGTCGACCTATGATCTTTGGGGGTCGACCTATAGGTCGACCTGACCATAGCATGGGTCGACCCATTCCCTTGTATTTTTTCGTTTTTGTTTATTTAACTAATTTCTTGTTTCTCTCGTAACTTCTCCATATTAGCTCGGATTTCGACAAGTTATATATGGAAATTAATCATAAAATTACCACGGACCCATTGGTGCAACTTTTGTTGGTCGATTCTGACAATTTCACAAACTTATTTTATTGTTTAATTAATTCGTTAATTAATTATTATAACTCAAATTTTGGGTTGTTGTATTCTCCCCTCCTTAAAGGATTTCGTCCCTGAAATCTCCAAGGACAGAAGAATGAAATAAATATTTTCATCCAAATTCTACAACCACATATTCAACCATCATCCACTGTCCTTAAGATTTCTAATGCAATTTATGATATATGCATTAGTGTAGTGTCAATGTCCCTAACTAATGCAAAAGATTAGGCGATCTACTAATTCAGTCGACCTCCTTTTTATGCAATCATGTCTGTGCCATGTATCCAAATGAATGCAAATTTTCTAATGATAACTGATAGTTCTACATGCGTGCTACAATCATCATCCAAATGCAACAATCATATGCTAATCACTCATTATAGCAACCATGGAAATAAAATAAAAATGCAAGTGCACACACATCCATATGCATATGCTTTAGTGATCTAGTTAGGCCGATCTCTAAGAGATAATAGTGCCTAGTGTGTGTATATGCGTTCATTAGCATCCACTAGCAAACACTTTCAACCACTAGCGTCCATCATACATAACATGTTCTAGTAACATGTTTACATTCGGTCCTACCATTCATAGGTTAAATCCTAAGATCTACCCTCCCAAAGGATACTAAGGAAAGAACCTATTCAAAACTAAAGATGGAAATAGAAAATTCAAGACGTACTATCAAAAAGATGCGGATAAGAGGTACGTATTTTCTCCTCAGCCTCCCACATAGCATCCTCAATACTACCTCCCACTGCACCTTAACCAAAGGGACTTCCTTATTCCTAAGCTTCTTGATATCATGTCCAGTGATCTTGGTAGGAATGCGACGAACCGATGCTTCTCTCTCCACTTCAACTTCCTCAAGTAGGCTAGGTTCCACTACCTCTGCTGAATCATGTAAGCACTTTCTCAAGTGTGAAACATGAAAAATATCATAAACTCCCGCGAGCCTCTCTGGTAGCTTTATCCGATACACCATCTTCCCTACAATTTCCATAATGGGGAACAGTCCTACGAATCTAGAAGCAAGTTTCCCACTTGATCCAATCCTCACTACCTTTCTTAGCGGAGACACCTTAATGAAAACCAAATCTCCTACCTCAAACTAAATATCCCTTCTCCGCTCATATGCATAGGATTTTTGTCTATCTTGGGACGTCTTCATTCTTCTTGTAATCAAATCAATCTTTTCCGAAGTCTCTCTAACCATGTCGGGACCAAGTAGCAATCTTTCTGTAGACTCCAACCAACACGAAGGCGACTTGCAAGGTCTTCCATAAAGGGCTTCAAAAGGAGCCATCCCAATGTTAGCCTGAAAACTATTGTTATAAGTGAATTCCACTAAAGGAATGTGCTCCTCCCAAGTTCCTCCAAAAATCAAGAATGCACATCCTCAACAAATCCTCAAGAACTCTATTAATTTTCGTGTCACTATACATCTTATCACCATCCAGATGAATAGTCATCCGAGAATGGTGTGCTTCTTCTAGAACCGCTCTCATCAAATAACCAGTGTGGGGGACACAAAGTCTTCCATCTCTCCTTAACCTCCCTTTACTATCGATGGAATAGCGTTAGAGATGTCTAGAGACCTCTCCTCTACTAATCCTATCCAGAATATTCACAAGCTCTGAATCCTCTAACCGCCTTCAGCCAATCTGATCTATGAGGGTAGGCTTAACCTAAAGTGCTGCCAATAATTCAGGAGTGATGTGCATAGAGGGTTTAAAATCAAAGATGGAAATAAACTCTAGGCATTTCCACTCCGCGAACATTGGACTAAGGGTTGCTTTCTTCCTACTTAAGGTATCCGCAACCACGTTCCCCTTACCAGGGGTGTAAGCTATCTTAAAGTCATATATGCCAGAAACTCCATCCAACGCTGCTGCCTCAAGTTTAAATCCTTTTGTGAGAACATGTACTTCAATGATTTATGGTCAGTAAAAAGCTCGAACCTCTCTCCAAGCAGGTAATGTCTCCAAGACTTGAGCGCGAAAACAATAGCAGCCAACTCCAAATCATGGTGGGGTAGTTTTTCTCATGAGTTCTCAACAGTCTACTCCCATAGCATACTACCCTTTCTTCCTGAATCAATACTGCCCCAAGGCTAGTCTTACATGCATCAGTGTATACTGTAAAAGGCTTAGCTCCATCGGGTAAAACTAACACTGGTGCACTAGTAAGGGCTCTCTTTAGCATCGTGAAGGAATCCTCACAATCTCTGTCCCACACGAATGTCGCATTCTTCTTAGTGAGGCGATTAAGTGGCGTTGAAATCTTAACAAAATCTCTGATAAACTTCCTATAATAACTAGCCAAACCTAGGAAGCTTCTAACTTTAGTAGCATTCTTGGGGGCCTTCCAATCCTGTACTACTACTATCTTAGCGGGATCCACAGCTAAACCCTCTCTTGAGACTACATGCCCCAAGAAACGCACCTCCTCATGCAAAAAGTGACACTTCGAGAATTTTGCTTTCAATTGATGAACATGAAGTGTGCGAAGAACCTCCTCAAGATGAATAGCATGCACTTCCATACTCTTGGAAAACACCAAAATGTCGTCCACAAACACTACAACAAACTTAATTAGGACATCTCAAAAAATACGGCTCATCAGATCTACAAAATAGGCTGGGGCATTGGTCAGCCGAAACGGCATAACCAACCACTCAAAGAATCCATCGGGTGTCCTAAATGCTGCCTTATTGATGCTATCGTCAGCGACCCTAAGCTTATGAAATCCAGTGGCTAAGTCAAGCTGAGTAAATACCGAAGATCCAACCAACTGATCGAAAAGATCGTCTATCCTAGGAAGTGGGTAACGGTTCTTCTTCATGAGCTTATTCAACTCTCTATTGTCTACGCAAAGTCAAAGGGAGCCATCTGCCTTTGTAGCGAAGACGACTGGCGCTCCCCACTCAGATATGCTCCGTCTGATGAAGCCTTTCTCTAGTGGCTCATCGATCTTCTTACTTAACTCCTTCCTCTCCCTAGGAGCCATATGTCTCATGGGCAATGCCAATGGCTTAGCATTGTCATTCAAATAGATCCTAAAGTCGATCTCTCTCTTAGGGGGTAGCCCCCTAACCTCCACAAAAACGTCTGGGAAATCTCTAAAAACTGGAACTGAATCTAACTCTCCAAGTGATGAATCAAGGGAATAAAGGAAGCTCAACTTGACTGACCCCTATGGGTCGTAAGAAACCTCGAGAGTCTGTCCGCTACATGTCTCTAGTTTAACAACTCTCATCTCAGAGTCCAATATCGCACCATAAGTAAATAACCAGTCCATCCCCAAAATCATCCCATATCCCAAAAATCCCAGTACATAGGCGTCACAATCAAACTCAATGCCTAGTATAAAAAATTTCAAACCCCTACAAATCATGGATAAATGTGCCGATCCTCCTATGAGGTTTGAAACAACTATAGGGTCTACCACTAGAGAAATATCCAAGTGCAAACAATCAACCAAGGAACTAGAAATGAAAGAATGCGATGATCTTGAGTCAAAAAGAGTTCGAATAGGAAAATATGAAATATAGATCAAACCTTCTATAGAGACTTTCCTATCTCGATCTGGTCCACTACTAGAAGGTGTTGCATCCCAAGCCTATACTTGCGCCGTAGGTGCGCCTGCTCTCTGCCCCGTCTTTTGAGGACAAGCTCTACGAAGGTGTCCAGGCTGCCCACAGTTGTAACACCTCCCCTTTATCGTGTCCTTCTTACAGTCCTTTGAGTAATGCCCAACTAATCCACAATTTTGACATTTCTCACCTGTAACGACCCAGTATTTTAGACCATTCGAATCGGCAATAAATCCACATATGCTGGACTTGAATAATTCAAAACAATGAATTGTAAATAAAATTTGGCAAAGCTCAGCATATACAGTAAATAAAATAATCACAGATCACAGACACAGAGTAATATAACAATAATGCAGCGGAAACAAAGGAATAGTAGTTCATGAAGCTACTATATATATAACAGAGTTAAACAAGATACAACAGAAGTCTCGAATACAATAGTCAAATACAAGATCAAAATACATCACTAGAATCAACTGAATATCTGAAAGTTGGATAGATAGCTGGATCTCCAAGCGAAGCTCCAACTCCAAAGGTGAGTCTCGAATACTGGTACACTCGGTCTGACCCGAGCGTAAATCAAAACACAAAACACTCGAGTCAGAATTAACATTCTTATATCAATAAATCCAACTCAAGTGAAATAACAACTGAAATTACAAGTAACTCAAATGATGTTTGGGATAACCATCCTCTAAGGATCCGTTAAATTATTTATATATAGTAGTGTACGCTAAGTAGATAATGCCTATCAGTAATATAAAGTATCAAAATAGCGTTAAGGCGTTACCATTATCCCCCTTAACACATTTTATATAAGCGGCATAGTCTATACAGCACTGTAAACTCCACAGTAAACTAGTGGGCTATCAGGGAGTACTCCATAGGTATAAAACGAAACAAATCGTAGTGGTCGCGCATAGGATACAAGTATGACAAGGCACATGAGGCAATACCCAAGGTAGTGAAACTACCGTTTGCCTGATACGGACCGGTGAGAACGCATCGCCGCAACGATCGCAACACCACAAAACAACACTCCCAATTCAAGGGTGCGCACCAATCAAAAACAAGTAATGAGTAGTTTACGAAGAAGTGTGTCCGCTAGAGGTAGCTAACCTCAGTACCTCACTGGCCCGGCACGGCTCCTGTTTAAGTCATTTCCAATTTGACACAAGTGTCAAGGTCATCCATTATCGTTCTCTTTCTTCAAATCCAGCAACGTCATCATTCCAACCACTTCATTCTAGATCACACTCCGCGTATAATAGTTATTAAAGTGGTTTTCAGTTTAGACAGAGAGTATGCCCCTAACCAATCCCGGACTCTTCAGTAACTACGTAATTATTACATTGATTGGTCGTTTAATAAACTTCGAACATAGTTTATATTTCAAAACCAAAATATCATTGCCATTTCAAAACCATATCAATACGATATCACTTCCATTTCAAAACCAAATACGATATCATTTCCATCTCAAATATATCCATTTACAAATCTTAGTACTTCAAAGTTATAACACTTTCTAAATCAAACACTTTGGAAATCATAATTCTTTGGAAATCAAAATTTAGAAATCATAATGCTCTAGAATCATAACACTTTCCTTCAAACAGTTTAGATATTAGTAATAGTATATAAAATAAATAGTTTACAAAATAAAATAATTTATATAAAATAGTTATAAGTTAAAACAATTTATATTAAAATAATTAGTATATTTAAAATAGTTTATATTAAAAATAGTTGTATTAAAATAGTTTATATTAAAAATAGTTTATAAAATAATATAAAATAGTTTAAATATAAATTTAAAATACTTTATATAATAGAATAGTTTCCTCAAATTTCACAAATCGATTCAACTCAACTCGGATTCCAAAATTCAAATTTAATCAAATCTCAAATCATCAATTTCAATTCGATTCAGTTTCTAAATAGACCATTTCAAATTATCAATTTCAAATACATATTTGAACTA
The DNA here is from genome assembly GCA_030737815.1 of Allium fistulosum. Taxonomy (NCBI): domain Eukaryota; kingdom Viridiplantae; phylum Streptophyta; class Magnoliopsida; order Asparagales; family Amaryllidaceae; genus Allium; species Allium fistulosum. Next base: position 862,346,833 of record CM060908.1, on the reverse strand, counting down.
CAAAATAAGCCATTTCAATTTCAATATATTTCAAAGCTTTAAATATTCAACATTTCAAAACTAAATTCGATAATTTCATATATATATATATATATATCAAATTCACTTTACTATTATTTAGTTTTGAAATATTTACTTAATCATTTCAATCACATCTAAATACAACTTCAATTTACAAATTTAAATAAACAAAATATCCCATTTAAATTTATATAAATTTGAAATATTCATTTATGTCACTTTTAATCACATTCAAGTTATAAAATATATCTTTAAAATCTCAAATTTAATAAATTTCAAATCAAACTTATTTACGTAAAATTCTTAAATAAATAACATTTCAAATCAATTTTAAATTTATCTTTCCAACCCGAATCAATATAAATTCTATATTCGAAAATATATATTTTAAATAAATACTTAAACATATTATATATCAACTTTAATAAATCTTTAAAACCAATATTTATTAAAAACCGTATATTCCTTTTCAAAACCATAGAAATCATTTTCAAAATATTTATACATAGACCAACGGTGTCTGTATAAAATTTTCTATTCTATGGTCAAGTGATACGAATATTTATCATTTAAATCCGCAATTTAAGTATATACGGGTATATATCTTTTCAACCCGCAATCCCAAATTCAATGTCAATGAAAATCGCTTGGGTTTATCATTTCAACCCATAACGATTTTCTCCTATTCTACATATCGTTCGGGTATTGTATCATTTCTACCCATAGTGAATTATATATTAACAGGGTACTTGCAGAGTGATAACAGATATGATAATAATATAACAACAGTAACATGCATATATTTTCAGTGATAAATAACAGATAATGGTGTCAGATGTCACAGGTGAACAGATACAGATAATGGCATATATATATCAATGTAAATAACTAACAGCAGCATATTTCAATTGTCGTTTCAATTGAAATCAAATTTAATATATATAAGAACATTAATCGTGAGTGATTTGCTCACCTTCCGAGGCTAGAGGATAGACAAAGGAATTGAGTTACGAAATGCAAGCACGACTTCCAAAGCAAAGCTACATTGGCACAAATTCGATGAACAGATCTGATAATAGGAATTGATGGAAACAAATCAAAATTTGTTTAACATAAACCGAAACAAAATAAACATTATATCCATATATCTCTAATAATTAATATAAGTTTTAAACTGATATTTTAAAATAATATATATATTACTAAAGAAAAGTCCAAATATCAACATTTGTTATAAAACCAATATAAACAATTTATTATAATATATATAACTTAGACAGAAATTGAGAAATTTAAACCTATATATATAACATACTATGCCACTTACTCAACTAATAAATAGACTCGCATGCATAGTTCGCATACATAGTTCATAACTATATAGATTCATATCGAATAACGTAAATCAACAAACAAAATAACTACTATATATATACTGATAACATATAAACTAACATATGTATAAAGTATACAAATATCTATAGTAGAAAACAAACTTATATATAACTGAACACTTCATTCTCCCCAAATACATTTACTTAACAGATCATGTACAAGCTTCAAAATATATATACTGTACAACTTTAAACTCAAGCATATATATGTGCTGGTATAACTTTATATGCAATAGAAACGCCGGATTATATATTTATATACGTAAACTAGAATATATAGACAAATAAAATAGAATATTTACACACGTTATACTATATATGATATATATATATATATATATATATATATATATATATAAACAAATATATATGCCAACAACATATATTACTTCTGTATACGAAATTTTTTGTACATAAAACCAAAACGTGAACATTTATTCATTAGGAAATTGACATATATTAAATTTTCTCTTTTAAATAAGCTATCATAATATAATACTGTAAAACAGGTTTTATAACAACCCATACTTTATATACAATCACTTATATACTTCCTAATTACCACATGTACTATAACAATTTCATACAACATAATGTATACCATACCTTAAACAAACTACAGACTCATATAAATTTACATACACTAAACTATAACACACATCATAATTAAAACGAAAACAAATATGCGCATCTAGTCGTAACCGAATAAAATAATATACATAACGTATAAACTATAACCAAATCAAATCTGCCTTTACAAAGAAACTGTACCAAATTTATAACTTATAATATATATAAACCCATAATATATATACATGAAGCCGAACCACATTTAAAATTTCCATGCATGACAATTTTAAAAAACACACTTTATAACTCACTACACAACCATATATAAAAATAAAAATAAAAAAATGGAAAGGAAAAACATATATAACAATCGAAATATCAGTATAATATATATACAGTATATACATATAACACAATATACAAATCATCATGCTTTCAAATATGCGAACTACCCTTTATATAAATAATATATATGCACCTGTACGAAAACACAAGGAGTGAAGTAGGCATGATGATGAGCTATGCGCGGCAGGGAATGGTTGCTCGGATGGTCAAGGAAGAGGGCTGACGAGGGTAAAGTAGGGGAGGCGGCTGCTAACTTAGGTGGAGGTTCGGTGGATCTGGTCGCATTGGAGAGCGGGATGGAGTAGGAAGATGGTGATGGCGAGGGAGAGATGGAAGCATAGGGAAGGAGGGGAAATGGTTGCTGTGCGCGTCTGGTATGGGTGAGGAAAGGCGGAGGTGCTTGTTCATCGGCACGTGAGGGAAGTGGTGGAGGCGGGTGAAGTTGAGGATGGAGTCGGGATGTAAGGAAGAGGTGAGGTTGGCTGCGCGCATGAGTCTTGGTTGATGGGTTCGGCAGTGATTCCTTAGCCGCGGAGGCAAGGTGGAAAGGAGCTCGGGAGTGGTTTTGTGGGTCTCGGGTAGATGAGGGGAGTCGGTAGGGAACATGCGATGGCAAAAGTAGTATAAGGTGAGGTTTCGAAATGTATGAAGCAATGCTAATTTTTTTCTCGAAGCAGAGAATGGAAATGGAAGAGGTTGGTTCAAAATAAAGGTGGAGAGAGAGGGGGGATGAACAGTAGTGACGAGTGGGCTTCTGAGAGATAACCAATGCAAATAGTGTATATTTCTTTTATCAAAAGCAACAACAGAATATATTGGAAATATTGAAATGTTATGAACAGAAAGGTCACAACTGATGATTTCTAGAAATATTAAATGTAGTGACCATTGGAATTACACGATGGTTAAAGGAACAGGCAAAGAAAATGGTACCGATACGAATGACCGTTTCGCAGATTCCGCTGCATACCGGACTTCAAAACACAGAAATAATTATACCGTAAAGATCAGCATGACGAGACGATCAGAACAGTATAAAGATATCAGTGGTATGATTGAATTATAAAAATTCGAATTTTCTACTAGTGGAAAATGCAGCAAAACGCAGAAAAATAAGGTCGACGGAGCTAAAGAAGTCCGAAGTTGGAAAAACGAAAAATGGCGTCTTAGTCAGAAGATGAATTAGAATTTTTCTATGTAAAAATATTCAGGTTTGAAAAACATTTTATTATCATCAATTTTAACTGATATAAATTGGAATAAATTACAAGAGAAAATAAACTTCCAAATTATCTTATGAAAATTTACCAGTTGCTATGATTAATTAGACGCATTCTAAATATCAAATTTTTATTTCAAAATTTTATCGTTTAAAATTTCACAAAATTTCAACTAATTACGTTATTAAAATAGTTAAAATTTACGGGTCGTTACACTCTCCCCCACTCAAAACTTTTCGTCCCCGAAAAGGAAGGATGTAGAAGAATAGAAACAACCAGAAAGAAAATAGATTGGAATACAAGTAAAAAAATTAATTTAAACCATATAAATTTCAATTTAAATTAATTAATATTTAATAATTTGGTTAAATCCCTTTGAGTTCACTTAAGTTAAATCAATCTATCTATTTCTAAATTCATTATCTTATTATCTAGTCATCCTCAATTAACAATTTATAAATCATCAATTTGTATAATCATTTATTGTACTCATATTTTATTCAACAAATTTAATTCTTTTATTCCAAATTATTATTAAGTTTATTCCACTTAATATATCTTATTACATATATTTAAACCATATAAATTAATTCAAACCATATAAATTTCAATTTAAATTAATTTATATTCAATAATTGGTTTAAATTTAAGGTATTTCCATAAGTTGATCTAATTTCAATTTGTTAATTCTTTCAGAACAAAATTTATTATATTCATCTCATTCAATTAACTTATTATTCTATCATCTTTATTAGCATTTTTTTTATAATCAAAATCTAAGTGTATACTATTTATTATAAACACTCAAATTTTATTTATAAAATCATTTTATATTGTATATTATCCAATTATATTTTAACTTCTGAATAATTTAGGTAAGTTATATTGAAATGCAATTTGGTACTATACAAATAAAATTTTCAAATTCAATTATTTCAAGTTTAAATATTTATCAAAAATTTAGCTTTATTTATAATTGAAAACATCCTTTAACATAATTTTAAGAATTAAATTTCTGTTTAATTTCAAACCCTTTAGAGATAATTATATATATACTATATATATTAAATCAAATTAAATTTAAAATAATATACCCATATATATATAAATCAAGTCATACTTAAGAAATTCAAATTAAAATATTTTTCCAAACAAAACCGTAGGAAAGCTACAGAATGGTCTCTCCACTTTGAAACTCGAAAATGAATGTCGATGATGCGGCCACCATCACCGAAATTAGTTTCCAGCGACAAAGAGAAGAGCACTGATTTCAACATTTTAAAATTCTTTGAAAACAGTTTCTATTTGAAAATACCTTCAATAATATACATTTTAAAAATTTAAAAACCAAAGCTTGAAATCACTGGAAATTAAATTCTCAAATTCTAAATTTTAAATTCATTTAAATTTCAAATTAGTTTATAACCCATGTTTAAAAATTCATTTATAGAACCATAAGTGATAATCAATTATTATCATTTCAACAACCAATTTAATTAACTTATTAAATTTCAGAAAATTTTACTTATATATATTTATAATATATTCATACAAATTTATTTCATTTACCAAATTTGAAAATAATATTGTGTCAGTTTGCTCTGTTCAAGTGTTTTGGAAATCCTATCGATAGCGTTGATCAGACGAATCGATCGAAAATCCAAATCAACATCAACAACTCAAACAACACTATAAAACATTTTATATTAATTACAAATACAAAAATACACTTCCTCGCTCGATGATACAAGAATAGATTCCAAATCAAGGATAAAGATTCAAATTTAGAGGGACTCTAATCAAAGAATTCAAATTCGAAGATAGGTTCGATGAGGTGATAAGATGATTGAATTTCAAACAGGAAGATGGATAAACTTATATAAATTACGGGCAACCTTAACCGGGCTAACCGTGACTTCATAAATAAGATCGATGCAGAATTCTAAGGCAAATCGACATTCGATCGCCCGAGATAGAATTCAGGTATAGCAAAAGATAACAGCATCGTAAACCGAGGATATAGAAATCTCCGATGAATCAATGCCTATTGTAAAGGAGTATCACCCCTTTACAAATCATTCAAAGATTGGCGAGACCGCCGATTTATTATAGAGATCATCCGAAGTGGAATTATGGGATACTCTAGAATTAAGGGAACACGAATAAGGAGAGACAAGGATGGATTTCGGAACCGAGGGAAGAGTTTCAAGATTCAAAGGAAATTGAGTCAAAGAGGAAAAGATTCAAGCTCGAACGAAGATAATTCTGTAATTAAATCTACTCTATATGCTGTGCTTTGCTTAAAACCAGAGCTCTGATACCAACTGTAATGACCCAGTATTTTGGACCATTCAAATCGGCAATAAATCCACACATGCCGGACTTGAATAATTCAAAACAATGGATTGTAAATAAAATTTGGCAAAACTCAGCCTATACAGTAAATAAAATAATCACAGATCACAGACACAGAGTAATATAACAATAATGCAGCAGAAAGGAATAGTAGTTCATGAAGCTACTATATATATATATAACAGAGTTAAACAAAATACAACAGAAGTCTTGAATACAATAGTCGAATACAAGATCAAAATACATCACTGGAATCAACTGAATATCTGAAAGCTGGATAGATAGCTGGATCTCCAAGCGAAGCTCCAACTCCAAAGGTGAGTCTCGAATACTAGTACACTCAATCTGACCCGAGCGTAAAGCAAAACACAAAACACTCGAGTCAGGATTAACATTCTTATATCAATAAATCCAACTCAAGTGAAATAACAATTGAAATTACAAGTAACTCAAAGGATGTTTGGGATAACCATCCTCTAAGGATCCGTTAAACTATTTATATATAGTAGTGTACGCTAAGTAGATAATGCGTATCAGTAATATAAAGTATCAAAATAGCGTTAAGGCGTTACCATTATCCCCCTTAACACATTTTATATAAGCGGCATAGTCTATACAGCACTATAAACTCCACCGTAAACTAGTGGGCTATCAGGGAGTACTCTATAGGTATAACACGAAACAAATCGTAGTGGTCGCGCATAGGGATACAAGTATGACAAGGCACATGAGGCAATACCCAAGGTAGTGAAACTACTGTTTGCCTGATCCGGACTAGTGAGAACGCATCGCCGCAACGATCGCAACACCGTGAAATAACACTCCCAGTTCAAGGGTGCGCACCAATCAAAAAAAGTAATGAGTAGTTTACGAAGAAGTGTGTCCGCTAGAGGTAGCTAACCTCACTGGCCCGACACGGCTCCTGTTTAAGTCATTTCCAATTTGACACAAGTGTCAAGGTCATCCATTATCGTTCTCTTTCTTCAAATCCAGCAACGTCGTCATTCCAACCACTTCATTCTGGATCACACTCCGCGTATAATAGTTATTAAAGTGGTTTTCGGTTTAGACAGAGAGTATGTCCCTAACCGATCCCGGACTCTTCAATAACTACGTAATTATTACACCGATTGGTCGTTTAATAAACTTCGAACATAGTTTATATTTCAAAACCAAAATATCATTCCCATTTCAAAACCATATCAATACGATATCACTTCCATTTCAAAACCAAATACGATATCATTTCCGTTTCAAATATATCCATCTCAAATATATCCATTTACAAATCTTAGTACTTCAAAGTTATAACACTTTCTAAATCAAACACTTTGGAAATCATAATTCTTTGGAAATCAAAATTTAGAAATCATAATGCTCTGGAATCATAACACTTTCCTTCAAAAAGTTTAGATATTAATAATAGTATATAAAATAAATAGTTTACAAAATAAAATAATTTATATAAAATAGTTATAAGTTAAAACAATTTATATTAAAATAATTAGTATATTTACAATAGTTTATATTAAAAATAGATATATTAAAATAGTTTATATTAAAAATAGTTTATAAAATAATATAAAATATTTTAAATATAAATTTAAAATACTTTATATAATAGAATAGTTTCCTCAAATTTCATAAATCGATTCAACTCAACTCTGATTCCAAAATTCAAATTTAATCAAATCTCAAATCATCAATTTCAATTCGATTCAGTTTCTAAATAGCCCATTTCAAATTATCAATTTCAAATACATATTTGAACTACAAAATAAGCCATTTCAATTTCAATATATTTCAAAGGTTTAAATATTCAACATTTCAAAACTAAATTCGATAATTTCATATATATATATATATATCAAATTCACTTTACTATTATTTAGTTTTGAAATATTTACTTAATCATTTCAATCACATCAAAATACAACTTCAATTTACAAATTTAAATGAACAAAATATCCCATTTAAATTTATATAAATTTGAAATATTCATTTAAGTCACTTTTAATCACATTCAAGTTATAAAATATATCTTTAAAATCTCAAATTTAATAAATTTCAAATCAAACTTATTTACGTAAAATTCTTAAATAAATAACATTTCAAATCAATTTTAAATTTATCTTTCCAACCTGAATCAATATAAATTCTATATTCGAAAATATATATTTTAAATAAATACTTAAACATAGTATATATCAACTTTATTAAATCAACTTTAATAAATCTTTAAAATCAATATTTATTAAAAACCGTATATTCCTTTTCAAAACCATAGAAATCATTTTCAAAATATTTTTATATAGACCAACGGTGTCTGTATAAAATTTTCTATCCTATGGTCAAGTGATACGAATATTTATCATTTAAATCCGCAATTTAAGTATATATGGGTATATATGTTTTCAACCCGTAATCCCAAATTCAATGTCAACGAAAATCGCTTGGGTTTATCATTTCAACCCATAACGATTTTCTCCTATTCTACAGATCGTTGGGTATTTTATCATTTCAACCCATAGTGAATTATATATTAACAGGGAACTTGCAGAGTGATAACAGATATGATAATAATATAACAACAGTAACATGCATATATTTTGAGTGGTAAATAACAGATAATGGTGTCAGATGTCACAAGTGAACAGATACAGATAATGGCATATATATATATATCAATGTAAATAACTAACAACAACATATTTCAATTGTCGTTTCAATTGAAATCAAATTTAATATATATAAGAACATTAATCGTGAGTGATTTGCTCACCTTCCGAGGCTAGAGGATAGACAAAGGAATTGAGTTACGAAATGCAAGCATGACTTCCAAAGCAAAGCTACATTGGCACGATTCGATGAACAGATCTGATAATAGGAATTGATGGAAACAAATCAAAATTTGTTTAACATAAACCGAAACAAAATAAATATTATATCCATATATCTTTAATAATTAATATAAGTTTTAAACTCATATTTTAAAATAATATATATATTACTAAAGAAAAGTCCAAATATCAATATTTGTTATAAAACCAATATAAACAATTTATTATAATATATATAACGTAGACAGAAATTGAGAAATTTAAACCTATATATATAACATACTATGCCACTTACTCAACTAATAAATAGACTCGCATACATAGTTCGCATACATAGTTCATAACTATATAGATTCATATCGAATAACGTAAATCAACAAACAGAATAACTACTATATATATATACTGATAACATATAAACTAACATATGTATAAAGTATACTTATATCTATAGTAGAAAACAAACTTATATATAACTAAACACTTCATTCTCCCCAAATACATTTACTTAACAGATCATGTACAAGCTTCAAAATATATATACTATACAACTTTAAACTCAAGCATATATATGCGCTGGTATAACTTTATACGCAAATAGAAATGCCAGATTATATATTTATATACGTAAACTAGAATATATAGACAAATAAAATAGAATATTTACACACGTTATAATATATATGATATATATATATATAAACAAATATATATGCCAACAATATATATTACTTCTGTATACAAAATTTGTTGTACATAAAACCAAAACGTGAACATTTATTCATTAGGAAACTGACATATATTAAATTTTCTCTTTCAAATAAGCTATCATAATATAATACTGTAAAACAGGTTTTATAACAACCCATACTTTATATACAATCACTTATATACTTTCTAATTACCACATGTACTATAAAAATTTCATACAACATAATGTACACCTTAAACAAACTACAAACTCATATAAATTTACATACACTAAACTATAACACACATCATAATTAAAACGAAAACAAATATGTGCATTTACTCATAACCGAATAAAATAATATACATAACGTATAAACTATAACCAAATCAAATCTGCCTTTACAAAGAAACTGTACCAAATTTATAACTTATAATATATATAAACCCATAATATATATACATGAAGCCGAACCACATTTAAAATTTCTGTGCATGACAATTTTAGAAAACACACTTTATAACTCACTACACAACCATATATAAAAATAAAAATAAAAAAATGGAAAGGAAAAACATATATAACAATCGAAATATCAGTATAATAAATATACAGTATATACATATAACACAATATACAAATCATCATGCTTTCAAATACGCGAACTACCCTTTATATAAACAATATATATGCACCTGTACGAAAACACAAGGAGTGAAGTAGGCGTGATGATGAGCTATGCGCGGCAGGGAATGGTTGCTCGGATGGTCAAGGAAGAGGGCTGACGAGGGTGGAGTAGGAGGAGGCGGCTGCTAACTTAGGTGGAGGGTCGGTGGATCTGGTCGCACTGGAGAGCGGGGTGGAGTAGGAAGATGGTGATGGCGAGGGAGAGATGGAAGCATAGGGAAGGAGGGGAAATGGTTGCTGTGCACGTCTGGTATGGGTGAGGAAGGGTGGAGGTGCTTGTTCATCGGCACGTGAGGGAAGTGGTGGAGGCGGGTGAAGTTGAGGATGGAGTCAGGATGTAAGGAAGAGGCGAGGTCGGCTGCGCGCGTGAGTCTTGTTTGATGGGTTCGGCAATGATTGCTTGGCTGTGGAGGCAAGGCGGAAAGGAGCTCGGGAGTGGGTTTGTGGGTCTCGGCTAGAGGAGGGGAGTCGGTAGGGAACATGCGATGGCAAAAGTAGAATAAGGTGAGGTTTCGAAATGTATGAAGCAATGCTAATTGTATTCTCGAAGCAGAGAATGGAAATGGAAGAGGTTGGTTCAAAATAAAGGTGGAGAGAGAGGGGGGATGAACAGTAGCGACGAGTGGGCTTCTGAGAGATAACCAATGCAAATAGTGTATATTTCTTTTATCAAAAGCAACAACAGAATATATTGGAAATATTGAAATGTTATGAACAGAAAGGTCACAACTCATGATTTCTAGAAATATTAAATGTAGTGACCATTGGAATTACATGGTGGTTAAAGGAACAGGCAAAGAAAATGGTACCGATACGAATGACCGTTTCGCAGATTCCGCTGCATACCGGACTTCAAAACATAGAAATAATTATACCGTAAAGATCAGCACGACGAGACGATCAGAACGGTATAAAGATATCAGTGGTATGATTGAATTATAAAAATTCGAATTTTCTACTAGCGGAAAATGCAGCAAAACGCAGAAAAATAAGATCAACGGAGCTAAAGAAGTCCGAATTTGGAAAAAGGAAAAATGACGTCTTAGTCAGAAGATGAATTAGAATTTTTTTATGTAAAAATATTCTGGTTTGAAAAACATTTTATTATCATCAATTTTAACTGATATAAATTGGAATAAATTACACTAGAAAATAAATTTCCAAATTATCTTATGAAAATTTACCAGTTGCTATGATTAATTAGACGCATTCTGATGCAGCCCAGAATGACACCCAGAATGTTGAAGTGTTAGGTCGCGAACGACCTAACGGGTCCTTTAAGTCGTTCCAGGATGATGCAGCTCAAGTTGGTAAAGTGTTAGGTCGTGAACGACCTAACGAGGCCTTTAAGTCGCTCCAGCGACTTAGTGAAGCTCGCAAACGACCTAGTGGAGACTCGCGAGCTAACGAGCTAAAAGGAAAGGCGCTCAAACGACCTAACGAGTTACGACCTACTTTAGGTCGCGGAGATATGTTTCGATATATGCTAGGTCGCGGAGAAGAGCTACGACCTACTTTAGGTCGCGGAGATATGTTTCGATCTATGCTAGGTCGCGGAGAAGAGCTACGACCTAAGTTTGGTCGCGTAAACGAGTTACGACCTAAGATAGGTCGCTCAGATGATTCGAGTGAAGACTTTCACGAGCTACGACCTACGATAAGTCGCGTGAACGACCTACGACCTAAGTTAGGTCGCGAGAAGTTTTAGGTCGCCAACTGTTATAAGTCGCTGAAGCTCATGCCACCTGAATTTCTTGAGTCACTGCCTTATATTTTAGTTCGCTCGTATGTTAGGTCGTAAGTCGTGATGGTTTGTAATGTGTTGAGTTGTAAATACTGTTAATCAATTACTTGTTGTAATCTACTTGTTTTAGGTCGTGAAGATGTTGTCGTTGTGTTGTAATCTGTTAGGTCGTGAACGACCTATAGTAAGTCGTAAGTCGTCTGTTTTTAAGTCGTCTACTTTTAGGTCGTGATGTTTTAGGTCGTAGACGACCTATGAGTTGTACAGTTTTCTGTGGCGTGTGTTGTAAAGCTATAAATAGCGGGGTGGCATCATTTGTAATAGTTAGTTGATTTGAATGAAAACTTTTGTTTGTTAGCTTTGTGCTTTCAATTAAATTGGAAGTTGAGTGTAATCTCCTATCTCCTCTTTCGGCATTCGAGTGCGCTCGAATCAACGATCGCAGAAGCCAATTAACGGTATCAAGTGCGCTTGATCAACGTCTGAAGAATTGCAGATCTTCTTTCACGGTATCGTGCGCGATCAACGTGACGAAGATAGCTAGAATTCGGTATCTTCGGATCAACGAATTTGGGCCATTCAGTATTCTTCATTCCATCGATTGCTACTTTCACAGAATCATCATTTTATTATTCCGCTGCTGCATCACATTCTAAATATCAAATTTTTATTTCAAAATTTTATCGTTTAAAATTTCACAAAATTTCAACTAATTACGTTATTAAAATAGTTAAAATTTATGGGTCGTTACATCGCCCTTCTTGATCTATCCCTTCCGAGGTCCTCGTCCTTTCTTCTTATCCTTATCCTTCTTATTCTTCCACCACTGCTTCTTAGAGTTTTCTGATATAGGAACTGCCTTAACCTCTTCTTTCTTAGCAACATCTGATATGAGAGCCATTTCCACAAGTGATTTAAACGTTGCTCCCATAGGTACATGTGTCAATGCCAACCCTAGGAGGGGCTGGTTCAAACCCTTAGCAAACTTGGTGGCCTTCTTATGCGGTGTATTAACAAGATCCATCCCGAACCGCGATAACTCAATAAACTGGTTTATATACTCTTTCACTTAAAGACTCCCCTACTTCAAACTAATGAACTTCTCGAACCGCATGCTTTTCTCGGCTTGCGACAAGAACTTTCTCTCAAACCTTTCCCGAAATCCTAGTTATCAGTGTCTCTATCCTCCATCTCTACAATCTCCCACTAATAAGAAGCCTCTCCCTTCAGCTGCCAAGATGCAAGCTGAACTCTCTGCTGGTCCTCCATTCCTAGCAGCCCAAATATCTGCTCCATATTCCTCAACCAAGTTTGTGCCTCAAGGAAATCCTCCATGCTAGAAAATGTCTTGCCTCCTAGACTAGCGAAGTCCTTGCATAGCTTAGAAAAATTGGCTGTTGTAGGTGGATTAATGGGACCTCCACTCGCCGGTGCTGCATTGAGCGCTTGCCCTTGCACCTCTGGTACCATTGCTTGGAGGTATCTACGGAACCAGCCACGGCCTTGGACACCCTCTGGAAGATTTGGGGCGTCTGCCATACTATGCAAAGAAAAGAAAATTTAGGTCCGAAAGAATCGAAAGACGGTTGAACTGGACTTTGAGGGGATTTTATAAAAACTCTTTTATACTTGAAAACTATTTCTATAATAAGAGTTTATTTCTGAAAAATACTTTTAGTTTGAAGATATGTTACCTTTTAAAAATACTTTACTTTTGAAACAAGTTTTTAGGAACCTGTAACCTTAAGCTCTAATACCAAATGAAACACCCCACACCCCTTAGTATTCCCAAAAAGGGCACACTAAAGGATGTGGTGCGTTATAGGTATAGCTAAAGCATCACATGGACTAAGATTCACAAGACAAATAACTAAAAACAGCGAAAATATTTAAATAATAACTTATCATTCAAAACTAAACTTCATCTCAAAATAAGTCATAAAAACATAACATATCTCAAAAACTCAAAATGTCTCGTGTCTCGTGAAAATACATCTCAGTCTCATAAAATCAAAGCATAAAGATAACAATAATAACCCCTTTCACAAGTGTCGATCCATAATAAGCCAAATGAAAAAGATGAAAAGCAGAAGAATACATCTGAAATGAGAAAACTCCAGAAATGAATCTCCAAGAAACTTGAATCAACTATCCTCAACTCTGCAAGCCTATTGGGGGAAAAGGGGAAAGATAGAAGAGTGGGTCAGACAATAAGTCTGGTGAGTGAAAGTAATCACTAGCATTTGTAAGCAAGATAAATATAATAGACTATGCAATAGTTCTAGCTTGAAAGGAAAATACAGAAAAGATAAATCTCGGATAAAATACCGTTTCTGATACTGTTCGACTGTTTGTTTTGATTGTTTGATTGTTTGCACTTACCTTAAACTACCGTGATTAGGCTGAAATCCTGATCCTATCTCAACTGCTAACTTGATTAGGTTGAAATCCTAATCCTACCCATTGATCGGCCTTTCCTATCTCTGTTGTGCCACTATGAACCAATCCTGTTGGTCACAACAAAAGACACCTCTTTAGCACTTACGACGCAATAGCGAATTATTTACCCTAATCGATGTTGCACGCTCGGTCATCGCCGGTACACACTTACCGTCGCCCCCCATTTGACCCTTTATTTACCCTAATCAGCATAAGCGTTCCCAGCCTCACCTACATGTGAGACCATCAGTCCTCGACCTGAAAGGGAATGCTGCCGGTACTGGTCCTAACAAACAAATCTTCTAGCTTTGCGCCCCTTGCCCAAATCCCCAGATTTGAGCCTCTATCTATTGGCCACTTATTTACCCTAATCAGCATAAGCATGTCCCAGCCTTACCTATGTATGAAACCATCAGTCCTAGACCTAAAAGGGAATGCTGCCGGTACAGGTCCTACTTCTATATTTGCTTATTAACTTAATCTAAGATCTAAGTTTTAAAATAAGCTTCTTCTGTTATTTCTTTCTTTCTAATTATAACCTATGTGTTATAATTTTTCTTGCAACTATTACTCTTCTATTTTCTCTTTTTAGTTATAACCTCTTGTTACAATCATACTTGCAAATATCTTAAATTTGCCTATTTCAGTCCATCTCTATTTTATTTTAGTTTTTCTCATTTTACATCTGATTTTTGTAAATTTAACGTTTTTCTATTTTAATCCATATCAGTGAATTCTTCTCTTTTTATTATTTTATTCGCGTCAAAAAGGATTAAATCTCTAGAAAAAGAAACTAACATTTATAGGCTAAATTCCAACTTAAAACATATGTAAATAACTGTAAATAACTGCAAATAACGACAGATAACTGAATAAAATAACTGAATTGAAATAGACTGAAAAGAACTTATAAAATTTACTTAAAAACTAACTGTAAATAAAATTACATAAAAACTGTCTTAAAATTGTAGAAAAATACAACTATTGAGAACCCTATTATTTTAAATTGCTTACAAATCTAAAATAATCACAAAACACTCACCTGTGGTCCTTAGCTCTAGTCCCGGGCCTTCCTGGATCCACTTCTAGGGCATGGAATATTTTTATCAAAAAGATCTCCTCCCAATAAATTTTTTATATTAGGGTTCAGCCTCAGGCAATGAACCCAATTGGAAGAAAATCTAAATGAGAAAAATAGCTAGGCCTAGGGTTCTATTTATAGTGTGGCTTAAGGATCTCAGGCTGTCGGATTTGAAGATTAAATCTGGTGCAACCACGTCATTGGCACACTAAGAACCGTCGGATGCAGCTACGAACGCATAGGATTAACCAAATATCAAATTTTAAGGTGTTCGGCTCGTACCTGGACGTTTTTACGTTCAGGAAGTTTTGCGGGTCGACCTATGATCTTTGGGGGTCGACCTATAGGTCGACCTGACCATAGCATGGGTCGACCCATGCCCTTGTATTTTTTTTTCATTTTTGTTTATTTAATTCTGATTTTTTGTTTCTCTCGTAACTTCTCCATATTAGCTCGGATTTCGACAAGTTATATATTAAAATTGGTCAGAAAATTACCACGGACCCAATGGTGTAACTTCCATGGCTCGATTTCGACAATTTCACAAACTTATTTTATTGTTTAATTTATTCGTTAATTAATTATTATAGCTCAAATTTTTGGTTGTTACATATATGATGGTTCAATGGCACCCTAAACAGTGCGGCACCCCATTAGCCCTCTGATTTCAACCACAAGCTCCAAATTAAATAATAAGGGTAGTGGGAAGAGAGAGAAATTATTGTTATTTCATTTTGAGCTTGTGGTGGAAATTGGGTGACTAAGGGGTGCTGCACTGTTTGAGGTGCTATTGAACGCTTTTCGTGTGTGTATAACACCCCTAAATTTTGAATAACATTATTCAGGAGATTAAATAGATAAATAAAATAGAATAATGTAGAGATTAGAGTGATAAGGGAATAAAATTGAGACTTGAGATCTAATTAGGGTCGTGCCTTAACTAAATGGATTTATAAAAATGGTTTATTAGTTAAATACCTAATAGAATAAGGCAAGGGTAATATGGGAATAGCCGAACCCCATAACTCCTAAACCCTTTCCTTATTCTTATTCATATTTTCATAAATCAGAAACATAAACAAAAGGAAACAAGGCCGACCATAAGCCTAGGAGAAGAGGAGCTCAAATCAATTAGAGGTAAGATTCAAGCTAGGAAGATTAAAGTGAAGAACAAATCTGAAGTTCTTTATCCAATCAAGGTGAATAATAATCTAAACCATCTCATATAAGTTTTCTTGAACATTTTAATTTGATTTTAAGGTTTAAAACCGTTGGATGGATGAACAATGATATGCTTTGATTATTTGCCTTGTTTTAATTTAAAAAATGTTATATGGAATAATAAAATTCGATTTCTAAGGTTAAAATCATGTGAATTGATTTTCGAATGCCATGATGTTTTAATATGTTATGTAAAACATTATTTTGGAGATGGGTTTAAATTTTCTTAATATTCCAAGCTATGGATAATTTATTATGAATTTTTAATAGAAGAAATAGATAATTTTGGGTTTAAATTATTTAGGCAATCAAGTATTGTTTTCGGGTCTAAAATTTATATTTGTTAGAAAACATATTAAAAGTGAATAATTGCGATTTTTGGAATTTTTCCTAAGAATTTTTATATGGTTATTAAATTATTTAAGATAAAGGACCTAAATATTTTACATGTTTTGTTAAGGAGAAGGGCTTATTTGTTAAAATATTTTTAATTGTAAATTTTGAATTTGGCAGCCATTTTAGAAAAGAATTTAGATAAAGTGTGAGCAACCAATCATATTTTGAAAAATAGGGCAAGTTAGGTAAAAAGAAATCACTTTAAAAGGTAATAGACTAGTTTTGTTTCAAATTAAAACTTCGCCACTTCCTTAGCTTGCTTCCGTAACCATGCCCAATTTGACCAATTTGACCATTCGCGCCTATTCGAAACCAATGCACATGGTATCAAGCCATTGATACGTAGTGTATTGGAGAAAGGCGGAAGGGACTGTGTCAAAAGTATGCTTTCAAAGGGGTTGAACCCTTTTTATAAGCTTTCGAATTAATCTAACTTGCCTTTCTTTTTAAAGAAGCTTTCGAAAGAGTTGTCGCATTTTGAACTCATTCGATACCTAACTGCCGCATTCATACCTTTCGAATTAGTTAAGGCCACTTTTTTCACAGCCTTAAAACAATGTATCCGAAAGGGTGCTTTCGTTTTTTACTGAGAAGCTGCTTCCTTAATTTTCAAAAGGGTTTTTTAGCCGCTTTTATCAATGGTTTCAGAAGCAATAGTTTCGAAAGGATGGTTTAGAAGCTATCCTCTTCCCCAACTCATTTTCCTAAGGTTAATGCTTTCGAAAGCAAAGCTTTTGCTTTTATTCTCCCTGACCCGGTAGTTATTTTTTTGTTAAATCCAATAGCTTTGAAAGAGATACTTTCAAATGGTTTTGAAGCTATGCTCCAATAAATTCTACTTGAACTATATGCCTTCGAAAGGTAAGTTTTAAGCGTTTTGAATGGTATATCTTTAAGTGTTTTGAAAGGAAGGTTTCAATGCTTTCAAAATGTAAGTTTTTAATGATTTTTAAAGAGAGAGTCTAAGATTTTAAGTAATGCCTTTGAAAGAGAGAGTAATGGAGGGTAACTCATGATGTCACAATGGTCCGAAGGATCTAGTCGATAGCCTTAGTTTTCAAATAAGAAACCCATTCTCATTTTTTAAAGTAAATGCTTGGCAATATGAAAGACTTTGGAAATGGAAATTAAATTTGTTTTAAAGGAAGTTGTCCTTGATAAAGACAGTGGGATAAGGGTATTAACATGTTTCCTTAGTAAAATGATTACAAGGAATTTAACCATGGATGATTATATTGTTGTGTTGTTTGATCAATTATCATTAATGCTTTTGTAACTATATTCCCTTCGTTTATAACCCATATCTGCATCTTGGGGTAAGGGCAGAATAACAGGCTAGGTTAACCTAGTAGTGAATATATATATATATATATATTGAATTTAACTCCTGTGTGAGTAGAATTGCATCCAGGAGGTTAGATAGACCAGGATATAGGATGCACAAAGACTAATCAAAAGATTATTGTTTTAGACAGGTTCTTAGTAAGCCCATGAAAACTATGTATGGAGATTGTTATTGGCAGGGGCCATTAGGTTCTTAGTGATCCCATGAAAACTATATCTAGAATACGTTATTGAAAGAGATCCATAGGTTCATAGTGATCCCATAAAAACTATGATATGTGAGATGTTATTGGAGAATCCAATAGGTTCATAGTGACCCCATAAAAACTATGATTAGATGATGTTATTGGTAGATACCAATAGGTTCTTAGTGATTCCATGCAAACTAAAGAACCTCATAGATAGTTCGTAAATTCAGAACAGGTTATTAGTCAGGCCATGAAAATTTATATGTTAATAATGACCCTGGAAATTATAACTTAAGACAAATAGTCAGGGAAATGGGGATGGGAAATCCAGAGCATATTGCATGTTTGCATACCATCATGATATGTTTTATTATGTTATGTCTTGTTCATTATGGATGTTGGTGCACAGTATATGGTTATTTTAAATTGGGTTAAGATACCAGTAAGGGGAAAACCCATTCTGCTAAGTGCCGTGATCTCACTAGATATCTAAATAGTTTGAGATGGAAGGATACTATTCATATTAGACTTTTTTTCTGATTTGAAGTTTATGTTTTCCCCTTAAACTCTCGGGTGCTCAATTAAGTTTGAGTAGTTTTGAGAGTTAAGGTTTTCAAGTCCTCCTTTAGATGAATAAGCTTCCGGAGACGTGTAGGAGACAAGTTAGCTCTTAGAAGTTCTTTTTTGTTTGATTCCACTATGTTTTGGATGTAATGGAAAAGCTGTTTAGTGCCTGTATTTAGACTCTGATCAACCAATGTGGCATCTTCATATATCAATCTTGGCGTATTTTGTAATAAATTGTAATTTCGCTGAACGTGGCCTACGTATGGGATTATGTAATGAATCTAAAATGCCATTTGTAATAAAATGAGAAATTTATTTTAAATTGAGTTTATTTTTTTTTCATATTCATGTGTTTTTGGTATATCAATGTATCTAACATTATCGCCTTTGGTCACCAAGAATTAATAACTATGGATGACTACAACACTCGTAGCAATTAGTTTTGGGCCTCCAAATGGTGGATGTTACAGTATGTGTGTGTATATATATTGGATTTAGTTTTCAAATAAAAAATCAAAGAAGTTGTGGGTGTCTTAATACATTTTAAAGAGATATGATCAGCTATTAAAAAAATCCTTTTTGTGAAACTAGCCAGGATTTATTAAATAAAGAATTTTATACTCTTATAAATTAAAGTATTACCTTATAAATTTGAAAATTAATTATATACCTAAAGAATATAAGGATTATCAGACGTAGATATGGTATTTAAATCAAAACTCAAAGAAGTTGAGAATGCAAAAATATATTTTTAAAGAGAAATAATCAACTACTAAAAAAAATTTATGATCAAATTAACCATGATTTAATAAATAAAGAATTATATACTCTTACAGTTAATTGAAATATTATAGTATAATTTTGAATAATAATTTTATACCTAAAGGACTTAAGGATTTATCAAACTCTTATTATTTATGTAACATAAAATAAATTATAGATTTTTGAAAATTCAATATCTCTATGTTATTTTTTTTTCTATTGTTAAAATATTCTAATTTAGTAAGAAAAAATACCTTTTACTAGGGTTAGTAAATAACATTCGCCACGGCCACCGAAGTTACCTCTTTTATTTGTTAAATACTGACTTGTAAACTAAAGTATTTAATCATCATGTAAACAAAAGTAATTACCCTCTAGAAAGCCATAGAAGTCATTGAATAATCATTTCAACCTAAATATTGAATCCATAATGGATGATTAATCAGAGATTTGGAGTTTTAACAGTGGACTATCAACAAACAAATAAAAAGCACATCAAAAAGTACCTTAATATTGAAAGGCTAATCAAATATTTCACTTGTGAGAGTTGCTTGCAAATACGCAACTATATCATTAGATCTAATGTTATACCATTAGATGTGTAAGAAGGATAACCTAGGCTTCTAGTGCTCCACATAGCTATATTTATAAGGCATTTTTAGATTGAATATAATTAGTTGGTATGAAAGTGAATTGGTTGGAATAACCATATATTGTAATCTACATGGGCCATAGTCTTTTACAAAGTATTTTGCTTTGCCATTAAAATAGATGTCTACATGGTTATATCAACTTCGAGACAACAATGTTTAGACCGCATTCTACATATAATGTATGTCTTAAAAAAGAATGATCATAAATTAGTTAGCGTGAATCTAAAGAGTTAAATGAGCTAAAAAGATGATATGAGATAATTGATAAACTGTTTCAATATTGACTGCCCTTTTATTTTAAAGAGAAGAATTACATAAAGGCTTTGATTATGTGTTCTATTTTTGTCTTTTGGTATGCTAAATAGTTATGTAATAATTTAAGATAAACGTAAGATTTTTAAAGTATGCTCAAAATTTCTACATATATATTTTATTCTAAGTATTAATAAAAAAATAATGTTTATGTTAATTTGAGAAGTAACCTTGTTGCATAATTGCAATTCATAGATGTGGATAATAAACTATGATGTTGTAACACTAAAATACAATTTGCACACGACATAATCTTAGATGGTAAACTTCTAAATGTTATATATTAGAAACACTATTTACCATTAAATTACAAAACTTTAAATAAGTTCATAAAACCAATATAAAGAAAAGCAAGCATTAAATACAACAATATCCTTATTAAAAATTATTTAATAGATAAAAGCAAGCACTTTATACAACAATATCAGGTGAGACAAAAAAAGAATATCCTTATTAAAAATTATTTGAAAGATATAGGTTTAACAAATAGACAATTTAAAATAATATGCTTAAACACATAGATAAGTAAATATTCGTGTGTAGATATGAGAAGAGAGCGTTTATTTATTTACTTTAAATGAAATGAATGAATTATATGCTAAAGTGAGATGATGAGTTGAAAGAAAGTTTGAATTTAAGTTAGGAGGATAAAATGAAAAGGTAATAGATGAAGGGGATAATTGCAAAAATAACGTTCCAAATGAATGAGAGACGAGTATTTGGCTTCAGATTAAAAGAGAGAAAAGTATACAAAAGATTAGAGGTTGAATTTTACAGATACATAGGTAGAATAATAATGTTGCAATTTTAGAAGTAGTATGTTTGTGTGCTTTTAATCACAAACTCCAAACTTAGATCACAATCAGTTCTCTAAATGTAAAACGAAATGTACTTTATAAAAAAAGTTAAATCTGATTTGATATCTATTTTCCTTAAAATTTATCGAACACGTCAAGGACTACTAACTCAAGTGTCAAGTATTACGACACTTTAGAATAAGATTTAAGAGGTCATGAGATCGAACTACAAAGACATCAAAATGAGTATGTAGTTGAATAAAGTACCACTCTTATTCTGAAAAAATGGTCTAACATACCATTGAGGCTTTGAGAACCAACGATCCTAAATGTAATTGTTGATTGTAGTTTATTTGTGGGTTGAGCCTATGATTTACGTTTAATATGAATTCAACCAATGTAGTCTCGTATCAAAATTAAATATAATATGAAAAATATAAAGGGAAGCAAAACAAAACCACACAATGATTTTATAATGGTTCGGCTTTGCCTACGTCCATTTCATTATGATTCTATTACTTGTTTTCACCAATTTTTAGAGTCAATTACTATTAGTAATTTAAAATTAACACAAGTGTGAGGTTGTTTTACAGGTCAATATTATAACCATATATGCTTTGTGGACTATGATATGAAGTTGGAACAGATGACGATGGCGAGTAATTACTGTGATGACCCACATTTCGAAAGGTTTAAATCGACAATAATCCACACATGTCCAACTTAAACAATCTGAAACGTAGATAATCGATGGGGTTAAATAAGAAAAATAAGAAAAGAAGAAGAAAACAAAAACAGAATCTCACAGCGGAAACGATAAAATGTAATAATTAAATAACAATTCATGAAGCTGTTTACTATACATTTGATTATAATCTATACACATTTATTAGAGTTATATATATACATCAGGGATAAATAATCAATACAGCAGAATAGCATGATGCAGGGATAATAATAATAGTAATATACCAAATCTTCGTCTTCGTCCTCCAGAGAATAACCTTCAATACACTGAAAAACTCAGGGATGAGCCGAGCATGATGAAAAGACAAAACACTCGAGTCAGGACTAAAATACTCTTATGTAAGTCAAATCAATATCACAAATATGAGTGCAATAACTTAAGAGATATTACGGGATTTTCCATCTCCAAAGGATCCATCAAACTATATATATCTAGTAGTGTACGCTATAATAGATAATGTCTATTATTAAAATAAATATTAAAATAGCGTTAAGGCTTTACATTATCCCCCTTAACACATTTTACAGTTCTAAACCAAAGTCGTAATGGGCTCGTATAGGGATAAATATGACAAGGCACGTGAGGCAATGCCCAAGATAGGATTCTTCCAGTTTACCCTTTCTGGTAGGTCGTAACCCATCCGTGGCCGACTGCGACAATCAATCCAAACGAAAAAGGTGCACCCATCGAATACGAAATCACAATAGTAATATGAGGGATCAACGTCGCTAGAGGTAGCTAACCTCATTGGTCAGGCATAGGCTCATGTTTTATTCATTTAATTATGACACGAGTGTCAAGGTTATCCATCATCGTTCTCTTACATTATTCCAGTAAACGTTTGCCAATTCAACCACTACATTCTGTATATCATCCACCACGTACACAGTTGTCAAAGTGGTTCCAATATTGACATAGAGTATGCCAATAAGACGCCCCGGTCTCTTTAACAACCAAACGTCGTTTTACACACCGGTTGGTTCTTTTACATTTCGGAAACAATTCATATTTGATATCAAAATATCATATTCACTTCAAAAATCAAATCCATTTCGAAATAATCATTTTCTCTTCAAAAATCATATCTTAGTTTGAAATGTTAATTCAATTTGATATATTGATTTCACTTCAAAACTTGATTCGAATTACAAATTTGGTTATAATTCACTTTAACCCATTTCACATTTAAATCCAAGATTTAAGTGTAAACATTCCACCCATTGACCAGTTTGAATTTTTAGAGAATAGTTTTGAAATAGTTAAAATAGTTTAATAGAAAATAGTTTGAGTGTTAAAAATGGTTTATATAATAAAATAGTTTGGAAAATCAAAATAATTCGAATATATAAAGAATATAGGTTTTAAATCATTTATACTAAAAATATTCAGTTAAAAATAGTTTCAAAGTCAAACCAGTTCACTTTCCAAATTTTCCGATTCAAATCAGTTCAAATTTCCATTTCAATTTAATTGATTCAATTCCGATTTCAATCGAATTTTTCATCGATTCCAAATTAATTTCAATGCCAATTCAAAATAAATTTCAACTCGAATTCCAATTTAATTTAAAAATTCCAATTCCAAATTAATTTATATTCCAATTTCAAATTTAAACCATTTCGATTATATCAATTTCGAGTTCGATTTCTAAAATATCGATTCAAACACTTAAATCAAATTTTCCTTCAATATCCAATTTAAAATCTAAATCTTCAAATATAATTAAATTCCGAGACCAATTTCGAAATATCATTTCATATCACCTTTTACTTCGAAATATTTAAAGTTCGAATAGAAGTCCAATCTTTTAAAACAAATTAATTTCCAAAAATTCAAATCATATTCCGATTATAACTTAAAATTTTCAACTTTGATTAATTAAACAATTTCGTTTCAAATTTTAATTTCAACATTCCGAGTTTCAATTCGAAAATAATTTCATGTCCATAAATTCGATTTTTATTTCTTAGAACCAAATCATTTAAAAAAAATTCAAATAAAAATTTTAAAGTCATTTAATTTAACCAATCCGGTGTCCGTATATAATTCTCTATCCTATGGGCAAGTGAATCAATTATTTCAATTTAATTCCAGGGATGGATATATATCATTTCAATCCAAATAAATTCCATAGGTATGTATCATTTCAACCTATTTCTTAATTTACTTGAAATAATTCAATTTACAGTTTAATAAACTGTAAATGAATCATGATATCAAAATAAATAAACATCCAAAATATCAACCAAAAGCATCCATCACAACCAATCATCCAAACAATCAATAAAGTTCCCAACAATTTCATAATTATCAATATCTATATTTTATGGGCAATTAAATTCTAATCCAATTTAACCGTCAATTCAAATTCTATCAGTTAATTCAGATGTCAATTAAATTTATCAAACAACAACCAATAAATTTAAATCACTTCACGATATAAATTTAACTAACATAATTTTTTTATCTCAATCAAAAGTGAGCACATAAACACTCACCTATTTATGATGCTGAAATTCAAATGAATCAAACAGCAACAAAACCAACTCCATGTTGAATATAACATTGATACGAATCCAACGCAACTTACCGCACTCGTATCCGACCTCGTACGAAAGGGATATACAATAATTAATAAACAATAAATAAAACTAAATTAACAAAACTAATAATATAAAAATATTTAAAACAAAACAAGTCTGCCTCCCAAACTGCCGCACGCGACAGTTCTTCTCAGGCAAAAATCGCGATTCGTCATTTCCACCCCCCACCTCCCCCCCCCATTTTTTTTACGTGCGAACAGCCCCCCACCACCATCAAGCTTACCGCCGACCTATCCTCCATGCCGCCGCCACCTTTCCCAACACCGCCACCCTCTAGTAGCGCATACGCACGCACGTATTTCAAGCTTCAAAACCCTAACCTGCTCGCCGCCTCAACACGCCCCTGCCGATCTTGCTTCGATCGCCTCTGGTCGCTCATGCCTCCTCGCGATCGTATTTATTATTATTTTTTCTCTCGTATGTTTCTTTTTCAATCGATCTGTGATTCATTTGAATTGGGAGAACGGAAAAAGAAGGGAAAGGGTACGGGAGATATTAGGCGGCTAGAGATGTGGGGGTGTGGGCTTGAAGGAGTAACAAAGAAGAAAAAGATAATAATATTAGAAAATATCAAACCAATTCGCTCACGAAAATTCCGAACTCCAAATGACGCGTGCCGCCTGGCGTTTATAATGTTTTACCCCCATTCTGAACGCAATGGAACTAGTCCTGAGGCCTAATTCGATCGTATGCAGAAGATAACTTTTCAAAATCAATTAATTTAAATCGAATTCTTTAATTGAATTTCTATGCGTTTCAAGCTCGCACGACAAAGTGTCAAGTCCAAACGCTACGAAACTTGAAATCCTACAATAACTCACAATTACGGATCCGATGAAACTAGTTTCGTCGAAATCCGAGACAGTTGCCAAAATCGCTATTTTACTCGTTAATTAAAATATAAAACTTCCAATTTCTAATTATTCACTTTTAACCCAATTTTTAAATGTTAACAATCTTCATTCACATTTAAATAAATTTTAAATCAACTTCTAGAATCATTTTCAATTATATTAAATTCAGAATTCAATTATTCAAATAATTTCCAATATTAAATTTAAACAATTTAATTATCCAATAAATCAATATTGATAAATCATTGAATTTTTATATCTATCCATATTTATCCAATAATTTATATCAAATTCTATAATTTAAAATAGTCAAAAATATGGGTTGTTACATACTCCCCCACTCAAAACTTTTCGTCCTCGAAAAGGCGTTAAGTAAAGAATTTAACATACAATATATTTTTTCAAAATAGTCAACTTATAAAACATAAGCATCTAATTTTCAAAACTATTACCACGCTTCTACTATGCCACTCTGATCGGCTTACGGAATTTACAATTTAGTTTTCAAAACCGGTTATAGAAATTTAAAAACTTCAAAAAATTTCTAACTCTTGGATTTACCGAAAATTTCGACAAAGTCTCCTTTGCGCGGCTCGATCGGAATTTTTTTTACAATACAACATATAACACAAATATACCAAATAGATATCAAATATGCATCTCATCTCAATGATGAGGCATCCCCAAGGGGAAAAAAATCGCGGTATGTTATCCGGGATACGTACCTTATTATTTATAATACGAGCGAGTTCGCTCGTATTAAGCAAGCAAAAGCATATAAATCCGCGTATACATCCAAAAGGTCTTCGTATGTACCTATCTCAACTCAAATTAAGATATTAGTTACATATAACGATATAGAAGCATGTATAAGCCTAATATAACAATATAACATGGATTTTGAATCCAAACAGTAAATACAAGCACAAATACGCAACATGCAACAATCATATGCAATCAAAGCATAATAAAAATGGTTTGCAACAAAAGAAACCATCCAACCATCAATATCCGTCCAATTAATCCAATTTAATTCATAACCATGTGAGTTTACATTATCCACCGTCAATTTTTAATTTATACCATTCATTTCTTATTAACATTCATTTCATTAACTTTTTAATTGACTCGGTTTCAATTAATTTACATTGACATCCAATTTATTTTCATTCGCTTTATTTACTTCTTAATTGATTAACATTCACCTATTTATATTCATTCCGTTAAACATACAATGGATTTACATTCAATTCATTCGGTTTTAATTGATTTACATTCAACTAATTTGGTTTAAATCCATTTTTATTAAATCAATCAATATTCATTGCATTCACATTTTTTTATTACAATTCAATGTATTTACATCTAATCAATTTATTTTCAATTGATTAATATTTATTTTAGTGACATTCATTTTATTTATTATCCAACGACTTTTCATTCCATTTATTTAAATTTTATTATGCTCACATTCAATTCCATTTATTTTAAATTGATTCACATTCACTTATTTACATTCATTGAAATCAAATTTCTCTTGCAACATTCTTCGCCAATTTACATTTAATTCTATAAACAACTTACAAGATATTATTTAATTCACTTACCTACTTTCTTAAGTTCCATTTACTTGTTCAATTTAGTCATTAATCATTTCATAATACACTAATTAAGTATACAACATTTATTATAACAACTTAAATTCAACTTATAACCATTTTTATTACTTAAGTATCGATTTACTTGTAAAATATTCCATTACATATTCTTATAAACATTTTAACTTCTCAAACATTTATGGTAAGTTATTTTAATGCCTCAGAATGTAATTGAGTATTATACAAATTAATCTTATTCATTTTATTTAATCAGAATACTTAACAAATTTTTTTATATGGTTTTAGTTCCCATTATCTTCCAATTTAAGAGTTATAATTTCGATTTATAATTTCTCTTAAACACTCAGACTTCAATTCTTATCTCGTTTTAAATTATTTAGCACTCAATTTTTAAAACTCATTCCTCTTGCATTTTATTTATTTATATCCAGTTTAGATTAAATTCGATTAACCATATTAATTTATTACTTACATTCATTTATTTTTATTCAATTTCTTATACACTTAAATTATGTTTCATTTTTAAAAATTCAAGTTCGTAATTCACTTTACTAATTCCTCTATTTCAATTCAAATCCCACTCAACTCATTTAATCTTTACTAGGTGAAATTCTACTTCATTTAATCAATTTCTCAATTTATTTCACTCTCTTTTAAATATTTTCTTCTTATCATTCACATTCGACCAAATTTAAAATTTGTTTTTAGCTTAATATTCTCAAATC
This sequence comes from Allium fistulosum, assembly GCA_030737815.1. Lineage (NCBI taxonomy): Eukaryota > Viridiplantae > Streptophyta > Magnoliopsida > Asparagales > Amaryllidaceae > Allium > Allium fistulosum. The sequence goes on along the minus strand of CM060908.1, from coordinate 862,318,657 downwards.
TATAAATTATACAATTTATTCATTTAAAATTTCATTTTTTTATTTTATCGAATTCATTTCAATTTCATTTCAATTTCATTTAAGCTTTCTAGACTCTATTTCATTTTATTTTTCATTTCACTAACTCAATTTTATTTAACTAACCTTAAGTTAATTAGTTTTTTTATTTCATTTCTCAATTTCAATTTTCTCTCTCTTCTGTTTGCTTAACCAAAAATTTAACCATTTTAAATTTGATTTTATTTTCCTATTCAAATTTATAAGTTATAAACTTATTTCTTTTCTATACTATTTTAAATTTATAAGTTATAACTTACTCTTTATATACTATTTTCAATTATAAGTCTAACACTATTTTCATATATTTATTAAATCATACTTAGAATATTTTTCACAATCAAAACTTAATCAAAAATAAATTTCTTTTTGGTAGCAATTCTCACCCAAAACCCGAAAATGAATACTGGCGATGCTGCAGTCATCCCCAGAATTATTTCCCAGCGACCAAAGTGATTTTTATGCTTTTATTTACTTAAAAAATCTTTTCAAAGTATTTTTCTAGTCAAAACTCTTTCAAATAATATTAATATTAATTTTGAAGGCTTCGAAAATAATTTTGAAAACAAAAGGATTTTACTTTCTAAAATTCTCAACATTTTATAAAATCATTTCTATATATAAGCTATATTATAAATATACTTATACAAATTTCCTTACCTTATTACCAAAATATTCCACTAATTTACAACTTGGTCATTTTAATCACTTGTTATTTTAATTGATTTCAATCCAATTTAATTATTAAATGCTTCATAAAATAAAATTCATTAAGTATTCGTTTTATTTTTAATTCAACCAATAATCGATGAAAATTAAATATTATCATCGCCTAACAACAATTTCATTAAAATTATCATTTTATATATATAATATAATTTAGGAAAAATTATTTCATTTATCCTATTTTAAAACAATATTATGTCGACTTGCCTCGTTTAAGTGTTTAGAAATCCCTATTGATAACACGGCATCCCACGCATCGACTAGAATTCATAAACAACTCAATGGATAAGTAAACACAATATAAAACATTTTATAACACTTACAAGTACGCTCCCTCATATATATATATATATATAAAAGCTCAAACAGACTCATTCTAAGGTATTACTACCCTATTTCTAATGAGTCAAACCCCCACAAAGCCAAGGTTATGGCTAAACCTGGCTCTAATACCAACAGCGACGACCCACATTTCGGAAGGTTTAAATCGACAATAATCCACACATGTCCGACATAAACAATCCGGAACGTAGATAATTAATGAGGTTAAATAAGAAAAATATGAAAAGAAGAAGAAAACAAATACAGAATCTCACAACAGAAACGATAAAATATAATAATCAAATAACAGTTCATGAAGCTATTTGTTATACATTTGATTATAATCTATGCACATTAATTAGAGTTATATATATAAATCAGAGATAAATAATCAATGCAGCAGAATAGCATGATGCAGGGATAATAATAGGAATATACCAAATCTTCGTCTTCATCCTCCAGAGAATAATCTTCAATACACTGAAAAACTCAGGGTTGACCCGAGCGTAATGCAAAGACAAAACACTCGAGTCAGGACTAAAATAATCTTATGTAAGTCAAATCAATATCACAAATATGTGTGCAATAACTTAAGAGATGTTACGGGATTTTCCATCTCCTAAGGATCCGTCAAACTATCTATATGTAAGTGTACGCTATAATAGATAATGTCTATTATTAAAATAAATATCAAAATAGTGTTAAGGCTTTACATTATCCCCCTTAACACATTTTATAGTTCTAAACCAAAGTTGTAATGGGCTCGTATAGGGATGAAGATGACAAGGCACGTGAGACAATGCCCAAGATATGATTCTTCCAGTTTACCCTTTCTGGCGGGTCGTAACCCATCCGTGGCCGACCGCGACAATCAATCCAAACGAAAAAGGTGCACCCATCGAATACGAAATCACAATAGTAATACGAGGGATCAACGTCGCTAGAGTTAGCTAACCTCCTTGGTCAGACATAGGCTCGTGTTTTAGTCATTTAATTATGACACGAGTGTCAAGGCTATCCATCATCGTTCTCTTACTTCATTCCAGTAAACGTTCGCCAATTCAACCACTACATTATGGATATCATCCACCGTGTACACAGTTGTCAAAGTGGTTCCAATATTGACAGAGAGTGCCAATAAGACGCCCCGGTCTCTTTAACAACCAAACGTCGTTTTACATGCCTGTTGGTTCTTTTACATTTCGGAAACAATTCATATTTGATATCAAAATATAATATTCGCTTCAAAAATCAAATCCATTTCGAAATCATCATATTCGCTTCAAAAATCATACCTTACTTTGAAATGTTAATTCAATTCGATATATTGATTTCACTTCAAAACTTGATTCGAATTGCGAATTTGGTTATAATTCACTTTAACCCCATTCGCATTTAAATCGAAGATTTAAGTGTAAACATTCCACCCTTTCACCCGTTTGAATTTTTAGAAAATAGTTAAATAGTTAAAATTGTTTAATAGAAAATAGTTTGAGTATTAAAAATGGTTTATATAGTAAAATAGTTTGGAAAATCAAAATAATTCGAATATCTAAACAATATAGATTTTAAATCGTTCATACTAAAAATATTCATTTAAAAATAGTTTCAAAGTCAAACCAGTTCACTCTCCAAATTTTCCAATTCAAATCAATTCCAATTTCCATTTCGATTTAATCGATTCAATTCCGATTTCAACCGAATTTTACATCGATTCCAAATTAATTTCAATGCCATTTCCAAATAAATTCAACTCGAATTCCAAATTAATTTAAAATTTTCAATTCCAAATTAATTTAAATTCCATTTCCAAATTTAAACCATTTCGATTATATAGATTTCGAGTTCGATTTCCAAAATATTGATTCAAACACTTAAATCAAATTTTCCTTCAATATCCAATTTAAAATCTAAATCTTCAAATATAATTAAATTCTGAGCTCAATTTTGAAATATCATTTCATATCACCTTTTACTTAGAAATATTCAAAGTTCGAATAGAAGTCCAATCTTTTAAAACAAATCAATTTCCAAAAATTCAAATCATATTCCGATTATAACTTAAAAATTTCAACTTCGATTAATTAAACAATTTCATTTCAAATTTAAATTTCGACATTTCGAGTACCAATTCGAAAATAATTTGATTTCCATAAATTCGATTTTTATTTCTTAAAACCAAATCATTTAAAAAAATTTCAAATCAAAAATTTAAAGTCATTTAATTTAACCAATCCGGTGTCCGTATATATTTCTCTATCCTATGGCCAAGTGAATCAATTATTTCAATTTAATTCCAGGGATGGATATATATCATTTCAATCCAAATAAATTCCATAGGTATATATCATTTCAACCTATTTCTTAATTTACTCGAAATAATTCAATTTACAGTTTAATAAACTGTAAATAATATACAGGATGAATCATGATATCTAAATAAATAAACATCCAAAATATCAACCAAAAGCATCCATCACAATCAATCATCCAAACAATCAATAAAGTTCAAAAAAAATTCATAATTATCAATACCGGTATTTTACGGGCAATTAAATTCTAATCCAATTTGACTGTCAATTCAAATTCTATCAGTTAATTCAGATGTCAGTTAAATTTATCAAACAACAACCAATAAATATATATCACTTAACGATAAAAATTTAACTAACATAAAAAAATTATCCCAGTCAAATGTGAGCGTATAAACACTCACCTTTTTATGACGCTGAAATTCGAATGAATCGAATAACAACAAAACCAACTCCATGTTGAAGATAACATCGACACAAACCCAACACAATTTACCGCACTCGAATCCGACCTCGTACGGAAGGGATATACAATAATTAATAAACGATAAGTAAAACTAAATTAACAAAACTAATAAGATAAAAATATTTAAAACAAAACAAGTCTACCTCCCAAACTGTCGCACGCGACTGATCTTCTCAGGCAAAAATCGCGATTCGTCATTTCCCTCCCCCACTTTTTTTACGTGTGAACAGCCACCCACCACCATCAAGCTCGCCGCCGACCTATCCTCCATGCCGTCACCGCCTTGACCAACGCCGCCACCCTCCAGCAGCGCATACGCGCGCACGTATTTGAAGCTCCAAAACCCTTACCTGCTCGCCTTCTCAACACGCCCCTACCGACCTAGCTTCGATCGCCTCTGGTCGCTCACGCCTCCTCTCGATCATATTTATTTATTTTTTCTCTCGTTTTTTTCAATCGATCTATGATTCGTTTGAATTAAGAGAACGGAAAAGAAGGGAACGACTACGGGAGATATTAGGCGGCTAGAGATGTGGGGGCGTTGGCTTGAACGAGTAACAATAAGAAAAAGATAATAATATATAAATAATATTAGAAAATATCAAACCAACTTGCTCATGAAAATTCCAAACTCAAAATGACGCATGCTTCCTGGTGTTAATAATGTTTTACCCCCATTCCGAACATAATGGAACTAGTCCCAATGCCTAATTCGATCGTATGCAGAAGATAGCTTTTCAAAATCAATTAATTTAAATCGAATTCCTTAATTAAATTTCTACGCGTTTCAAGCTCGCACGGCCAAACGACAAGTCTAAATGCTATGAAACTTGAAATCCTACAATAACTCACTATTAGGGATCCGATGAAACTGGTTTCGTCGAAATCCGAGACAGTTGCTAAAATGGATATTTTACTCGTTATTTAAAATGATAAAACTTCCAATTTCTAATTAATCACTTTTAATCCAATTTTTAAATGTTAACAACCTTCATTCACATTTAAATAAAATTTAAATCAACTTTCAAAATCATTTTCATTCATATTAAATTCAAAATTCAATTATTCAAATAATTTCCAATATTAAATTTAAAAAAATTAATTATCCAATAAATCAATATTAATAATCATTAAACTTTTATTTCTATCCACATTTATCCAATAATTTATATCAAATTCTATAATTTAAAATAGTCAAAAATATAGGTCGTTACAATTACTTTGCTTGCACTTACATTAAAATGTCATTGTATTGGTAGATCTAATGTAGTGATATGTGTATATTTGAAATGATGTATCAGATTTTCAATATGATATAAAATTGATCATTTTTATTCTTTCTGATTTTGTTAGTTGGTAAATTTTTATTTGTCTCTAATCCTGTCTTATTCAACTCTAGAACTCATGTGCATTGCCTTGCATCAAGACAAGATACATATTATGTTAAATGTATTCAGGCACCGAACTGTATCCGTGTTGACCTATAGTAGTATATTTGAGAGATCGATGCTTTCGTGCTCATTGATCCAAGCTATCAGATGATAAACTCCCTTTGATTTCTCGATCACTGGAGTTAGGGCGTCATAGCTTGGCACACTGCACACAACAACTAGCTAGGATGAATACGAGTAGACTAGTAGTCAATACCCCATGCCGAACTTGATAAATGTTAAATTTATTACTTTTGAAATCATTTTATTATTCCAAATGTTATTTATTCTAGAAATATCAGTTTAAACCCATCATTTAGTTTATTTGATTAGTTGTGTTTGTGCAATATGGTTTAACTTGCAGATAATAGCATTTCTATAACAATAACAACTTTAAACATGACAATGAGAACGAATAGACGAGCTAAAATAAAGTAACTAACTTAAATGATGGAATTTGAACTACTAAACATGTATAATATCATCCAAACAAGCATATAATCACATAGATTCATAATTATTCCAGTCAAAGTGAATTTTGAATTATTCAACTAGGATTTGTTCTTTTAATCCTAGTTTAAATTCAAAATAATATTACATAATTCAAATTTAAACTTTTGGAAAAAATTTCATCTCAGTTACTTTAAATATGTATTTGGGAAAAGAATAAAGTTAAATTTTATTTATTTTCTCATCTTTTACAAATATTTTAAACCTTTTAATTAAATTTTAAATTCAAAATACAATCAAATATTTCAAATTTAATATTCAAAAATACAAATTTCATCCCAAAATACTTTAAACACACTTTTGAGATTTGTCAAATCAACAAGCTTGAATTTTCCCAAATTTTCCATATAATTTAAATTCAAAACACACTTTTAACATTCTAATATCTTTTGAAATATAATTGTAGATTCTTTCCAAACAAATTCAAGTTATATGTATTAAAAGCATGCTACAAAGCCTTTTGCAAAATCTCTTCATTTTTTAATAAATCAATTTCAACTTCTTTCACAAATAAATCCAAATATATTTCAAAATAAAATTCTTTTAAAACATCATACTAAATTTAAATATTCATAACATGTATTCATCTCTTTCAAATCAATTATAATAATATAAATATAGTGTATTTTTCCAACCAAAAATCAAAAATATTATTTCCTCGACCATATATTTTCAAATAAGCATTATAATAGCTTTTAGAATAATTTAAATTATAACATTCTCCACTATTCAACCATTTAACACCCAAATGCACACATCTATCCATGTATAATTCAATTCAAACAACCATTAATCATAAAAAACCATTCTAAAAAGTTTCTAACGATAATTCAATCGCAATTAAAATATAATATCATCAATCAATATGCTTATATATATATCTAGTTTATTTTATATTAAACACTTCGATTTTATTTTATTTTTCCATTCTTAGTAATAATTCTTTAAAATATAATATAAATCCCAATCTATTTTGTATGAGGTTTATAATCACAAAAAAGTAATTAACAACACCTTTATCAACCTGAACAACACGATCATCAACCTTAAACTTAAAGCAAGCATAACTGTGATGCATATATATTTAATAAAAATTTATCGAGGCCAATCAATTACTATCTACAAGCTTATACCTTCCGCTCAGAGCATTGCATATGCTTACCAGCAAATGTGGATTCAATTAAATAAGGATTATCTCACTATAGTTAAAATTTATAGTCATACTCACCGAAATTCAAAAAATTGATATCAAACTTTACCGCATGACCACTTCCACTACCATACCAAATCCAAATGGCATTGTTATGGCTCCACGTCATGATCGCTATCCCCAAAATCACCATACTTGACCCCGTGCAAATCAACTCGACATTAGATATAAGGTATTTACAACGCCTGCGTGAGCTCACTCAAGTTCCTAGACTTAAGCCTAGCCAAGTCCTCTGGCCTTCGACCGTGTCATCTAAACAAACGTCAACAACGACCCAACGTTGTTCGTCAACATTGATATGTATATTTCACCTTTAGTCGTAACCATAGCAAGGTGGAACCTTCAATAATCCTAATCGGCCATAGCGGAGTATCTCACTAACCCACAGTCACATAGTTCACTACCCATGGGCCAAGCAGTACCCAAGTCCTTTGGAATGGGTACAACAACGCTAAGCCTCATGACAAGTGCATGCTTTGACATTGGCAAACTGACAAGAGCATGCTTTGGTGTTGATAATCCAACAAGAGCATGGTGTTGAGGAAACTGACCCATGCTTACTCCTCTGCAAACGACATATGGACAGTAGAGAACCCAAAAGGAGATATTTAGACCATTTGTAACATTCCTGAATTTAAGACCCAAAATTAGTCACCAATTATGTTGCATTCATCGTTAGTATTGATTTTTAACAAGAAAATGCAATCGTTTATTATATCATTAATTATTGAGAGCATAGGAACTTAAAAAAATTCATGAAACAAATTTACTCCTTCATTACATGTTCTAAAACAAAACCCTAGGTTACAAATTTTGCGTCAAAACCAATAGTTACAAGAGATAACTTCAAGGGAAAAATACGACGATGTACCTTTGAGTGATCCGAAAACTACTTGTGATTATAAATCCTGTCATTACATACATAAGCCCATATTGCACAGTGGAACAAAAACAAAAATAATATTAGCTTGCATCCTACACTTCTTCGATAAGCTTTTATTCATCTAAAAACCTAAAATCGATACTAACGACTAACTTAGATGAGTACCTATGAATTTGAGGGAAAATAAAAATCTTCTTATTAGACTAAAAGTCAGGTATGAATAATATTAGTCATCCCAAACCAAAATAGATATGTATGAGACCACGCTTGAAGCAAAACGGGTTTTCTCCTCACTAATATCTTAACCATCAATATGTTAAGCATATCATTAATAGGTTAAAATGAGATTGGTCTAATGCATAGTGCAAATCTCATTCATCTGCAACCATAAAGGTTAGATCATAACATAAACACCATGCAAAATGTGTCAGGGATGAATTGGTCAATATTCAAAAAGGGTTTAAGGGTTATCCATTCCTAAAACCTACCCATTAATATAATTAAGGGTATGCCCTATGGGCAATTATGTAATTGTTATATAATTTTAATTCTCTAAATGATCTTGTTCGATATAAAATATGTTTTTAGTTTTATTTTATATTTGTTTTTTATATTAGGTATAAGTAATGAGCTAATAAACCTTAAACAATAAATAGAAAATCCTTAGGAGTTGTGTTTTATTGGTTGTAGTTACGAAATGTTCATAACCATGAGTATTGAGTCGTTACAAACAAAACACAACTCCTTAAATGTTTCTAGTTAAGAAGTATCGAGAAAATGATATCAATACGTTTATTGAGACTATTATATGTAATGCTCTCCATATGATGGACGATGTACTCATGACCATTTGAGGTCCCAAAGGATTACACATTTGTGATTGTTTCGAATGATCATAGAATAACTCAACGTGAGTCTTCTATCGGTTATATAATTTAGTTAAATAGAAGATCTCAGGATAATGATATAGGTAGTCTTCTTACTTGAGGGTACTATTGTAACGATGCGGCTTTTCGATGCTCGAAAGTCGACATTAATACGTCCACTGTATCAAATGCCGCGCAATCGAATGCCGGAAAACCGAACCATTAGGGTTAAAAGAAGAGGTAGAAGAAGACAGAAGAAGAAAAAGAACAGAAAAAACAGAAACAGAACAACATCAGAATCTCACATTCGCAGCGGAACAATATATAATAGATGAATCAATAATCTTTTAAACAAAGAACTATATCAGTTTTATACAATACATCAATCAGAGTCAATATACGACTCAATACAACAATGGACAGTTATATAAATCTATCCTCATACAGAATACACAGCGGAAATAAATAAACAACTACGGAAGTACGCCTCGCCATCCAGCTTATCCCCAAAGCTCCAGAATATCCAGAATATCCTGATAAAAATAACTCTAGGCTGCCCGTGTGGAAAATTATGGGCACCCAGAGTTTAGAAGGGAACAATAAACTCCGAGTCAGTCATGGTGACTGGTGTGAGATCGTAAAAACAGTTATTTTCACAAAGAAAATAAAACAATTCGCAATGCTTTTGGAAAATGAAACTACCATAAGACCTCCCGCCACACACACAATGCAAACGCAGAATTGGAGGAGATTTCTTCTTATGATAGTCAAAGATGCTTACTACGCCAATCATTGGATTATTATTATTAATGTCTAGTGTAGAAAACATTTCGAAAGTATAATATTAATCTTAGCCAACATACGACCAGTATCGTATGCCTACTATAGCTACCATCTAAACAGTGGTGACCACCGTACGTAAATGGCAGGTTCTACAACTAAAACCGTACAATTTCGTATTGGGAAATGGATTTCCAACAAATGGTCAGGCTAAGGAACTTCCTTTCCTCCTGCCGAATAGGATCGCCTCTGGCTGGACGTCCCGAGAGACAAACTGCTCTCTGCCAAACAAGGCCGGGTTGCCCCTGTAACAGGTAACTCACGAATATGTCATCACCCGGTCCTTTGGGACCTTTATCCGAGCGCTCGGTAGCATCATCACACATAATAAATAAGGTGTGTCCACATGAGTAAGTATCTGGGCTCCATACCATGATACCACCCCTTTCCAGAAGGAAATGACATACCCTAAAGGGCGCGACCCTCATAACCTTGCCGCAACATTCCTGTTTCGACCATTTCTGGGTTGTTGAGGCCCTGACGAAGTCTCGTCCACAAAGCTACGCTTTTTCACAAAGCCGTGCTTTGATTTCAAATGATCAAATAAATGATCATCATCACAGCAACACTCAGCATGCCACATTACCAAATTGGGAATATATCGCTGATAAATTTCAACTACATAACCTCTGAGCTCGTACGTCTCAGAGAAGGGTGTTAAGCTAAGAGAATAAATTCTCCGCCACCAACAGAAATGTATTTGAAAGAAATCAGCTTTACATCTCAAATTGTAATGTCAGACACGTAACCATACAAGTCTGTTCCGGGTTCGAACAGAACCGAAGGCACTTCCAAAAGAAGCCCTTGCAAATCCGGATATTCACAATCCTGATAAAACTTCCCATCACAAAGGAAATCTCAATACCGTAGCTAACGGTGTAGAGACAATCGATAGGTCATCATATCATTTTCACAAATACCCGGTCCTCACCACCGGTCTTCAATATGATCCATATCGTCGTATTATTATTCGGAATGGGTTATCTGACACAAAGGTCCTTTCATGGCTAAACCGAATAACAAGCGTTTGTTTTAAAAACAAATTCAAATGCCATTTCAAAGGCAAATATTGATAGTCGGTGATTTAACTATCAATAATATTCACAACAATCATCAGATTCAAATAATTTTCCCAATTATTAATTTTCAAATATCTTCACGATATATGGTTTATACTTCAACCATTTGGAAACAATTTCCCAATCATATTCATTTAAACCCCTTAAATAAATCCTTATTGATTTATTTCAAATTTATATTCCAATCATTAAATTTATTTCCACACTTCATCACTTTGAAAACCAATTTCAAATTACTTTTCACCTTTCAACCTTTGAAAATAAATTTCAAATTAATTCCCTTTTTCAGAATATATTTCTAAATATATCTTTTAAAATCCACTTAGAATTTTTTATTTATATTTTTAAAAGCCACTTTGGAAAATATACTCGGCTTTATAGTGAAGATACACTCTCACTTCAAAACGGTCCATTTAAACCAATTAAATAAATCCTTATCGATTTATTACAAATTTACGTTCAAAATCCGTAAATTTACTTTCACACTTAAAAATAAATCAGCGTTTATTTTTAAAACAAATTTCCCTTTCCTTTACAAATTCTATTCGGAATTTACATTCTCAAATATTCACTTTCAACACCAAATCGGCTTTCAAATTGATTTCTCAATTTATTTCAAACCCCAAATCATTTTACAAATCGATTTTCAATTTATTCTCAACACAAAAATAAAATTTCCTTCAAATACCAAATAAATTTCCAAATCGATTTCTTAAAGATTTATTTCCAAATACCAAATCAATGTTCAATTGGATTTCTACAAATTTATCGCCTTTAAAATAAATTCCTTTATATCTCCCAAACCATTTAAAATTCCATTTCAAATAAATTTTCCAACTTTCGAATAATACTATTCAAAATCCATTTATTAAAATCCTTTCCCATATCTTGGAATTTATTCAATAAGATTTCAATAATCCATTTTAATACTTTAAAACTCCTTCTTTCAATAAATTCAATTCTTAAAAATAAATTCATTGAAAGTTTTCCATTTTAATTTCAAAATCCAATTTATATTCATTCCTGGTATCCAACGATACCAAAAATACATTCGGCTAAATTTTAGCCTTCAGCACATTCCATCACAGATATAATCATACACAGATTATAAATAATCAATCACACAACATATGAAATCAATTCAAATGTTTTGAGGAATCCTGTTGGATCCCTCCAACCTGTTTCCCTGCATCCACAGATGTTAGCACAATACCAATTCCACTTCGAGGTGGAATATCGCGGTATATAGGATTTTATAAATATCATCCGCTTACTAACGGCACAATAGGGTCTCATCCGCTATACAATGCGGGAAATCAATCAATCCAATATATACATATGCCAATATGTATATATTGCTATATATATATAGATATATCCTACTATATCTAATAGCACATCCAGATAACAATCAATAACTGTAATTCAAATTTAAATCCGAGTGAGAAGATCTCACCTTTGCTTTTATTTTGCAATCCCATTTTCCCTTCCAGATTGTTTTCTTTGCAATTTTCACCTTGTATAAATAATTTTATACAATTCATTAATATTCGAAGTGATCGAACAATCAACTTTCATTTGGTAATTTTAATTATTCAATGGTTTTGTTTTAAACCAATTCCAAAAATTAAATTTGTTTAACTAAGCATCTTAATTTTAAAATAACTTTCCTTTATTGTATAATATATATACATATGTAAATCAACATTTTACAAACTTACTGTATATATCTAATTTCCTTAAAATGGTTTCTAATTAAAATATATCTATATTTGTAACTTTTCTTTTAATACACATATACATATACATATGTTACCAAATCAAACTTCATAATTTCATACCTATATTCTTTTTCCAGAAATCTTGTATATATAGATATATATCTATTTTCAGTTTTATAAAAACCCAATTCTTTCTTTTAACTTAAAATTTTAAAACAGTTTAATAAAAACTTCACCTTGCAGTCTATTACATTGAACTAGAGATAACATTATACCTTCACTGTCGAACTGTTCACGAGCTCCTCCTCCTCGCGCCTGTAGCTCCGACCACCAAGTCCTATCGCTACCTCGATTGTGACGACCGCCCATAACCCCTGCACTGAACCTAGAGAAAGTGCGCTGTAAAGTGTGCCAGGCAGCCATGGACGATTGTCAAGGTAAATTAAAACAACAGAATCTATCGTATTACTCACAGCGCATGGACAAAATACAATTAAACATATATATAGTGAAGCTTCACAGAATAGAATCTCATCAATAAAACTTCATAATAGTTGAATACAAACATCTGAATAGTCAATACAACAAGCCTCACTACATATCACTCAGAGAATACAAAGCAGCGGAACATCCAGTACATATAGTAAGAAGTAATATGCAATACTCCAGCTCGTCTTCGTCATCAGCATTGTGGAAGGCAAGAGCAGCACTTGTCACCTGCTACCTAGTCTGCCCGTCCCAAAATGGACGAACAGCCCAAGGCAATAAGAGTTAAAACATAAAGCCTTGAGTCAGACAACAGTCTTAGTGAGCAGTAAACTAACTAACAACATACCAAAAGAGCATAAAGGAAAAGGAATAGGAATACAACCCTCCCACTCCAACCTCTTTCTACAGTGATAGCCCCAGACACACACTAAGCAGAAGCAAACATAGCAGAGCATACAATGTAAAGTAAAGAAATTGTCACTCGAGTCAAGGGCGATGTTTTCCAAGCACAAAACCCCAAGGCCTAAACCAAGATCAGATAAGCACCCAGAAAACACTGCTCTTGAGACCGAATGACGATACAACCAAACATCCATGACTCTGGCTATCACTATTATCATTGCTTCGATATCACCGTTAATTGAATGACCGGCACATTCTTTCAGCCGTCCGTCAAGGGCTAATGGAAACCCCGGTTCTAGACATAACTCCTGCACGTCATCGTGACCCGTGCCTAGGACTATCGAATCTGCCCAGAGTACTTGACTACCCAATCAGTAGCCTTCAGGGACTATCGAATCTGCCCAACGTACTCTTGCTTTGATCATGCTAGAACCTTCAACAACGATGAGATCTCAAGCCTTCTAGTCATCCTCCTCGACGACTATTTCCATACTTGCTCAAGCGCCTCTCGAGCATCCATTATCCTCTAACTCAAACCATATCACCGAGTTATCAACCTGCTTGGAATGATCCCGTCTGGATTAGACCAAGACTATCTCATATCATGCCTCGCTTCATCACATCCTCGCAAAGCTTCATCTCAACATCATCGTCAAATCTATGCATAAGAGCTTCACCATCCGCTACATATGCCACAAGCAGCTTTCCCAATTCAAGAGCCTTTCTCTTAGCTTTTGAATCATCTTCGGTCTAAATCAAATCATCAATCATCTAATTCATAGCAATCAATCAAGTCAAACATTAATCCAAGCAATCAAGCATTCAAATATGACCTAAGTAGACAATTATCACAATAATGGAAATTTCGTAATTAAAGAGTCTAAAGTCTAATAAGCATGAAAACATGAACAATGTCTCTATAATCTTGATGAATGAACTTTCATAGGTTAACACTTAGTAAAATGGATGTCAAATCATCGTGAACAATGAATCTATACGGATCTACACATGTGATTAGGAAAATGCATGGAAATCACTACTTTAACACCAAATCAAGCCAACGATCCGATATACTCCTTTGGATCCGTGTGAGAGATAATCACCACTCACCAAATCGCCAAAACAACCTCAAATCAACACGCTTCAGATCTGGACAGCGAAGGATCTAACTTGATCTATCACAAATCCGCTTCAAACAATGAAATCTCTCTTCGAAGAATGTAGATCTTCAATCTAAGCTCTTCGATCTTCGATTTGATCTTCAATATGGATGGAAGGAATCACTAGATTAGAGTGGAGAAAAGAAGTGAAGAAGTGTAGAAGTCGAGCTCTCAAAATGGCAGCACTTCGTCGCTTCGAAATCCGGATCCCAAAAATGGAACAAAGCCCTCCTATTTATAGCTGAAAATCCCCTTAGATCGTCTACTCGGAGTTAGGTCGTCTCCGACCTACGACCTAAGACCCCCACCGACCTAAGTCTTCGACCTAACAACCCATACGACCTACGACTTAACTGCTTAACACTCCTACGACCTAACATATCACAGGCGTGTGACCTAACGACCTAAGCCCAAGCGCACTCACGACCTACCAGGCCAACCTATCTACGAGTTATGACTTAGCAGCGCTCGCGACTTAACAACCCCTTAGGTCGCTCACGACCCAACACCTTAAGTCTTCACGCGACCTAAAACATCACGCGACTTAACAACAGGTACGACCTAACACTTAGGCAAAACCCAGCGACCTAACGCAGACTGCCTCTACGACCTAACAACTTACTGAGTTACGACCTACGACTTATAAAACCTTGCGACCTAACAACTTAGCAACCCACGCGACCTAACAGCTTACTGAGTTACGACCTACACTTAAGTCGTCTGAACGACTTAACTAACAAAGGCTGCTTACGACCTAACTAACCCAGCACCCCCATAGGTCGCTTACGACCTAACTTCTTAACCTTAAGTCGCTCAAACGACCTAACACAAAACTCCTAGGTCGCCCACCGCTACCCCAGCTTCCTTAGGTCGTTGCCGACCTAACTATACTAACTCGGTAACTACTAGGTCGCAAACTCTCTTAACTCGCTAACTTCTATAAGTCGTCAACACTTAGGTCGCTCAACCGACCTAACCTACCATACGACCTAACCACCTACGACCTAAAATCCTTAAGTCGCTAACTCACTTAAACCCTTAGGTCGCTAACATCCTATAAGTCGTCCCAACCGACCTAACACTTAACCAGTTCACTTCCTTAGGTCGTCCCCGACTTACCACTTCAACTACCGATGTCAAGATGCAATGCTACTAGTAGTAAGTCGGAGCTGAAGCATCCTAAGTCGCACACGACCTACGACATACCCTAGGTCGTTAACGACCCATGACTTAGACTCAGGACGACTTATCACAAATGCGACCAAACGTCAACTGTTCTACGATGTTTCAATCCATGAAAATACGGGTCGTTACATCGATCTAACAACAGTGGCCTCGCCACAAACTGCTGCGCCCAGATCGACATCGCCATCGCACGAAACCCACCACGCACGCGCCCAATCGCGACTTCTCCTCTAGATCACAACCGCCTCCTCAATGTTGACTTCGCCCTCCAAGTCGCCTCGCTCGATAGGTGCTTCAATCGCCAGTGACAATGAACGCGAGAGCCCCCATCGGCGCCGCGATTCGCGAACGATGCTCGTGATTCGAATTTGAATCGAATCCGCCTCTATTTATTTTTTTTATTTTTTTCTGTTTCGAATCAGACGAGAGGGAAAAAGACTCGATTTAATTTCTTGTGAGGAGGATAACCCGGCTTTGTTAAATTATTTTCTTTCGATTTTGAACGAGGCAGAAGATTGCAAAGCTCGGTTATCTCCAATTACACGTGTTGGGTTGTTTGTTTTAGAGAGTACGCGTGTTCCATGAGGGAGGAACGTGTTATATTTGCTTTGAGAAAATATTATATTAAATACATATATGTTATCTTTAAATTTTAAACTCAAATTTGAATCGTTTAGAAAACGAAGCCAAAAATCCCGATCTCCAA
Source organism: Allium fistulosum (assembly GCA_030737815.1). Classification (NCBI taxonomy): domain Eukaryota; kingdom Viridiplantae; phylum Streptophyta; class Magnoliopsida; order Asparagales; family Amaryllidaceae; genus Allium; species Allium fistulosum. The sequence continues at coordinate 862,302,294 of CM060908.1, read as the reverse complement.
TCGAGGCGTTTATATATCGTACGCTCACACAACAACTCCAAATATTACGAAAATTGAAATCCGATAATAATACAATATTACAGATCCAATGGAACTAGTTTCGTCAATTTCTGAGACTATGCCCCGGACCTTTATTTTTAAATTAAATTTAAACAACAAAATTTCAAAATCGAACAAAACAGTTCCAAATTCAATTCTGAAAGTTTCAGTACCTTCAGAATTATCAATATAAATTTTCTAAGCCTTAAAAGTATTTTTAATCAGTTTAAACTGAAGATTCAAATTTTTATCTAATTCAGTAATTAATTTCAATAATTAAATCGCCAAATTTACTTTGATATTCGAATTTTCAAATTAAACAATCATTCGAATATTTAAACTCAATTAAATATTCACATTTCAAATGTCAAAAATTCAAGGTCGTTACAACTATCGAACTTAAGTATATAAACTATACTTTGATTATGTGAAACCATATAGCATAACATAGTTTGGTGTAAATAATATTATTCCCTAAAAACAAATATAAACTCATAGTGAGAACATGCCACTTCTGCAAAATGGGATTTGCCCACACTATCACAACAACAAACATCGATATCATACCAAATGTTTTATCTCAAACATGTTAAAGGGTCATAATAAATCAAATTGCATAAGTAAATACAAATGTTCTATTCTAACATTTTTCCTTAAAATTATTTATACCACATTGTATAATCATATTTCTATGTCAACGAGGCATCATATTATTGGGTGTCATTTAATTTCGCATTCATTCATCATTATTACCTCATAATTAGGTTTCCATTCCTTATTTTAACTCTTTAGCATGTATGTGAACTCTCTAGTTCACTTTTGGGTATCCACTGATCTTAGGCCCACCTTATTCACTTAGGAATTGGATGCGCACTCGAGCATAACTAGACAAGCTTCCTAGTTTATAGCACCTAAAGCTCTCACAATCCTGAAATGCTCGTGGTTTTATGTTGTTATTCATTTATCACAATTGGTTAATACATCCCATTTTAGATCCATGTCGTATGCAATTCCACTCACTTGAGAGTTGACCCCAATTATCCCCACTTTAACATCATCATTAAACACTTAACCATTTTGTTTCATTGTAAAAGACATCGACAATTGCTTCACTTAGCTACCGCGTAATGCTATTAAAAGCTATCGGCTATGAATTATCAACGTTATCGGGTATTTGTTCTCCAAGGCTATTGCACGCACATCGCAAAGCTATCGAATGTACTCTACAAAATGCTTTCGACTGTAAATGCTAAAGCTATTAGATCAAAACTCTTGCAAGCTATATATTTTCTTTCTATAAGCTACTGGAAATGGCTTCTGTACGATACCAAGGACTAAGCTCCGAAAGCAATTTTAATAAGCTATCGGTAATGTTACTAAAAGCTATCAAATCTCACACTATGTAGGCTAATGGAAGTTTGCTTGTAAAGATATTGTTAGCTCAAAGCTAATGGAATATCTTAAATCTTATCTATACATTATCCATCCAAACAAGTGTATTAAACATCGAACATTAATTTCAACAATTTCTATACAAATATTATCTAAACAACATTAATAATTGACAAGTTATAAACTAAAAATGTTGTTAACTAACACTCATTCTTTTTTTATTCTAGATTGTAGCTTGAACATTTTTTTCTATCAAAGAGTAGGTATATTTTGCTATAATCACTATTCTCCTTGCAGCTTCCACCTCCTTGTGCCTTATCTCAATTTTTTTTCAAAAGTGGATATTTAGTTCTTATTTACTATGCATTATTCTTTACTTATTTTTTCACGTTTCAAGAATTAGTAAATCGTTTACTTAGATGGTACATAAGTAACTGGTCTCATGTTTGATGTTATACTTAGCAAAATCAATAAGAACTTTAATACTCGAGATATTTATATATCTATGAAAATCGAGGATTACACTTGGGAGTCACATTCGTAACTCATATCAATTGAATAATCAAATTTAATAAAGTTATATAAATGCAAGAAGAACTGGGACTACAAAATAACACAAAAATAGTTGTATTATTCACTATACAAATACTTATATAGAAGGGAAAAGCTGATAGAACATTAATTTAATACATTTTAATACATTTAAATTAATTTTGAATTTTTTATGTACCGCTAGCCCGAATGCTAAGGTTCTTGGACTCTTATTTTAGAGATCTTAGGTTCGAACCCCTAAGGTATTAGTAAGGAATGTGATTGTATCTCCATGATGATTAATGAGTATTTTAAAAGTACTGAACTGTTTATGAATGTGTAAGTGATACATACATACATATATTTAGGAAGGTCCAATGGCACTCCAAACAGTGCAGCACCCCTGTTGGCCCCTGATTTCCACCACGCAATCCAAATTAAATAATAATGCTTTCACTCTCTTTCTGGATTGTGTGGTGAAAATCAAGGGGAAACTGGGGTGCTCCACTGTTTGGGGTGCCATTGAACCCTCCTCGTATATATGTATGTATGTATGCACATACGTAAGCATGCATGTACATACAGATACAGAAACGGAGGGAGTGAAAGATGGGAGATAGTCTATTTCCCTTAATAACAGGATCAAATCACCCGCTTCCAATATTCTCTTGTCTCATGTACCCATCGAAATCCATCCTTTTATTTACTAATATTTTAAATTTTGATAATGAAATATATTAGCAATGGATTGTGGCGATTCAATTGGTATACGGCAACAACAACATTAGGCTTGGAGGATTTGCCCCCTTACACAACCCCTTTACATCAATTAGTAGATCCAACAAATGAATGAATAAATTTAACAACATTCTCTCTCATATTTTATTATTTCACTCTCTCTTGCATCATCATTGAATCTATTGACTCATTTATTAGATCTAATAGTTGGTTTGCAGGGCCTATCCATGAGCTAAAACTAAAGAGGTTATGGATCCCACCACACACACATATGTGTATGTATATATATGGTGATAGTTATATCCTATTACTAGACCCGAAAATGGACAACAATGATGCCACAGTTATCATCAGAGTTAATTTTAAGCAGTATAATAGGATCAATATATTTTTCATAACATAAGTAAATAAAGAAACAAAAAAATATTTTCATTATTGACATGTTATTTTACCAATCTAACTTAGACGATTTTCATATAAGGGTAAATATAGTAAGACATATACAGTAATGGCATGCCTACATATGAGGATGCCGCATTTATATCTTACTAGTTATATACTTTGGTTTATTACACAATGGAAACGAAAACAAACTATTAAATACAGATAGCCAAACTCCACCTTCGTCTTCAACTCCATTGTTCATAATCCAAAAGGTTACCTATCTAACCTGATAAGACAACAAATTCAGCCTACTCAAGTAGCACCAATAAGTTTATGGGGAAATAACAATAAAAAATGGGTCAAACAATAGTTTAGTGTGAATAATATTAATCTCCAAAAACAAATATAAACTCATAGCGAGAACGTGCCACTTCTGCAAAACGAGATTTCCCAATATTATCACAACAACAAGCATCAAAATCATACCAAACAGTATATCTCAAACATGTTAAAGGGTCACAACAACTCAACTTGTATAAGTATATACACAGTTCTATTCTAACATTTTGCCCTAAAATTATTTATACCTCATTGTATAATTCACCTTGGTTACCCATGATTAGGTTTCCATTCCTCATTTAATTCTGCAACATGTATGTGAAATTTCTAGTTCATTTCTAGGGATACATTGATCCTAAGCCTACCTTATCCACTTAGAAGCTAGATACGCACTTGAGCACAACTAAACAAGTTTCCTAGTCTATAAAACCTAAAGCTCTCATAATCTTGAAAAGGCCGTGGTTTTATGTTGTTGTCGTTCATCATAATTAGTTACTATATCCCATTTTAGATCTATATGATCTCTTGCATGCAATTCTACTCACTCGAGAGTCGTCCCTAATTATCCCCACTTTAACATCATCATTCAACACTTAAACCATTTTGTTTCATTGTAAAAGACATTGACAATTGCTTTAAGCTACCGCGTAATGCTATTAAAAGCTATCAACCATAAATTATTAAACTTATCGGGTATTGGTTCTCCAAGGCTATTGCATGCACATCACAAAGTTATCAAATGCATGCTCCAAAAAGCTTTCAACTATAGCTACTAAAGCTATTAGATCATAACTCTTGCCAGCCACCAATTTTCTCTCAATAAGCTACCGAAAATGGCTCCTACAGGACAACAAAGACCATGCTCTGAAAGCTATCGGTAACGTTACAAAAAGCTGTTAGATCTCACACTATATTGGCTAATGGAAGTTTTCATGTAAATGTATTGTTTGCTTAATCTAATCTATCATATTCTTCTTATTTTAAGCTAGGTGAATAGCTGTCAAATTTGGCAGTGACAGTTATCAATGGGCATCTGTACAAAACTAATCATGATAGTTATCAAAACTAGCAAAGATAGCTATCAGTGTAGCTATTAAAATTGGTGATGACAGTTATCGGTGAGTAGTTACTAGAACTAGCAATGATAGCTATCGATTAGTAGTTATCACAAGAAGAGATGATAATTTTCGATTGGTTGCTATCAGAACAGACTATCGGCTACAAAAATGGTTTTTCCACAATTAACTGTTCAATTAATTTGTTACTTAATAAGATTATGTCTTTTAACTCTATTTAACACTTATAATATTATTATTATTTCTTCACGAAAGTGAATCAGTCAATCCTATCGAATTCCCTTTGAAACTCTCCCTTTTCTCTTCATTTTTAATTAATTTCTTATTAATTATTTAATTATACTAATTAGCTATTATACCAGTTAATTTGTAATAATTATACAATTAATGTGAAAATTCCCAAAACTTCATAAAAAGTCATAAAAAGATTTCTTTACCTTTGATAAAGTTTTGTGTCAAAATATTAAATTCTTATGTGTATTAATTTATCCTTGTAAATGCCTTATATTCCACTTGGAAAATTCATTGAATTTAGTTTATTCATAGGAAAATTGTTAATACTAAAATCTTTCTCTAATTCACTAGAAGAACGTCGTATTGCACTTTCAAATTGTTTTGTTATCATGTACTTATGTTTCTACCTCTAATTAATTACTAACTTAATCGTATTTCATTTGATCCCATATTGATTAATTCATACATATCAAAATCATGTTTTTACTCATTAGAAGCATTGACAAAATCTATACCTAATACTGTAAGACCAACTGTAGGGTTAATATGTCCACCCAGATGATTAAGATTATCTTGTTTCTTCACTTTGGAGTTGAAAGCTTCATCTTTGAATTTTATTTGCTCTGTATCTCTATCTTTCCTTAAGAAAATTCGGTTATCATAACTGATATATTTTTAGGTTTAGGTAAAAGATATATTTTTAGTTTAGGTTTTGTTTAGAATGAATATAATATAAGTCGACTAAGGGGTTCAAGGGTCAATATCCGTGGGTTGTAGGCTCTCCCTTGCCTATTTAATTAATCCATTTATACTTCTTAATACACTAGTACATATCGATTCTAAATAATAACCAATCCTAGACTAAATTTATTTATTTTATTATTCACACTAAATACTATTAATTACCCAATATCCAAATCAATTAACCTTATAATTTTCTAACTACACTTTTGTTGACCTAGTACTAATTGAGTGATTAATATCATTAAATAATTTAATATAATTAATCGATTACCATAAATTGACTCTCTAAAACATTGGGTATTATAGTACACACACACACACATATATATATATGTATGTATGTATGTTTGTATGTATGTATGTATGAATGCATGCATGCATGTATGTATATGTATATATACGTGTGTGTGTATGCATGCACACGCGTCTATATATATAGGAATGTACGTATATATGTATATGTATGTGTGTGTATGTATGTATATGAACTCCATCTTACTTATAACCCTTTTAAATATTTAGGAAAGTGAGAAAAAGTGTTTTCACAATGTCATGGCAGTCAATTCAAGGTTATAGTTGCTACGAGAACAAGGTGTTGCTACAAGATCAAGGAGGCGAGTAGAATTCAAGGTTAATTATAATGACATCTTCGGAAAAAGGTACATATTTTGTCTTTGTTTAGTTCATACTCAATACATACATACATACATATGTATGTATGTATGTATATGTATGTGTGTATATATGTGTGTGTATATATATATATATATGTTTGCGACTAAATTGTTCAAAAATGCCCAAGAGTAGATTTATGTAGAGAAGTAAGTGAATAAAGTAAAATTAAAACTAAGGAAAATAATAAACTAACAGCAAATAAAAAGCAAAAATCAGAGGCAGAGATTTATAGTGGTTCGGCGTTGTATGCCTATGTCCACTTTTAAGATTATCTTTATTGATCAATTAATAATCTGATTACAACAGCAAGGAATAGAAAAAACTTGATTACAATAATGATTTAAGTAACCATCACCGTAAAGATCCCTAGAATGTCCCATTAGGCCAGTATTTATAGGTGAAGACGACCACCAATCTCTTTAAAACTTCGGCTATAGGACCTTCTAACCTAGATAGGACCACTAGAAGGGTCGCCAGGCCCAAATCCCCATGAAGAGGGATTGGTACCGATCCATTTATATTTTGATTCTTAGGCAGCGATCCCTCTAATGGATTTTGCATGCTTAAATATGACAGCCCTTCAAATCTTTTGTCATTTGGACTTAAGGAGCTCAAGCTATTGTGTGATCTTTGATTTATCATTGTTTGTGCACTGTCTTCTGCCGAAACCTCTTATAGGTTGTATGTCGATCCCTCCGTCTTTGTTTGTTTTACGTGTAATCCCTAGGGTATGGTCCCTAAGGTCCATATGCCTTGCTATGTAAATTCCATATGCTTTGGAGTTACAAATCTTGAGACATTGATTGTTGAATGCACGAAGGCACTTGCAATCAGTTGGATGCCGTTCCCTCTTCAATAGAGCCTGCCAAACCATACTTCCTAACAAAACATGCTGACCCCTTCTCAATACACTGTACTGAGTCCTCCTCTGTAAACTAAAGTATGCCAATCCAAGTCAATAAACGACGCCGACCCCTTCCTTGCTAATCGAAGTATGATGATCCATACTAGCCAACTATGCTGATCCCTTACTTACTCAACCATGCCAACCCCTTCTTTACTCAGTCATGCCAATCCCTATCAAGTTGCCAAACCATACCGATCCTTTTATTTGACTAAGCTATATTTCATATTTCAAGCATCCTGCATTGTTTATCTACCAATTTTGTCCAATTCTGGCTTCATATAACCATATGTACTTTACTCCCAAATCCCACAATCATTGCTCCAGGGTGATCAAACTTGATAGCAGTTGTATCTACTTCGTGTAATCGGTTCAATATAGCCGGTTCGAAATGCCGGGTAATAATATATATATATATATATATATGTATGTGTGTGTGTGTGAGTGTGTGTGTGGAATTTAAGTTTTGTAATTACAGATATCAAACCGACTTTTAGGTAGGTTTGTTTACCGTATGTTTGCTAAATCACATTGTGTGGAGTCAAAAAACAAAAAATATTTTTGTAACATCTCAATCTCTCAATTTTATCAAGTTTATTCTCTCCACTAATGTCTCCTTAAATATCTTCAGTTTAATTTTTTTCCTATTAAGTTATCATTTAATGTTTAACTAAAATTAATGAAAAACTAGGTTATTTTTTTTAAATTTTGGTAGTCTAACACTAATAAATATATCACAATATCTATTTATTTCAAACATCAGGCTTGTTCTACAACTATGTCATATAATAATAACCATTAAAAGATATGTATAGAAATTATCATTGGTCACAATCATTATTAATCCACTTATCAGCAAAGCAGATTTCAATTGGACTAAGAAGATTCAAATGTGGACGAAATGACTTGAAATTTGGAAGGTGCACTCAAATTAAGAAAATAGCTCGAGGAAATTCCAGCCAAAAATATGCTAAGTCCATAACGCGATGCCGAGTTATCACCATAGGTTGGTACTGAGTTATCCCCGAAGCAGCTTTAACCTGACTTGGAAGATTGAAGCAAAATCAGAGTGACTTGAAACTTTGGAAGAGCGCTTAGGAAAGGCAGAAGGACCTAGAAAATTTTCACCATGTTTAGGCCAATCACCTTAACTTGGCCCCGAGCTAAGGCCATGGACCGGGTCCGAACTTTGGATGCTCACCCATTCATCTCCTGGACTTCATATATCACTCAAGCTACTCCGTAGATTCGTGATCAAGTGATTTTCCAAGGATTTGATGATCTATTCGAAGGATTGGCTGGAATGAAGCAAAGGAAAGTGGATATCTAAAGATCGTAAGACTTAACTCCAAGACGATGGAAAAGTTGTTCGAACATTTCAATTGGAAACTAAAGAGAGCATGCAAGTGGAGTGGTGCAAGTTACACCAAGGACCATAACTCGGGTCTTGTCTATAGTACTAGGTCGGCACCGAGTTATACTTAGGACTCGAATTGGCTCAGCTCTCCTGGTATGACTTCATGCTATCTTCTAGACTTCGTTGTTGTTGGGTTTCAGACTCGTACCTTCCCAATTCCTCTATAAATACCAACACAGCTGCTACTAGAAATGGATCTTCTTTTGGCTAGAACTCCTTGAACTCTCTTAGACTTGAGCTTCCATTACACTTTCGTCATTTCTATTCTCTTAAAATAACATTATTAGCTTCATTGTAAATCTGAGATCCACTAAATTATGGCTAGGTTGGATCTAAATAGTTGTAATCTGGAGAAAGAACAATTAATAAAAAAGATTGAAGTGAACGTAGGCCGGTGATTACGCCGAATCCCTATAAAAACTTTTATGTGTTCTTATCTGCTTTTTGCCTTTTCTTTTATTTTTATTTGAATCAGTGCTTTCATCTTGATTCTGGGTGTTGATCTATTTTTTGGGTTAACATTTTTGTGCTTTCACTGAGAACAAAGCATGATATGAAAACTTGAAGCTTGAATATGAGATTTAAAGAAAATGAAGAGACCTAACACCAGATCTAAAACTAGAGCAAGTCAACTAAAGCTTGAGGGCAGTCAGGAGGTGTCCTCAAATTCTCATCAGCCATCTACATGAACATAGAAGGGATTGAGAGATGATGAAAAAGATGTAGGATGGAGTGATAACTGGACAACATGAAATGCTTAAAGGATTCTTCCAAAGGGTGGAACTGTAACGACCCGTAAATTTTAATAATTTCTATAACGTATTAAATTGAATTTTTGAGAAATTTTAAATAATAATATTTTGAAATAAAAATTTGATATTTGGATTACGTATAATTAAATATAGCAAATGATAAATTTTCAATTTAAAATATGAAAGTTTATTTTATTGGTTAATTCTATTTCAACTTAAATAAGTTGAAATTTGATTGAAAATAGATTTATTTCCAAACCTGAATATTTTTCTATAGAAAATTTCTAAATCATCTTCTGAGTGAGGCGTCATCTTTCGTTTTTCCAAATTTGAATTTCTATTGCTCCGTTTATCTTAATTCTAGCAAATTAGCAGCATTTCTGGTACTGATTATCGACTTTTGATCGGTTGATCGTACCACTGATATCTGTATACCATTTTGATCGTCTCGTCGTGCTGATCTCCATGGTATATTCATTTCTGTATTTGAGGTCCGGTACGCGATGGAAACAATAAAACTGTGCGTCGTACCGGTACCGAAAATTTAGACTTTTAACTCCTTTTCAAGTTTGGAACGTACTATCCAATCAGCCCATTTATTGCTTTAATAATTTCATTTGTACCAAATTAGGGGACTCCACTGTTACAATTGCTTTATTTTTTCAGCTGAATCTAGAGAGTACCGTTGCCATTCCTTTAAAATATTTATATTTTTTTTGCTCTGTCATTTGTTACCTTCCGGTTCATTTTCTATTCAAGCCTATATTTATGAAAAGCATGTTAACTTCCTCTACAGATCTTCTTTTCGTTTCCACTTCTTTTCTGTTACTAATTTTTCCAGTGAAGTTATAGACAAATAAAGGCAAGCACAAACTGTACACTTCCTCTACCACTTTTCGTTCCTTGCTCTTTTTCTTCCCTTTTGATCGGCCATGCCTGGGACAAAAAACATATATATAAAATTTCTACTTTCTTCCACCATGCGTCCCATTTCCGCCCTCTCTCTCTCCGCTCGGCCTCAACACCCGCTCCTTCCCTTAGCCAGCCTTCCACTTCGTCGAACCAAGGCATGGCCGCCACCACAACATGCTCCTCCCTCCGCCTTAGCTGGCCACAACCCACCTTCCTCCTCCTTTTCAGTGTCGAGCACCCATCCTTTGGCCATACGTCTTTGCCGCCTGCCCTGCTTCATTGTCGAGTGCATTGTTGTTTCCTCTCTTCTTTTATTCTTTATACGTAAGTATTTCTTTATATATTATATGTTTCTTATACTTGCAGCTTTATATATTCAAGCATACGAAAGGTTTGTTAAAACATGGATTTATATGTATATTTATTTTATACGAGATTTCGAGTATCCTGGTGAGTTGATTTTAGAGTGTATATTTGTAATATGCTTGGTTATTTTTAAGTTTATATTAATAATTTTGAAATTGATTTTTGTAACGCATATTTATATTCGGTCTGTTCATGTGTTAGTTTCTAGATATTATATAGAGTAAGTCTGTATTAATATATGTATATACTCAGGTATATTTTAGTTAGTACATGATGCATAGAGTGTTTGGCAGTTTCATATAAATTCGGCCCGTACGTGAGTTGTATATATTTAAAGTTTATATTAGTTTATATGTTTTAAGTTATATATTTTAAGTCTGTCATATATATAGCTATGTTTCAGCCATATATTATTATATGTAAGTTGTTTATATAATCGGTTGTTCACTCTATAGTGTACGATGTATGTATAAAATTATAAAAATCTGTATAGTTTACCGTTTGGATCTTTATAGTTTATATGTATATAAATTATAGGTGTTTGTATAAATTTTTAAATCAGTCAGTTAGCCTATATATATGAGTAAGTATACGCGTTTTTTGTATTTGATATCGTTACTGTATTTTCAGCGGTATGTTAGTTATAATAAAGGCTGATTTCGTATTTATACAGTTTATTTTTTTTATACAGTGTATATATATATTTGATTTTATAAAAATTTATGATATGATGATAGGTATTGTTGTCTAATTGAATAACGTTGTGGTGATAATTTTGCAGTGAATAAAAGATATACATGGACTCTTTGATTTTTAAGATATATATGGATTTTTAAATTTTAATATAGATATTTTAATTTTATGTGTTTTAATAACTATTGATTTAAAAAAAAATTAATATGGAAACTTACTTTAATATGTGTTTATTGGAATATTGAATTTAAGGGAATATAGTATATTTTATATTTTGTTTCAGTCTTTATCAAACGGATTCTGATTTTTCTTCATCGATCCAGTTCTGGTTTGATTCCGTCTATCCCCATTTACCAGTCTCTTTGTCGATTCGAGTTGATCTTGGTTTGCTTTGAAATTCGTGCTTGGATTCGTAGCTCATTTCTTTGTCTATCCTCTAGCCTCGGAAGGTGAGAAATCACTCACGATTAACGTTTTATATTTATTAAATTTGATTTCAATTAATTGAAATATGTTGCTGTTAATTATTTACCTTGCTATATATATGTCATTATCTGTATCTGTTCACCTGTGACATCTGACACCATTATATGTTATTTATACTGATGATATATGCATGTTACTGTTGTTATATTATTATCATATCTGTTATCACTCTGCAAGTTCCCTGTTAGTATAGAATTCACTATGGGTTGAAATGATACATACCCGAACGGACTTTAGAATAGGAGGAAATCGTTATGGGTTGAAATGATAGACCCAAGCGATTTTTCATTTGAATTGAATTTGGGATTGCGGGTCGAAATGATATCTACCTGTATATCCTTAAAGTACGGATTGAAATGATAAATATCTGTGTCAATTGACCATAGGATAGGAAATTATATACAGACACCATTGGTCCATATATAAATATTTTGAAAATAAATTCTATGATTTTGGAAAGAAATATATGGTTTTAATAAATGTTGATTCTAAAACTATTTTATATAAATGGTAATGATATATATATATTTATTTAATTTAATTAAGATTGATTTAATACATATAATATGGTTAAGTATTTAAATTTATATTTCAAAATAGATTTTGGTAATAATTTGAATAAGTTAAGGTTGGGAAGATAATTTGAATTTAGTTGAAATTGTATTCAATAAAGAATTTTATTTAATTAAACCGATTTGAAACTTATTGAAATTGAGATTTAAGATATGATTTATAACTTGGGTTTGATTCAAGTAATTTAATGAGTATTTCTTGTTTAAATAAATTTAAGGAAATATTTAGTAAAATGAAATTTAAGGCTAGTTAAATGATATTGAATTTATTAAGTGAATATTCCCTTATTAAATAATAATTAAGTTAAATCAAGAGCTATATGAAACTGTTAAATTTATCTTTGAAAATGTTGAATATTAAAGCTTTGAAATATATTGAAAATTTAAATGGTCTATTGAGAACTGAATTGAATTGATGAATTGAGCTTTGAATAAATTTGAATTGGGAATTTGAGTTGATTTGAATCGATTGGTGAGACTTGAGGAAATTTTAAATACTTTACTTTATAAATTATTTACCTATATATACTATTTTGGAAAATAGATATATTTGAAATGATATTTGGGTTTTTAAAGTATAAATTAATTTGAAATGACCACGGTGTTATAGTGTGTATTTCTATCTTATAGGCAGTTCCATGGATCCTTAAAGGATGGTTATCCCAAACATCCTCTAAGTTAATTATATTTTCAGTTGATATTTCACTTGAGTTGAATTTATTGATATAAGAATGTTAATCCTGATTGGAGTGTTTTGTGTTTTGCTTTACGCTCAAGTCAGACTGAGTGATACAGCATTTGAGACTAACCCTTGGAGTTTGGAGCTTCATTTGGAGATCCAACTATCGATTCAGCTTTCAGCTTTTCCAGTTGATTTGTTCAAAGAGGTCATCTTTTCGTACTGAAGACTTCACTGTATTTGAGGTATTCTGTTGTATTTTATTTTTAACTCTGATGTTTATATAGTAGCTTCATGAACTACTATTTTATCTATTCCGCTGCGTATTATTGTATTACTCTGTGTCTGTGATGCTGTGATTGATTTATTTACTGTATATGCTGAGTTTTGCCAAATTTAAATTAACAATCTATTATTTTGAATTATTCAAGTCCGACATGTGTGGATTTATTGTCGATTTGAATGGTCCAAAATAGTGGGTCGTTACAGTTGGTATCAGAGCTTTGGCTCTAGGCAAACCTTAGCATATATGGTAAATTTAATTACGGAATCACTTTCATTCGAGCTTGAATTCTTTCCTCTTTGAGATGAATTTCCTTTGAATTTTGGAACGTTCCCTCGGTTCCGAAATCCATTCGTGTCCCTCACTATTTGTATTCTTCTGATTCTGGAGTATCCTATAACTCCACTGAATGATTTGTAAAGGGGTGAAACTCTTTTACAATTGGCATTGATTCACCGGAGATTTATATATCCCTCGGTTTAGATGCTGCTATCTTTTGTTATGCCGAATTCTGTCTCTGGCGATCGAATGTCGATTTGCCTTAGAATTCTGAACCAATCTTATTTTGAAGTCACGGTTGACCCTAAGGTCACCCGCGATTTATATAAGTATATCCATCTTCTATTTTGAAATTTAATTATCTCATCTTCGTTCGAGCCTATCTTCGAATCAGAATTCTATTTGATTAGAGTTCCTCTAATTTGAATCTCTTTATTTGTTTTGAAATCCATCCTTGAATCATCCTTTGAAAATCAGGTTTGTTTGTATTTTAGAAAAATTTTTTATATACCAAAATTATTATTTTGATAAATATGATTATATTCTATATATATAAAAGTGAAACTGTTTTCGATAAGGATTATATACCTTTTAAAAATGAGAATTTGAAGTTTCGAAAGGATTTGAAATTTTGAAGTTATATAAGAAATTGATTTATATAAAAATGATTTATAACTGAAAAGTTTGAATTTGAAATTTGAGAGATTGAACCCGGCATTCTTAAATTGGTTTTAAGATTTTGAAAATATATAATAATATGACTTGAAAGTATTTTTCGAGTAAGGAATGTTTCAAAAGACTTCAAATGAGTTCTTATGATTTCAAAGAAATTTAAAGCAGTTTTCTAGAAAATAGAAGTCCAGAACTCACTTATGTCGCTGGACAATAATTTCGGTGATGAGTGCACGCATCATCGACATTGATTTTCGAGTTTCAGAGTGGGGGATAAGCCACTTCAGTAGCTTTGCTATGTGAGTGATTTTGTGAAACCATTTTGATTTCAAATTCCGAAGTAAGATTTGATATTCGAAAGATATATGTATATATATATATATATATATTTGAAATGATTTGAAGTAAACCGTTGTTCAGTCCTTGAGTTTTGGATCTGATTTGATATAACCCTATCTTTTGAAATTGATTTACTGATTTGTTGCTGATTTCCAACTCTTGAATTTGAAAATGATTTCTTCAACTATTTTGAAGGTTCGAGCACTTCCAAATCAAGGTTAACTTTTCAAAGCTGAGAAATTTTGAAAGGTATAAAGTATATAAGTCTGGTATGTATGTTAAAGTATGTAGTAATATGATTTAAATAAGTTGAAACTGTTTTGTTAAGTAAATGAATAAGGCAATTTGAAATTTTTCTAATATGAAATTTAGATTTGAAATGTTTTGAAAAGAATTTGGTCTTCAAAATATTTTGAATAAAATTTAGTTTAAATGTTTTAACTTAGTAACATCTTTATGAAACTTTATATTTAACAAGTTGGAATAAATATATAAGTTGTATGTATGCTGTTTTATTCGCATAATTAATTTGAACTAGGTTTGAGTACACAAGTTCGAGGTGAATTACACCATTTCGTGTTAGGATTTTTCATTCGATTCTTGATGGCGAATATTTGATATGGATTTTGGGCTCGATTCTAGAATTCTCTATCATAGTATATAGCTATGTAAGGAGATTGATGGCATCTAGCCGAGAAACCATATCGGAATCCGCATTAGGGAAGTCGAATGGACAATACTAATTCGAAAGCGAACTTGTGTGATCGAGCGAGCGATCAAAATGTGATTTTGCGAAATGATGACGTATGTACATCTTATATTCTAATATCATTGATATATTTTGATGTTGAAATTGAAAGCTGTCAGGTTAGAATATCTTTGCTTACTAAAAGGAATTTTCCAATTTAAATTACAAGGATATATAACCCATAAAAGCAAAGATATTCAATCCCATATGGCTCTTCATACAGCGAAATATATTTTGTAAAATTTGATCCTTATATAAGACGGACCTTATGTAAGTATAAGATGATTTTGAAAACATTTGATTTGGAAATGAATTGGTTAACTTAAATTATATTGATTTAGAAATTTGGATTTATTTTCGAAATTTATTATTTTGGAAACTTTGGAACTGAAGATATTTGATTTGGAAGAATAATTTGGTGGAATTGTATATGATTTTGAAACTGAACTGATATTGAAACGAATTGAGTTGAGAACCTTATTTTAAATACTTGATTTGGGAGTTATCGAACTTATATAAAATTGGTTTGTATAAGAATGAAATTGATTCAAAAACTATTGATTTGGAAAGGCACTCAATTTGAAAAGTGAAATCTTATATAATTGAAGTCTATATAAGTGTGATTTGATATACTATTGATTTTGGAAAGGTATTTGATTTGAAAATAAAATCTTATATATAATGGACTTTATATAAGTACGATATTTGAAAGTGATTTGAAAGGGTACTATATGATACATATTTTCAAAGTAAAGATATGGAAAGTGCCTTCTGCTTGATATCCGCTTTGTGGCCACATTGTGGATTCATTCTATCGATATTTCTCTGATTTTTGGTTTTCCGGATATGATACTCGAGTGTCCATCGAATTCCATGGCGTTACCCATGGTCTTACGAACTCGATTGCATAGCATAATTCGCAAGGCAGTGATTGCTTAAAAGGTACGGATGTTTCCTAGGGGATCCAGGCGTAACCATTGTGTATCTGCGATCTATGGTCGTGTTAGTGGCGTAATCCGCAAGGCAGAGATTGCTTAAAGGGTATGGATGTTTCCTGGGGGATCCAGGCGTAACCATTGTTATGTATCCTGCGGTCCACAGTTTTGTTATCATGGCGAAATTCGCAAGGCAGTGAATGCTTAAAAGGTACGGATGTTTCCTGGGGGACCCAGGCGTAACCATTGTGTATTTGTGATCCATGATTTGTTTGTTTTTTTGTTTGGATTGTACTTTCCATATCTATTTTTAAAAGTTTTCCAGTATTTTCACTAGGTGTTGAAACAGGTCTACTAAGTACCTGGAGAATTCTAGTTTTGCGCCTGATCAACACACTACCAGAGTCTACAGGAACAAGGATAAACTTGTTGAAACATCGAGTTATAAAACTATTTTTTTATAAAGGTATTTTCAACAAAGGAATTCTGTATTAATATTTGAAATTGAAATTCTTATGGCTTGAATTAATTATTCATGCCCGATACTATTCTTTTGAATCTACCTTATCTGCTTAGCTTATTTATTCACCTATATTCTGTTTTTCCAAATCCTCCCTCTTTTCCTTGTTGACTATATCTTTTTTAAAATATTGTTTATTTATATACTATATGGTTTAATAGTCAATTATTAGTGTTATAAATATTTTAGAAGTTATTAATTAAATAAAACATATTTAAAGTAAATGATTATTGATAATATTTGAAAAGTATCTTGAAAAAAAAATTAATAAATTTATGAAATATAGATTTAATGTTTTCAATAACCTCTTTGTAAATATAAGTAATGATGTAAATAATTGTTTTCAAATAATTTTCATATATTTATAAAGGTGTTATTTAAACATATAAATGGTATTTATAAAGGAAGTAAGAAATTTTACAAGTGGGTTTGAAAAATATTAAAGTATTAAAGATAATTGAATTGCAAATGAAGTTTCAAATGAATATTTCAAGTAAATTTATATAAGTTTCTTTGAATATATAATTTAAAGATGTTATATAAATGGAAATATTTTGATTTGCAAAGTTTATAAATGACTATTTATGGATATAATAAATGGGTTTAACCAAATTATTGAATATTAATTAATTTAAATTGAAATTTATATAGTTTTAAATTAAATTATTATATTTGGTATTTCAATCTATCTTCTTTTCGGGTTGTTTCTATTCTCCTACCTCCTTCATTTTCGGGGACGAAAAGTTTTGAGTGGGGGAGAGTGTAACGACCTGTAAATTTTAATAATTTTTATAACGTATTAAATTGAATTTTTGAGAAATTTTAAACAATAGTATTTTGAAATAAAAATTTGATATTTGGATTACGTATAATTAAATATAGAAAATGGTAAATTTTCAATTTAAAATATGAAAGTTTATTTTATTGGGTAATTCTATTTCAACTTAAATCAGTTGAAATTTGATTGAAAATAGATTTATTTCCAAACCTGAATATTTTTCTATAGAAAATTTCTAAATCATCTTCTGAGTGAGGCGTCATCTTTCGTTTTTCCAAATTTGGATTTCTATTGCTCCGTTTATCTTAATTCTGGCAAATTAGCAGCATTTCTGGTACTGATTATCGACTTTTGATCGGTTGAACGTACCACTGATATCTGTATACCATTGTAACGACCCGTATTTTACGGATCGAAACATCGTGAAACAGTTGACCTTTGGTTGCATTGTTAAGTCATTTTAGATTTTTGAGCAAAATAATGCTAAGTCCTAAGTCGTTCACGACTTAGTATAGGTCGTAAGTCGTTTATGACTTAGGGGATAGGAGCGACCCAGGGATGGCGAGTTAAGGGCTCGGAGATAGGTCGTTTGAACGACTTATGGTAAGGCAACGACCTAAGTAACTAGGCGAGTTAGCGACATAAGGAGCTAAGTGGGTTTACGACCTAAGGTGTTATCGTAGTTAGGTCGTGAGCTCTGTTATAGTTAAGTCGCGTAGTGTTAAGTCGAATGGTGCTAAGTTGTTAAGTCGTCCAGGCGACTTAGGAGGGAACGCGCGTGTGTTAGGTCGTGTGTTTGCTAAGCCATAAGTCGTAACCTAGCTAAGTCGTGAGGTTGATGAGTTGTAGAGCTATTAAGTCGTTAAGGCGTATCCCAGTTAAGTCGTAGACTGGTAAGTCGCGCAATGTGTTAAGTCGTAGATTGTTGGGTGCGTTAAGTCGTAGATGACTTAGGAGTTGAGTCGTAACCCAGTTCTGCTAAGTTATAAGTCGTAGGCTAGTGGGATTTGATAAGTCGTAGGTTGGCATAGCAGTTGAGTCGTAAGTCGTCTGGGATGTTAAGTCGGAAGGTTATAAGTCGGAGACGACTTAGGGAAGGCGGACGAGTTAAGGAGGAATTCAGCTATAAATACTCGTCCATTTTCTCACTTTTTAGGATCCGGATTTCAAAGCGACGAAGTGCTGCCATTTTGAGAGCTCGACTTCTACACTTCTTCACTTCTTTTCTCCACTCTAATCTAGTGCTTCCTTTCATCCAAATCGAAGATCAAGATCGAAGATCCAAGAGCTAAAGTTGAAGACCTTCATCCATTGAAGTGAGATTTCTTCGTTTGAAGCGGATTCGTGATAGATCAAGCTTGACCCTTCGCTGTCCAGATCTGAAGCGTGTTGATTTGGGGTTGTTTAGGTGATTTGGTGAGTGGTGATTATCTCTCACACGGATCCAAAGGAGTATATCGGATTGTTGGCTCGATTTGGTGTTTAAAATAGTGATTTCCATGCATTTTCTTCATCCTAAGCGTAGATTCATGTAGATCCATTGTTCATGATGATTTGACAACCATTTTACTAAGTGTTAACCTATGCAAGTTCATTCATCAGGATTGTAGAGATATTTCTCATGATTTCATGTTTGTTAGACTTTCAACTCTTTAATTACGAAATTGCCATTATTGTGATAATTGTCTACTTAGATCATATTTGAATGCTTGATTGTTTGGATTAATGTTTGACTTGGTTGATTGCTATGAATTAGATGATTGATGATTTGATTTAGACCGAAGACGATTCAAAAGCTAAGGGAAAGGCTCTTGAATTGGGAAAGCTGCTCGTGGCATATGTAGCGGGATGATGAAGCTCTTATGCATAGATTTGATGATGTGATGTTGAGATGAGGCTTGGCGAGGATGTAATGAAGCGAGGCATCATGTGATGAAGACTTGGTCTAATCCAGACGGGATCATTCCAAGCATGTTGATAACTCGGTGAATGGTTCGAGTTGAGGATAATGGATGGATATGAGAATAGTCGTCGAGGAGGATGACTTGGAGGCTTGGGTCTCATCGTTGTTGAAGGTTCTAGCATGCTCCAAGCAAGAGTACGTTTGGGCAGATTCGATAGTCCCAACGACTAACTGTTGATGGTCGAGTACTCTGGGCAGATTCGATAGTCCTAGGCACGGGTCACGATGACGTGCGGGAGTTATGTCTAGAACCGGGGTTACCATTAGCCCTTGACGGACGGCTGAAAGAATGTGCCGGTCATTCAATTAACGGTGAAACCGAAGCAGTGATAACAGTGATAGCCAGAGTCATGGATGTTTGGTTGTATCATCACTCGGTCTCAAGAGCGGTATTTTCTGGGTGCTTATCTGATCTTGGTTTAGGCCTTGGGGGTTTGTACTTGGAAAACATCGCCCTTGACTCGAGTGATAATTGCTTTACTTTATATTGTATGCTCTGCTATGTTTGCTTCTACTTAGTGTGTGTCTGAGGGCTATCACTGTAGAAAGAGGTTGGAGTGGGAGGGTTGTATTCCTATTCCTTTTCCTTTATGCTCTTTTGGTATGTTGTTAGTTAATTTACTGCTCACTAAGACTTTTGTCTGACTCAAGGCTTTATGTTTTAACTCTTATTGCCTTGGGCTGTTCATCCATTTTGGGATGGGCAGACTAGGTAGCAGGTGACAGGTGCTGTTCTCTTCTCACGATGCTGATATCGAAGACGAGCTAGAGGGTCGCATATTTTCTTCTTACTATATGTACTGGATGTTCCGCTGCTTTGTATTCTCTGAGTGATATGTAGTGAGGCTTGTTGTATTGACTATTCAGATGTTTGTATTCAACTATTATGAAGTTTTATTGATGAGATTCTATTCTGTGAAGCTTCACTATATATATGTTCTATTGTATTTTTGTCCATGCGCTGTGAGTAATACGATAGATTCTGTTATTTTAATTTACCTTGACAATCATCCATGGCTGCCTGGCACACTTTACAGCGCATTATCCCTAGATCCGGTGCAGGGGTCATGGGCGGTCGTCACATTTGGTATCAGAGCATTGGTTAATCGATTTTACCCAAACGCTCGCTGACGTAACTACGTATGAGAGACGTAATTGTAATTTTGATGGATGATTACTATATATAATATAGTAGCTTAGTTGAGTTTGAGTCCTTTATGCAGTTGTTTCTCTAAGATGTTCTGATCATTCCTTTTTATAGATATTGAGAATGAGTCGAAGAGGGAGACCAGCTGCTAGGGAAGGCCGTGCTGCTGAAGGAACTGCTGATTATGCAGCTATGTTCGAAGCTATGATGACTTCGATCATGAGAAGGATACCAGTTCCGGGGACAGCAGTTGATGTTGGAGTACAAGTCCAGACTCCAAAACCAGTGGATTTTGCTAAGTTGTGCAAGGATTATACTGCTCTTGGAGGGAAGGTTTTCTTGGGAACAGAATCAACTATCGAAGTCCAGAGATGGATAGATGCTTGTAGAAGGATCTTTGGTGATTTGGGAATTGATGATGCAACTAAGAGAAAGTTGGCATCAAGGCAGCTTCAAGGGAGAGCCTCTGATTGGTGGAACTCTATTACCATCAATACTCCGGAGGAAGAGATTACTTGGGAGCAATTCCAAGCCAGATTTGAAGCTAAGTTCATTTCTACAGCTCAGAAGTCTGTTCTGTTCAAGAAGTTTGTGGAGCTCAAGCAAGGAGGGAGACCAGTTCTTGAGTATGTTTCTGAGTTTGAAGCTTTGTCCAAGTATGCCCGATCGTATATTGAATCTGCTTATCAAAAGAATGAGAAGTTCGTGACGGGCTTGGATAGTTATCTTGGGAGACATTTAGTGGATCATTTGGACGATTCATTTGAGAAGCTTGTGGAGAAAGCTCTCAGGCATGAGAGTCTGTTTCCTAAGGAAGGATCTGTTGTTGCTGTGACCAAGGGAGAGTCTAAACCACAACAGGGTGGAAACCAGAAGAGGAAGCAGCAGCAGCAGAAGGGTAAGGATGGTCAGAAGAAGCCGAAAGGCGAGGTGACTTGCTACAATTGTCAGCAGAAGGGCCATTTCTCGAAGGATTGTAAGAATCCGAAGGCACCGATGAAGTGTCACAACAGTGACAAGCCGGGGCATTTCAGGAAGAATTGTCCAGAGCCGAGAAGGGACAAGCAGATTGTGCAAGCTTATGCTTTGGGAGCTGTTCCGTCGTCTTCGAAAGCTCCTACCGCTGTAGAGAAGGGAAAGAGTGTAGTGGTTCAAGGTACTCTTTTCCTATGTGGTGTTCCAGTTAGAGTTCTGTTTGATACTGGAGCGTCGCATTCGTTTGTTTGCAGCGAAGTTGTAGACCGGTTGGGTTTGGAACTGGATATTGTTGATAGGCCATTGGTTGTGACTAATCCAGTTGGGGGTTCGTCTTGTTTGTGTATGTTATGCCGTGGTCTAGTTGTATCGAGTCATGATTGCTCTTTTGTTTGTGATTGCTTTGTTCTGAACTTTGCGGGGTTCGGAATTATTTTGGGAATGGACTGGCTTAGGAGGAATGCGGCGAAGGTTGATTGCGAGAGGTTGGAAGTGACAGTCGAGAATGTGGAGGGGCGAAAGGTTGTGATACGATGTAAGCATGAAGAAGGCGTCTTCATGAGCTTCATGTATTCGCTGGTTGTTCCACGGGATGGACTGTCATTAGTGCCAATCGCGAATGGATTCGAGGATGTCTTTGACGAAGTCAAAGGGTTGCCGCCGCATAGAGAGATCGAGTTTTGTACAGATCTAGTTGAAGGGGCCAGACCTGTTGTGATGCCTCTTAGGTGGATGGCTCCTAGAGAACAGCAGGAGTTGAGGGTGCAGGTTGATGATCTTTTGCAGAAAGGATTCATTCGGCATAGTGTGTCCGAATGGGGTGCACCAGTTGTGTTTGTAACCAAAGCGGATGGATCGCTGAGGTTGTGTGTGGATTATCGTGAGCTGAATAAGGTGACTAAGAAGAACAAGTATCCATTGCTGAGAATAGATGACTTGTTTGATCAGCTTCACGAGGCTAAGGTGTTTTCTCAGATGGATTTGGCAACAGGATTTCACCAGTTGAGAGTGGCTAAGGATAGTGTGCCGAAGACTGCTTTCAGGACACCATCCGGTTTCTTTGAGTGGCTGGTAATGCCGTTTGGATTGACTAACGCGCCAGCTTATTTTGTGGATCTTATGAATAGAGTGTTCAGAGGTCAGTTGAACAAGTTCGTACTTGTGTTCGTGGATGATATTCTGATTTATTCCAGAACGGAAGAAGAACACAAGACGCACTTGCGTATTGTTTTGGAGATCTTACGGAAACATCACCTGAAGGCTAAGTTTTCGAAGTGTCACTTCTGGAAGAGTGAAGTGAGGTTCTTAGGCCATGTTATTTCTGGAAATGGAATAGCGGTTGATCCCGATAAGGTGGCAGCAATTCAGGATTGGGTTAGACCTAAGAATGCATCTGATGTGAGAAGCTTTCTTGGATTAGCAGGATATTATCGTCGGTTTATCAAAGACTTCTCCAAGGTAGCTGCACCGTTAACAGGATTGACGAAGAAGAACCTAGTGTTCAGATGGGATGATAAGTGTGAGAAAGCTTTTGGAATCCTGAAAGAGCGATTGACGAGTGCTCCTGTTTTGACTATTCCTAGTGGGAATGATGAGATGGTGGTTTACACCGACGCATGTGGTACTGGACTTGGAGCAGTGCTGATGCAGAGAGAAAAAGTTGTTGCGTATGCAAGTCGACAACTGAAGCCGCATGAAAGGAATTATCCGACTCATGATTTGGAGTTGGCGGCGATTGTTTTTGCTCTGAAGATGTGGAGACATTATCTACTGGGGGTTCGATTCGAGTTGTTTACAGATCATAAGTAGTTGAAGTATCTTTTCTCCCAAAAGGATTTGAATCTTCGGCAGCAACGTTGGCTAGAGTTTTTGGCATCATATGATTTTGGTATAGCTTATACTCCGGGAAAAGGTAACGCAGTGGCAGATGCGTTAAGTCGAAGACATGCAGGATTGGGAGCCATGTTTTCAGAATGGAAGAGTCTCGAATATTTAGCTGGATTTGACTTCAGGCCTAGATGTGAATTGGAACCTGAGATGTTGGCAAACTTATCGATAAGACCCACTCTTGTGGAAAGGATTGGCGAGAGCCAAAAGCGAGATGATAAGCTTGTCAAGATTATCCATGATTTGGAATCTGGATTGGATCCAGAAAAGGATAAAGGATTCGAGGTCGATCGAGAGGGTTGGCTTCGGAAGCAAGGACGACTAGTTGTTCCCGATATAGATGAATTGAGGAGTGAAATTCTGAAGGAAAGTCATCACTCGAAGCTGACAATTCATCCAGGTGGAAATAAGATGTATCGGGATATGAAGAGAACCTACTACTGGGAAGGTATGAAGAAGGATGTTGGAAATTTTATTTCCAAGTGTATGAACTGCCAGTTGGTAAAAGCCGAACAGAAGAAGCCAAGTGGATTGCTTCAACCCTTAGAAGTTCCTACATGGAAGTGGGAGCAGATATCGATGGATTTTATTGATGGATTACCTAGAATAAAAATGGGAAATGAAGGGATTTGGGTCATCGTAGATCGTTTGACTAAGAGTGCACGATTCATTCCTGTTCGATCGACTAGGACTGCATCAAAGTTGGCTGAGTTGTATGTTAAGTGGATAGTTCGATTCCATGGTATTCCGAAGATTATAGTGAGCGATCGAGATCCATTGTTCACTAGTGGATTTTGGAAGAGCTTCCAGGAAGTTTTGGGAACCGAGTTGTGTTTGAGTACAGCTTATCACCCTCAAATAGATGGTCAGACCGAGAGAGTCAACCGAATTTTGGAAGATCTCCTTAGAGCTTGTGTTTTGGATTTCGGAGGATCATTGGAAGATCATCTTCATTTGGTGGAATTTTCGTATAACAACAGTTACCAGTCAAGCATTGGTATGGCACCGTATGAAGCAATGTATGGGAGACCGTGTAACTCTCCGACATGTTGGATAGAGACTGGAGAAAAGTTGATACTTGGGCCAGAGATGATTCGTCAGACTTCGGATTGTATAGAGATCATCCGGCAACGAATGAAGGTAGCCCAAGACCGTCAGAAGAGTTATGCCGATAAGCGTCGAAAGGATTTGGAGTTCGTCATAGGAGATATGGTTTTTGTGAAGATTTCTCCATTGAAAAATGTTATTCGATTCGGGAAGAAAGGAAAATTGACTCCGAGATTTGTTGGACCATTCCCGATCATCGAGCGAATTGGAAAGCTCGCCTATAGATTGGAGTTACCAGAGAAGATGTCGAGTGTGCACAATGTTTTTCATGTATCATATCTACGGAAGTATGTGCACGACTCGATTACAGTGGTTTCTGCTGATAGCTGTGAAGACTTCGAAGTTGATCCAGTCGATAAGAGACCTCGTAAGCCGCTTCGTGTTGTTGAAACCGACACGAAACAGCTTAGGAGGAAGGTAGTTAAGTTGCTCAAGATACAATGGAGTGATGATGACAACGACTGTACGTGGGAGGTGGAAGAGAGGATGAAGGCAGCTCATCCTGAACTCTTCAAGGTATGGCCCTAAGGTGTCGTGTCATCTCGCGATATTGTAACTTGTTCTAATTTTAGAATTCTGTACGCTAAGCTAGAATTGGATGCATGGTTTGTTGATTGCTATGGATGGTAGGTGTACAGAATAATCTTTGATTGCTTTGTTGCTTGGAATTTCGGGGACGAAATTCCTAAGGGGGAGAGAATGTAACGACCCGTATTTTACGGATCGAAACATCATGAAACAGCTGACCTTTGGTTGCATTGTTAAGTCATTTTAGATTTTTGAGCAAAATAATGCTAAGTCCTAAGTCGTTCACGACTTAGTATAGGTCGTAAGTCGTTTATGACTTAGGGGATAGGAGCGACCCAGGGATGGCGAGTTAAGGGCTCGGAGATAGGTCGTTTGAACGACTTATGGTAAGGCAACGACCTAAGTAACTAGGCGAGTTAGCGACATAAGGAGCTAAGTGGGTTTACGACCTAAGGTGTTATCGTAGTTAGGTCGTGAGCTTTGTTATAGTTAAGTCGCATAGTGTTAAGTCGAATGGTGCTAAGTTGTTAAGTCGTCCAGGCGACTTAGGAGGGAACGCGCGTGTGTTAGGTCGTGTGTTTGCTAAGCCATAAGTCGTAACCTAGCTAAGTCGTGAGGTTGATGAGTTGTAGAGCTATTAAGTCGTTAAGGCGTATCCCAGTTAAGTCGTAGACTGGTAAGTCGCGCAATGTGTTAAGTCGTAGATTACTGGGTGCGTTAAGTCGTAGATGACTTAGGAGTTGAGTCGTAACCCAGTTCTGCTAAGTTATAAGTCGTAGGCTAGTGGGATTTGATAAGTCGTAGGTTGGCATAGCAGTTGAGTCATAAGTCGTCTGGGATGTTAAGTCGGAAGGTTATAAGTCGGAGACGACTTAGGTAAGGCGGACGAGTTAAGGAGGAATTCAGCTATAAATACTCGTCCATTTTCTCACTTTTTGGGATCCGGATTTCGAAGCGACGAAGTGCTGCCATTTTGAGAGCTCGACTTCTACACTTCTTCACTTCTTTTCTCCACTCTAATCTAGTGCTTCCTTTCATCCAAATCGAAGATCAAGATCGAAGATCCAAGAGCTAAAGTTGAAGACCTTCATCCATTGAAGTGAGATTTCTTCGTTTGAAGCGGATTCGTGATAGATCAAGCTTGACCCTTCGCTGTCCAGATCTGAAGCGTGTTGATTTGGGGTTGTTTAGGTGATTTGGTGAGTGGTGATTATCTCTCACACGGATCCAAAGGAGTATATCGGATTGTTGGCTCGATTTGGTGTTTAAAATAGTGATTTCCATGCATTTTCTTCATCCTAAGCGTAGATTCATGTAGATCCATTGTTCATGATGATTTGACAACCATTTTACTAAGTGTTAACCTATGCAAGTTCATTCATCAGGATTGTAGAGATATTTCTCATGATTTCATGTTTGTTAGACTTTCAACTCTTTAATTACGAAATTGCCATTATTGTGATAATTGTCTACTTAGATCATATTTGAATGCTTGATTGTTTGGATTAATGTTTGACTTGGTTGATTGCTATGAATTAGATGATTGATGATTTGATTTAGACCGAACACGATTCAAAAGCTAAGGGAAAGGCTCTTGAATTGGGAAAGCTGCTCGTGGCATATGTAGCGGGATGATGAAGCTCTTATGCATAGATTTGATGATGTGATGTTGAGATGAGGCTTGGCGAGGATGTAATGAAGCGAGGCATCATGTGATGAAGACTTGGTCTAATCCAGACGGGATCATTCCAAGCATGTTGATAACTCGGTGAATGGTTCGAGTTGAGGATAATGGATGGATATGAGAATAGTCGTCGAGGAGGATGACTAGGAGGCTTGGGTCTCATCGTTGTTGAAGGTTCTAGCATGCTCCAAGCAAGAGTACGTTTGGGCAGATTCGATAGTCCCAACGACTAACTATTGATGGTCGAGTACTCTGGGCAGATTCGATAGTCCTAGGCACGGGTCACGATGACGTGCGGGAGTTATTTCTAGAACCGGGGTTACCAATAGCCCTTGACGGACGGCTGAAAGAATGTGCCGGTCATTCAATTAACGGTGAAACCGAAGCAGTGATAACAGTGATAGCCAGAGTCATGGATGTTTGGTTGTATCATCACTCGGTCTCAAGAGCGGTATTTTCTGGGTGCTTATCTGATCTTGGTTTAGGCCTTGGGGGTTTGTACTTGGAAAACATCGCCCTTGACTCGAGTGATAATTGCTTTACTTTATATTGTATGCTCTGCTATGTTTGCTTCTACTTAGTGTGTGTCTGGGGGCTATCACTGTAGAAAGAGGTTGGAGTGGGAGGGTTGTATTCCTATTCCTTTTCCTTTATGCTCTTTTGGTATGTTGTTAGTTAATTTACTGCTCACTAAGACTGTTGTCTAACTCAAGGCTTTATGTTTTAACTCTTATTGCCTTGGGCTGTTCGTCCATTTTGGGACGGGCAGACTAGGTAGCAGGTGACAGGTGCTGTTCTCTTCTCACGATGCTGATATCGAAGACGAGCTAGAGGGTCGCATATTTTCTTCTTACTATATGTACTGGATGTTCCGCTGCTTTGTATTCTCTGAGTGATATGTAGTGAGGCTTGTTGTATTGACTATTCAGATGTTTGTATTCAACTATTATGAAGTTTTATTGATGAGATTCTATTCTGTGAAGCTTCACTATATATATGTTCTATTGTATTTTTGTCCATGCGCTGTGAGTAATACGATAGATTCTGTTATTTTAATTTACCTTGACAATCGTCCATGGCTGCCTGGCACACTTTACAGCGCATTATCCCTAGATCCGGTGCAGGGGTCATGGGCGGTCGTCACAACCATTTTGATCGTCTCGTCGTGCGGATCTCCACGGTACATTCATTTCAGTATTTGAGGTCCGATACGCGACGGAAACAATAAAACTGTGCGTCGTACCGGTACCGAAAATTTAGACTTTTAACTCCTTTTCAAGTTTGGAACGTACTGTCCAATCAGCCCATTTATTGCTTTAATAATTTCATTTGTACCAAATTAGGGGACTCCACTGTTACAATTGCTTTATTTTTTCAGCTGAATCTAGAGAGTACCGTTGCCATTCATTTAAAATATTTATATTTTTTTTTGCTCTGTCATTTGTTACCTTCCTGTTCATTTTCTATTCAAGCCTATATTTATGAAAAGCATGTTAACTTCCTCTACAGATCTTCTTTTCGTTTCCATTTCTTTTCTGTTACTAATTTTTCCAGTGAAGTTATAGACAAATAAAGGCAAGCACAAACTGTACACTTCCTCTACCACTTTTCGTTCCTTGCTCTTTTTCTTCCCTTTTGATCGGCCATGCCTGGGAAAAAACATATATATATATAATTTCTAATTTCTTCCACCATGCGTCCCATTTCCGCCCTCTCTCTCTCCGCTCGGCCTCAACACCCTCTCCTTCCCTTAGCCAGCCTTCCACTTCGTCGAACCAAGGCCTGGCCGCCACCACAACATACTCCTCCCTCCGCCTTAGCTGGCCACAACCCACCTTCCTCCTCCTTTTCAGTGCCGAGCACCCATCCTTTGGCCATACGTCTTTGCCGCCTGCCCTGCTTCATTGCCGAGTGCATTGTTGTTTCCTCTCTTCTTTTATTCTTTATACGTAAGTATTTCTTTATATATTATATGTTTCTTATACTTGCAGCTTTATATATTCAAGCATACGAAAGGTTTGTTAAAACATGGATTTATATGTATATTTATTTTATACGAGATTTCGAGTATCCTGGTGAGTTGATTTTAGAGTGTATTTTGTAATATGCTTGGTTATTTTTAAGTTTATATTAATAATTTTGAAATTGATTTTTGTAACGCATATTTATATTCGGTCTGTTCATGTGTTAGTTTTTAGATATTATATAGAGTAAGTCTGTATTAATATATGTATATACTCAGGTATATTTTAGTTAGTACATGATGCATAGAGTGTTTGGCAGTTTCATATAAATTCGGCCCGTACGTGAGTTGTATATATTTAAAGTTTATATTAGTTTATATGTTTTAAGTTATATATTTTAAGTCTGTCATATATATAGCTATGTTTCAGCCATATATTATTATATGTAAGTTGTTTATATAATCGGTTGTTCACTCTATAGTGTACGATGTATGTATAAAATTATAAAAATCTGTATAGTTTACCGTTTGGATCTTTATAGTTTATATGTATATAAATTATAGGTGTTTGTATAAATTTTTAAATCAGTCAGTTAGCCTATATATATGAGTAAGTATACGCGTTTTTTGTATTTGATATCGTTACTGTATTTTCAGCGGTATGTTAGTTATAATAAAGGCTGATTTCGTATTTATACAGTTTATTTTTTTTATACAGTGTATATATATATATTTGATTTTATAAAAATTTATGATATGATGATAGGTATTGTTGTCTAATTGAATAACGTTGTGGTGATAATTTTGCAGTGAATAAAAGATATACATGGACTCTTTGATTTTTAAGATATATATGGATTTTTAAATTTTAATATAGATATTTTAATTTTATGTGTTTTAATAACTATTGATTTAAAAAAAAATTAATATGGAAACTTACTTTAATATGTGTTTATTGGAATATTGAATTTAAGGGAATATAGTATATTTTATATTTTGTTTCAGTCTTTATCAAACGGATTCTGATTTTTCTTCATCGATCCAGTTCTGGTTTGATTCCGTCTATCCCCATTTACCAGTCTCTTTGTCGATTCGAGTTGATCTTGCTTTGCTTTGAAATTCGTGCTTGGATTCGTAGCTCATTTCTTTGTCTATCCTCTAGCCTCGGAAGGTGAGAAATCACTCACGATTAACGTTTTATATTTATTAAATTTGATTTCAATTAATTGAAATATGTTGCTGTTAATTATTTACCTTGCTATATATATGTCATTATCTGTATCTGTTCACCTGTGACATCTGACACCATTATATGTTATTTATACTGATGATATATGCATGTTACTGTTGTTATATTATTATCATATCTGTTATCACTCTGCAAGTTCCCTGTTAGTATAGAATTCACTATGGGTTGAAATGATACATACCCGAACGGACTTTAGAATAGGAGGAAATCGTTATGGATTGAAATGATAGACCCAAGCGATTTTTCATTTGAATTGAATTTGGGATTGCGGGTCGAAATGATATCTACCCGTATATCCTTAAAGTAAGGATTGAAATGATAAATATCTGTATCAATTGACCATAGGATAGGAAATTATATACAGACACCGTTGGTCCATATATAAATATTTTGAAAATAAATTCTATGATTTTGGAAAGAAATATATGGTTTTAATAAATGTTGATTCTTAAACTATTATATATAAATGGTAATGATATATATATATATATATATATGTATAATTTAATTAAGATTGATTTAATACATATAGTATGGTTAAGTATTTAAATTTATATTTCAAAATAGATTTTGGTAATAATTTGAATAAGTTAAGGTTGGGAAGATAATTTGAATTTAGTTGAAATTGTATTCAACAAAGAATTTTATTTAATTAAACCGATTTGAAACTTATTGTAATTGAGATTTAAGATATGATTTATAACTTGGGTTTGATTCAAGTAATTTAATGAGTATTTCTTGTTTAAATAAATTTAAGGAAATATTTAGTAAAATGAAATTTAAGGCTAGTTAAATGATATTGAATTTATTAAGTGAATATTCCCTGATTAAATAATAATTAAGTTAAATCAAGAGCTATATGAAACTGTTAAATTTAACTTTGAAAATGTTGAATATTAAAGCTTTGAAATATATTGAAAATTTAAATGGTCTATTGAGAACTGAATTGAATTGATGAATTGAGCTTTGAATAAATTTGAATTGGGAATTTGAGTTGATTTGAATCGATTGGTGAGACTTGAGGAAATTTTAAATACTTTACTTTATAAATTATTTACCTATATATACTATTTTGGAAAATAGATATATTTGAAATGAAATGATATTTGGGTTTTTAAAGTATAAATTAATTTGAAATGACCACGGTGTTATAGTGTGTATTTCTATCTTATAGGCAGTTCCATGGATCCTTAAAGGATGGTTATCCCAAACATCCTCTAAGTTAATTATATTTTCAGTTGATATTTCACTTGAGTTGAATTTATTGATATAAGAATGTTAATCCTGACTCGAGTGTTTTGTGTTTTGCTTTACGCTCAAGTCAGACTGAGTGATACAACATTTGAGACTCACCCTTGGAGTTTGGAGCTTCATTTGGAGATCCAACTATCGATTCAGCTTTCAGCTTTTCCAGTTGATTTGTTCAGAGAGGTCATCTATTCGTACTGAAGACTTCACTGTATTTGAGATATTCTGTTGTATTTTATTTTTAACTCTGATGTTTATATAGTAGCTTCATGAACTACTATTTTATCTATTCCGCTACGTATTATTGTATTACTCTGTGTCTGTGATGCTGTGATTGATTTATTTACTGTATATGCTGAGTTTTGCCAAATTTAAATTAACTATCTATTATTTTGAATTATTCAAGTCCGACATGTGTGGATTTATTGTCGATTTGAATGGTCCAAAATAATTCAAACTCGAACGAAAGGGATTTTGTAAATAAATTTACTATATATGCTAAGCTTTGCCTAGAGCCAAAGCTCTGATACCAACTGTAACGACCCACTATTTTGGACCATTCAAATCGACAATAATCCACACATGTCTGACTTGAATAGTTCAAAATATCAGATTGTAAATTTAAAATTTGGCAAAACTCAGAATATATTGTAAATAAATCAATCACAGAATCACAGAGTAATACAATAATACGCAGCGGAATAGATAAAATAGTAGTTCATGAAGCTACTATATAAACATCAGAGTTAGAAATAAAATACAACACAATATCTCAAATGCAGTGAAGTCTTCAGTACAACAGATGACTTCTCTGAACAAATCAACTAGAAGAGCTGAAAGCTGAGGCGATAGTTGGATCTCCAAAGGAAGCTCCAAACTCCAAATGTGAGTCTCAAATGCTGTATTACTCGGTCTGACCCGAGCGTAAAGCAAAACACAAAACACTCGAGTCAAGATTAACATTCTTATATCAATAAATCCAACTCAAGTGAAATATCAACTGAAATACAAGTAACTCAAAGGATGTTTGGGATAACCATCCTCTAAGGATCCGTGGAACTATCTACAAAGTAGAAATATACACTATAACACCGTGGTCATTTCAATTTAATTTATACTTCAAACCCAAATATCATTTCATTTCAAATATATCTTTTTTCCAAAATAGTAGATATAGGTTAAATAATTTATAAAGTAAAGTATTTATAATTTCCTCAAGTCTCACAAATCGATTCAAATCAACTCAAATTCCAAATTCAAATTTATTCAAAGCTCAATTCATCAATTCAATTCAGTTCTAAATAGACCATTTAAATTTTCAATATATTTCAAAGCTTTAATATTCAACATTTTCAAAGCTACATTTAACAGTTTCATATAGCTCTTGATTTAACTTCATTATTATTAAATCAAGGAATATTTACTTAATAAATTCAATATCATTTAACTAGCCTTAAATTACATTTTTTTTCTTCTAAATATTTCCTTAAATATTTTTAAACAAGAAATATTCATTAAATTACTTGAATCAAACCCAAGTTATAAATCATATCTTAAATCTCAATATCAATAAGTTTCAAATCGGTTTAATTAAATAAAATTATCTTCCCAACCTTAACTTATTCAAATTATTACCAAAATCTATTTTGAAATAGAAATTTAAATACTTAACCATATTATATGTATTAACTCAATCTTAATTAAATTAAATATTATTATTAAATCTATATACATCATTACCATTTATATATAATTATTTAAGAATCAACATTCATCAAAACCATATATTTCTTTCCAAATCCATAGAATTTATTTTCAAAATATTTATATATATGGACCAACGATGTCTGTATATATATCTGTCATATGGTTAAGTGATACAGACATTTATCATTTCAATCCGAAATTTAAATATATACGGGTAGATATCATTTCAACCCATAATCCCAATTTCAATTCAAATGAAAATCGCTTAGGTCTATCATTTCAACCCATAATGATTTTCTCCTATTCTAAAGTCCGTTCGGGTATGTATCATTTCAACCCATAGTGAATTCTATACTAACAGGGAACTTGCAGAGTGATAACAGATATGATAATAATATAACAGGCATATATCATCAATAACAATATAATACATAAACAACATGATATGGTGTCATATCCCACAGGTGAACAGTTACAGATAATAGCATATATAACAATTTAAATAACTAACAGCAGCATATTTCAATTGTCGTTTCAATTGAAATCAAATTTAATAAATATAAGAACGTAAATCGTGAGTGATTGCTCACCTTTCGAGGCTAGGGTGTTTGACAACAGAGCAAGCTACGAATTTCAAAGCAAAGTGAAGTGGGCACGAATTTTGATGAATACAGCTGATAACAAGGAACATATGAAATCAATCAGAACTGGATTGATGAAGATAAAGGGTAAAATTTAATATATATATATATATAACTATATATAACTCGTTGTTTTAAATTAAGACATATATATATAAATCAAACATATAGACATTATATCATTTTGAAATAAATACTCATATATATAGGTTATTATTAAATCATATGCAACTTATAATTTAAAATAAACAAATAACTTTCAAAACCTATATATATATATACACATATAAATAACAACAATTGCAACTTTAAACCTACCCATATATATGAACTAACATAATATTTCAACAACAGGGTCTATACTAGATGTGAACAAATGTGCCTGTATACCTTGCTTTATAAAATAATATGCTGACTGGAACAGATTATATATGAATTAAACTAACATAAATAATATACCATACACATATCATATATGAATATTAATAAGTATAAAGCTTTTGACACGACCTATATGACTTTAGTTATATACAAACTTATGTGAAATAAGATAACATATATATATATATATATATATATGACTAATATAGCTTAATATACAATATGCAGACCATAGACTCACACGCAAAACAAATGAACTTTTATAAACTGGTACGTATATTCAAAAAAAAATATATAGTTTATAAACTTTTATATCTAACAGAAAATATAGTTATAAAGTACCTATATGCATGCATATTACAATAGTAAGTCATATATATATGTATATTATACTTAAAACAAACAAACAATATAATATATACACCTAAAAGCAACAGCTCTTAATAACGTATAGAAACATCCACACGTGCAAATCAATATATCATATATATATATAACTTGTTCGATTATATATGCAGACTAAACTATTATATATCTTAGTATAACAATACAACAACTTTACAAATAAAATACACTAACATATATACCATGCTAACAGTAATATATGTATAAACTATTTATATATAAGAGAACACACACCTGAATACTTAATTATATATGTAACTACACTCATTTTCATAAACAGCAGAGCTTGCATATACCAACACAAACTTGTAACATCCAATATATATAACTACATATATATAATATATATAACTTACAGTATTTTTCTTTATATATATGTAACAGATCTTTTAAAATATGTATAGAATGTATAGATCAAAATATATATATCGTACATGCCTGAGATGAATCGAGAGAGGAGGAAGATGTAGGCTCGTGCTCGGTAGTGGCTACACGCGGCAACATGGATGGCGTGAGGTGGTCGTGCTGTTCGGCGACAGTGGGAGAAGAGGCACGGTTTTGTTGTGTAGATGAGACGGTGGCGGGCTGAGGCGACGTGAGGGGCCGCGAAGGTGGTTCGAGCTGGGTTGCCAAGGCGGGTGGAGATGGTTGAGAAAGAATAAGAGGATTGTGAGTGGGCTCGCTCGGCTTGCGTGCTGCCTTACACGCATGAGAGAGGAAGGGCTGATGGAGCTAGGGAGAGAAGAAGGTGTAGGCGTGAAGGCTTGGGATAAGAGGAAGATGTCGTGGTGGTCTGGAAGTGGTTCGGCGGTGGAGAAAAACTTGTGTGGCGGTGATGCTGCGAAGTTAATGGCAGGAATGGAAGAAAAATAAATGGCGGTGGAAGTGTTCAAAGCAAAGTGAAGAGGAGTATATGTATTTCCTCTTTTTCTCAGTGACGCTGGAAGCAGCATTAATTTATTTTGAAGATGAAAAGGTGAACGAGCACTTGTAAGGTCAGAAATAGGAAGTGGAACAGACAAACAGGTGGCAAAGAAAATACATTATAAATATATTATTTCATCTTAATATGGAATGACTGAATTGTATAAGTGAACGGGATTGTAACGGTAAATGGAGTAAAAAGTGAACGAATAAATGTAGAGTGAAAGAATGACAACGGTCACCCAACTTTTCAGCTGAATAATTAAAGCAATTTATTGCTTGTTTGGGTTGCACGTTTTATTTTTGAAAAGGTTAGGAGGTAAAAAGTCACAATATATGGTACCGTTACAACGAACAATTTGTAGTTTTCATCGCGTACCGAACCTCAAAATACAAAAATAAATATACCGTAGAGATCAACACGACGAGACGATCAAAACGGTATACAGATATTAGTGGTACGATCATCCGATCAAAACTCGATATTGGTATCCAAAATGCTGCTATTCTACAAGAAATAAAATAAATGGAGCAATAAAAGTCCGAATTTGGAAAAACAAAAGATGACGACTCACTCAGAAGAAGATTTAGAATTTTACTGTAGAAAAATATTCAAGTTTTGAAAAATAATTTATTGTCATCAATTTTAACTGATTTAAAATAAAATGGAATTACACGATAAAAATAAACTTCCATATTATCAGATGAAAATTTATCTGTTTCTATATTTAAATAAACGTATTCCAAATAATAAATTTTTATTTTCAAATTTTATTGTTTAAAATTTCAATAAATTTTCTTATTTAAACCAATAAAATTTTTGGGTCGTTACACTCTCCCCCACTCAAAACTTTTCATCCCCAAAAAGGAAGGAGGTAGGAGAATAGAAACAACAA
Source organism: Allium fistulosum (assembly GCA_030737815.1). Classification (NCBI taxonomy): domain Eukaryota; kingdom Viridiplantae; phylum Streptophyta; class Magnoliopsida; order Asparagales; family Amaryllidaceae; genus Allium; species Allium fistulosum. The sequence continues at coordinate 862,266,102 of CM060908.1, read as the reverse complement.
GACAGAAAAGATAGATTAAAAGGCAAGGATAAACAATTAATTTAAACTATATAAATTTTACTTGAAATATTCATTTGAAAACTTCATTTGCAATTCAATTACCTTTAATACTTTAATATCTTCCAAAACCCATTTGTAAAATTTCTTGCTTCCTTTTTAAATACCATTTATATGTTTAAATAACACCTTTATAAATATATGGAAACTATTTGAAAACAATTATTTACATTATTACTTATATTTACAAAGAATCTATTTGAAAACATTAAATCTGTAATTCATAAATTTATTAATTTATCTCCAGATACTTTTCAAACATTATTAATAAACCACTAATCATTTACTTTAAATATGTTTTATTTTATTAATAACTTCTAAAATATTAATAACACTAATAATTTACTGTTAAACCATGTAGTATATAAATAAACAATATTTAAAAAGGATATAGTCAACAAGGAAAAGAAGGAGGACTTGGAAAAACAGAATATATGTGAATAAATAAAGCTGAGCAGATAAGGTAGATTCAAAAGAATAATATTGGGCATGAATAATTAATTTAGAACCATAAGGGTTTTAATTTCAAATATTAATACAAAATTTCTTTGTTGGAAATACTTTTATAATAAAATACCTTTATAATAAAATACTTTTTATAACTCGATGTTTCAACAAGTTTATCCTCGTTCATGTAGACTCTGGTAGTGCGTTGATCAGGCGCAAAACTAGAATTCTCCAGGTACATAGCAGACTTGTTTCAACACCCAGTGAAAATACTGGAAAAACTTTTAAAAACAGTTATGGAAAGTACAATCCAAACAAAAAAACAAACAAATCAAATCATGGATCGCAGATACACAATGGTTACGCCTGGGTCCCCCAGGAAACATCCGTACCTTTTAAGCAATCGCTGCCTTGCGAATTTCGCCATGATAACAAAAACCTATAGACCGCAGATACACAATGGTTACGCCTGGATTCCCCAGGAAACATCCGTACCCTTTAAGCAATCTCTGCCTTGCGGATTATGCTACTAAACGACCATAGATCGCAGTACACAATGGTTACACCTGGATCCCCCAGGAAACATCCATACCCTTTAAGCAATTACTGCCTTGCGAATTACACTATGCAGTCGAGTTCGTAAGACCATGGGTAACGCCATGGAATTCGATGGACACTCGAGTATCATATCCGGAAAACCAAAAATCAGAGAAATATCGATAAAATGAATCCACAATGTGGCCACAAAGCGGATATCAAGCAGAAGGCACTTTCCATATCTTTACTTCGAAAATATGTATTATATAGTACCTTTTCAAATCACTTTCAAAGATCATACTTATATAAATTCCATTATATATAAGATTTAATTTTCAAATCAAATACCTTTCCAAAATCAAAAGTATATCAAATCACACTTATATAGACTTCAATTATATAAGATTTCACTTTTCAAATTGAGTACCTTTTCAAATCCATAGTTTTCGAATCAACATCATACTTATACAAACCAAATTTTTATATAAGTTCGATAACTCCCAAATCAGGCATTTAGTAAAATAAGGTTCTCAAATTTCAATTTGTTTCAATATCAGTTCAGTTTCAAAATCATATACAATCCCACCAAATTATTTCTTCTCAATTTAAATATCTTTAGTTTTAAAGTTTCCAACATAATAAATTTAGAAAATAAATCCAAATTTCCAAATCAATATAATTTAAGTCAACCAATTCATTTCCAAAATCAAATGTTTTCAAAATCATCTTATACTTACATAAGGTCCATCTTATATAAGGATCAATTTTTACAAAATAAATTTCGCTGTATGAAGAGCCATATGGGATTGAATATCTTTGCTTTTATGGGTTATATATCTTTGTAATTTAAATTGGAAATTTTCTTTTAGTAAGCAAAGATATTCTAACCCGACAGCTTTCAATTTTAGCGTCAAAATATATCAATGATATTAGAATATAAGATGTACATACGTCATCATTTCGCAAAATCACATTTGATCGCTCGCTCGATCACACAAGTTCGCTTTCGAACTAGTATTGTCCCTTCGACTTCCCTAATGCGGATTTCGATATGGTTTCTCCACTAGAAGCCATCAGTCTCCTTGCATAGCCATATACTATGATAGAGAATTCTAGAATCGAGCCCAAAATCCATATCAAATATTCGCCATCAAGAATCGAATGAAAAATCCTAACACGAAATGGTGTAATTCACCTCGAACTTGTGTACTCAAACTTGGATCAAATTAATTATGCGAATAAAACACCATACGTACAACTTATGTATCTATTCCAACTTGTTAAATATATAGTTTTATAAAGATGTTACCCAGTTAAAACATTTAACTAAATTTTATTCAAAATATATTGAAGACCAAATTCTTTTCAAAACATTTCAAATCTAAATTTCATATTAGAAAAATTTAAAATAGTCTTATTCATTTACTTAACAAAACAGTTTCAACTTATTTAAATCATATTACTACATATTTTAAACATAAATACCAAACTTATATACTTTATACTTTTCAAAATTTCTTAGCTTTGAAAAGTTAACCTTGATTTGGAAGTGCTCGAACCTTCAAAATAGTTGAAGAAATCATTTTCAAATTCAAGAGTTGGAAATCAGCAACAAATCAGTAAATCAATTTTAAAAGATAGGGTTATATCAAATCCGAAACTCGAGGACTGAACACCGGCTTACTTCAAATCATTTCAAATATATATACATATATCTTTCGAATATCAAATCTTACTTCGGAATTTGAAATCAAAATTGGTTTCGCAAAATCACTCGCGTAGTAATGCTACTAAAGTGGCCTCTCCCCCACTCTGAAACTCGAAAATCAATGTCGATGATGCGTGCACTCATCACCGAAATTATTTTCCAACAACATAAGTGAGTTCTGGACTTCTATTTTCTCAAACTTCTTTTGAAATTTCTTCGAAATCATTCTAAACTCATTAAAATCATTTGAAACTTTTCTTATTCGGAAAATATTTTTACATCATATTATTATTATATATTTCAAAATCTTAAAACCAATTTCAAAATACCGGAGTTCAATTCTCGAATTTCAAATTTAAAATCCTTCAGTTATAAATCATTTATAGATAAATCAAATTTCTTATATAAATTTTTTTCAAAATTACCAATCCTTTCGAAACCTCAAATTCTAATTTTAAAAAGGGTATATAATCTTTATCGAAAACATTTCACTTTTATATATAGAATATAATTATACTTATCAAAATAATAATTTCGGTTTAGAAAACAATTTCAAAAATACAAACAAACCCGATTTTCAAAGGATGATTCACGAACGGATTTCAGAACAAAGATAGAGATTCAATTTAAAAGAACTCTAATCAAATAAAATTTTTGATTCGAAGATAGGCTCGAACGAAGATGAGATAATTAAATTTCAAAATAGAAGATGGATATACTTATATAAATCGCGGGCGACCTTAACCGGGTCAACCGTGACTTCAGGAACAAGATCGATGCAGAATTCCAAGAAAAATCAACATTCGATCGCAAGAGATAGCGGCATCTAAACCAAAGATATAGAAATCTCCGGTGAATCAATGCCCATTGTGAAGCAGTTTCACCCCTTTACAAATTATCCCAAGATTGGCGGGATCGCCGATTTTTTTGTAAAGAATCATTCAAAGTGGGGTTATGGGATGCTCCAGAATCAAAAGAATACAAATAGGGAGAGACAAGAATGAATTTTGGAACCGCAAGGAACGTTCCAAAGTTCAAAGGAAATCGAGTAAAAAGAAAAAAAATTCAAACTCGAACGAAAGGGATTCTGTAAATAAATTTACTATATATGCTAAGCTTTGCCTAGAGCCAAAGCCCTGATACCAACTGTAACGACCCACTATTTTGGACCATTCAAATCGACAATAATCCACACATGTCTGACTTGAATAGTTCAAAATATCAAATTGTAAATTTAAAATTTGGCAAAACTCAGAATATACAGTAAATAAATCAATCACAGTATCACAGACACAAAGTAATACAATAATACGCATCGGAATAGATAAAACAGTAGTTCATGAAGCTACTATATAAACATCAGAGTTAGAAAAAAATACAACAGAATATCTCAAATGCAGTGAAGTCTTCAGTACAACAGATGACTTCTCTGAACAAATCAACTAGAAGAGCTGAAAGCTGAGGCAATAGTTGGATCTCCAAAGGAAGCTCCAAACTCCAAATGTGAGTCTCAAATGCTGTATTACTCGGTCTGACCCGAGCGTAAAGCAAAAAACAAAACAATCGAGTCAGGATTAACATACTTATATCAATAAATCCAACTCAAGTGAAATATCAACTGAAATACAAGTAACTCAAAGGATGTTTGGGATAACCATCCTCTAAGGATCCGTGGAACTATCTACAAAGTAGAAATATACACTATAACACAGTGGTCATTTCAATTTAATTTATACTTCAAACCCAAATATCATTTCATTTCAAATATATCTATTTTCCAAAATAGTAGATATAGGTTAAATAATTTATAAAGTAAAGTATTTATAATTTCCTCAAGTCTCACAAATCGATTCAAATCAACTCAAATTCCAAATTCAAATTTATTCAAAGCTCAATTCATTAATTCAGTTCAGTTCTAAATAGACCATTTAAATTTTCAATATATTTCAAAGCTTTAATATTCAACATTTTCAAAGCTACATTTAACAGTTTCATATAGCTCTTGATTTAACTTCATTATTATTAAATCAAGGAATATTTACTTAATAAATTCAATATCATTTAACTAGTCTTAAATTACATTTTTTTTCTAAATATTTCCTTAAATTTGTTTAAACAAGAAATATTCATTAAATTACTTGAATCAAACCCAAGTTATAAATCATATCTTAAATCCCAATTTCAATAAGTTTCAAATCGGTTTAATTAATTAAAAGTATCTTCCCAACCTTAACTTATTCAAATTATTACCAAAATCTATTTTGAAATAGAAATTTAAATACTTAACCATATTTTATGTATTAACTCAATCTTAATTAAATTAAATATTATTATTAAATCTATATACATCATTACCATATATATAATTATTTAAGAATCAACATTCATCAAAACCATATATTTCTTTCCAAATCCATAGAATTTATTTTCAAAATATTTATATATATGGACCAACGATGTCTGTATATATATCTGTCATATGGTTAAGTGATACGGATATTTATCATTTCAATCCGAAATTTAAATATATACGGGTAGATATCATTTCAACCCATAATCCCAATTTCAATTCAAATGAAAATCGCTTGGGTCTATCATTTCAATCCATAACGATTTTCTCCTATTCCAAAGTCCGTTCGGGTATGTATCATTTCAACCCATAGTGAATTCTATACTAACAGGGAACTTGCAGAGTGATAACAGATATTATAATAATATAACATGCATATATCATCAATAACAATATAATACATAAACAACAGGATATGGTGTCATATCCCACAGGTGAACAGTTACAGATAATAGCATATATAACAATTTAAATAACTAACAGCGGTATATTTCAATTGTCGTTTCAATTGAAATCGAATTTAATAAATATAAGAACGTAAATCGTGAGTGATTGCTCACCTTTTGAGGCTAGGGTGTTTGACAACAAAGCAAGCTACGAATTTCAAAGCAAAGTGAAGTGGGCACGAATTTTGATGAATACAGCTGATAACAAGGAACAGATGAAATCAATCAGAACTGGATTGATGAAGATAAAGGGTAAAATTTAATATATATATATATATATATAACTATATATAACTCGTTGTTTTAAATTAAGACATATATATATAAATCAAACATATAGACATTATATCATTTTGAAATAAATACTCATATATATAGGTTATTATTAAATCATATGCAACTTATAATTTAAAATAAACAAATAACTTTCAAAACCTATATATATACACATATAAATAACAACAATTGCAACTTTAAACCTACCCATATATATGAACTAACATAATATTTCAACAACAGGGTCTATACTAGATGTGAACAAATGTGCCTGTATACCTTGCTTTATAAAATAATATGCTGACTGGAACAGATTATATATGAATTAAACTAACATAAATAATATACCGTACACATATCATATATGAATATTAATAAGTATAAAGCTTCTGACACAACCTATATGACTTTAGTTATATACAAACTTATGTGAAATGAGATAACATATATATATATATATATATATATGACTAATATAGCTTAATATACAATATGCAGACCATAGACTCACACGCAAAACAAATGAACTTTTATAAACTGGTACGTATATTCAAAAATATATATATAGTTTATAAACTTTTATATCTAACAGAAAATATAGTTATAAAGTACCTATATGCATGCATATTACAATAGTAAGTCATATATATATGTATATTATACTTAAAACAAATAAACAATATAATATATACACCTAAAAGAAACAGCTCTTAATAACGTATAGAAACATCCACACGTGCAAATCAATATATCATATATATATAACTTGTTCGATTATATATGCAGACTAAACTATTATATATCTTAGTATAACAATACAATAACTTTACAAATAAAATACACTAACATATATACTATGCTAACAGTAATATATGTATAAACTATTTATATATAAGAGAACACACACCTGAATACTTAATTATATATGTAACTACACTCATTTTCATAAACAGCAGAGCTTGCATATACCAACACAAACTTGTAACATCCAATATATATAACTGCATATATATAATATATATAACTTACAGTATTTTTCTTTATATATATGTAACAGATCTTTTAAAATATGTATAGAATGTATTGATCAAAATATATATATCGTACATGCCTGAGATGAATCGAGAGAGGAGGAAGATGTAGGCTCGTGCTCGGTAGTGGCTACACGCGGCAACAGGGACGGCGAGAGGTGGTCGTGCTGTTCGGGGACAGTGGGAGAAGATGCACGGTTTTGTTGTGTAGATGAGATGGTGGCGGGCTGAGGCGACATGAGGGGCCGCGAAGGTGGTTCGAGCTGGGTTGCCAAGGCGGGGGGAGATGGTTGAGAAAGAATGGGAGGATTGTGACTGGGCTCGCTCGACTTGCGTGCTGCCCTTCACGCATGAGAGAGGAAGGGCTGATGGAGCTAGGGAGAGAAGAAGGTGTAGGCGTGAAGGCTTAGGATAAGAGGAAGATGTCATGGTGGTCTGGAAGTGGTTCAGCGGTGGAGAAAGACTTGTGTGGCGGTGATGCTGCGAAGTTAATGGCAGGAATGGAAGAAAAATAAATGGCGGTGGAAGTGTTCAAAGCAAAGTGAAGAGGAGTATATGTATTTCCTCTTTTTCTCAGTGACGCTAGAAGCAGCATTAATTTATTTTGAAGATGAAAAGGTGAACGAGCACTTATAAGGTCAGAAATAGGAAGTGGAATAGACAAACATGTGGCAAAGAAAATACATTATAAATATATTATTTCATCTTAATATGGAATGACTGAATAGTATAAGTGAACGGGATTGTAACGGCAAATGGAGTAAAAAGTGAACGAATAAATGTAGAGTGAAAGAATGACAACGGTCACCCAACTTTTCAGCTGAATAATTAAAGCAATTTATTGCTTGTTTGGGTTGCACGTTTTATTTTTGAAAAGGTTAGGAGGTAAAAAGTCACAATATATGGTACCGTTACAACGAACAATTTTTTGTTTTCGTCGCCTACCGAACCTCAAAATACAAAAATAAATATACCGTAGATATCAACACGACGAGATGATCAAAACGGTATACAGATATTAGCGGTACGATCATCCGATCAAAACTCGATATTGGTACCCAAAATGCTGCTATTCTACAAGAAATAAAATAAATGGAGCAATAAAAGTCCGAATTTGGAAAAACAAAAGATGATGACTCACTCAGAAGAAGATTTAGAATTTTACTGTAGAAAAATATACAAGTTTTGAAAAATAATTTATTGTCATCAATTTTAACTGATTTAAAATAAAATGGAATTACACGATAAAAATAAACTTCCATATTATCAGATGAAAATTTATCTGTTTCTATATTTAAATAAACGTATTCCAAATAATAAATTTTTATTTTCAAATTCTATTGTTTAAAATTTCACAAAATTTCAATAAATTTTCTTATTTAAACCAATAAAATTTTCGGGTCGTTACACTAATAAGGAAAAGCTAGAGTTGCTGGAATTCAGAACCAAGGACAAGGAGCTAATGTAGAAACATTTGAGGTTGGAGTAGAGAAAACTGGAACAATGTCCCCACAAATAGAACAACTCAATACTTACCTAAATCAACTTGGTACCAAGATAACTAGACTTGGGGACAATGTTAGGTGACTACTAGGATGCCAAGAATGGATAATACTGAAGCAAGAAATACAAATAAAAATGTGATTGAGCCACAATCGAATGAATATATGCCAGATCTCCATTATAGGAACGGAGGACAGAATGAAACCAGAGGTGCAGTTCAGAACGCTAATGCCCAGCCAGAGGCGCACATGCTAGAGTATGTGCCGGAATTCCTTTATAGAAGCAAGTGGCAGAATATCGCTTTTGGATGAAGACTTTCATTGGATAGTGAAAACCAGAGTGTTAAGTTGATAAGAAGTATAGTTAAAGGAGGATCCCAGATCAGGGTTTGGAGTATGTGAACCGAAATCCATTCACTTCTAATACCTGAAACACAAGAAATCCTCTCAATTTCAAGCTTCTGATGCTGGAAATGTACGATGAAATGATTGAACCAACGGTTCATCTTATGAGATACATCCTACATATGGAGGTGTTGGGTGCTTTTGAGGAGGTAATGGGCGGTGTTCCCATTATACTTAACGTAGTTGGCGGCAATGTGATTTAAACGGTTGGAAATAGTTCCATTAGCACATGGACCGAATTGGCAAAGCAGCTTATTAAGGCAGTTCAGAGTTCACGTCTCCCGACCAAAGAATGTGATGATACAGTTGTTAACCCAAAAAATGGATCAAAACCCTGGATTGAGTGTGAAAGCACCAACCCTATTCTTATAGAGCTATAATATATAAAATAAATGTAAAAAGAGCCGTAATACTAAAACAGCAATAAGATTTTTACAGTGGTTCGGTTGTTAATGAAGCCTACATCCACTTTATAACTTTCTATTAATTGGATGCTATTACAAGTTGAATCAAATTACAATATGATTAAATCTTCTAAGTTAGATTAAGTCACAAGTACAAGAGTTCACTGAAGAATCACAGTGAAACTCTAAATGAATATTGTGTGGGAGGAGAAGAGTGAAGAATAATCCATGTAGGTTGGATTGTATTTATAGGAGTTATAGAGCTATTGGGCTAGCACGCTTTGCCAGAAGCCTACATTTGATGATAAGAAGGTGATGTGAAAATTTCATAATGACCCAACCCAATCTGATGGATTGCCCGCGGTCCATAGGGCATGGATTGCTTGCGATCGATGTACTTAAGGAATTTTTGGGCTTTTTTCTTTGGGTTGCACTCCTTACCTTATGTAGGTGCTCTCTATTTAATTTCGTTTCTTGTTGCCTTATTTTGGTGATGGTTCACACATTGGTTAGATTGTTCTACAACTTGAACCAGATGAATGTCCACTTCTCGAACTAGGTTGCTTGGAATACTATGAAACTTGGCAAACATCCCTAGAAAAGATATTGGTTCATGATGCTAAAGGCTAGAATGATCCATGGAGCTTCCTTATGAATTGCTAGAGATCCATTGGTGATGAGTCGCTAGCGATTCATCCCCTTAGTGGATTTTTGGGTAATTCTTCTTGAATCCTTCTTGGTCTATTATTATGGTCCTTTTGGTTGATTCTTGAGTTGTTTTTGACTTGGCCTAAATGTTCTAACTCATCTAGATTCCTGCTTTGTTAAAAACCCAGTTAACATTTGCCCCCCAGAGTATGTGCTTCATTGGAAACATGGTGTGCTCTGGAAGTAACTGCTTTTGAGTTTCCATTTTGTGAAATCTAGTTGATTGTGTCGGGGTTACCATGCAAATTTGGCTTTGACTATTCAGCCGTCTGCTGAATTTTTAATGTGAATCATCATCGCTCCTAGAAACAAATCAATTTCGATCCCACAATTTCCAAGACGCTTATAAACAAAATATAGATCAGGCTTGGAATATTTGGAGAAGATCGTTTGCAATCTGATGGATTACTAGTGATCCATAGACTTAGCAAATTTTCTGCAAACATCCCTTATTTAGTTTTGCTCGAACCGATCCTTCTCACTTGCCTTTGTTCAAGTGTTCTTCTTGCGACTGGAGCCAACCACGAGACCAAACCCTAACGAGCCTCTACGGCCGCCGCCGTTGGCCTCTACCGCTGTCGACCTCAGCTTCCCCTCGCCATCCCCCAGAGCCTACCCTAGTACCAAAACTGCCGCTTTTTGGATCGCTGCTTACCTTGTTAATCGCTAGCCCTAGCTTGGATCGCCACATACCTGTGCTTGAACCCGTTTTCTTTCGATCTAAGGTTGGTGATGACATGGTTATTGTACTAGTGGTGATGGCTGATGAATTTGGGAAGATCTATGAGGATGTGAACGAAGTTGGTTGATTGCGACTTATTGGAGGTAGATAGTGTAGTCGTGTCTTGCAATTGATGCATTCTGCTACCTTCGTCTAATAAATTAAAATCGACTTGCACCTGGCCTCGGTGGTTCTAATGAGGTGGTTTACTATGGACTTAATCATCCTGGTTTAGTTTTATTATTGCATGCTCGGTGAATCAAAGAATAGAAATATCTTTCCATGTTGCTTTGGACAATGGATCCGTTATCGATCATCCATCGATAACGGGTAAGTGTGGAAGGAATAACTTCAGTGAATGACATGGGAAGCCTTTTTCTCTTTCTACTACAAGTGAGCTACCTACACATGATAGAGCATTCATAGTGTACAGAACACCATGCCCATCTCACATAGATGACACATTGCATTTGCCTTAGTCAACGCTTGGAATCTGACGAGTTGGCATAAGTCAATGTCTTTCCAGAATTCAGGCGTTAAACATATGGGGATTTCTAGTTAAAAATAGAGTTACATGACCACGTTGGAGATAAGTTCTATTATATAGAATGAAGCATTCATCATTTTGTTGCAAATCTAGTGGACGAAGCCCGGTACTTTCGGAAGCGGAACCGACATCAGTTATGCCTTCGCAAACGATTCCAGCAATGCCTACTTCTTCGACAACATAGGCTCAATATGTTAGATTGGTGCTGATTGGTCTGGTTGTTGATCGAACTCCTCCGAACTTTAGAGTTTTACTTAACCCTCTAGAGAGAGCTTCTATCGTCATTTCTGCTAAAGTTCTACACAATATTTGCTAACAATATGGTATTCTGGATGATGATGTGCGCCTTCCTTTGAAAAACAAGTTTGCACACTTGCCATCTTCGAGGTACACCACCTACCATCGGTACATGTGCTTGAATGGTGCAGTGCCCCATTCAACCATTTCTTAAGAGACACTCTTCTGAATTTGGGAACAGCGTCATTCCAGATCAATCCCAACGGATATGCAATATTGACTTATCTTTGCATTTTGTTTATGCGGACATTCGATCGTGCCCCAAGCTTTGATGAATTGAGATATTTCCTTTCATTTAAGAAGAGAGATGAATGTCTGTCTCTTCTGATTATTAAGGCTCAGAGAAATCACAAAATCATGTTGCAACTCCAAAGCAACTTATCCCAGTTCAAGACTTAATATTTCTTCATTAGATGTCCTAAAGGATTTAATCGTCTTTGGACGATAAGGGGTAAGTTTTCTCTTCACTCATTGAGATTTATCATGATGGTGCAGAGGTTTAATAGACTGAATGCTTCTTGCAGTTATTCCGAGGCCAAATAAAGATGCAACACTTGATCCCACCTTTTGTACTTTGAACGCTATATATGCTAGAGAGAGATCAGTCAGATTTTTACTAATGGAAGAGAATTTGAATCGATACGGATTGCTGCATCCTAGGAGATCTGCCATTAATGTTGAAGTTCCATCCCCTACTGTAGCAGCCTAACTTGAATATCGGGTATGAAAAGTTTTTAGAAATTATAAATATACTAGTATATACTATATAGTGTCTACACCACTTCAATACGATTAAAACATTTTGGTATATTTGTATAGTACACACACACACACACACAAACATTACAAACAAAACAAATGGTATATGTAAATATACACTTATATTCATAAATATGTATAGGTTAGATGGTGGCATGAGATGGTGAAGACAAGTGGCATCAAATTGATCATACATGTATCATAAGATTAAAAGAAATAATTACACATATACCTATTAGGTGTGCATATGTATAACCATCTTAAGACAACTAAGGAGGCATGTGTCAACATCCTAAGACTTGCATAAAGATAAGTTGGACAAGTGTCCAAAATAAAATGGTAAAACTAGCCTTAAGAAATGCTATAAATAGGATGGATATCTTCATTAGTTTTCCATGCTTTCATAAACTAAAACAGAAGTGAGATAAATAAGAGAAGCTTGGAGAAAGCCAAGAAAATAAAATACAATCAAAGTTACAATTTTAAGGTGAGAAAAACTATTTAAATCTATGTATTCATGTTATTCTGTGAGGAGATGAGGTAACCATTAAGAATGAATGATTGTGGCTCGGATATGTGAAAATGGTGTTCAGTAAATCAACCATAACTTATGCAATTCCTAACGAAATGTTGATTCTTTAATGTTCTGGAAAGATAACTCACAGACCTACAACTCTCTTTTTTATCACTTTTCCAAATTCTTAAATATATATACCTGAAATTGAGGTGCAAATTAGGGTTTAATCTCAGCCTGAAATGAACTAGTGTATTTTTAAGAAAGCTAGTATGCACCCGTGCTTCGCACACGGGTATGGTAAAAATATTTCAGTCGCATATGGGTATGGCTCAATTGCTTATTGCCTACTATAGCTAAATTTAAATTTGTTTTTTAATTGTATGAAAACCCAACATAATACCCTTCAGCAATGGACCATTTATTATTATTTTTCCAGTTGAAACCAAATATGCTTGTCCATTTTTGGAAGAACATGATATGTTGTTAAGATTAGATAATAAACTGAAGCCTAAATTCAACTGGTAATTGCACAGTATTGGCTATTAAGTCCTTAGAAATTCATAATGGATATGCATATATTTTAACATCTAATTGTACCTACCAGCATACAATAAAGTGGTTTTTGTTCGATGAGTTAGGCAATGTAAACTGTTAAATTTTTTGTATCATGATAGTTTCACATGAATCATTTAGTTATTAGACGACACTTTGAATTTATGCTTGAAATAGTTATGTACATTATATAAAGTAACATGTAGCAATCAAATATATATAACCTGTGCATGTCATAATGTTTTTTTAATATATTAAAAAATAAATCAGAGCAAAATCTATTAAATACACAAGTCGTTAGCACTTACATTATACAAAAAGAACATTATTAAATTAGAAATATCTTCTTGAACCTGATATCAAAGAATAGAATAAAAAAGAAAATAAATGAATCAAATGGACATTTTAAAACCCTAAAATGTAGAGTAAAATTTTGTTGATAATGTCAATATTTTTAGTTCATTAAGTAATCACAACACCAATTCGTAAAAATAAAATAAATACAGAAAGAAGTAAAGATGCATTCCGATAATAGTTACGCCGAAATAATTTATAATTAAATTGCTAAAAAAATTTAACCGTCTACTCAATCAAAATATTTAAGGAAATAACAGAAAGAACAAAAATCTGGTTTTACAAACACTGTCATAGAAACCATACTTGTAATTCACGGAATGTGATATTCCGCTTGCAATCATAGCTTTGTTGAAGCGAAATGATGTCTAAGACAGTAAATGGCCATTTGAATTATATATGAGAAATTATGCACTGTCCATTGTAGTAAGAGCTCATAGTCAATTATCGTACATGTATTATGACATATTTTTATCATTCTGCAGGTTAATAAGATTGTTGAAAATTACATTCCATGCCTCAATTCCAATGGGGCTAAGCATCTGCAAATATCCTAAAATAAAGTAATTTATCATTTATCACCCAAACTCCAAAAATCATAAAAACCACCTCCAGTATAAAAGCCAGTTTTAGGTATAACAGAGTAGACAATAAGAAGTAGAAGACTTTGAAGTAGAGCATACAATAAGAAATAGAAGACTTTGAAGAAGAGTATACAATAAGAAATAGACATCCATTCATGTCCTTATGCATGTGGGTTTGACTTTAGTTTACTTAAGGGTGAAGTTTTTAGAAAATATATTTTCCTAAATGTGTATATATATGTATAGGTTATATTTATGTATATGTGAGTATGTTATATGTATACATGCATATAAATATGTGTTAGTGTCATTTACAATGTTGCAACGACTTGAAACGACTTTCGTTCGTTAAACTGTTGAATCGGGAAACAGATTACCCGTCACATTTTCACTTATAATTTAAATTACTTATATATGTAAACAAAATTTGAAAATAAATTTCTAATAATTTTTAATTAATTAAAATGATCTCATTTGAATTATAAAACCATTTAAATCAATATTAACAATTACTTACAAAAATTGTTATTTTACCGATAAAGCGATATCAATTTTCTTATATTTTCAAACTGATTATATATCTTTATAAAACTATTATAAATTCTTTATTATCACTTATAACTATTTAGAAAGAATTAAAATCTTTTAAAAACAATTATTTGAATAATTATAATAATTATCAAATCATTAAATCTCAATTTAAAATCATAAATCAATTATTAAATATAAGGGCATCACTGAGGATGTCATACGTACTTTTAATTTCCAAAAATAAAATAAATAATTGTATTTCATATTCTTGTTTAATTATAGCAATAAGCGTTTGTATCCAACTCCGTGCACGATGTTTTACGATTATAGAGCTGTTTATCGATAAAACAGTTTTTTTGTCATTTTATCGATATTCCTTCAAAGTTTATATTTTCTTAAATACTTATTCAAAAATAAGATTACCATTATTATTTTAAAAGCTTATATTTGAATATTTTAATACATATAACTTATCAAACTAGTAAATTTGCGGGTCGTTACACCCACCGTGAGGTATTTAACTGCTTAGTAAGTCGGTGATGTATATAAAAGTTTAAGGTTGTTTCACATGGCTCCGAACAAAACTTTCACTTCTTTCTTTACTTACTACTACTGTTCTCAAACCAACAAATATGGTATTCCTAAAAAAACCTTAATAAATCAGAATGCTAACAATCTGTAGATGTGTATAAATGTCATAATCGAGCAGTGAAGTTATTTAACATATACAGTGGAACCTTAATTCCGAATGTTATTCCTTTATATATTCCAGACTGTGATCCAGAAGTTGTATACAATGTAATATAACTATCCTATTCTAATTTCAAAGGTTCTATTTCTATAAATCGATAATAAGGATGATCATTGTATACCATGTAGAATATGTTGGTCTATCTCTTTATATATTGTTTGTATTCAAACATATTGTGTTTGACAAAGAGAGGTGTATTTTTTTCATTAAATACAAAATAGTTAAGTTTATCAGGAAAACTCATGCCACCTAATCAGGTGACATAATACTATACCACATGTACAAAATAATTTGCAGTTGGGATTAATTATATATTTTATAATGAGAATACGATACACATGAAACCTGTTGAGTCGAGCCCTACAGGGTCATTCAGCTGGCCAATAATGGTAGTCAACTTTGTTAAACATAACTAATGGGATAGAAATTTCGTCAAAAATGCAAGTGTGGATAATGTCTAAAGTATAGTTATGATTGTTAAAGATGTAGCAAAATAGAAATGTAAATAAAATACCTAAAGATGTAGCAAAATAGAAATGTAAATAAAATACCGGATGCTGAATAAAAAGTATCAATAAACTTTACCATGTTAGTGGAGTTCCTGCATTTTAAGCGATGATGGAACAATCCAACTCCGTAAGATCGTGTTCCACATTAATAGAAGCATCCACAGATTCTTCCAACATCATTCCATCCTTTCTTTACTAAAGGTAGTATCCACCTATGCAACTAATAAAGCAGTTTATGGTTTACTAAGTTGCTTGATGTTAAATCACTTCATATTATGTGCATAATTGGGTGCAACAGCAAGGTTGAGCTTGACCTATTATGGTAAACATGTGTGCGTGTGTGTGCATGTATATATTGTTTAAACAATTTTTTATGTGAATAACATCACAGTATGGACGCCAACAATTGAATTACACACCTGAAAGTGTGCTATGCATCGTGTAATATGGATATACGATAATACAGAATATAGTGATGATAGTTATGCAGTAAATAGTGCGGAATATAATAGCAGTATAATAAAAATAACACCATAGATTTTTTTACTGGTTCGGAGCACTGTCCTATGTCCAGTCCCAGACTCCTTCTGGAATTTCACTAAAACAATAACCATCACTTAACCCGGAGGAATAGGTCTATACAACCCTTAAGCAGCCGAAAAAGGACCTGAGCAGCGGAACATGATTTCGCCTCAGCAACCGTAGAGGACTTTACACGCCTGAGCAGCAGAACAGGACTTCAACAGATACAAAAGATTGTTTGACTTTTTGTGTGCTAATAACACATATAAGTCTGTTTATAGTGCACCCTGCCTATGATCTTCTCCTCGAGTATAAATATGTATATTTGAAGTTTATGAAAATTAGAAAGGAATAGTATTGCTTAGAATATGATATATAATATTCAAGAGAGTTAGGTAAGAGAGATAAGCAAATTAAGTTCTTTGGAATCAAGTTAGGATATGTATTTATAGTTGTTAAAATGCAGCGACCATTGACGAAGAGTTCCGGTTGAAGTGTTGCGTCCATATCTCTTTGTAGAGATTCGTAACTCTTCACAAATGGTTGTGTCTTTTCAGAAAATTTCAGTCAACTGAACCTCTGGGTCAGTCGACTAAATATTCAAACGAATTTTTTAATATATATTTGTATATTTGTGCACTTGTGCATGTTGCACATAAACTAGTTGGTCAGTCGACTGACCTACTAGGTCAGTCGACTGACCTGGTAATTTATGTATAATTTGCACAGTTTTTCACAGTTATATATATATATATATATATGTATATTATATATATGATTTTAGTAAACTTTGATAATATATATATATTCTATATGCTTATATATGTATAAATCATTTGAAAATAAGAAGATTATATATATAAGCTAATATATACGTAAACGATGAGAGATCTTAACAAAATTGACTTAAGACTCAAAACAAAATAATATAAAATCGATGCACTGATTTTTATGTCTTGTCTCCATGTAGTGTATATTCTCTTTTTGTCGTAACAGTCGTCGAATCTGTATGTTGCAGTGATAGCTTCGTGTCATGAATCAAAACCAAGTCTCAACATTCTTTCCTTTTTTGATTGATGACAACCTGTAAATAGATATAGATTTCGACTGTATATAATATAATATGAATACTTACTCCCCCTGAATCTTTGGTGATATATATCTTGCATTCTTAATGTTAGTGATAATTGTCTCCCCCTTTGTCATCGACAAAAAGGAATAAAGAACATGAATAATCGTATGATGCATGTATAGATATTCAAATCATAGTAATAAAAGAAATAAACATTCCTACATTGCAACATCACAAACAAGAATTTTAAGGTAACAAAATAATACGAAACTTTGGTTGTTAGTAAAAGCCATGTTTTAATGTTATGAAATGATCCATTTCTGATCTGGTCTTGAGTTTGTTATACTGAACTTATTTGTGCACCTGAGTTGTGTTCTGACCTGGTTTGCTCTTGTAAATATGTACTAATTTCCATGCACATAAATACATACGTATATACGTATATATTGTGAAATTTTTTATGCTTTGTACTTTAGTTGATCTGGTGCACTAGTTGCTGCCTTGTTTATTGTTGTCTCTTTGCTATTGCCTGACCTTGTGTGCTTGACTAAATCTATCCTGGTTGTGATTCTACACCCCATGTTTCCATCTGCTTTGTCTTGCTCATGTTGACACTTTGCTGTCACCTGACCATGTTTAGTGTTTAGTTTAGTTTCTATTGTCACTTGTATTGAGCATGTAGTTATATTAATTAATAAATTCATTACATGCTGACATTATATTCATATGTATGTTGATCTAAGGCAAGAAATACTGCATATTTGATCTTGCATGCGCAAGTGGTTTTCTAAAAGGAATGACAAAGCAATGTTTTTCTTTTGTTTTGTTCCCTCCACTCTAATGTACCTGTATGTTTGTCAGAATGTAAGTGAACTAATTTAAATATAGTTTGAATGTGTGTGTGTGTATATTTGAATCAAATTCAAGTAAGGTTTACACTTTCATTTAGCGTAAGCTTGCTAAGTGCTGGGGATATAAGTTTGTTTGCCTGCACATAAATAGGTCTCAAACAATAATATAAAACTTGATCTTAATTATAGTGCAAACTTGAAAGACTCTGTACGTCAAGGTTGTTACACGTGCATGTCAAATAAATATACTTTCTTGAACTCGAATTATATTTTTCTTTCATGTTACCTTGCATCCCTTTTATTTATAATCTTCACGTGTTCTTGTATGCCATGTTTTTTGCCATTTGTTATCCTACTACCATGCATTATCTTGTATTGCTCATTTTTGGCTTTAATGGCTTATTTTGTTTTAGTGCATTTAAGTTTGGAAAATTGTAGTAAATTCTTATATGTAGTATTAAGTCATATCTAGCTATTTCATTTAACTAAGAATTTTAAAAGAAATTTTGAGTGATAAAATTTTGTTACGAAATATTTTAAAAGGTTATTTAAAGAGAATTAGAATTCAAATCAAATTTGATTTGTAGTGAAATGATACTTTTTTGTAAAATATATTTATGAGTTATACTTGCTTAATGAAGTTCTTGTAAATCTATAAGTTATTTTTATTTATAAAAAAAAAGCGTGTATACAAATAAAGTTGAAAATGATACAATTACGTTCTGTATAATTAAACCGTTATAGATTTCTCCTCATAGGAAAGTGCAAGGATGCAATTTTATTAAGGGAGGAAGTTTGTGACAACCCGATTTTAAGTAATAAGTAATCAAGATTAATAGTAGAAATTTATTTAATTAAATTGGAATTTGATGGTTTATTGATAAATTTATTTGGTAATTATTTTATAAAAGGATTTAAATTGTGAAATTGTGATATTTGAATTTAAATGAGGCACAAATGCGGAAAATAATATTTTAGATAAAGATGAAATAAAACAATAGCTTGGATTAAATTGAATTTAACTTAAGAATAAAAAAAACATATATTTTCTTTATAATCTAATCTTAAGCCCAAAGCCCAAGATGACTTAGGACACAAACCTAATTCCACGTTTTTCTTTTCTTTTATCTTACCGTGTTTACTTATTCTCTGGACTCATGAGACTCATAATCTCTTGCCTATAGATATTGAAAACCCATAATAATCGCATTTTAAAAAAAAAAAAAAAACTACATACAAAATTAATAATATCCATAATTCAATTTCGGGGTTCTTGATTTCTTTCATCATGGATGTTCGTTAACAACCTAGCTGGTGCAACTTGGACGCGCGAGGCTATTGGCGTGTAATGAAATGTGGGCGACGTGGCTGGAAGTTCTGGATGTCGACGAGGGAGGTTGCGACATGGTTGATTCGCTGTTCCAAAATATGTTGGCAGTGTTATTGAGTATGCGTTCATCGTTCGGTGAGTTAATTACAACTCACAACTATATCTAATTTGATGATTACCATTAGTATATATATTCATATACATCCTATTAGTTAGTACAATTGCTTGATTGAATTAATTCAGATTGTTGATTGAATTTGTTTTGTGAAATGAATTGTTGATTGATTTGATTTGTTGAAATAATTTTACGAAATGTTTTATGAAATGTTATAGTGTATCTTTATTTAATAAAATACATTAGAAAATATTAATAACATTGTTGGAGAAATTCCTTTATAAGAGTTATTAAGTGAAATCCTATTTTATAATAGGAGATATTTCTTTCATGGAATATTTAAATGAAATTACTATATTCTTGATTAATTTAGATATTAAATAAAGAACATGAACTATATTTAACGTTTGAAGCAAGTACAAAATATTTTAAAGTTAATATATATCGTGAATAATAATCAATTAAAGAAAATTATGGTAAGACTTCTAATACTATATAAATATATAAATATTTGGTTTAGAAATCGATCTTTAATTGTTTTATATAAATATTTGAATATTTGTTTAAATTTTTAATGAATTCTTTTAATGAACTTTAGTTTTATTCCTCTGTTAGAATTATAATTGAGATTTTAGTATGATTTCCACATATTTTAATTCCTTATATTATATTTAGAATTTTGATATTATGAGTGCATGGTTGAGTTCAATTTGGTTGATGAGTTTACTATGATACGGCGATGACATCCTTTTATTTGATTATTTGGTATTTATTCTACGTGATGAGAAATCTGAATAAACGGATTAGTAATACCATTTGGGATGAGGCATTTGGTAATACTTTTCTGGTTGTTCTTTGAACTCGTTATATAAAATAAGGAAGGGCGGGTGTGATGTATAAGCACTAAGTAAATGGACTAGTAACATGCGGTGGTATGGGACGCCGTTGTGTTATTTATTCAGTTATTCTTTGCTTGTAGAAGACACTCATATGAGAGTATGTTGTGTATGGCTCGCTGTGGTGAGCACGTATGGAGGCTACTAGTTAGTCACATAGTTTGTGTACATTATATGTCTGTCTACCCTTGTCCAACTCCCTTTATGTTTCAGAAATGAATCAGATTGACTAGTATCCACCCGGGCGGCCTGATCGTGGGGTCACGCCCTAGATCCACGACACTGTTATTATTTATAATATTCGATGTACATCATGAGATTGGTAGTTGGTTGACCCTTGCATCGCATAGGCCAGCAGTCAGTTACCATATAGGGGCACATGCCGACAGTCATGACCGAAGAGGCTACACGTTATTGTGCCTATGGTGGATCATTGTCATGATACCGAAAAGGGAGAGGTGTGGTAACCGATGACTGTAGGAGTCATGTCATAAGGACCACGTGTGGCTCTAGGAGCAAGCAGACGTGATGTCAGTCTCCCGTCTAGTTCTGGTATATGTAGATATATATCGATATATGCGGATATATGTGGATGTATGTAGGTAGAAGATAGACATATATTGTGTATAGATGAGATTATACCTGAGATTTGTGTCCAGAATATATCAACCCCGTATCCTTCTTAGGCTAACGACCTATTTATTATTGATTTGTTGTTTATATCTCTTAGGGCCGATCAGTCGAGAGTTTCTCCTCTCCGAGGACAGTGGGTCGAGATATATGATTTTATTTTGAGTTGGCTCAAATATTACTAATTTATTTTATTGATTTGATGATGATATTTATAATATGAGATTGAGAGAGACTATGAGCAATGCCTCACCATTGCTTGACGTTACTTAAGGATATCTTATTATTGATATTTTCCAGATTTGATAATGAATTCTATATATGTATGATTCACCCATTCGATATTGATTTAATGATTTTGCTTTGATGTGCTTTATTTTTTGGGTGATGACGTCTTTATGTATGGTTTGTGATATTTGATGTTATACGATCTAATTGAGGCTGTCCGTGATATTTTAACAGGATAGATCTACATCATGCCTATATATTACATATTTGTTGATATTATAAATGTCATATATTAATTATCCTTGATTTAGATATAGTTTGACTCGTGTGTTATATATATAATACTCAAATCAGTCCAAGACATATCATTTACAGGGAGATATGACCAACATTTGTTTACTTTGGGCTTAGAGGAGTATTACATTAGGATGATTACCTACTATTTGTATGATATCGATTAACTGTATGTGTATATATAATTGACATTTGTGTTGTATTTAGTTCTTATAATATTATTGTACTAAATATATATTGTATGTTATCGCTGCGACTGACACTGTGTACTCTATCATTAATTGTATATTATATATTGTTCTAATCTAGAGATTCGTAACTCTTCACAAATGGTCGTGTCTTTTCAGAAAATATAGCTGTTATAAAAATTCAGTCAACTGAACCTCTGGGTCAGTCGACTAAATAGAATTTTTTAATATATATTTGTATATTTGTGCACCTGTGCATGTTGCACATAAACTAGTAGGTCAGTCGACTGACCTACTAGGTCAGTCGACTGACCTGGTAATTTATGTATAATTTGCACAGTTTTTCACAGTTATATATATATGTATATTATATATACGATTTTAGTAAACTTTGATAATATATATATATATTCTATATGCTTATATATGTATAAATCATTTGAAAATAAGAAGATTATATATATAAGCTAATATATACGTAAACGATGAGAGATCTTAACAAAATTGACTTAAGACTCAAAACAAAATAATATAAAATCGATGCACTTATTTTTATGTCTTGTCTCCATGTAGTGTATATTCTCTTTTTGTCGTAACAGTCGTCGAATCTGTATGTTGCAGTGATAGCTTCGTGTCATGAATCAAAACCAAGTCTCAACATTCTCCCCCTTTTTGATTGATGACAACCTGTAAATAGATATAGATTTCGACTGTATATAATATAATATGAATACTTACTCCCCCTGAATCTTTGGTGATATATATCTTGCATTCTTAATGTTAGTGATAATTGTCTCCCCCTTTGTCATCGACAAAAAGGAATAAAGAACATGAATAATCGTATGATGCATGTATAGATATTCAAATCATAGCAATAAAAGAAATAAACATTCATACATTGCAACATCACAAACAAGAATTTTAAGGTAACAAAATAATACGAAACTTTGGTTGTTAGTAAAAGCCATGTTTTAATGTTATGAAATGAGAGACTAATGTTTGTAGATCATAAAAGGCAAATACTAAGATAAGCAATAACTTACTCTATTATACGCTTACCCCTTAATCTATGCTTGCATTGTTTATTCCTGCAAATAATGTTAGAGCAATATCTTTCTCCCCTTTTGACATCGACAAAAAGTAGAGTTTATATTATGACATAAATTATATTCTACATAAGTGTTAACCTACTACTTGTAAGGTATCAAAAAATTTAACATTTAAAGCATGTGATACCCAAGGTTCTTATAATTTCCTAATTTTTAGGAAACCATACCCATTTGGGTGTGGTTGAACCTTTAAAAATATATTTTTCATTATTAACTACCATATCAAAATAATCATCAATGTATTTTTCTCTATTTTTCCAATTAACAGGAACCCAAATACTTAGATAATTTTTATTCATATTTCCCGTCAATGATTTTGTACTTCTAGAGAAATTATAAACATTATTGGTCATAACAGTATTTGAATTTCTATAAAAATTGGATTTAGACTTTACTCGAAATTTAGTACTAGCACTAACATTTTTACTATACATGAAAGCGTATCTAGTGCTAATTCTACGATTAGTTTTATTATATCCTAAACCACTTTTATCATGTAAAGGTCTAGAACTAGATAAAATCATGTTTAAATCATTTTGACCTTTATTAAATTTTGTGACTTCAGTGTTAAGTTTATCAAATTTAGCTTTAAAGTCACAATTATTATTTTCAAAAGAAATATTATTAGTATTCAAAATATCAATTTTATCATTTAATTCAGAATTCTCATTTTTTAACATAAAGTTCTCATTTTTGAGAAGGAAATTTTGAGATTCTGAATTATCTAAAGAGGATTGTAATAAATCATTTTGTCTTTTCAAATCAAAATTTTCTTTTGAAAATTTTGATCTCTCCTTTTCAAATATGGTGTTTTGTTCATCTAGAAAATCTTTAATGGTTACAAAATTATTCTTTAAATCACCAAGTTGATTTTCTAAATTTAACTTCTCGTTTTTCAATTTTTCATTTTCAAGTTCAACGGATTTCATCTTTTCTAAAATAATAAAATTAAGCTTTGAAATCTTATTGCTTATACTAACTAATTCATTATTATCTTTTACTGAAATTTGTAAATCAGAAAGTACCTTTTTGTAGTCCTCACTGGTGGCTTTGACATGGATTTTGCCTGTTGTATTTTGACTGAATCATTTTCTGGCCATTATTCTATGATGTTGTAACGATCGATAGAATTCCAGGCTCTGATACCAAATGAAAGTGTGCTATGGATCGTGTATTATGGATATACGATAATACAGAATATAGTGATGATAGTTATACAGTAAATAGTACGGAATATAAGAGCAGTATAATAAAAATAACACCAGAGATTTTTATGCTAGTTCGGAGCACCGTCCTACGTCCAGTCTCAGACTCCTTCTGGAATTTCACTAAAACAATAACCCTCACTTAACCCGGAGGAATAGGTCTATACAACCCTTGAGCAGCCGAACAAGGACCTGAGCAGCGGAACATGATTTCGCCTCAGCAACCGTAGAGGACTTTACACGCCTGAGCAGCAGAACATGACTTCAACAGATACAAAAGATTGTTTGACTTTTTGTGTGCTAATAACATGGATAAGTCTGTTTATAGTGCACCCTTCCTATGATCTTCTCCTCGAGTATAAATATGTATATTTGAAGTTTATGAAGATTAGAAAGGAATAGTATTGCTTAGAATATGATATATAATATTCAAGAGAGTTAGATAAGAGAGATAAGAAGATTAAGTTCTTTGGAATCAAGTTAGGATATGTATTTATAGTTGTTATAAAGCAGCGACCATTGACGAAGAGTTTCGGTTGAAGTGTTGCATCCATATCTCTTTGTAGAGATTCGTAACTCTTCACAAATGGTCGTGTCTTTTCAGAAAATATAGCTGTTATAAAAATTCTGTCAATTGAACCACTGGGTTAGTCGACTAAATATTCAAATGAATTTTTAAATATATATTTGTATATTTGTGCACCTATGCATGTTGCATATAAACTAGCAGGTCAGTCGACTGACCTACCAGTTCAGTCGACTGACTTGGTAATTTCTGTGCAATTTGCACAGTTTTTCATAGTTCTATATATATTATATATGTTTTTAGAAAATTTTGATAATATATATATATATATATTCTATATGCTTATATATGAATAAATCATTTGAAAATAAGAAGATTATATATATAAGCTAATATATACGTAAAGGAGGAGAGATCTTAACAAAATTGACTTAAGACTCAAAACAAAATAATATAAAAATCGATGCACTGATTTTGATGTCTTGTCTCTATGTAGTGTATATTCTCTTTTTATCGTAACAGTCGTCGAATCTGTATGTTGCAGTGATAGCTTCGTGTCATGAATCAAAACCAAGTCTCAACAACACCATCTTCTTAATTCGTTTGTAAAAATAAATATGCCTTATCTTATTATATTTTTTTAGGTTCATGGTTGATAGCAATGAACATGGAGCTAAAATGTCAAAAATGAGGTTGAATGTGTTTTTAAAATATATAGGGCATTTATCAGTAACTGATTATTCAATTACAATGTGACACTATGCTTAAAATTAAATAGCCATCTATACATAATAACAATCCTCACTCACCCTAAAGCATAATGCAATAGCAGGTTAATTCATTATGCCTATGGGTCACTTCAAGTTCATTATGGGTTTTAGTGTAAATTTATATTCAAGGGGAGAATATCTAATTATAGGAATCATAATAAAGGGAAAATTATAACTTAATAGATTAACTCTTTTCTTTCTTTAATATGTCTAAGAATATGTGTTGCATCAATCCTTAAATTATGAATCTAGTAAGAAAAAAGTTATAGCATTCTTTTATTTAGGTTGGTCAACTATAGTTGATTAATTTACTATAAAATATAGCTGATGTAATTAATCCTCCAAAATGTTTCCATCATATACTAATGCTGTTGTGTACTCTATCAGCTTTAGAATTCACTTTTATTGCTGGATCTTAAACAATAAGATTCTGTTTCACTATAGATTTTGAAAAAAAAATCAAACTATTAGTGTATGCTGGAACTTATCTATCATCAAACTACCACATCACACACAACATGAAGCATGTAAATTAGACAAGCAATACACAATGTAGGAACTAATGTTCAAAGTGTACATACTTATGCCACTCTTTTACCTGAATCGTTAATGAGGTTGTTCATGTTATATTAATTTGGAACTAAAAAGCTATTGTTTTCGGGCGTGCATTCAACTAAAAAGATCATTTCTAAGTGTTTACGTTTCTTACAATTGACGAAAGGGAACTTACTTCAAACACAAACTTTACATCAACTTTTTGAAAAGCATTCAAACCCTCAATTTTTGAGAGTTTTGCCTTTTTATCCCCATTAAGGGTCTTCAGTCACATGAATGTAGTTGAATTTTATTTGTATTTCAAACATTGTTATAAACTTTTAATTTTATATTTTAATTGGTAATTTTTTAATTTCAAGCTTGAAATTCAGTTTCTAATTGTAAAGTTAATAAAAATAATCATACTATATATTTAAATACATCAAAATATTTAAATATTACTAATTACCAATTGTACTTTTCAAAATTGAAATTATTTTAAGTGTAAATATTTTTAGTTCTTAAGGTGTAAATTTGCTTCTTTTTATAGAATAAAAGTGGTATTTATTCAGTAGACCACTCAATTTGATATCTTGGGAGATCGAACAGAAGACCTATAGAACGTCAATTTAGAGCGTCTTCGTCAATTGTCATTTGAGCTGGTGGTCCTTAACAAACAACCAATAATAAAAATTAATTTAAATTTAAATGTTAACAAAACATTGTTACATTTTATATTAAAGCACTTCAAATTATTTAGATGTCAGTTACTTTTTACTAATTATTATTTAGTAACAAATTTTATTAATATTTCTTTTTAATTATTTTTTTATAACAATTAATCAACAACAATATTAATTATAACTAATTAAGTTTAATTTATATACAATTATCTTACACCCTAACTCAATTTGTCTGAAGTCTAGTCGGACTATTGCTCAAGAACCCCAATTCAATAAACTATAGAGTTTAATCGAAATTGTATCCACAAACACATCCTGAATTTTAAGAGGATCATATTAAGATTTATAAACTTGTACCATGTTATAAATTACAAAAATCAAAATAATTTCTATTCATTGTGTATTGAATCACATGTAATGAAATGCAAAGATGATGTGAAGATGAGACACTTCATTTTAAAAGTTGAGATTCTTAATTAAGATAGGTAAATGCAAATTTTCAAAACAACTGTGTTAGGATTAAGGTTACGTGTTTCCACTTCAAATTTCATTGAACAAATTAGTTTAGTGAAGACATTGAGGTTATTTTCTCATTCAAAATCGATTTTGTAATCAAAACAAAAATATTCAGTAGGAATTATGAAAATCTATCTTACCAGATTTTGGCAATTTAAAGTTGAAATTAAAAGATCAAGATGAATATTGTTACTGGATTAAAAAAATTAGTATGCGTTCAAAAAAATTATAAAATTATAAACATGATAACTGGATTAGAATTGATCCTTCATTGAACCATGGATGCTTAATGCAATTTATTTTCCTTTAAACATCCATCTTTCCATATTCTAAATCCCATAACTGCAAGCTATGGTTAGTTAAATCTTAGAGTACAATAACAAATTAATATCAAAACATTCAAAAAAATGAGTAATATTTTTTTACCACCACCTTTCGAGCACCGTTTGAATTTCTTTCCTTCAAATCACGTAATCTTTTTGATAAAATTTATGTTTCTTCTTAGATCAAACCATCAGGCTACATTGACAGGAAGCAAATTAATTTGCAATAACTGGATATGTATATATATTGTTTAAAAATGAACATGATGTTGTTTGCCGATCTACATTTGTTACCTTGTAAGGAAACCATATGTAGTGACTCCTTTCCTAGTTAGGTAATCGTCATCGTCAAAATGAAGTCATCAACCTACGTAGAGTACAGATTGATTTTCTAATGGTCTTTTCCATGCTTTGATCTTAGCATGTCTCCACAATTTGTTTATAGACAACTGATTGTGTCATCATATTCATTCCATTCATCACCTTCATGCTACATAGTATCATGCTATATAAATATGTAAAAGTTACGAACATAAGATAATTTAAATAAAACTGATGATGGTTTAACAACGTAATAAAAAAATGTTTTAGTGTTATAAATCCATTAATTGTCTATATGCATATTACCCTAAATGTATATGGAACTAATATCAAACCATAGAATATAGTATGTGAAAACTACAAATTCATGTAACATGAGATTAATGCACATGACTCTTTTATGTACAGTATATGAAAACTACAAATTTACTATATTATCAATAACAATCAAGAGGTGTAGCAAGAGTCGGTGAATTATACTATTACCCTATTCATATAGTAAGGATTCAATTTCATATTCTATCCAAATGAAAATGTACATATATGATAATGGTGAAGGGTAGATGAACTGTGTATATGTTGTTCCTAAGGTTCTAGTAGATCACTTAGACACTTACTCATCTGGAAGGCTGTTTGCTTGAACAAAGTGCCCCCATACATGGAAAAACTGTAAATGACATTATATAAAATTATGAGATAATATAAAAGAAAGGAATTTCAAAAGAAATCTAAATGATACCAAAAGGTTGGTACTACTTTTTGTTTGATGAAGCAAATCAATACATATGAATTTATTACGCTACAATGAGCTGCATGTATATTACATGATTTTGGTGTCAAATGCATAAAATCTATAGAATATGAGGCAAAATGGACATTATAGATTGATTTATGTATGTCCATGACGATGCGCTGACAACACTCATATAAATAAAATGGTATACACAGAGTATAATTATATATGAATTCATACAGCTAATGATAAATCTATGCACTGAGTTAATTATTCTTGTTCCAAAATGATTTCCTAAATTGTAGCAATTAGTCAGAAAATTTTTTCATTAGGATTTGCATGTGAGTTTACTTTAATGCATACTTCATTTTCATTAGCTTTGAGTTTACGCCAATAGATAGGTCGACCTGAAGTACGTTTTTCCTATTTGATGGTTCAGTGCTATTACCTTGCCTATATCAATAAATTTAAGTCCCTCTACCACTACTACAGTGACTTCATCAGATGCACCAACTTCCACTTGTGCTCCTTTAAAATGCTTTAGGATACATTATGAATGGAAAAAAATATAATATAACTAAGCAGATAATTAGTTAATGTTCTCAGTTAGAATTGTTGGAAGTAAATATATAATTCAAAGAATTTTCCAATGCATGACAGTGACACTTTTGAACATCAGTATTTTTGGCTATGTAACAATTAATAGACATGTTAAATAAACTTCAAATAGCACATGGTTTTGCAGTCAAATGGTAAGATAACAAACATAAATATCACTTTTAGGCTCTCACCGGTTAGTGGTTTCATGAGGCATACCCTTCCATTGATCGAGTATCCCGTATAAACTATAAAATTACAGAGGCACAAATTTTTTAAAGAAAAAAATAAACAAATAGTTTTACCCTAATGTTGTTTTAACTAGCAAAGATTTGTAGTTTTCAATCGTTAACCAAGTAAACCCATAAAAAATCACCAATCATATTCATAGTAAGTATTTTCACTAGGATAATAGAATAATAGGAAATTCTGTCCAGGTGGTCTTAGAAAGAAAAGATGTGACTGAATGGATTGCACAATTCATGATGAAGTAAAATAATAATAAAAAAACATACCTTCTCATAAATTAATCGAAGTACAAGAAATTCTTCTTCATCTTCATGGGCTCGAGCAAACAAAGCATATTTCTTTTTAATCTAGCTTTGCTCTCTTTATTTTTTGAGACAAAAGGATGGGATAAATCCCAGCCTATTGCTCCCTTTTTATGATTATTTATATATCTCAAGCTTCTTCCTTCTATCTTATAAGATAACATATGGTAATGTACACTTTTCCCTTAACGTTATTTTCATTGCATTCAAATGTTACTTCTACTATTGCATTTCTATATTAAGAACTATACCTTGCCAAATTCAACTCACTAATAGGCCATGATTTTTTTAGAACTATTACAACTTGTGAAGAAAGAGTAAAATGTTCTTGAATATTTTCCAGTTCTACTTTGAGTTAGGGATGCATAATTGCGTGCCAAAGCCATGATAAAGTAAATATAATGAGTCCTATACAGCTAAAAAGAAGATATCGTGGTCCATTAAACATTACCAACAGGTATGGCAGAAGTAAGTAGCCTATGTTACTTTTCACATAACTAAATACACGAATATTTTGGTAAACATCAATAATTAATTGTATGAGAACAGGATAATAATTTAATGATATGACAATTAAGTAATGGAACTATTACAGCAAGCCGACATAAGTTAAATACACATAAATTAAAACTATTTTAATATCATGAGAACATAACCTATCGATTTTTTGGTCGTGAAGTGGCTAAGCTTGAATAAACATCTCATCACTTATCATAAACTTCATTACTATAATGTTCCAAAGGGAGGCATTTTGTCCGTTCAAACAAATATTTGAGCTGAAAACATAAACGGATCTTTATTCTGTGGAACTTAATATTTATGGTGTTGAAGTTTAGTGGAAGAGTAATTACTCGAGACTCTAAAGTAGAAGTCTGACTTACTTGGACAATCAAAAGAACTTCAAACTTGATATCATTAGAGAAGAAATAAAAGATGTAACCTCACTCGCAACAGCCAAACGAAGTGGATAAAAAATTCAAAAGATGTTTCCCGGTAGTACAGTATTTCTATTTGAAATAGATTTTCATCATAAATATTGGATTGAAATGTTTTAGTAATATCCAACTGTAAAGCTGCATCTTGCAGTGAAGTGTCCATACATATTACTGAAATTATTATACCATTAGCTGGAAGATATAAGATAGGTCAAACTACACAAATCAAATCTCATGGGTAACATTCCCTTGCTGGAGCTACTTTAAATTTAAAAAGAGCATCGCATTTCTATTAATAGAATCTAATATTCAGACACACACATATTCCAATTGAATAATCATATAAATTCATACGGTAGGTTGAAATTGTTCTTTCATAGCAACTGCAAGAAAATCCATCAGAGAAGAAATTAAATTTGTAATTATGGATGTCATTACCTTTACCTTTTGAAAGAGAAAATACTTAAGGTATTATTTTGTCTTTGGATTTATTCAAAAAGAATATAATCATTCAGTCAGATGGAAGCTAAGAAACTATATCCTAACTTGTTTCCTGTTAGCACCAGTAGTTCAATTCAATTTTTTTCCTTGTAATCATTAATGTAGACAGGCTCACTAATACCCAGTATAAAATTCAATTGTATATAATTTTTGTCCATCATAGAACAATCGTCTTCCATTAAAGTGTCCATACGTACTAATTATATTATTACATTTTAACCTGGAAGATATAATAATTTCAGTTTAAAACAATCAAAATCAGCAATGAAAAATGAGATAGCTTATAATGAATTGGATGCCTTTGCTCAGCTACTTTAATCCTTAAAAGAATAGTCACATTTGTAGAAATAGAGTATAATATATTAATATTCACATATATATCTTCATTTTGTAATTATATAAAGTCATATTATAAAATAAAAAGAAAACATGATTGCCTTTACTTAACCTAAGGATACCATGGTCCCTTTGTAAATTTTAAAGATGAAACCATCATTCTATAATAGTTAAAAGAAAAACAAATAAATAACGGGATAAACATACACAATCAACAAAAAAATTTGTAGCAAATCATGGAAATTAATAAATTAAGAGATTATTCTTCGACTTTGAAATCCATGGTTCAGAAATATCTTCCAAAAAAAGAAGTTAAAAGCATCAAAGGGAAAAATGATAGAGAGAGTACCTGCACTTGAAAACCTGTCGACGCCTTCAGGACAATAAGACATGCGATTGGAGAAGAGCGGTAGCCGCCATCGAAAGGGTGAGGGTGAACGACAATTGCAAGAAAAATTGACAAATAAACAAATGTTATCGGCGTTAGTGAAAGAAGAAAAAGAGATTTCTTGCTGGTTCAAATAAAAGAAAGGATTACCATGGTAAAGCAGAACACAAAAACCTAGAAAATCCAAAATGGTATATGGCAAGGCAGGATGCGGCGCAGCAGTATCCAGATTCAGGTTGGCAGCCAAAAGGGAAAAATGAAATGTAGATTTTTTTCTGTGGAAAAGAATGTTGTTTCTGTTCCTAGTGTGTTGACTCCATTGCCCCAATTTAATTTAGGGTTAGACAAAGAAAAGAAAAGCATGAGATGGAAGGAAAAGGGAGCAGGTATGCGCACGACGGTTCAGTTCAAAATTTTCATGCGAAATAAATGGGGGCCCTGTGCGCTCTTGAAATCAAACTCAGTAACCATAGAATAATATAGATACCTTACTTTGTCGAATTTTTATAATTATATTGATAAATAATTTTAGTTGTTTCCTTTCACGGTAATTAAGGAAACTAAGTAATTTACTTTCTTAAGAAAATTTGGAGCTAAAATCTACATTTATCATAGAGAAATCGAATCAAACATTTTGCGAAAAAACTGGTCAAAAACCTGATTTTCATAAATTAGAAACACTTCTGAAAATTGCAACACATTTTCGCTGTCACTAAACCTGAAGTGTAATTTAAGGCCAGAATTTGCAACAATTCAGTCAGCAACTATTTTAGAACTTTAGATAGCATTTTTGGAATGCTACTGTAAACTGTTTAAAGTGTTAAATCTAAAATTAGCAACACTTTTGATTTGCAACGCCTCATAACTGTTTCAAATCTAAAGCATAAACTTTATTGTTTAACTTGACCAGAAGTTTTCATAGCACATCCAAAATGCTTCTTTTCTTTTAATTGTTTATAAAGTGATCTAACATGCCCAGAACTTTCCATAGCACACTAGAAAGGCTGCAGTAGCTGTTTTGAGTCTAAAACCATTATGCACTTCTACAGAACTTTCCATAACGCGTTATAAATGTTGTAGTCTTATTTTAACACTCTTATTGATGTAGAAGCTTTTTATAGCAATTTCTGACACGCTGTTCTTTTCTGTTTGGGACTTTAAAATAGTTTTAAATGACTATTAACTTACTATTCACTTCAATAATTTTTAGATCTTTTCTAACATATTTCAGAATATTCCAAAAGAGTTTTGGGGTTTGTCTTAAACCCATACATATATGAGTTTGGAAAGGTATTTGAAGTTACTTTTGGAAACATTTCCTGAATGATAATTACTTCGGGGATGCGGTAGAATACAATAGATATTGGGTAGTGCACTATTACTCTGTGTTCGTATCGAGCCAAGTTCCCTACTTAGTGACGGGATGTCGGCCACAATAAGATAAGGTATCCTAGGATCTTATCCAAATCGAGGATGTGGTTTAGATTTATGATTGAATATTTAGATAAATCTTGGTTTTGGTTGAAAGCACTTTATTTTAAAATTTCTATTACAAACTTGTTTAATTTAATATTTCAAAGTCTTCCTTGAATATTACGTTGAACTTTAGATTGGTAGAATCTCCAAAGAAGTAATTTGTAGTGAAACTATAATATGAAAACCCTCTTAATACAACCCATTATGACATGACTTGAAAACTAGCTTAAATAGCTATCTCACTAGGTCTGCGTTGCTCATGATGCCACACTTAAACATTTCAGGTTTAGATGGTTAGTGGTTCGACTTAGAAGTTAGATGGATACATTGAAGTGAAGACTTATATTATGTGTATTATCTCTTTTATGTACTCTTATGTATAAGAATGTGATGGTTAGACTCTTGGATCTTATGTAATCATGTTATATGATGATGTAAATGTATAATAACACTTCCGCAAAAAATCATATACTCCGAATGATGTTATATTCCGACATACCTTTATTAGTTTGTGATACTATTCTATTAGCACCATCTATTAGATGTAAAATCGTCGCCTCTGGATAAGTTTGCCGAGCGGAGTGTTACAGTTAATGGTATCAGAGCTTAGGTTTAAGGGGTGCTTTTCGAAAACCTTATAGTATCATGATTTGATTTAGGGTACTTTTGGCACAGGTCCTTATTAAGGTTCAAAATACACGAAAAGTCCTTCACTAAATTTCAGTGTAAATTAGGTCCCTGTTTTTTATTCACGATTATTGCAGAGCATGATGCAACTTTACGTAAAAGTTGCTGACATTTCCGCAACTTTTCTGTACACTGTGAACAGTGTATGAAAGTTGCTGAAATATCAGCACTTATTTATAAAAGTTGCTGACATTTCAGCAACATTTATGTACACTGTGAACACAGTGTATGAAAGTTGTTGAAATATCAGCACTTATTTATAAAAGTTGCTGGCATTTCAGCAATAATTTTTCTTTGTTTCTAGAAAATAGGGACCGGATTTACAATGAAACTTTGACAGGGAAAGTTGCTGAAATATCAGCACTTATTTATAAAAGTTGCTGACATTTCAGCAATAATTTTTCTTTGTTTCTAGAAAATAGGGACCGAATTTACAATGAAACTTTGAGAGGGACCCGCTTTACAATATGAAAGTATGATAGGGATGCCTCCCTAGTTTCCACTTTAATTTATCGGAATAGGAAGTTTATACATGTTATCGACATTTTGTAACTATTTGAAGTTATAAATTATGGCAAGTAACCAAACTTGGTATACAAGTGATTCATGGGGTAGTGTTAAGGGCACTACTGTATTAAATGAATGATTAATTGCTGCAAGTCCCACAATGGAAAAAACAAGTACTCAAGAGGAGAGCAAAGAGAATTCTCCTTGATGAGATGTATGAAGTTTACAATAGGGCAAACGATTATGAAGAAGTTTTAAAGAGGGACCGTGTTCTCTATCGTTTACGTCGGAAAAAGAAGCAAATAGAGATGACGATAAAAATGGCGGAAAGGACCGACTATGGGGGAACTTTAGAATTTCTAAGGCAAAAAGGAGCACTTCCACCACATGTGGAGAATGTGAAACGTAGAAGGTTCCCAACTAAGATAGTGGAGCAGTATGATAAAGAGGAGTTTGAGTCAATTGGATCCAATGATTACTCTCAAGAAATTACTGGACCTCCCCGTGCAATGAATGATAAAAAGGGTCCTTTTCCATTGAATGGATGGATAGTGATAGACTAGGAAAAATGAACTAAGAAGTTAAATATTAGTTAATAGATTAAGTAGTATATATGGTAATCTATATTTTCAGGGAGGTTGTGAATTAACACCCAAATTTTGTTTGTAAATAAGGGTTATAAGTAATATAACATGTTTGTGCGTACATGACTTGAGTATGTCATTAAATATCCTTTAAAATTGATGATATATTTGATTTTCATTCATGACCATAATGAGATTTTTTTTAAATTGAAGGTCATGACAAACCAAAATAACTCGACAACTCAAAGTCAAGAGGCTCAATCCTCCATATAAACAAATGCTATGGAGTTGTTCGCATCTTTTATCAAGCAATTGGAGCATGTTTCTTCAACATCTTCAACCAACAGTCTTTTGAGCCATTTTAAAAGCTTGAAACCAGAGAAATTTATTGGAGACGCTGATCCTGTTAAAGCCGAGCAATGAGTCCAACATTTGGAAGATATATTTGAAGTTTTGGAATGTATCGAAGTCGACAAAAGGAAGTTGGCAGTCTTTCAATTATCAGAAGAAGCTCGAAATTGGCGGAAGCTCGTTCCAACAAAAACTAGTCCAGAAGAGATAGAACGGATGACCTGAGAAGAATTTATGGAAAAATTCTTGAATAAGTATTTCCCAGAAAATGTAAGAGAGAAAATGGAAACAAAATTCCGAAATCTTACCCAAGAAGGTATGACGGTAGCTCAATACCAAAATAAGTTTGATGCATTATCCCGATTCGGAAGCCATTTGATTGATCACCTGAAAAATGAGCTGGAAGATTTGCAAAGGGATTAATTCAACCAATAAGAAGACATGTTATTGGTGATCGGCGTAAGACTTATGAGATGATAGTTGCTGAAGCTTTAAATCTGGAAGAAGATTATATTGAGTTTCAGCAAGAAAGAAAGACTTTAAATAAAAGGAAACCAAATAAATTTTTTGGCAATCAAAAGAAACTAAATTGGAAAAAGAAGAAGCAAAATGGAGAAAGTAAAGGATTAGTAGGAGAAGAAAAGGAACATGACAAAATTAGGAGATTTTACCGGTGTAATGAGATAGGGCATATTGCCCCAAACTGTACAAAGACAATTTTGTGTTACAATCGTAATGAACCTGGGCACATTAGTCGAAACTGCAAGAAGCCAAAGAAGGATAATAGGATGCAACAAGGCAATCAAGTAAGAGTATACGCAGTAGTTTATGAACAAGCTCAAGTGGAAGGTACCATAATTCTTTTTGACTTTCAAGCTAAAATTTTATTCGATACTGGTGCTACACATTCTCTTATATCAGAAATGTTCGCTACTAAGTTAGGATTACCCATTGAGAAACTACCGAGCCCTTTGGTAGTAGACAATTTAGTATGAGGAAATACTAAACTTAAGAG
This sequence comes from Allium fistulosum, assembly GCA_030737815.1. Classification (NCBI taxonomy): domain Eukaryota; kingdom Viridiplantae; phylum Streptophyta; class Magnoliopsida; order Asparagales; family Amaryllidaceae; genus Allium; species Allium fistulosum. The sequence continues at coordinate 862,229,335 of CM060908.1, read as the reverse complement.
TATGTGTAGGAACTATATCCTTAACTTTAGGGATAAGGATATGATGGCTGATCTAATTGTCTTCCCAATGGAATATTTTGATATCATCCTTGGGATGGATTGGCTTTCCAAATATCTAGCAGCGATACAACTCCCAATGGGGATGCGGAGGGGATTAAGAAACTTCTGACCAAAGACGGGAAAGGAAGTGGTGGCAAGAAGCATTGACGGGCTCGAGTGACAGTGGAACCAGATTTTGTAGCATTCTGATTTGTTCGACATGTATTTTGTTCAAGTGCAGAGTTTGCTCTTATCACTTTTGTTGTTGTAGCATTTGTACTTTTCTTTTTGTAGGCCGATATTGTATGGGTATGGCCCCCATATTTTGATTTGTACAGAAAATGTTATGAGAAATGAAAAGATTAATGTTTCTACTGATATCTCTTCTGTGTTCTTTCTCATTTATCACACACTAAGCTTGTTTTTATACCACTTACGTGTGTACATGACACGATTGCTTGTTTTGCAATTTCTATACTTCATATTGTCGTGCCATGTTTTGTGGTATACGATTTACGTGATTTTATGCATTACATTTGCATTTTTCCAGTTCTAAAACTAGTTCTGTTATGATTGCCAAAATTCTTTGTCCGGTGTAACAGGACAGTGGACTTGTTTTCCTCTCAACTTAGTGTTGGTGTGTGTGTGCACCCTACTTCACAGGGTTGTTTACCCTGAACACGTAATAAATGGCCGGTTGATTTGAGCGATTCCTATGATATCTATAGCCAAATTTACTTTACGGTTCCTATCTTCGGGAACTTGTGACTCGAATGTCAACAATCGGAATTCTTTGCCAATTTCTAGTTTTGCGACATTGCTGGACTCACGTCGATTTTTTTATAGTGGGAGTTGATCCTTGCTAGTCCTGCAATAGATAAGTTTCCTTGTGCTATGAGGACAATGCCGGTACTTAGAAAATCATAACAGTTTACTAATGATAACGGAGTAACGGCAAGCAATGCTTGCACGGCTTATGAAACACGCGGCTTTTGACAGTGCACGGCTTACGAAATGCGGGGATTTTGAGAGTGCACGACTTATTAAATGCACGGCTTTTGAGACTGCCTGGCTTATGAAATGCACGGATTTAGAGAGTGCACGACTTACGAAATGTGTGGCTTTTAATTCTAAGTCGATTTACCTTCGTCGACTTAGCGAATTGGTAGAGCGTACTTAGGTATGGTTTCACTTCCCTGAGCAACTAATGAATGATTTTGAGTCGGTTTATTTTCACCGACCCAATAAGTTGGCGGAGCATACATGGGTGTGGTTTCACTTCCCCAACCAGTTAATGAATGATTTTGAGTCGGTTTACTTTTATCGATCCGGTAGGTAATTTATATGAACACGGTTTTGTTGGTTCAAGTAACTAAAGAGATTTCATTGATAAAACGGAAAGTAAAGAAAAAAAATTCCTATTTACAATGCCCCTAGTGTAATCGGGCGGCTTATTTGCGAAAATAGGAATAAAGTAATGTCGGAGCGAGTCGTTGTTCCAAGCATGGGGAATCTGGATTCCATCGACTGTTTCAACTTGAAAGTGCCATCTCTGAGCTTTTGCCAGATTGAGTAAGGCCCTTTCGAGTTTAGTCCGAATGTTCCTAGAGCCAGATAGATCCGTTTCAAGATGAGATCTCCTACTTTGAAGGTTCAGTTGCAGACCTTGGAGTTGAAGTGCGGTGTTGCCCTTTTCTGGTGAGCCACGGTCCTTTGCTCGGCTTCCTTCTGTTTTTCGTCAATTAGATCAAGTGACTTTTGTTTATGAGCTGCTCATTCTCTTTTGATTGAAATATCATTTTCTATGAGTGGGAACTTCCAATTCCTCCAGGATCATTGCTTCGGATCCGATGCTAGGGCGAAAGGCGACTGTCCAGTTGTTGACTTGTGCATCATCTGGTAAGCCCATAGTGAAAGTGGGAGCTCATCAACCCAATTTCCTATGTCTCTCGCTAGCTGTTTCTTGATGGTGGACTTGATGATTTTGTTTACCTCCTCCACTTGTCCATTTGCTTGAGGGTATGCCACTACAGAGAAACACTTTTCGATGCTGAAACGCTTGCAAAAGTTCTTGAATTTGGAGCTTTCCGTTATTTGTGATGATTTTCTGTATCACTCCAAACCTGCAAATAATATTTTTAGTGACAAAGTTAATTACTTTCTTAGTGGTAATAGTAGCCAGCGGTTCTGCTTTAGCCCATTTTGTGGAGTAATCAATAGCAACACTAGCATATTTGGCTCCTCCTTTAGCAATTGGGAGCACGCTGATCAAGTCAATTCCCCAGACCGTAAACAACGATGGGTCAACCATTGGCATAAGTTCCGTGGATGGAGTTCTTTGTATTTAGGTGAACTTTTGGCATTGCACGTATCGCTTGGCGTAGTCCGCTGCATCACCGTTGATGGATGACCAGTAGTAACCATATCGGAGGATCTTCTTTGCTAGAGTCTGCCCTGAAATGTGGTTCCCACAATCGCCTTCCTGGACTTACCTAAGGATCCTTTTGGCTTCACTATTGGATACACATCTGAGTAGGGGAGTAGAGAATCTCTTCCTGTAAAGAATTCCATCCTGTAAGAGGAACCGTGGTGCTTTATGGAGTAGCTTCTTTCACTCGTTTCATTCCCTAGGGAGTGTACCTTTAATCAGGTAATCTTTGATTGGCATCATCCATGATTCCTCCTCCTTTAAAGTTTCCATAATCCAATCGATACCACATCACCTATGCTGGGTGATGTAAGCATTTCGACTGGGGCCACTCCAATTGATTGAACATCTCCGAAACTGGCTAGTTTGGCTAGGTGATCTGCTTGCATATTCTTTTCCCTCGGAATATGACTTAAAGTGTAGTGCTCGATGTTCTGTAGAAATTCCCGCGCTTTTGACAGGTAGATGGCAAGGTTGCCCCTTGCTTGGTACTCGCCTTTCACTTGGAAGATGAGTAACTGAGAATCAATGTAGATATACACAGCTTTTATTCCTAATTCTTTAACGATTTTTAATCCTACCATAAAAGCCTCGTAGTCTGCTTCATTGTTGGTGGCAGGAAATTCCACTCTTAGAGCATAGCAAATAGTTCATCCTTTTGGGGTTTTTTAGTACTACCCTTGCAACCGAGCAGGATTCATTTGATGTACCATCAACAAACAACTTCCACTGTGGCACCATGTCCGAAGTGCTTTCTTCTTCACCTCCCTGCTCAGTGAATTCAGCGATGAAATATGCAAGTGTGTGTCCGTTGATAGCTCTTCGAGGGTGATAAGTGATTTCATATAAGCTTAACTCGATATCCCATTTTAGAAGTCAACCTGATGTCTTTAGGTGATACAACACTTGTTTTCGAGATTGATCTGTCAGCACCTTGATGGGTTGAGCTTGGAAGTACGGTTGTAGCTTCCTCGATGTGATCAACAGGCAATAGGTGAATTTTTCCAACTTCGGATAGTTCTTTTCAGCTTCAGTAAACCGCTTACTGATGTAACAGACAGGTCGCTAGATCCTAGCCTCTTCACGTACCAATGTTGTACTCAGAGCATGGGTTGGCACAGTGAGATAAACGAACAAATCTTCCTCATTATTGGCTTGGATAAGACCAGTGGGGTTTCCATATGATGGAGTAATTCTTCAAAGGCCGTCTGGTAGGCTTCGTTCCTTTCAAAATTCTTCTTTCCCTTCCTCAATGCCTCGAAGAATAGTATGCACTTGTCTGTTGCTCGAGAAATGAATCGACTAAGTGCTATGATATTTCATTTATACTTTGTAATTCCTTTTTGGTCGTGGGGGCTTTGACGTTCCTTAGCGTGGTAATCTATTTCAGATTGGCTTCAACGCCCTTTGCATTTACGATGATACCAAGGAATTTTCCAGAAGCAACGCCGAAAGAGCATTTCAACGGGTTGAGCTTCATTCCATATTTCCATAATATTTCAAACATTTTTGTGAATTTGTCTAAGTGATTCTCTAATACGCGTGATTTGACAAGCATGTTGTCCACATATACTTCCATCCTTTTCCGATTTGATCTTTGAACATTGTGTTTACTAGTCATTGGTAGGTTGTTCCAGCATTCTTTAGTCTGAAGGGCATGGCTCAACAGTATAATCCAAGTTTGGTAATGGAACTAGTGTTCTCTTGATCGGGTACATGCATCATGATTTGGTTATATCCAGAATAAGCATCCACAAACGATAGTAGCTCGTGGCCTGCCATGGCGTCAACAAGCTGATCGATCTTGGACAATGAAAAGCTATCCTTTAGGTAGGCTTTGTTCAAATCTAAGTAGTCAATGCATGTCCACCACTTCCCATTGAATTTCTTTACCAAAACTGGATTTGATACTCATACGGGATAGGTTGCATCATGGATGAAGCCGTTTTCCAACAGCTTATCCACTTTCTCTTAGTGCAGCAAACCATTCTGGTCCTAGGGTCACCTCTTTTGCTTCACTGGAGTGTACTTAGGTTTGATATAAAGTGCGTGACACGCTATCTTCGACGATATCCCACACATATTGGAATGCGTCCAACCGAACACGTCTAGATTGGCACGAAGAAACTTGACTAATTCTTGTTGCATCTTGGTTCCAAGATGTGATCCTATTTTTAGTACTCGTGTTGGGTCATCCATGTCTACAGGGACATGCACCATAATCTCTGTCGATGCTACCCATTCTTCCCATGAACTCTTCTTTCTAGAGTCTATAGCCATATTGAATCGACTGTAGTCACCAAGCTTAGGGTGGTTCGATAGTTGCTATGCTGACGGTTCGCGAATGTTTCATGCAAAGGTGTAGCATTCCCTTGTGACACTCCGGTCTCCCTTTATCACTCAAACTATGTTTTCCATAGGGAATTTCATAATGAGACACCATTATACCAGGATAATTCTGAAATCGGCGAGGGTCGTCGTCCCAAGAATGCATTATAGGTTGAGATCTCATCAATTATCATAAAGGTTTGGGTGAGAACCACTCTTCGATCTCCCTTTCCGAGTTCAACAAGCAGATCGATTATGCCAAGCGGTTGTAATGGATGACCCATGAATCCTTGGATTTTGGTTCGGCACGTAGAGACATCCTTCATGTTAAGCTTCATTTGGTCGATTGTATGTTGAAACAGAATGTCTACTTATCCTTCGGTATCAAAAACACCCGACGTACTACAGCGGAATTGATTCCTATCGTCACCACCATTGCATCGAAAGTTTTAGCTTTTATTCCTTCACTATCATAGTTCTAAAATATGATGTCGTCATTGAGAATCCTCTGCAATTTAGTGGGGATCCTGTCTTCGATTGCAAAACAAGTTTCCTTTGGGGCATGTTTGAGTGAACTAGCATATCTTTCCATCTCATCCCAACTTTTCTGTGCTAGATAAGGACCTCCCGAAGTGGTATTGATGATAAGTCTTTGTTCAGCTCATTTGGATCCAACTCCACTAGATCTAGCTTGGTTTCCTTAGGTGTTAGGTGCATGAGTTCCGGTTGGCTGATTGGAATTTCGAGGCTTCTTCACGTACTGTTGGAGCATGTTTTCTCTAACCAGTTATTCGATCACGTTGTTCAAATGGCAACACTCGTTTGTGTGATGACCGTGGGTTTTGTGGAAGTGATAGAACTTTCCTAACTTCCATTGTTGCTTGGACTCTTCCTTCCGAGGCGGCTTTGGGTACTCTTCTGTTCCTTGAGTTGCCAGGTAAATATTCTCCAAGCTTTCGTTCGTTGGAGTGCATTCTCCACGTTTCATACCTCTGAGTTTCTTTACCCCTCCATTGCTCTTGCTAGTATTCTGATCTTGGTTCTTCCTTTTGTGGTTACCATCTTTTCCAGCAGTTACTTCATAATTCTTGCCATTTTGATTGACCGCCACATTACTCTGAATTGATTCATTTGGTTGCATATCAGTATTTTACCTTCTAACTTATTTGCCTCTTCCAATCTCAAGTATTGACTAGCCTTTTGATTGAATTCTTTCGTGGTGGTCGATTGCTACATTTTAATCCATCTTCCAAAATCTATCTCAGGATGGATTGAGAGGACTAAAGCCATGAAAATAATATGCTCATGCTCACTTTGGTGATGGCTTTGTTAAAGCGGTTCATGAACAATTTTAATGATTCATTGGATCCTTGGAAGTAACCAGATAGAGACATCACATCCATTGGCTAAGCCATGTGAAGTCAAAATTGATTCAAGAACTTCCTGGCTAGCTTTTCAAAGGTTGAGATAGATCGTGGAGGGAGTCTGGTAAACCACGTGGAGGCAACTCCTTCCAAATGGATGGGGAAACATCTATAATGAACTGCATATGTTGCCTTTGCACCATACATATTCTAAATGTACTTGTACAAGTGCTATTGAGGGTCAGTAGTTACATTGTAGGAGGGCACAGCTGGTGGCATGGTGAATTTCTTAGGGTAATTCCCCTTCAGGATACTATCGGTGAAGGGAATTTGGCTCGGATTGGAACCTCAATCATCATCTGTTCTACCCTTGCTTTCTCCCATCAAGCGTCTGACCATGTCCGCAATGTATACCTCACTTGCTCGTTCATCCACAGGTCGGTTGTCCATAGCTACGCCAAATGTTTGACTTTGTAAACGGTTTTGGTCAGCTAGTTGAAGCCTAGGATCTCCATTCTTTGGGTAAGACACTCCTACAAGGGTCCGTTGGAAGGCGGTTGGTCTTGCGGGCGGAGTATGATCATTTGAGTTCAATCCTCCTTCCTTAAGTTGCTCGCCTTCCCCAGAGTCAGTATCAGCTACTAGTATGTCCTCCTATGGATTTTCACTCCTAAGTTCAGGTTTGTAGTAGGTGATTTTGTAATAGGTAGAGTATTAGCATTTTCCACTATCATGATGCCTTGAGCTCCACCCATTACTTCCTTTTGCTTCTGTTTTCTGTTTCTTCTACTTGAGCTTGAAACATAAGAAAGCTCTTGCTCCGTAGCACGGCTTTGGGTGCCCTTCTGGGAGTAGTTAGTGATTGGAGTGCTAAGAGAGTGTATATCTTTTCCATAAGAGCCTTTTGACTGTTTGCCATTTTTTGATTAATTTCATAAACCATCTAGTTCAATTCTCCCTCAGTCATAACTTCAACAACAAATCTTCTATGCAGAGATTAATGATCTAACTTCTGCACCTATCTGATCCAAAGTAGATAACTAGATCTTAGCCTGAGTTCGATTCTTAATGAAAGCACCAAATTACTAACCCAAAAGATCAACACCTTGGATTGAGTGTAAAAGCACCAGCTCTATTCTTACAGAGCAATAATATAGAAAATAAATGTAAAAAGAGCCGTAATATTAAAAAGACAAAAAGATTTTTATAGTGGTTCGGCTGTTAATGAAGCATATGCCCACTTTATAACTTTCTATTAACTGACCATTGTTACAAGTTGAATCAGATTACAATATGATTAAATCTTCTAAATTAGATCAAGTCACAAGTACAAGAGTTCACTAGAGAATCACAGTGAAACCTAAGATGACTATTGTGTGGGAGGAGAAGAGTGAAGAATAATCCCTGCAGGGTTCCAGTAGCGAGTCTAGGAGATCCACTTTATGTTGCGGGTAGGATTGTACTTATAGGGGTTGTAGAGTTATTGGGCTAGCCTACTTTTCCAGAAACCTACACTCAATGATAAGAAGTTGCTGTGAAAATTTCATAGCGATCCAACCCAATCTGATGGATCACTAGCGATCCATAGGGCATCGATCGCTAGCGATCCATGTTCTTTGGGAATTTTTGGGCTTTTTTCTTTGGGTTACACTCCTTACCTTATGTAGGTGCTCTCTATGTAATTTCCTACCTTGTTTTGGTGATGGTTCACACACAGATTAGATTGTTCTACAACTTGAACCAAATAAATGTTCACTTTTCGAACTAGGTTACCTGGAATACTATGAAACTTGGCAAACATCCCTAGAAAAGATATTGGTTCATGATGCCAGAGGCTAGAACGATCCATGGAGCTTCCTTATGGATAGCCAGTGATCCATGGGTGATGGACTACTAGCGATTCATCCCCTTAGTGGATTTTTGTGTAATTCTTCTTGAATCCTTCTTGGCCTATTCTTTTGATCCTTTTGGTTGATTCTTGAGTTGTTTTGGCTTGGCATAGATGTTCTAACTCATCTGGATTTCTGCTTGGGTAAAAATCTAGTTAACAACTATGAAGCGTAGAATAAAGGCCTGAAGAAACCTTGAGAAGCTATTTGACAAGGTTCAATGCAGCAGCAACTGTGGTCAATAAGTCGGATCCATCATTTCTCCTTATGGTGGTAGTATCTGGAGTCGCAAGCAAGATCGACTTCAAAATTGCACTGGAAAGGGATCCAACTATGTATCTTACGGAAGTATACTATGAAGTCGAGAGATATTTACGTCAGGAAGATGCTGAAGTCGAGGATGAAGCCGAGGATGTTGTAGTTAATGCTATGGATGATAGGAGTCAGTCTGGAGCAGGAATAGATAAGGATAAAGGGAAAGGAAGAATTGATAATGACTTTGGAGAAACAAAACAACAAAGGAAGGAGCTGAAATTCTCTTCCTAAACTGATTTGACAGAGACCTCAAAGAGGATATATCTAGACACTGGGGGAAAATTCCCTATCAGAATCTTATAAGAAGAGAACCTACCGATCAAAATAAAAGATCTGGAAATTTTGCATTTTCCATGAGCTGGATGGACATGAAATGAATGAGTGCCGACACCTTCATAACCTGATAGAAGACTAGTTCGTAGCAGCCACAATACATATGGAATAGAACTACAATGGTGTAGCCAGAACATCCGCCATCCGCATCGAATGTATCAAGGATCACCCAGGAACCTGGGCCAAGATTGATAATCCTATGATCAGGATGGAAAGGAGTCAGATCCGACTCGCATGCTCTGCTTATCGTTTCTTTCTGTATTTAGTGATAAAGATAATAATAACCTCGGACCACTCACACGTGTACGGGATCCCGAATGGTCTCTGGGCATGCTTTGAGCTGGATGCTTGAGATGACTATTTAGGATAATAATAACCCTAGACCACTCAGATTTGCACAAAACCTATATTGATCCCTAGTCACGCTCTGAGTCGAATGCCTAGGATGAACACTTAGGATTTCTGCTTGTTTGCTTTGATTTGAATATTTGAATTTTAAAAAATCCACATGGAATGTGATTACTATCATTGATCGCTTTAAATCTTGTCTCGAGAGAAGGGACTAGAGTGTAGGGTGTAATTCCCCTCGTCAGAGAGTGAGTGGATGGACTTGTACAATATTGATCATCTTAGAGTCCTGACCGGAGAATCAGGACCGTATCTTAAGGTGCAAGCTCCCTTGTCGAAGAGAGAGTGGATGGGTTTGTACCAAAAGTAAGTCTCCTCATCAGAGAGTGAGCAGATAAGCTTGCTTAGTTGTTAGGTTCCTTTATCGGAGAGAAAATAGACTCAGCAAGGATCAAGGGAGATCGAAACCCTAGATTGGACAATAAATGATTCGAAGAGATCGTCTCTTTGACTTAAACATTGAGCGATCTAAGGAGATCGCACATTAAACTGAATATAAAACGATCCAGATAGGTACAACCTTAGAATGGATATAAATTTGATAAAAGGATTTGAGTGCCTTGTAATTAGAATAAAAAAAACAAATCCCGAATGAAAATGGGATGATTTTGGATAAGCGATGTAATAACTCCAAATGAAATCAGAATGATTGTGAACTACACTTAAGGAAAGACTATAGTCTTAGTTGTAACAGGTTTTGAACGACCTTTGATTTACAAGAGAACCCGAAGGAACAAGATGATTCACTAACATTGAAGCAGCTGGAAAGCTCGACTATCGAAGACTGATGTTTGGAACTTGTTCTTGATCAAAGAACGCCTTACATTCGAAAGGCGTACTTTGGGGGACAAGCATTAACCCACATTTTACCAAAGCAGATTTCAATTGGACTAAGAAGATTCAAACGAGAATGAAATGACTTGAAATCTAGAAGGGACACTCAAATGAACTAAGGAAATAGCTCAGGAAAATTCCAGCCAAAAATATGCTAAGTCCACAACTCGGAACCAAGTTATCACCAAAGTAGCTTTAACTTGACTTAGAAGATTAAAAAAGAACCATAATGACTTCAAACTTTGCAAAAGTACTTTGGAAAGGCAAAAGATGAACTAGGAAAATTTTCACTATGTTTGTGCCAAGCACCTTAACTCGGCGTCGAGTTAAAGCAATAGGTCGGGTTAAACCTATGGATGCTCACACATTCACCTCTCGAAATTCATATATCACTCATGCTACTATATTGATTTGTGATAAAGTTATATTCCAAGGATTTGACAATCTATTCTAAAGATTGGCTGGAATGAAGCAAAGGAAAATGGATATCTAAAAGATCGCAAGACTTAACTCGAAGACGATGGAAAGGTTGTTCAAACAACTCAATTGGAAACTAGAAAGGGCATAAAAGTGGAGTGGTGCAAGTTGCACCAAGGACCATAACTCGGCCCGACCTGTAGGCTTAGATCGGCATCGAGTTATACTTATGACTCGGATTGGCTCGGCTGTCCTAGTATGAATTCATGATATCTTTTGGACTTCGTTACTATTGAGCTTCTAAATCACACCTTCCTAATTCCTCTATAAATACCAACATACCTGCTACTAGAAAATGATCTTATTTCAACAACATCTCCTTCAATACTCTTGGACATAGAGCATCCATTGCACTTTTCTCACTATATTCTCCTCAAATAACATTCTTATCTCCATTATAAATCTACAGTCCACTAGATTGTACCAGATTGGATCTAACTAGTTATAACCGAAGAGAGAAAATTAGTTTTACACATAGTATCCTTAACTGATGATTGGTTTATGTTAGCGAGATTTTCCATATCACATTGACACTATGCACAACACATGACGTTGGAGCTTGTTCACATATGAGAAGAATACAAATATCTAATGCTATTTGCACAGTAAAATGGGAAAAGTAGAAGTCATTTTGATTATGAAAATAAAATTTATAAAATGGTAATAATAGATAAGTCTACATGGTTTGAAAGCTTAGTTCCTATGTCCACATGACATATTGAATTTTCTTTGTTTCGTGGTTTACATGTAAAATTTCTATCTCGAAAGCGATTTCTGACATTATTTGTATTATAACTTAATTCTAACTGAAATTATGCAAAAATAAGACCTTCTTTCACTCATCTTCTGGTCATTTATGCTATTGTTTTATGCACATAGAGTGCTAACGTGGACGCGGTTCTCAGTCTCCTAATTCATATGCCCTTGCCCGCAATTGATCCAACCCATTCATTTTGTAGGTCTGTCTCAAGAATTAGTTTTTTCTATAGATAATGAATGGACTGGATTTTTTGCGGGCATATGAGAACATACAAGAAGGGGACATAGGAATTCAGGGTCATGCTATGATTTTTTACATTGGATTGATGTCCTAGGCCTTGTGTCGATGGGCTTTCATGAGCAGGATATCGATCACGACTTTCTTCAATTATTCTTCTGTATTTTTGCATGGACCACAAGGCATGCTTTTCAACTTGACATAAGCTAGTTGGATGGTTGACATCTGGCATAGATCAAGCATTGTCTTTGATTATTTTGTGGATTGCCACCTAGTTAAGTTAATCTTTGCGAATCATTATGACATATAGATGGACTTTTCGCTAATCTTTATTGTTGTGCATAAGTGGCTTATTCTGCACGCCTTTGAGTATGAACGTATGATGCCTGGTTTGGATTTTGCAAGTAGTCTTTTAGCTTCTGAAATCCTAAGGCAAACCTGCTTTGTGTTTACTTCGAGTATTGCGAATTTGTCGAACCGTTGCATGTACGTCTTCTCTGATGCGTGTCAAGAAGATTTGGTGTTATATATATATATATATGACACTTCAGTTGGACGTATGCAAAGAAAAATGCATGTTAATTTTTGTTTAGTGCAAACTAATATGTACAAATGCACACAAAACTCAAAATATACTAAATTTTCATCTCTGTTTTCTATTAAAAGCTTGACTGCATATATTGTTTTTAACCCCTGTGCATGTTTGACACATTCCTTTTGTGTCAGTTTAGGTGGTAAGGCATGTGTCTTTTTAAGCAATGATTAAAAAAAGCTTGTATCCTCTTATTTATTATTACAACTACGTATTATGAAATTTGAATAAATTTTTAGCTTAATTAAAAATATACATTTTCAACTTATGGTTGAATAAACAACTAAGCAAACTCCACCGTATAAATGAACTTGAAAAGTTGTTGTTTAGCAACCAACATATACGTATTATGTATATTTGAATGTAGTTTGTCAATGAGAATTGAAAACCTTCAATTTTTTATATGATGGTGTACCTACTTTCATTGCTTATTAGTCCACATTTCAATAAACAATTTATTAACAATAAAAGCCAAAGTAAAATATTGAAAATATGTTGAAATGATCGACAATTGAGAAACCATGAATGAAATATATTTAACTGAATTGAGTGGTTAGGAAGACCAAAGTGCAATAGATCATATATTGATTGAAAAAAGGATAGACTTAAAATATTCATAAACATTACACTCACATATAGTATACCTTATCTGAACTGATCAAGCTCAACCTTGTAGGTAGCCCTTCGTTCATTCAATACCAATGTCGATTTCAATAACAAAAAGCTAATAGAGCGACGATTAATAAGAAGAATAATGGAGTGTTGACTTGAGCTGCAATGAATCTGGAATTTTAATTTCATTAATTTGAAAAGATGATATAGATGAGTAACTAGAGTAAAAAATAGAAAATATTATCGTGATGGATAGACTTACGGAAGTAGGATGAGTGGTTGATGTGTGTCATCAGAATATTAAAATGACAAACATACCCTACTACCTTTCTCATTTTGAGCAAGGGAAATTTGTATTTTCAAAAGCTTAAACTTAAAATTTTCCTACTACACACACACACACACACACACACATATATATATATATATGATCGACCACACTGCACCTCATTTCTGCTGTACCTTTACTCTCTCTGATTTCAATCACCTCACTGTATATTTAATTCAAAATGTTTGGTTGAAATCAGAGGGAATAGAGTGTGTAGTAAGAATGAGGTATGACTGATCCTTGCCAATATATATATATATATATATTTGTATGTATGTATATACATTAACAATCCATCTTCCCAAAACCTACTTTATATTATAACCAGGTCGGTGTACAATGGTCGAAATAGGTAGATTCCAAAAAATACTCTAGTTTGGTCTTAGTGGATCTATTAAGTCGAATATATATACTAGGTCCAATCTAGTTATTTTAAATAAAATCATATTTTATTTAATTTTCTTGATTTAATTAGTTAATATACATTAATCAAATTAACATTTATAAGTTTTGAGTATATTAATGCCTATACTCTTGTGCATATACAACATTCAATGTAAACATAATAAAGTGCATGTAGTTAATGTATATGTATATAGATGTTAGGATTTACATCTACTACATATACATTCGACATTTATATATGTATTAGTCATCTTAAAAACATCGTTTTAAATGTAATTATATAAATATAAAATATATAAACTTGCAATTAATTGTGTATATTAAATGAAACAAAATATTAAAATATCGCATTTAATTTGACTAAGTCAACAAGATTTTGATTTAAATTTATATTTAAAATATCTAATTAAGACTTAGTTAAATACTTATAATTTAAATCCAGATCTGTGAAATATTAATGAAAATTTCTATATTAAATTTAAACATTTATAATATAATAGATAGCCAAAAATATATATTATTGTAATATATATTTTCATATGTACATTTATTTAAAATGTATAAATAAATTAATATGTGTATTTAATTATAAAATAAACATTATAAATATATGAAAATTTCTTTTGCCCATTAAAATAATATTTTTAATAAGAAGCTAATTTAATAAATATATATAAATTATAATTAAATGTAGACATTATTTTATATATACATATATCTATGTATATGTATAAAAATAAATATGATTCAAAAAAATCAAATTTTTATAAAGCCAAATATAATTTTAGTAAATTAATTTATTTATACATGTTTTTAAATATATATTGTAAATGAATTTTGATTTAAAAATTAGTAAACAATTATTTAAAAATGTAAAAAATTAACTTTAATGTTTAGAAAATTATTGAATATTTGTGTAAATATATATGGTTGAATTAAAATTATATATATATATATATATGATAAGGATTAATAATCAACCTCATGTAAAATGTTTGTTTAATGTAATCTAAAACATATATAATTGAAGTGGGGTAGCAATACATATACATATACATATACATATACATATACATATATATGTATGTATGTATGTATATTCAATGGACGATCAGATAACATATATATAAGAATATAAAAAATATAAAATTGGAATCATACCTTAAAGATACAGCCTTTGACTGCACCTTGATTAGAGAAATCTCCCAGATCTGAAGGAATCGCTCACCTGACTTTGCTACGATCACATGCGCCATTGTTTAGCTTATTTTGATGTTATATGGTGCTATGGATTTTCGATTATGAGATGGAAATAGGGATTTTCTCACGACTATAAATGGAGAGAAGAAGCAAGAGATATAAAAGTGGAGGTAAGCTTGGTTTATATATAGAGAGAGGGAGAAAAATTATTCACCTTTTACCGTTTCTTCATTTACCAAGTTATCGAATCGAGATATGAAATTCAAACCCCTCTTACCCTACAAATGATCGACCATGTACTAGACCTATATGTGCTAATAAAAAACTCAAATCCATTCGATAATTAATTTCATTTAAATCACATTTAAATGTGTATTGATATCATGTACCAATACACATATATATAACTTTTATATAAGCACTCAATTGATTACTAATGTCACAAAAAAATACTAGTAGTACCCAGAAAATCAAATATATAAATAATTAATATTCACAAATATCAATTAATTCAATTATTTAATAACAATTTATTAACTAGCTAAATTGTGTGGTATTTTGGAGAATTCACTAATACGGTTGTGTAACTAGCAGGTGTAAATTCAGTCAATGTTAATATCAAACAATTCCAGTATTAGTGTCCACGCGTCTCCTTAGCTAGTGGTGTGACAATTTGATCGAATTTATCACTTATAGATCTTCATTGGTAAAATCCAACCTTACATTTTAAACAATACCCATTAGTAACGATTATTTACACAATTTATCTTTGTCAACACTATATCACTTTAGGATTTATGAAATTTGGTTTTGGTCAAAACTCCAATACCATCCACATTCCACCGGTCCGTCCAAATACAAAGTCCTTGGTTCAATAATAACATTTATTATTAACTGTACTACTCTGGCCAAAGCTTTTGACTTTGAGTTGACTATGCTTGACCATGGTGCTAACCTCACACAACAGAGGAGACGAATGCTCTAATGAATAGTCACTCGATGGTCGTTGTGCCATGATTTAACTTAATTAAAGTAGTGTATCCATATAGAAGTTCCACGGTATTCTCAAGTTGGGAGAACTGTGTAACATCATCACATTGAGATTTCCCGTTCGACCTAATTGTTATTAACCAACATGAAACTCTCGGATGCGTCATTCTATAGTTATGCAATAACTACAAGTACGTAACCTCTTAGTTCCCCCAACATCCATCAATAATACAATGCCCATATTTGTAGAGCGTTACATACTCTAATCTCAATGGATGTATCAATATTCTTTTTAAGAACATCTCGGGCAGGAATATTTAAAACAATATGTTATTCTATATTGTGATGATTTTCTCTTAATTACAACTATTTGTAAATATTATTATCACATAAATTATTTAAGGATTTTCCAATTGATATACTTTAAACTAATTATTTCATTAATTATATCGCTGTATAATATAGTATATGTAACACCCCGTGTATTTTAAAAAATAAATTAAAATAATAATAAAGGCAAAAATGTAATTTTACATCACGAGGTAAATATAATTTTTTACAAATGTTAGGATTAGGCCACAATCCCTATTCTATTATTTTTGCAATAGCATTTATAGTTAAGGAACATGTATAACTTGTCAAATTTGATAGAACAGGTCAAAAATAGAGGAAAATATGACCACTGGCATTTTCATAAAAATGGATTGCGGGCGTAGATTAGAAAACCCTAGTTTTCAGCTATCAAAATGACCCTAGCCTTCTCTCTCCTCACTCTATAATCCTAGCTTACGCTTCTTAAAAGTTCTTCATATCCTTATCCCACCTCAAACAAAATTCTTATTTAAAAATAAAATAAAAACAAATCAAACAAAACAGAAAAGGGGAATTATAGAAAAAGAAGAGAAGAATGCAACAGCGAAAGCTTAGGAATATAGAGGAAAGGATTTGCATAGACAAGAAGAGGGGAAGCTATAAAGGTGAGTGAATTGAATATATTCATAGGTAATCAAATTTCTACCTGACCTAAAAATGTACTCTTTTAATTTGAGATAGAAGTTTTAGTCTAAAGTTATTTTAAATGGATTGATTTCGGTTATGTATAGATATGATGGAAATAATAACCCTAAATTAATATATTATAAGTGTAGAAAAGGGGAAAAGGTATACGAGGTTAATTCACCCTAAATTATATAAATATAAACCCTTATCTAATAAAGTTTGGTTTGATTTGATAAAGTTGATTTGAATTGGATAAATTAAAGTAATTGAATACTCCTTTATTTAACTTTGAACTGAATACAGAACTTGAGATATAATTAGAATTCTCCTTGGATACACTTAGGTAAATATAAATAAAAAGTGTGTAAATATACATATATAATCCTTGAAATTAACAAGTTAAATTGGTGTAATCAAGGGCTTGAAATACACATAGAAATCTTGTTGAAAACAAGTCCTTAAAACAAGTATGCGAAGTCATGAAAAGATGAATAAACTAACTAAAAAACAAACTTTAAAATCTGGAAAACCTAGGCTAGATGTTTGAAATTTCGTATTATACGTCTGAACTAGGGATTAAACTTTTGAATGTAGAAAAATATCTACCCAAGAGCAATTAGTTTGATTTTGTTTCGATTCAAATGTCTGACTCCTTATTCAGACATCTGAGATTGAAGTCAAACGTCTGAGAATGGGATTCAGACGTTTGAATACCTGGGGATATTTTTTTAATTACGTCAGGTTGTCAAACATCTAAGTTGTATATTCAGACGTTTGAATGGCTTCAGCAAACCCAGGTTGAATCTGGACCTAGCACAGGTCGAGTAGGACAAATTAGGGAAACTTGTTCCCACTTCTTTGACTTTAGAGGCATCCATGAAACTAAAGGAAGTCATGCAGCGAGATGGAAAATTATCACATGGGGTGACATCCTAGGTTCACACTTTACAAAGTTATAGGCCATGACATTCAATGTTGTGTGCAGTTCTACCGCAATGGTGTGCTTTAGAGTACATTGCAATAACGGTAGTTTACTCTATGTCTTAACTCTTAAGGACAACTGGGTCTGGGCATTATGATTGTATGCCCGAAATTGTGCATAGTTGCAGGCACTAACATGAATTAACATGATGTTATCGAGCAGCTAAGCTTAGAAATTGTGGTGTATGCCTAGTGCAGTGCGTAGGATTAAGATATCGAACACTAACGGGTGGTTACTCAATTTTTTTGGGGTAATCGGGCCTGTGACATTATTGTGTATACCTGGTGCGGTGTATAGAATAACGAACGTGAGCGGGTAGGTTTCTCAATGCTTTTGGGGCAAGTAGGCGTAGGCATTGTGGAACTAGCTCAATGGAATTAAAGGATTATCAGATTATACGCTCGTGACTCGTATTCGAGGTTGTCTACTTAATTTAGAAGTTTTTTGGTTAATCACTAAGGATGTTCATCAAATGTTGAGTATAATTAGGGTTGCTATTACATCTAACATCAGGATGCGATACATTGGTAAGAGATTCCTTACAAATACACACACACACACAGATATATATATATATATATATATATATATATATATTTTCCACTAACATAAATAAGCAACCTAAAGCAACCTAGGTCATGTAGACTATAAATAAAGTTAATTGCTTATAAACACGATACACTATTAGTACAATTCATTCACCATATACCTTATATTACACTAATTCTATCAACCAAACTAGTTGTATTTGTCATTTGGAAACATTGTTTTACAGACTACGTTTTGTTAAGACTGTTATCTGCTTTGGACTATTTTTAAAATTTTCATTTTATTATCTTTCGCTGCGAGGTCTGATTGGGTAAAATGTATTAATTTATAATTTTATCTAAATCATGCAAACCATAAAACCCAATGACTCATACTTCTTGGCACGATGTGACTTCAATGCCAATTTCAACCTTGAATCAGTGTTTCCAAAGGTGCAGGTTGCTATAGTATATATAATAAAAGTCAAATACCTTATTACAAACAAGATTGATTACATAGTTAGATAAATGTAACAAATTACATAATTTCCCCTAGGAAATATCCTAAGTCGTTCAATCTCCAACTTATATTTGGGGCAATTATGGATTTTTAACTCATTCCTTTGATCGGTTTACTTAGAACTGGTCAAGTTATTCCCTTCATGAACATGTATGCTATATTGTTTTATTATCTACTTTGTTAGTCAATCTCTCCATCATTAATATACCTCCTTTATCATGTGGAACTTTTAGAGTATGTTTCTTAACTTCTAATGAGCTCTATATTCTTTCATGATCTATATTACAACATTATTATTATATAACAATGTCAAGGGATTCTCAACATTTGGAATCACCACTAGCTAAGTCATAAATATGCACATTTATACACATATACACAAACATTGGTTTTATTGATACGCTTATTTAAGGCGATGTATATAACATATTGGATATAGCATATTGGTTGAATTAGTTATAACTCTTGTTTGCATTTTCAAATTAGAGCTCCTTAACTAAGGTTAAACGTGAATTTAGGATAGACATACTATACTAAAAATCAAATATGAAGTTGTAGTCTGAACACTTCTTCATACATAATTCATTCTATAAACAATTCTCTAATATTTCGTACACATTCGAGAATACTCTTAATTACCATTTAGTGATCTTATTTCGGATTTGATAGTTGCTCAGTGCATCAGGTACATAAGCGGAATATGATGTGGTAGACAACACATTATATATAATAATTCCTAATACCGATGTATAAGAAATCCATCTTATAGGCTCCATATTAAATACTTTAACATCGTTTGGGATAAACCCAACATTCTTTTATATTAATTATAAATAATGTTGTTTTCAAATAAATGTCGATAA
This sequence comes from Allium fistulosum, assembly GCA_030737815.1. NCBI lineage: Eukaryota > Viridiplantae > Streptophyta > Magnoliopsida > Asparagales > Amaryllidaceae > Allium > Allium fistulosum. Next base: position 862,209,905 of record CM060908.1, on the reverse strand, counting down.
TTTAAAAATCGAATTAAAACTAATTTTAACAAAGGTACATCATCAACAATCAGTAATAGTATGTTGTTCACTTATAGTTTAGAAATACCTTTGTACCTTTTTAGTGTTCTTTCTTATAGGTACATGCTTCCACTGCATTTTGACTGAAAATCAAACTATTTGATTTCTCTGTCAAAATAATTGCTCAATTCTAATGCTTATCGAATGATATTATCGTATCAGTTCTTGGATCTTATCCAATGCCAATAAACTCGATTATCACTCCAACCGACCTCATGATATTTTGGTCGTTATGTGAAAATAGTCTATTCTAAATTATTATTTAGATTTTATGTTCCAACATGTATGTCCCAAAACTCAAAGTCATACCAGATGATAATTTTACGAGAAAATTTCTGAATTTACTTAAGCACATTGAATGACTAACTTGTTATGTTAATTTTATTAATTGAAACTTACAATATTACTCTCTTCTGTGTTGATTACTATAATCCAACAACATTGGTCTTCTTCTTGAAGACATATGTGTGTGTGATGGATCAAATCCATTCGGGTACAACTATCAAAATCATATTTTGATGATGTACTTAGAATCTATTTTGAGTTTGCGCATTGTGCCATATGACAGAGTCAATATGCCTTATTGACAAATAAGGAAATTCTTTTTCTGACATTGACAAGAAACTCATAGTTTCTCTTTTATATACGAGAATTCTTATTAGATATTCTAATAAGTTATGTCTATTTTAGGATTGGTTAATTATATTTCATCTCACATAATCAGTTTTTATGATTGTACAACCATTAATTTCTAAAAGAAATCCTTCAATGAAGGCAACGTTTCTTGAAACCATAATTGTTTCTTAGTACGATAGAACATGCATTCAAAATCATTTTATGTGCCTTTATATGTGTATAAAATAGATTAAGTTTTTAGTTTATGAAACTCATGTTCATAACATAAATTACTCAATCAATATTGGTCAGTCCCAAACTCTTTTGGGGTAGTCCATACAAGATCACTCATGAAAGAATTTTACGTATAGCCTCTCGACTCACACAACATATCAGCTCCTTTGAACTAGGATATGTAGGGGTTTCTTATCAATTCTTATCTTGTATAATATCATCAACTATGTTTTAGAGAAGTAAATTTAACATATGTACTTGCTCTTAAGTACATGTTCTTACAAAAAGAAGTTAACTCAATTTCACTCATTATCAATTGTACTTTGTCCTACACCATATCGATACATCATTTTGTATTATAGGAAGGAATGACTTTTGAGATTGAATCTTATTCCCTTTGAGGTACATTTGGAACCCTTTCAAATATACTAACATATTCGATCAAACATAGTGGTTTTATCTCCTTTGCACATTATGTTTACTACTTTGATTTTATATTTTATGAAATTATCATAGGCATACTACTTGTGTATCAAATATACATGTTCTTGTCTTTGTAACGACCCAAAATTTAACTACTTTGATTTTCGAATATTTAATTCACTTTAAATATTCAAATAATTGATTTTATAATGGAAATAAAACTCTTATAAATAATGAATCATAATGATGAAATATTTTTTCAAATTTGTTTACAAAATTATACAGTTCGAAGAAAAATCGAAAATGTGGTCGGAATTCGTTTCGAATTTCGTCGGTTAAAAGTTGTCAAAAACATTGTGAACTCTATTATATAATATAACACATACATATGTATTAGTATATATATACACACTTAAGTTAATTTAGTGTCTAATGTTTAAAAAAAAGTGAAGATGCTTTATGAAGCATGGTTATGCATGAAATGACATCAAAGTGAGACATAAGTACTTTAGGTGCAATACAAGTACATCATGTGTTCAATTTATATTTTCTTGTATTCATGGGGAAGGGAGCTTACATGTTTTTGTAGGAAGGAGATGGACATAGCAAGATGAGGTGGCATGGTTTAAGTGGAGGGCAAGGTACCAAGGGCATGTTTGTAATTTTCTAGTTTCATTTAATGTAAAACCTATTTCCTAAACTTTTCTCATTTTCAACTTTCCTTATCTTTTCTTCCAAAAAAAATTTCAATCTTCCTAAAGTCCTTTCATGGATACGATTTTTAAATTCCTAAGTTTCTAAATCAAAATTTTGTACATTAAAATCTTTTGAAATCATGTTTTAATCATCTTCTTTCTTCCTCCTCTTCTCACGGCCATAAATCCCCCTAAACTACTCCAAATCAAGAAATTATGTTTATTCAAATCGTGGAAAATTTCGATGGCTGCTACTTTTATTTAGGACACTTCTTCAAACTTTGAGCTTATACATGTCAAAATATCATTTCTTTGCAAAGTGTTTTCGAATCCATATTTTCTAGTCCGAAAATACCACTTCTTCTTTTGACCATATGTCCCTTAAAACTGATCCAAATTGAGTAATTCCTTTTTTGAAATGATAGAAAAGAGAATTTATAAGAACTTTTGTTTTGACAACATCTTGAAATTCCGAGAGTAACACGGCCAAAAATCAAAGAGAAGATGACCAATTTTTGGGTCTAGTTTTGTGAATTCAACTTTATCCGATGTCCCACCACCTCTTCAAGTCAAGCCCATACATCCTTGTTCTTATCATGGTCGAGCCATGCATGCCTTATAACGAGCAATCTAGGCCTTTAGTGCTTCAAAAATCAAATTTTTAGCATGAGCGAGCAAGGATCTAAGTTTGATTTCAAATATAGGAAAGGTTTTGCAAAGTTTTGGTGAGTAAACATTTTGGTTTTCAATTTAAAGTTAAAAAAATTTATTTGTTGAAAAGTTAGTGTATGATATGTGGTTGATAATTATGTTGTTATGATTGGTTTAAAATAATGTTATTATGATGCTTATGTATGGGTATATATGCGCTTGAATGTGGTAGTATAAACTTGGAATGAAAGTTAATGTAGTATGGTTTGAAAGTTATAAATTTACTTTATGTAGATTGTATGGTATGGGATAAATGTTGGAGCATATGATTTGTGTTGTGATGCTAAGAAAAGTTAGTGATGGATTTGTTAAGTGATATAGGAACCCTTTGAGTTTAAGTTTTTTACTTACTTTGTTTTCTAATAAAAGTTTTATAATGTTTCTAACTTTACTTTTAGGATTTTCAAACACTTATACAAATTATTAAAAGAAGTTAAAAGGTTAAAGGGTAAGAGTTTCAAAAGGTATTGTATACGCAAAACAAATTTCCAAGTTATGGCATTCATAGCGATAGTCGTTATGAATGTAGTTTCAATAAAAGTCCAATTTTTGGAAATTTAGTTCTCCATACTTTAAATTGTTTTAGAAATGTTTTATAAAATTAATAAAAAAATTAGAAAGTTAATTAAGTTTTTAATGATTAATTTTTAATTAATTAGTTTTGATAATTAATAATTAATTAAGTATTAAACATGCTTTATTAACTTTAATTAAGTGTAGATTAGTACTAATTGATTATCTTTGAAATGTAAGATTAATTTTAATTAATTATTGATTAAGCAAGATAAATTTTCAATTAATTATGAGTTAATTATATAATTATTTTTAATTAATTATTAATTAAATAAAGGGTTTAATTATTAATTAATTACTAATCAAGTTAAATTTAAGTTAAAGATTTAACTAAAATCTTGATTTAATTATTTTAAATAAAGGTTTAATTTATTATTTAAGTTTTAATTAAAGATTAATTAATTAACTAATTAAGATTAATTTATAGTTAATTATTAATGAAAGTTTAAATTATTATTTAATAATTAATAAACGATTAATTAAGGTTTAATTATTTATTTAATAGTTAATTATTATTTAATTATTAATTAAAGATTTAACTATTTTTGAATAAAAAGTTTTAATGTTATTTAATTATTAAATAAAGTTTTAGAAGTTTAAATCAGCTAATTTTTAAAGATCGGTTTTGTTTTCAAGAAGCAACTTTCTTTTAACGGAAGATTTTAATCCAAGGGATTTCTTTATCGTCTATCCTTAAGTAGACCCAATTGAATATGAAATCCAATGACATCTCTTTAGCAGAATAAAATACCGTTCTGCTAATTTAGTTATATTTGACATTTGTTTGGTAAAGTAAATCACAATTTTGCCATAATTTCCCAAGTAGATTACGTGGACATTTATTTAAGGAGAATAAAAACCATTCCGCCATTAGACATGTGTTTAGCAAAACAAATTCCCATATGCTATTATAATAACTTGGACATTTACCTATATGTTGATTGATTGTTGGTTGTTGATTCCTTTTTCATATCTTCATGTTATGTAAATCCCATATTATAACTTGAAAAGTAAACTCAGCTAATTGAGAACCATTATGGCTACTAAGCTTCTTTCTAATTTTTAAGGTCAACCATACTTTTAATAATGGTTTCAAGTTAAGTAATGATTGTAGTAAAGGTGTTTTAAATAATCATTTTGTTTATCAAAAGGACTTTATTAAATAGGTTTATTAAAGGAGTTTTTTTAAATAAGGAATATTTATAAGATAGTTGTATAAATGATTTTGGATATTCATAAAGGAAGTTTTATGAATAATTTTGAAGATTTATAAAAAGAAATATAAATGGTTTTGATATTTAGAACAAAGTTTTGTAAATTTTAATTGGTGATTTATAAAGGGTTTTGTAAATTGGCTTGGAATTTCAGTAAAGGAGATTCATAAATAAAAGACATTTATTAAGGGGATTTATATAAGGAAATTTATAAAAAAAATTATGATTGGATATCCTTTAACTAACCTTCTTAATTCTGGTGGTATGGACATTCATTCCACACTTAACACCGAAAGAATATTGTTTGAGGTTATCTTTATCTCCAATTTAAATAAAAGATTGGTTTGATCCTTTGATATGATTGGAAATGAGAAATCTTTCATAAATGTTTTATGAATATACTTATGTCAGTGCGATAAGTATATGAATGTTTTTGATAAACACTTTTGAAAAGAGAGTTATTAAATGAAAGAATTACTTTGAGGCTTAGTGGTTGCTATGGGTAATTAAATCTCTAAATTTTTGTTGTTTGTTTATTTGATAATTAAATAACTGACTATCAAATCTGGACCAAAATATAACACCGGAAATATCTCAGAGAAACACGTGAGTTATATGGCACAGTCATCTCCGATGATGTTGTATTATGCATATAAATCTCGTTTTGTTCTTCTAGGACAAATAATAGAGAAATCCGTCCACTTAAATGGTTAAAGGGTGATCTCTGCTCCTATGTATTGTCTGATTATTTCCAAAAGAACCGAGGTTGAGTTTACTGGAACTATCGAAATTTATTTCGAAGAGACCGGGATCGGATAAGTATAAATTATCCAAAAACCACTTCGATCCAACTCTAGCGTCTTGAACTGAAGATCATAAAGATGATTGAAGAAGAAGCTTTTAAAGTGCAAGGGCTACTTGCTACTAATCTTAAGGGTGATTCTAAAATGGATGTTGTAGAGGTAGTGCCTTCGGTTTCGTCCAGACCCAGAAATAACTTGTATGGATGAATGTTGGCACTGCATTACTGCCTAGAGAGCAGTGTTAGCATTGCAAGATGGTTGTTATATAAAAAGGTAATCGTTGCCTCAAGCCTCATCAACGGGAAAATGACTAAAACAGGGATGCACAACAGGGTTATGTGGGTCGCTCCCATTAGGGTATGATCATTCCAAGATCTTGTGTCGATTTTATGTATGCTTCGGGGCTCATTATGGTTGTTTATCAACCAAGGGGTGATCATACCGCTACCTAGTAAGGGGTAGGCCTGGTCTTGAGTAGCAAAGGGGCAATGTGTTGTAGCATCCCGTACATTTTATCTAGAGGTGTACAGATTCGGTTGGTTGAACCCTAGCCTTTCATATTTGGGATCCATTCTCTAATAGGTGCCTTCGGACTTGATTGTATAACTATTATACTGGAATTTAATAATGTAACAATTTCGGCTATGATTAATATATTTTGTATTCTAGACATTATCATAATGTCATTGGATTTTATAAAAAAATGTTTTGGTTACCGTAAGGTAAAAACCTGTCTGTGTTCATGTGTGGCATGGTCTTACGAGATACCTCTGATTTTATAGGATTTTACAAGTTAAAATAAATAAAATTCCTTATGACTTGAGTTTCTCACGCTAGTTTTACTAGACTGAACTGGGCATTATTTTTCTTATAATGCTCGGTCAGCCCGTACATATTTTCCATATTTAGCTAGATTCTTTTCTTTTAGGGGATGAGCTGGATTCTCCATGGCATATTCATGTATCTTATATTCTTCCACTGTTAGTTGTCCTCGATGATTGTTTGTTGTATATATCGGCAAATTGTAAGTGCGGACTGTTAAAATTGTCTAGGCTAATAATAGGAAAGTGTACTATAATGTTATGTATAAATAAAGATGATTTCTTTTGTAAAGTTTTGTATATATATTATGTTATTTGGCCTTTTGGCCCGGCTATATCTGGACCAATTAGATGAGCAAGACTCAATGGTCATCAGGATCGATGTATTCTGATTGCCAATCATAAAGCCTAAAGATCAGGCCTAAATGATAATATAAAGCAGCACAAAATAGAAGCTGGAGGCGAACTCAATAAAAAACTTAAAATATGGAAGTAAACAACTCATTAAAGATAGTTCAGGCACGATCCATATTCAATACTGTGGATCGTATCGTATCGATTACATAGCTCAATTCAATGATGATCCATCGATATCTCAAAATCTACAAGTCCAATACACTTGAAACTTTTAGAGCATTAATATATTGGAGAGAGGAGTCCTCAAAAACGATCGTAGGTCAAAATGAGCAAGTTTGAATGATTGGTATACATCATTTATGAACGATCGTACTATTTCAGCATGAACGATCCAACCTAATGCCAGTTGGTCGATATCTCACCAACCACAGCTCAGAATGACACCAAACTTTGGAAGCATGGGTTAGAGGCATGTGGGAGCTCACAAAACTGATCGCATGTGCACTGGAGCACAGATGAATGAACGATACCGATCATTGCAATGATCAAGTTAGAACTTGCGATTGTTCTGGTGGGCTCCTACAGATTTGGAGAGTCTTCTGCCGAATTTCTAGCAAGATATTTTGTTGGCTTCACCTATAAATATAGACTTCTTTCTTCATTTAAAGGATCTTTATGTTGTCGGCTGCTGGGGACTTCATTGTATAAGTTTTATTACTTCATTGTAATCAGATTTACAAGTGATCAATAAAGCAAATTCTTCAAAGTGGACATAGGCACATAACGCCGAACCACTATAAATCCTTATGTCTTTGTTACTACTTAATCTAATGGCTTATTTACTTATCCTCTCTGTTTAATTTTGATTTTTCCTTATTTATTTCTCTACTATAGTATTCTTGATTGTTTGTGCCCACTTTGGTGCAAACATTTTGGTGCTTCTACTGAGAATGCTTGATTCTCAGTTTATTCGGATCCCTTTATTGCTACTGGATTGAGTAAATCCCCTGAAGGAGATCCCTAGTTATCTTCAAGAAGCTTGCTTCTTCTATTCAGATTTGCAAAAGTCTAAGTCAAGCTATCAACAATGGTTAGAAACAGCAAATTTACTTCTCAGAACGCTAGCATATAGCAAGGAGGCCCGAACAATCAACCAGCGGATGTGAATCCTACTAATCTATTTGATGTCCAGAATCCAGCTGAATTCCAGAATTTGATGAGAGAGCTAGTGGATAGCCATTGACTATTGAATTAGTAATTTCAAGCCAATATCGGTCTAATGAATCAACTCAATCAGCAACAGCGTGGAAAAGCAAGGAGGAACCCTACCCCTTACTCTACATCGGAGAGTTCTAGTTTATCGGGCGATTATCACAAACGCAGACGCCACAGGATGGACAGATATCATGCTGAAACATCAACCGCCTTCCACCGATCGTTCTAGATAGAGCGACAACAATCGGTGCCGATCTATAACACCCCATATATTTTAATAACATTATTTAGGATATTTATTTATTCAAATAAAATAAAATAATGTAATATGATTAATGGATTGAGATTTGTGATTAATAGGGGTAGCCGTGCCATGTTATTGAGTAAATTAAAATTAGATAACATGAAATAAAATATATAAAGGGTTAGGAAATAGGCAGGGGTAAAATGGGAACAAGGAAAATCCTTATACCCTAAACCCCTTAGCCGTGTATTCTCTCATTCATTCTCAATTTGAAACATTAAAACTTAGAGGCTAGCCACATTTTAGAGAACTAGAGGAAGAAAAAGCTAAGGAAGAAGATTAATCAAATCAAAAGCTATTCAAATATCAAATCCTTAACTTCAAGCTAAGATGAATAATGACTACATCTCATTTTTCTAATTTTTTTGGTTTTAAGTTGAATCTGAAGTGTTTTGCAATGTTATACAATGATTTTGAAGGATTAAATGTTTATATATGCTTATTGATGATTTATGCTTGTTCATATAGATTTTATGATATGTTTTGATATAAAAACCCTATTACTGACATCAAAATGCCTTGCGATTTTAGATTTAGATAAAAAATTATATTTTAGAGCCGGGTTTCAATTTTTATAATTTTCAGAATTAATGTGGATTTTATATTAATTTACTAGTGGAGAAAATGATTATTTGGGTTTTAAATCATTTACAGCTAAATAATTAATTATTTGGGTCTGAAATTTATATATGTTCGAAAACATATTGAAAATCATTTTCTGGATTTTTTGTAGAATTTTCCTAAGTGTTTTAATGAATATATAAAATTATTTGAAGTATGAGACATAAATGTTTTATATATTTATAAAAGGAGAACGGGTATTTTGTAAAATAAAATTATTGTTTATTTCTGAAATCTTAGCAGCACTTTTGAAAAAGAAATTTAGTAACCAATGAAAGTTTGAAAAACATTGCAAGTTAGTCAAAAAGTATTTCTCTTTTAAGTTAAAGACAAAATTTACATGTTTTTAGCATGTTTCGCACTATCGGCACCAGGAGTTCCGACCTAGACATTTCGCCACGATTGCTTTCGAAACCAATGTGCATGATATCAATACACTTGGTACGTAGCGCATTGGATAGAGGCGGAAGGTGCAGGATCGAAACCTAGGGTTCCGATAAGGTCGAAGCATGCCTTTGTTCTAAAATAAAGTTGTGCCTGCTTTGCTGTCGACTTGGTTAGCTTTCGACCAGGTCAAATTGTTTTAAAGAAATGGTTTCGAATGGGTTGCACTCTTTTGTTTTAATTAATGCTTTCGAAGAGGTTGAAACCCCTAGCTATTGTTTTTCTTACCTTTCGAAGTCTATGGTTTTGGTAGGTATACTTTGTCTTAAAAATTTGGCCACTCTCTAATGCTTTTGAAAGGTTGGTTTCAACACCATCACTTCTTTACTTAGGAATAGTTTTTGAAAGGAGTGTTTTTGAATTAAATGGCTTTTCAATCCTTTTGCTTTACTTGATGGCATAATCCAAATGGTTTCGAATGAAACAGTTTTCAAAGGTCTCGAAGGAGTAAATTTTGAATGGTTTCGAAAGGTTTCCACATGTTTTAATTGAACCCAAAGGCTTTCGAAAGGTTTAGTGTTTTAACGCTTTCGAAAGGGTTTTAAATGAAGGTTTCGAAGGGGTGGTTCCACAATGATTTCTAAAGGTTTTGTGACGCCCCACCTCTATGCTCACAATAACAAAGAGTATTAAAAGAAATACTGTCTGTTATTACGAAGAATAAGGCTGGATAGGAGCGGCCATCCGTAGTTGGGCCTTACACTAGTATTGGTTACCTCGATAGGAGTGGTATATATTTTATTTTTCATCTCTTATTTATTTACTCCCATCGACATACCCAATTCCAGTATAAAACGAACTACGATGGTTCATAATAGTTTAGGACAATATATATAATAATAACACAGATACTAAAAATGCGGAACACAGATAACAAAAGTCTCATATATATATAACTGATGTCAGTTACAATACATGTGACACAATACATATGATACAACTACAACTGTCGACTCTGGAAGTTATATATACAAGTACATTATCGAATAATATACATGAATACATATCAACCTAGACTATGACACGACTACTCCAAAAGATATGAAGTGACTTCATAGCTCAAGCAGCAACCCAAAGCAAGATATCAACAACCTGTAATAACTCGGTCTGACCCGAGTATTAATTCAAAAGAAAATAATACACGGGTCAGTCTAATTCAAACTCAGTTATTAATGCACAGAAGCAATAATAAATAAATAACCAAATAGATGACAGTCACAGAAATCTCGTCTATCCACTCCTTTAACAAGGAAAACGGATAACGGTAGATATAACACTAAATAGTGTTAAACAACAAATCAACAAATTCGAATCATCAACAAGGATAAAAGAAAAGATTATCAATGAAGATAATATGAAAACCCCAGAATTGTCTAAACAGCAATTAACAACAAAATCCAATTATTAAATAAATAATTAGAAACTCAGAATCTAATTATCAAATAGATAATTAGACAATCTCAAAATGATCAAATTAAACCAAATTCTGTGTGGTTGCAGTACACGCACGCGTGCACTGCCTCGCCACTACAGTAAGTCAAAACTGCAAAGGTCAAGTCACGACTAGCATGACTTAACACAATTGCAAACAAAAGCAAACCAGTATGCAACTGCCTCGATGAACCGAAAGCAAATGGCACCAACATAATTCAAAATGAAAAGTGACATGCACTAGAATGCACACATTAATGCTACATATGAACCAAGTTCATATATACAACAAACCCAAAGTCAACAGAGTGGAAATAAAACAATGTCAACGACTGCAGTGCTACGACACCACAAATGATCAAGCATCGGGTCAAAAGCAATGTCGAAGTCACAGCAGTTTCAAGCAAAGAATCGAACAAGTCAAAACATCAAAGCCGAGGCCAACAAATAAAAATGCACTCTGGCTCAAAGAGTGATACCAGAAACCAGTTGCATGAGAACTGCATCAATTACGCAATTCAGATGCAAGCATACCCATATACAGCAGCTCGAATACAATGCAAACTCAAATGAATACAAAGCCTCAATGCAATGCAAACCAACAAAGGCAAAACTGCAACACTACTGTTACAAGTAACCACAAACCAAAACATAGCAATGTCAAATACCAGAAAACCAACAGATGCCAGAGCCAAACAATTCAACCCAAATAAATGAAACGAGGTAGAGACTGGCATCAAAACCAGTTCAAATGCAACAAAAAAATACACCAAGTCGAAGTCAACGAGGCCAACAACATGTACAGGTCAGTGAAGAATCCAGACTACATGAACCAGATTCGAATACACATGGTCAAACAACAGTTCTGAAAACAATGCAACAGTGTCAAGCTCATGTATACAACTACGAAATGCACCAGACTTCAAATTATGAGCAACAAGCCTCAACCAGAAAGTGCTGGGATGTGCACATGATATGTCAGTGAAACAAAGAATGGCCAGAAACAACTACAAGCAGATGCAAACTGACCAGCATGTGATTTGAGCAGACTCGTACACTACATGTATGAAGACCACAAAGGCAATGCACCAGGATGAACTCGAAATCAAGACCAATGTCAATGCAAGCTAGACTACATATGCACTTGCAACTGAAACTGTAGCCCAAATGTCCAGACATGGATTATGCAAGTGCAGATGATCAGAACTTAGTACATACGAGACCATAATGTTCAAGCAACTACAACAATGCACGGTGTGCTAATGAAGACCACAAGTGTGCAACTCGACTAACAGACTTAAGTAAACAGGTTCGAACAATTACTCAATGCAACTTCATCCAAGACTTAAATGAAAATACAGAAGTATGATGAAGCAATACACTATGTATCGTCCAGTTACAACCCAGAACAAGGCACAACACACAACAGTGATGACACAAGAACGACTGAAGGAAAACAACCACGTGAAAAGATCAGTGAAAACCAGATGCAATTAACAGCAGATTGCACATGAACAAAGTAGTTCAGTGATGCACAGGAGCCATGACGGCTACAACATAATTTGTTTTTCTCAAAAAAAAAACATCAAACACTATCCTGTAAGTAAATCAGTAACAGTATCAAGTCGAATCAACTCAAATTCACAAAACAAAATCAATATTTCAAAATCAAGGCCGAAGTCACGAAGAAAATTCAACATCGTCAAACTGCAGTTCAAAGTGACCGAAGTCAAATTCAAATCAATGCCAAAATCAATAGAGAAATGCCAAAGTCAACATAATGTCAAATGTCGACAGCAACTATTTTCACAAAATCGACCACGAACAAATACCGAAGTCAGGTGAAAATGAACAAGTCAGAGATCATCTAACACATTCAAGTCAAAACCGTGAGCAAACGAACAAGTCAGATGCAAACCAGAAATTCACGAATTTGAACAAATCATAAATCACAGAATTTAAACCCTAATTAAACCTGAGATGAGAATAGATGTGAGTGGGTTACTCACCTTTTCAATCGATCGAGACATTGAAGTCGAACTTGATCAAATCGAGGAGCAGCCGTGAACGAGGGCAAGCAAAGAAAGCATCAATCAACAGGGCTAAGGGATATGAAACATCACTCGATCGAGATGATCAAAATCGGCGCCCTTGATTTCACGAAGCCCTAATTTAAAGAAGACGAGGCCGCCATTTTTTTATTTCTTTCATATGTTTTCTTTAGGGTTACGATGATAAATGAATGGGTCGAGGAAAAGAACTACATTGATAACCATCTCGGCAACAAAATAAAACATGGGCCAAACTAAATTTTAAAGCCCGCATAACAATTTTACAAATTTAAAAAGAATTTCAATTCGATTAAAATTCCAATAGTAATTTACCATCACTTTAATCGTTAAATGACGATTATAAATTGTTACAAAACCCCGGGTTGTTACAGACTCCCCTCCTTATAAAAATTGCGTCCCCGCAATTTTCAAAATTAAAGTCGTCAATAACAATTATTTTTCTAACATAAACTGGTTAAGCTAGAAAAATAAAAGTCGAGAATACAAACGCCGAAGAAATCTTTTTATTTCATAAAAGAAATCCTCAACAAAATCTAATTATCAAATAGATAATTAGAGAACAATCAAAACTGAATAAATGCAATTATCAGCAATATTTAATTATCAACTAGATAATTGAAATTCAGAAATCACAAAACAGCAATATCTAATTATCGACACGATAATTAGAAAACAGCAAAATCTAATTATCAGCAAAGATAATTAGAAAACACAAATCACGAATCGCAAAACCGCAAATATCTAGTCATCGACCAGATAATCAGAAAACAAGGAACATCTAATCACCACAAACGATAATCAGAAGTCTCAAATCAACAAATATCTAATTATCAAAAACGAAATCAGGAAACAACAAATATCTAATTATCCAAAACGATAATCAAAAATCTCATATCAACAAATATCTAATTATCAAAAACGAAATCAGAAAACAACAAATATCTAATTATCAAAAACGATAATCAGAAATCTCAAATCAACAAATATCTAATTAACAAAAATGATAATCAGAAATCTCAAATCAACAAATATCTAATTATCAAAAATGAAATCAGAAATCTCAAATCAAAAAATATCTAATTATAAAAAACGATAATCAGAAATCTCAAATCAACAAATATCTAATTATCAAAAACGATAATTAGAAATCTCAAATCAACAAATATCTAATTATCAAAAACGATAATCAGAAATCTCAAATCAACAAATATCTAATTATCAAAAACGATAATCAGAAATCTCAAATCAACAAATATCTAATTATCAAAAACGATAATCAGAAACAACAAATATCCGATTATCAAAAACGATAATCAGAAACAACAAATATCCGATTATCAAAAACGATAACCAGAAACAACAAATATTCGATTATCAAAAACGATAACCAGAAACAACAAATATCCGATTATCAAAAACGATAATCAGAAATCTCAAATCAACAAATATCTAATTATCAAAAACGAAATCAGAAATCTCAAATCAAAAAATATCTAATTATCAAAAACGAAATCAGAAAACAACAAATATCTAATTATCAAAAACGATAATCAGAAATCTCAAATCAACAAATATCTAATTATCAAAAACGATAATCAGAAATCTCAAATCAACAAATATCTAATTATCAAAAACAAAATCAAAAATCTCAAATCAACAAATATCTAATTATCAAAAACGATAATCAGAAATCTCAAATCAACAAATATCTAATTATCAAAAATGATAATCAGAAATCTCAAATCAACAAATATCTAATTATCAAAAACGATAATCAGAAATCTCAAATCAACAAATATCTAATTATCAAAAGCGATAATCAGAAATCTCAAATCAATAAATATCTAATTACCGATACGATAATTAAATCTCATAACAGCAAATATCTAATTACCTGCAGATAATTAGAAACAACAAATATCTAGAAATCAATTAAGATACTCTAGAAAAACAACATAAAAGGTGGATCGATCCCATCAGATGGCGAGTTTTTTAGCTACGCCGCACGTGCATCAACAAATGGCCGAATCCTACCAAGTACTATATTTTTGGCGCCCAACAAATGACCCGAAGGTCTAACAAATGACCCGAAGGTCTAGTACTGGTATTGACCCGAAGGTCCAACATATGACCCGAAGGTCTAGTACTAGTATTGACCCGAAGGTCCAACATAGTGGCTCGAAAGCACACAAAATCATCAAAATCATCAAAACATCAAATATTTCAATTAACGAGTCCGGAATTAACCGAAATAGCAAACGCGCATGTCCTATACCACGAGTTTTATTAAATCGTTTGATTCTCTTCATTGTTTCCTTGAAAGTGCAAAATTGTGTATTTGTAAAAATACATTTTACATTCTCAAACGGACAAGTCCGGAATTAAGCGAATCAGTAAAAGAAAGGGTTCATAGTCCTCGATTTTGCTGAATCGTTTAAATCACTTCCTCATTCTTTTGAAAGCGCAAACTGTAAAAAAATTGTATTTTAAATAAATAACATTTTACGTTCTCAAACGGACAAGTCCGGAATTAAGCGAAACAGTAAAAGTGAGGGTTCATACTCCTCAATTTTGCTGAAGCGTTTAAATCGCTTCCTCATTCTTTTGAAAGCGTAAACTGTAAAAAAAATTAAAACAATTTTCAGAACACGTGATTAAAACAGTAACATCAGTAGAAATTTCGAAAAGGAAATTGCACTTCCCAAAACATCGTAAAAAGAATCTCAAAATCAACATTACGAAATAATCGCTTGAAAATCCACTTTTAAAATTTGACGGTTACTGAAGCCAAAGCGACATAAATTTTTATACGTCAAAATCTCATCAAAATAATTCACATCAAAATGTAATACCAGTGAATTTTCATTCATTACAAATGTCAACAAAACACCGTGCTTCAAAAATTTAGCAACGATGTAAAAATCCCGTTATAAAGATAACGGCAACAAAATACATTTAAACCAAACACCGGTTCAACGTAAAATTAATGCAGTAATGTGCAACTCAAATTTGTACGTACTACAAAATGAACCAAGAAATCATTCGAATGTATCTTCAATGAAGATAATTCAAAACAGCAAAATCTCAACAAAAATCACATAACTGCAATTGCTTCGAATCCTCAAATCGGATTCTAAATTTTCAAAGAAACAAAATAAACACAGCTATGTAAACAACAAATGAAATTTATTTCAATTTCAAATTTTGATTTTTTTTAAATCAAAAAGGTTATCAGCTGTACTCAGCGAAGACAGTCTCACTGTTTTCGCTACGCACTCTGATAAACAGAGCACAAATTATTCAATCATCAAAACACAGTTTCACTTTTATTTTTAAACAAAGATATTTAAAAATTTCATCATAATTTCAAAACATTAGTTTTGACTCAAAGCACAACTAAAAACATCGACAAATAGTTGTAACACATGTTCCATCCAAGTTATGTTTTATATTATGTCCATAAACCCCAAGCTCTGATACCAACTGTGACGCCCCACCTCTATGCTCACAATAACAAAGAGTATTAAAAGAAATACTGTCTGTTATTACGAAGAATAAGGCTGGACAGGAGCGGCCATCCATAGTTGGGCCTTACACTAGTATTGGTTACCTCGATAGGAGTGGTATATATTTTTATTTTTCATCTCTTATTTATTTACTCCCATCGACATACCCAATTCCAGTATAAAACGAACTACGATGGTTCATAATAGTTTAGGACAATATATATAATAATAACACAGATACTAAAAATGCGGAACACAGATAACAAAAGTCTCATATATATATATATAACTGATGTCAGTTACAATACATGTGACACAATACATATGATACAACTACAACTGTCGACTCTGGAAGTTATATATACAAGTACATTATCGAATAATATACATGAATACATATGAACCTAGACTATGACACGACTACTCAAAAGATATGAAGTGACTTCATAGCTCAAGCAGTAACCCAAAGCAAGATATCAACAACCTGTAATAACTCGGTCTGACCGGAGTATTAAATTCAAAAGAAAATAATACACGGGTCAGTCTAATTTCAAACTCAGTTATTAATGCACAGAAGAAATAATAAATAAATAACCAAATAGATGACAGTCACAAAAATCTCGTCTATCCACTCCTTTAACAAGGAAAACGGATAACGGTAGATATAACACTAAATAGTATTAAACAACAAATCAACAAATTCGAATCATCAACAAGGATAAAAGAAAAGATTATCAATGAAGATAATATGAAAACCCCAGAATTGTCTAAACAGCAATTAACAACAAAATCCAATTATTAAATAAATAATTAGAAACTCAGAATCTAATTATCAAATAGATAATTAAACAATCTCAAAATGATCAAATCAAACCAAATTCTGTGTGGCTGTAGTACACGCACGCGTGCACTGCCTTGCCACTACAGTAAGTCAAAACTGCAAAGGTCAAGTCACGACTAGCATGACTCAACACAATTGCAAACAAAAGCAAACCAGTATGCAACTGCCTCGATGAATCGAAAGCAAATGGCACCAACATAATTCAAAATGAAAAGTGACATGCACTAGAATGCACACATCAATGCTACATATGAACCAAGTTCATATATACAACAAACCCAAAGTCAACAGAGTGGAAATAAAACAATGTCAACGACTGCAGTGCTACGACACCACAAATGATCAAGCATTGAGTCAAAAGCAATGTCGAAGTCACACCAGTTTCAAGCAAAGAATCGAACAAGTCAAAACATCGAAGCTGAGGACAACAAATAAAAATGCACTCTGGCTCAAAGAGTGATACCAGAAACCAGTTGCATGAGAACTGCATCAATTACAAAATTCAGATGCAAGCATACCCATATACAGCAGCTCGAATACAATGCAAACTCAAATGAATACAAAGCCTCAATGCAATGCAAACCAACAAAGGCAAAACTGCAACACTACTGTTACAAGTAACCACAAACCAAAACATAGCAATGTCAAATACCAGAAACCCAACAGATGCCAAAGCCAAACAATTCAACCCAAATAAATGAAACGAGGTAGAGACTGGCATCAAAACCAGTTCAAATGCAACAAAAAAAATACACCAAGTCGAAGTCAACGAGGCCAACAACATGTACAGGTCAGTGAAGAATCCAGACTACATGAACCAGATTCAAATACATATGGTCAAACAACAGTTCTGAAAACAATGCAACAGTGTCAAGCTCATGTATACAACTGTGAAATGCACCAGACTTCAAATTATGAACAACAAGCCTCGACCAGAAAGTGCTGGGATGTGCACATGATATGTCACTGAAACAAAGAATGGCCAGAAACAACTACAAGCAGATGCAAACTGACTAGCATGTGATTTGAGCAGACTCGTACACTACATGTATGTAGACCACAAAGGCAATGCACCAGGATGAACTCGAAATCAAGACCAATGTCAATGCAAGCTAGACTACATATGCACTTGCAACTGAAACTGCAGCCCAAATGTCCAGACATGGATTATGCAAGTGCAGATGATCAGAACTCAGTACATACGAGACCAGAATGCTCAAGCAACTACAACAATGCACGGTGTGCTAATGAAGACCACAAGTGTGCAACTCGACTAACAGACTTAAGTAAACAGGTTCGAACAATTACTCAATTCAACTTCATCCAAGACTTAAATGAAAATACAGAAGTATGATGAAGCAATACACTATGTATCGTCCAGTTACAACCCAGAACAAGGCACAGCACACAACAGTGATGACACAAGAACGACTGAAGGAAAACAACCACGTGAAAAGATCAATGAAAACCAGATGCAATTAACAGCAGATTGCACATGAACAAAGTAGTTCGGTGATGCACAGGAGCCATGACGGCTACAACACAATTTGTTTTTCTCAAAAAAAAACATCAAACACTATCCTGTAAGTAAATCAGTAACAGTATCAAGTCGAATCAACTCAAATTCACAAAACAAAATCAATATTTCAAAATCAAGGCCGAAGTCACGAAGAAAATTCAACATCGTCAAACTGCAGTTCAAAGTGACCGAAGTCAAATTCAAATCAATGCCAAAATCAACAGAGAAATGCCAAAGTCAACATAATGTCAAATGTCGACAGCAACTATTTTCACAAAATCGACCACGAACAAATACCAAAGTCAAGTGACAATGAACAAGTCAGAGATCATCTAACACATTCAAGTCAAAACCGTGAGCAAACGAACAAGTCAGATGCAAACCAGAAATTCACGAATTTGAACAAATCATAAATCACAGAATTTAAACCCTAATTAAACCTGAGATGAGAATATATGTGAGTGGGTTACTCACCTTTTCAATCGATCGAGACATTGAACTCGAACTCGATCAAATCGAGGAGCAGCTGTGAACGAGCGCAAGCGAAGAAAGCATCAATCGACAGGGCTAAGGGATATGAAACATCACTCGATCGAGATGATCAAAATTGGCACCCTTGATTTCACGAAGCCCTAATTTGAAGAAGACGAGGCCGCCATTTTTTTATTTCTTTCATATGTTTTCTTTAGGGTTACGATGATAAATGAATGGGTCGGGGAAAAGAACTACATTGATAACCATCTCGGCAACAAAATAAAACATGGGCCAAACTAAATTTTAAAGCCCGCATAACAATTTTACAAATTTAAAAAGAATTTCAATTCGATTAAAATTCCAATAGCAATTTACCATCACTTTAATCGTTAAATGACGATTATAAATTGTTACAAAACCCCGGGTTGTTACAGGTTTTGTAGGAAGGTTTCCAATGGTTTCGAAAGGTCTAAGAGGGAAGGTTTTTCCAATGTTTTTGAAAGGCAGTTTTAAAATGTTTTAAGAGAAAGATATCTAAGGTTTTAAAGCTTTCGAAAGGAATATTTTTCAATTGTTTCGAAAGATTTCAATGAATGGTTTCGAAAGGAAGGTTTTGGCCTTTCGGTCTAGGTTGAACAAAGGGTTTTTACTTGGTTTCGAAAGGGGTACTTTCAATGGATTCTAAAGTGGTACTTTCAAAGGTTTAAATGTTTTTCATCAACAAAGGTTTGAGTAAAATATATATAACATGGCAAGATGATTTTGAGTAATGCATAGAGTATATGTATTCTCCTTGTGTGAGTTTGATTTAAAGGTTTTAAATCATTTTGAAAAGGGTTTCAAGGAAAATTTAAGGGAAGGTTTCCCTATGTAAAATAACTTAGATATTAGAATACCTGATAGGACTGATATAGGGTCACGCCCTATCCATTAGCTATTAGCCCCAGCTAATTTAGTCCAAAATTCCAGTATGTGTGCTTTGTCATAGGTAAGACTACAATTAATTACACGTATAAGGGAATATATGTTGTATACAAATAGGTTATTGGTGAGCCTGCTAAACCATTAGGATCAGGTGACCCTAGGAGATGTTAAGTTAGGAAAAAACTATCCAGAAGAGGAGTATTTAACAGATAGTTAAGGACAGACCGTCCAGAAGGGGAGTGTCTAACAGATGTTAGATTATTTTGTTTATATTGTCTGGTAGGCCCAAGTCAGCCTAAGGTTAGTAGTTAGCCAAACAAAACTATAGTTTTCGGACAAATAGTCCATTTATTACCTGATATGTATGTTTACATGATAATGCTTTACCTTACAGTTTTAACCAGTTTGGTTGTAGGAAAAAGTTTGCAAAAGATATGTTTTAAAAGGATATTAGTGAGGGGAAACCCGTTTCGCTAAGCGGCATGGTCTCACTTAATATAAAATAACCGAGATGTATAGTATTATTCACACCAGGCTTTATGTCTAACTCGAAGTTTATGTTTTTCCCTTAAACTCTCGGTAACTCAAAATTAATTTGAGTAGGCTGAGGGTTGAGGTTTACAAGTTATTAGTAGGCTGGCGAATAAAGATTCCGAAGATGAGAAGGTGGTTGACGGATATCTATTTAGGATTTGTTGTTTTATTTTGTTTAATTCAGCTGTGTGTAATAAGTCAATTATGACTGTATAATATGGTCAACCAAGAATACATCATCATACGTCGCTCTTGGCGTATTTATGTAATAATTTTATTTGATATTTACCTGGGAAACGTTATGGGATTGTGTAATTTGAATATGGAACGTGTGTTTTGAAATGTAGTGAAAAATGTTGTTTCGGAAATATGTGATTTGTTTCATATTCAAGTGCTTCTGATATTACAGATACCATTAACATAACCGTATTTAGTCACCGAAAGTTAAATCTGTAGATGACTGCATCATCTGTAGTGCTTAGCTTTGGGCCTCTAGATGAGGGATGTTTCAACTTGGTATCAGAGCATAGGTTTATAAAAAACTTTAACTAAAAAGATTTTCGAAAACATAATCCTAAGGAATTAAAGTAAGATTGGGTTATGGGATAACGCTATAGTAACATACTTGTATTTGCTATATATAAGTATATGTTATATTTCTAGTTTCCTATCTCTCTTAGGCTATTCTTCTATATCTCATGAGGCTTGAATACAAATATGGACGCAGGAAGAGGCAGAGTTAACCTAGGAGGGGACAGTAGCAGCACAAATGGAAATGCCCGACCAATACGAGAAGGAACCAAGGTCAGGCTCAAGCTAAAAATGTTGGTGCTGGAGTCCCACAAGTAGATATGAGAGCTATGTATCGATTTTTCATGAACATGATGCAAGCTAGAATTGCTGCTGGAGTTGTTGGAGGAAATGTTGGAGGAGGAGTTTTGTGACGACCCGACTTTCATCGACCAGAAAGTCGATCATCTTGAAGAAAGAAAGGGATAGAAAAGAGAAAAGAAGAGAAGAGAGAAAGAAACAACATTAGAATCTCAACAGCGGAACGAATAAATTATATTAATAACATAAGTATTACATAATATACAACGACTATCAGAGTTACACAGATTATACATCACATACTAGACAGTTATAAACACCTGTCTAGTTATTACAACTCAATACAATGCAGAGATCAACACAGCGGAACTACTATATATATCTACAATGCTGAAGCCTCCTGCTCCATTGCTCCTTCACAATTCGTCAAAGCTAACCTGAATCCCTTGGCTACTCGTAAAAATTTGAGTACCCAAGAGTTTATAAAACAGAAAATAAACACTTGGGTCAGACATGGGTCTGGTGTGAGTAACAGGTTAAAGTTGCTTAACTTTGAAAACCATTTGGAAAGAAAAGGTATCTCGTAAGACTTCCCGGACATAAACACGGAAAAGTTTTTACCTTACGATAACCAAAACATTTGATAGGAAATCCAGTTATATTATAATAGGGTCTAGGGTTTTCAAATAAATATGAAATAGCTGAAATTGTTACATTATTAAATTCCAGCATACTAGCCACAAAGTGGGTTATACAATCAAGTCCGTTATCACTTATTGGAAATTGGATTCCATACAATGGCAGGGCTACCGGGGTACCGCCCGTCACAGTACGTGGCATTGATCACCGTACCGAGGATCACTCCCAATCCCCTGCAACACAAGGCCGGAACCATCCCTTACTGGATAATTCCCGCACAAGACTCCCCAACAGTTGTTGCAATCAACTGCCCACACAACCGAATAATAAGAAGGGACCTCTAGACAGGAGAAATCTTGTCCTACTTGGGTGCTACCCACTAACCGTGTTGCACCTCCCCTGTTTTAGCCATTCCCGGTTGATGAGGCTCGAGGCTACGATTACCTTTAATCAGAACACATCACTTAGAATGTTCATCATCCACTTGACGATTTTCTGAAAGCATTCAATCCATACAAGTTCGTTCCGGGTTCGAACGAAACCGAAGGCATTATCTCGTTACACTCATTTTGGAATCACCCTCAGAGTTAACGACAATAACCCTTGCACTCTGAATCTTCATCTTCACTTGAGATTCACGACCTATCGTTAATTTGGATCGATGTGGTATTCGGATATCCAAATCTGGAAACCCGATCCCGGTCTCATCGAAATCCAAAACGTATCTTTTAAGGCCTAGTTGTTTTAAAGTTAAAACAATTCAATTCAATTTATCTATATACACACAGATAGATAATTTACAATATCAAATAGATAATCTACATAATCATCATAAACAGATAATTCATATCATCATCACTATGTAATCAAACATCCATATCACACAGTATCACTTATCTCATATCTGAGATTTCAAACCATTCAAGGTAAACAATATCATCCATACATAAGAAATGATTTATTCATTTTAATTAATCATCCTTGATAATTAACATTTAATTACATTCAAGTAATTAGCATTAAATTAATTTCACTAATTAATTATTCTTAACCACTTATAGTAATTAACCTTTAATTACTTCATTAATTAATTAACTATAATTAATTACATTACTCCTTAATTAATTACATTAATTAATCACTTCATTTATAAATTATTTCTTAATTAATCAATTCTTAATTACATCATTAATTATATTAATTAATGATCCTTAATTACATTTTTATTATTAATTACTCTAATTAAATTAATTACATTAAGTAATTATCTTTAATTAAATCATAATTATTAATCACTGTTGATTAATCACATTCAGTAATTAACTACCCTTAATTACTTCTTTAAATAAATCAATTACTCCATTAATTACATTAGTAATTATCCATTAATTACTTTCCTAAGTAATTATACTTCATTAAATTACATTAAGTAATTATACTTCACAAATCATTAAGTATTTATACTTAATTAAACAATTCCACAAATGATTAACCTTAATTAATTAATCTATTTAATTATCAAAATTAATCACATTAATTAATTACTTATTAAACCTAAGTTAATGATCTACATTAACTATTAACTATTCTTTAATTATTTTTCTTAAATAATTAAACTTTAATTAAACATTATTAATTACAAATTAATTAATTCTGATTACCAATAAATTAATCTCTAATTACTTAATTAACTAAGTACCTAACAATAACTTAATTAATCCTTAATTACTTGATTAATTTATTTCTAACTATTAATTAATAATCTTAACTTATCAAATCTTATCTAATTAATGGTCCTTGGTTTCTAATTAATTAACCATTAATTAATTTAATTTAAATCTTAATTAATCAGTTTAAACCCTTAATTACTAAATTTATTAACCCAAATCATAAATTTATTAATTTGATTAATTATCTTTTAATTACCTTAATAATTAATTTATCCCAAATCATTAAATCTTAATTTATTTTTAAAATAAAACATTCTTCTTATTAATAACTTAATTGTCATTCACAATTTCATTTGAACATTTTGCTTTGAATTTACTTTTAAATTCCATTTCAAATTAAGATTTAAAATGATTTAACTTATCAAAATTTAAAACAATTTAAATACATATTACTTTTAAAATATACTTTAACATTTCAAGTTGTTTAAACCTTTAAATTTGATAAAACTTTATTATCTCCAAACTAAGATTCAAACAAAATTTGATTCTAGATTTAAATCTTGATTCTTTTCCTTATATTTTAAAATTTGAAAACATTATCAGGTTTTAAACCTGGCAACAAAATTTACCCGAGCCCAACCAACATTTCCCCGAACCCAGCCCCGTGTCTTCCTCACATCATCTCGACTTCGAGAAAATCCACCTTCAACCTCGAGCCTGACTCGAGCAAACTCTATCTTCCCCAAATCCAGAACTTCACCTAACACAAACGTGCACGTGCACGTACACCAATGCCGCCGACCACCGGAGATCATAGCGGCGATGCTCGACGTCCACACGAACCCATGCGACCTCAAAAGCGAATCCAGATCGAACTAAATTCACACGAGACGAAATCAAGACATTCGATCAAAACTGGAACCAAACAGATCGATAAAAACTCCACCGCGACGACGATCACGTCCACCGGAACCCCAGCCCCTTCATCTAGAGCCGCGCCTTGAACCCAAGCAACGATCCCTCTTCTCGCGATCATCTCCAACTTCTCCATGGCATCGCATTAGTCTCGAGAAAACCAACGACAAAATCTGGCGACTAAACCCAACATCGCCTTCCCATGCCTTCTCCGATGATCAATAACCTTCGCGGTTATTTTTCTCGTGATCACTGAGCTATCTTCCACCTCCAGGAACAACCACACCCCTCCAATCATCGTCGATCAACATGATTCGACAATATACCCAAATCGATCAACTCCGATAATTCTCACTATTCACATATTTTAAAATCATAAAAATTATGTCAAAAATCATTATTTCACCACAAGAATCTGTTTATAGGATCAAATCACAGAATTAAAATTATTGGTTTTTGATTTGTATTTGATTCCCACTGTAAAATCTTACTTTCTAGAATAATTTCCTAATATCAACTCTTGAATTCATTTTTAAAAACGATGTTATAGCCATGTGATCAAATTCACTTTATTGATCAAAGCCTAGCAATGCTTATATGATGAGAATGAAATTTATTTGGAAATATTTGAGACTGTCATTTAACAGAGAACATATTTATATATATACACATTCATATGCACAGACAACTCAAAGTAATATATACATATATTCAACTTCAATCATACATGCAAACCATAATATAACAATTCCTATATAGATTTATCACATGCAACACTATAAAACTGTTTTTTTTTATATTTTACTCACCAATTTTAAAGAAGATGAACAGAGCACTTATAACATGTACACAAATAAATATTCACATCAGACATTCACTTATATATATACATGCAATACACATTTATATTCAACCATACTAGCATGCAACCAAATTATGTTTTAAAATTTAAAAGTTACTCACCAGATTTTAAGATAGAGCCTCCAGATTTAATTTGAAAAGCCTTTTGAAAACTTTGAACTCTTTTTAAAAACTGAAACTCTTTTGCTTTAAAACTTTAATGCTGAAATGCCTTATCAACCAGAAATGCTTTTGCTCGAGTTAAAACTTTGTACTTGATTACAGACAGCATTGTATTTGCTTGCTCTCAAAACAGAGTTGAAGAAATGCAGGCTTGGGTTTAAATTGTGAAAATGCACTTCCAGGTTTTAGTTTTGAAGAAGATTACAGGCTTTGAATTTCAATTTGGTTTGTGGAGGTATGGATTACAGATTTTGTTTTGAGAAATTGGTTTGAGGAGGATTGTTGATTACATGTTTTGTTTTGAGGAGGGTTTGATTTGTACAGGCTGAAAACATTTTTCTCAAGTTTTGAAAAGAGAAAAATGGGAAAAGAATGAAGGTAAGGTAACATATGTATAAAGGCTGAAATGATTTAATAAAAAAAATAAAAGAAAATTTAAATTAAATGTGACACTTGTCATATACATTAGTTATTTAAATTACACATGTTTTATTAAGCTTTAATATGGTGACATTTGTCTTTTAAGTATTATGTTTTTATTTTAAATGTTAATAAAGATTTTTAACTTAATTAATAAATTCTTATGTAAATGTATATATGTGAATTTCTCTTTTAAAGAAAATGTAAATAAACAAAGTATTATAATTATTATTTGAAAATATCAAATTTGACAATTTTAAATAATTTATAAAAGAGATTATAAATTACTTATTACTTGAATGGATTAATGTTTCATATACTAATTGTATTTTAAACTTCTATTTTTAAATCATATATATCAAGTAATATTTAAAAAGAAATAAAACAAACCTTTTATTTAAATTTAAACTTAAGCTAAAAATATAATTTAAACAATAAATCATTTATTTTAAGTATTTTTTTAAACCATATGGTTATTTATTAAATAGCTTTGAAAAGCTTAATATTAAATTAATCATGATTTCCAAATTACCAAAATATATTAGAATTTGAAAACATAATTTCATTTGTTAAATTCAAACCAAAGCTCATCTATTTACAATATATACAATTATATATATACATTATAAATAGAAAATATTTAATTAACTTTTAAAAGATAAAATCCACCAATTAAATATTTATTTAATTAGATTATTAAATTAATTCAAATTTATTAACAAAGATTATCAAATCAATTTAATTTTTAATACAGATTATTAAATTGATATTGTCCAAAATCTCGGGATATCACAAGTTTAGGAAGCTCCAGTGGTCAACCATTGTGCTAATTTGAGTAGGGACTATGCTAGGCTTAGAGGGAAGCCATTTATTGGGTCTGAAGATGCCATAGAAGTAGAAAATTAGTTGTTGCACTGTGAAAGGATTTTTGCTGACTTGGGGTTCAATGATGAGCAGAAGAGGAGGTTTGCTTCGAGACAGCTTCAGGGAGCAGCTTTATTTTGGTGGAATAGAATGACTATTTATGTGATTAAGAGACGATGACATGGGCAGAGTTTAAGAGGTTGTTTCAGGAGAGATTCATGTCGGTGATGGCGCAGTCTGTTTTGATCAGAAATTTGATGAGTTAGAGCAAGGAGAAATGTCTGTTTTGGAGTATGCTAGTAGGTTTGAGGCGTTAGCAAGATATGGTTATGCTGCTATGGACATAGTGATGAAGAGAAATGAGAAATTTATCAAAGGTTTGAAGCCTGAGCTTGCAAGGGCTACCATACCTCATATTAGAAACCCTTGTGATGTGGTTGTGGAGATGGCTTTGAGACATGAAGAAATGCTTGCCTTGTCTGGAGAAGAATAAGGCTAAGGAGGTCCAGGCGGGGTAGAGCCAAAAGAGAAAGTTCTTCCACAAGAAGGGTACTCATAAAGGTGGGGCAGCGAAGAAAGGAAAGTTCGAGGTGGTTTGCTATAAGTGTGATTAGGAGGGGCGTTTTGCTAATGAGTGTCGTACTGGAAAGGCAAAAGAAGTGACCGGGAAGAAGAACATCAGGTGCTTCAACTGCAATCGGATAGGCCATTATAAGAATCAGTGCAAAGAGCCAGCCAAGGACGGAAATGGCAAGATGTATGCATTGGAGCCTGCTACTTCAAAACCAACAGCGCAAGTGAAGGGAAAGGCAGTGTTGGGGGTACGCTTCAGATCCATGGTATGTCTGTTAACATTTTGTTTGATATCGGTGCATCACATTCTTTTATGTCTTGATGTTTGGTAGATAAGCTTAACCTAGAACCCTCATATTTAGTTACTTCCTTAAGGGCTGCAAATCCAGTAGGAGGTTATGCGACGCTTGGGATGAAGTGTGATCGCTTAGAGTTTGATTTGTTGGGTCTTACCTTTGTTTGTAGTTTGCATGTGTTTGACTTTGTAAGGTTCAGAACTATATTGGGTATGGATTGGTTAATTGAGTATGATGCTAGGATAATTTTCCATGATAGGAGAATATCACATAGTCACCCTAACTGTAGTGATTAGATAGTTTATTCCGTAGAAAACCCTAGCCGCGAGGTGAATGCTTTGTTGGGTGTTGTGGAGTTAGAGGATGAATTGAATCGCGCTTTCATAGTTAGAGAATTCACAGATGTTTTCGAGCCGGTAGTAGGATTGCCAATGAAACGAGCCATGGAGTTTCAGATAGATTTGGTTCCTGGAGAAAAACCGGTGAGTAGACCGCCAAACAGGATGAAACCTATAGAAATGAGGGAGCTGAAGGCACAGTTGGTGGATTTGGAAGGCAAGAGTTTTATCAGGCCGAGTAGTTCACCTTGGGGAGCAGCCATAATATTTGCTAAGAAGCCGGACGGATCGTCAATGATATGTATCGATTATCGTAAGTTGAATGAGAAAACGATAAAGAATCGATATCCATTGCCTAGAATTGACGATTTGTCCAACCAGCTGAGTGGAGCCAAGGTATATTCTCAGTTGGATTTGGCAACTGGTTTCCATCAGCTTAGAGTAGCAGAGGATAGTATACCTTTGATGGCATTTAGGATAAGATATGGATTATACAAATGGCTAGTTATGCCGTTCGGACTCACTAATGCACCGACATTCTTTGTGGATTTGATGACCGAATTTTCTGAGAGCACTTGGATAGGTTCGTGTTGGTTTTCATAGATGATATTCTGATATACTCTAAGGATGAGAAGGAGCATGAAGTTCATCTTAGGATTGTGCTTGAGACGCTGAGGCAACATCAGCTGAAGGAGAAGTTTTCAAAGGGTCATTTCTGGAAAAAGGAAGTGAAATTTCTTGGTTATGTAGTATGAGAGAAAGGGTTGTCAGTAAGCAGTGAATAGTTGGAGGAGACTCGAGACAGTTACTGAGATAAAGAGTTTTCTTGGATTGGTTGGATATTATAGGAGATTTATTAAGGATTTCTCGAGGATAGCAGCACCGATGACCAAGCTAACGTGAAAAGATGTGAAGTTTGTGTGGACCGATAAGTGGGAGGAAGCATTCCAAAGCTTGAAACACTTATTGACCCATGCACCTGTGTTAGTGGTTCCGGAGGGGAATCAGGACTTGGTAGTTTATATGGATGCGTGTGGAACTGGATTAGGAGCTGTGTTGATGAAGAAAGGTAAAGTGATTGCCTACGCTTCTAGACAGCTTAGACAACATGAGGCTAGGTATCCATTGCATGAATTGGAGCTAGATGCAGTGATATTTGCATTGAAGGTGTGGAGGCATTACCTTTTGGGAGAGAGCTTCGAGCTTTATACGGATCATAAGTCGTTGAAGTACTTGATCTCTCAGAAGGAGCTAAACACGAGACAGCAGAGATGGTTAGAATTTATTGTTGCTTATGATTTTGGGATTGAGTACACACTGGGAAAAGGTAATAAGGTTGCATATGCGCTTAGCAGAAAGCATCAGAATGCAGTGTTGGCAATGATAGCTGAGTGGAAAGATTTAGAAGCGCTGTGGACTTGCAGAGTGCAATGGAGATCAGAAGGTGGGTCTAGTGAAGAAGACATTGTGTTATCTTGTTTAAAGGTTCGATCAGTGTTGATTGAAAAGATTGCTTCTAAACAGGGGAGGATCTAGTATTAGTTAACCATATCAGAAAATTAAGGGATGGAACCGAGAGCAATGACTTGAGGGATTTCAGTTTAGACCAGAATAGGTAGTTGAGAAAGAAATGTAGGTTGTGTATTCCGAATGTGGGAGACATAAGGAAGGAAGTTTTGGAGGAATGCCATCGTTTGAAGTTCACTATTCATCCAGGAGGAACAAAGATGTATTAGGACATGAAGAGAAGTTTCTTCTAGGAAGGCATGGAGAGGGATGTTGGCTTATGGGTGAAGTAGTTTTTGAATTGTCAATAGGTAAAGGCCGAGCATCAGAATCCAAGTGGGTTACTTCAGCCATTAGATATTCCGCTTTAGAAATGGGATTCTATTTATATGGATTTCATAGACGAGTTGACAAGATCTAGTAGAGGAAATGAAAGTATATGGTTCATGGTGGATAGATTAACCAAGAGTGCCCATTTCATTCCAGTTAAGTCAACCAGGACGGAACCTGTTTTAGCTAAGTTGTTTTTGAAGAATATAGTTAGACTTCATGGAATTCTTAGTAGTATTGTTAGTGCCAGAGATGCTTTGTTCACTAGCGAATTCTGGAAGAGTCTACAGGATGTATTAGGCACTAAGCTCAAGATGAGTACTGCGTAACACCCTTAGACAGATAGGCAAACAAAGAGAGTCAATAAGGTACTCGAGGATTTACTGAGAGCTTGTGTGTTGGACTTTGGTGGATCTTGGGAAGATCATCTACATTTGGTTGAGTTTTCCTACAATAATAGTTATCAGACTAGCATAGGAATGGTGCCTTTTGAAGCTTTGTACGGAAGGCCATGCAAATCCTCAATATGTTGGTTATAGACTGGAGACAGATTGGTCTTAGGTCCAGATTTGGTTAAGGAGGCGTTAAAGAAGATTGATTTGATCTGAGAAAGAATGAACGAAGCTCAGTCCAGATAGAAAAGTTACGCAGATAGGAGGCATAAAGACCTAGAGTTCACAGTTGGAGACAGGGTTTTCATTAGACAATACTTTGATCTTTGAACTGAGAGAGAGAGATGTTTCCAAAATAGTAAGAAAGTAGTATTGAATCAATAAAATAAAGTATGAATAGATTCTAAGTGATTCAGAAGAGAATATGGTATATTTTCAATGGAGTTTTTAATAGAGTGAGAGGAGGGAAGAAGATGAGTAAATCTCAACTTTAAAATTCGTTTGAACTCCCCTTTATAAAATTAAATACACAGATGTGTCCATTCCTAAGAGTTACAATGAATAGACACTTCCATTTGAAATTTGAAAAACCACTTGGCAGCATATATGTCGACATACCATCTTCCTATATGTCGACATATGTATGTACAATTTGAAAATTGGTTTCTTTTAAAATGTTTTGAAAACGCTATACTTTGTAAAATAATTTGATATTTTGTAAAATAGTTTGAACATAGTTTATAAACATTTTGAACTTTGAAAAACTTTTATAAAACATGTTGAACTTTGAAAAACTTTTATAAAACATGTTGAAATATATTTTGTTTTTTAAAATTATAAAAGCTAGAAAATAGTAGATAGAGATCAAAGATTCCTATAAGGGACTTTAACAATATAAGCTATGATTCTATACACTACATTATAATCTTGAGATCTTCATATCTTGGTCTTTGTACTCATGAGTCTTCATGTCTATCTTCTTGGGTCTTTATACAGTATAGTCTTCGATGTATAATATTCTGAACTATATACTATATAACTTGGCAAAACATTAGTATCTATTTTTATATGGTTGTTTATGGTTGTTGTCAACAGAATCAATAACTAAGGTATTAACAATCTCCCCTTTCTGATGATGAAAATCATTAAATATTCATATATATAAAATTTGATATAGCTTGTCCTAATCAGATAACTCCCCCTGAATATATGCATGTATATTTTATATTTTTCTCCCCCTTTGTCATCAACAAAAATAGGTGAAAAATAAAGACTTCGCCCAAATAAAATACTTAGAAAATAGGGAATCAAAATCAATACTTAAGAACTTAAAGTAATTAAAGCATATTAAGCGTTATGTAATATGATATTAATTATGATGATTATGATATAAATGATGATAATTCAAACTATGTTTATTAATTCAAATTCAAATCATACTATAAGTTCAAATATCCAACCAAACCAAGAACAAAAAAATCCAAATATCAAACCAAATATACACATCAAACAAAATCAAATCCTTATAGTGTGTGTATGTGTATAATTCAAAACAAACCGAATAACTGGACAATCCTTGGAACTTCAATCTAACCATCGGATATGGAGATTGGATTTGCTTTGATGGCATCCCAATCTTCATTATCCTTGTTGATAGAGCATTCTGGGTTGTTTGTTTGATAGTCTTTGATTATGGAAGACATTAACCATCGAAGGGCATCGAAATACTTTTCTTGCTCTCTGATCATGTACATTAAGCTAAATTCAAAATATCTTTGATTTCTTAAGATAAAGGTAAGAATATCCTTGAAAGATTGAAGTGTTTGTTCAAGGTTTTCACATAATTTTTGGTGTGAAGAAGACAATTTTGTTAAAAAATGTTTGAGAATGAAAAGAGAAAAGAGAATAAAACGATGAGTGAGTTTTTCTGGAAGAAATAGGCTTATATAGGAGTGAAAAGTCGTTTGGGAAGTTAAAATATGTGGCAGTTATCTTATTTTAAAATTTTACCAAACGGCTATCATATGTCGACATATACAATATATGTATGTCGACATACATACTTAAAAATGCAAACTTTGAATTTTTGTTATAGTTTTTGTTTTTATCTTATATCATTATACATTCATAACTTCTAGAGTTTATTAGAACTATTGTAACAGCAAGAACAATTTTTTATTGATAAGAAAAGATGGTACATAGCATGATAGCAAAATAAATAAAGATGACATAAATCAAACTAGAACAATACACCAAAATAAAAGCTAAACATCATAAAGAAATAACTGGAAAGGCTTAGAAAGATGTAGATGGTGATGATGAATTTCCACCAAGCTTGCAAATAATTTTCCCAAAGTATTTGTCTACTTTATTGGAGAGAGAAGTGAACTTTTTACTAAAGAAATTTTTAAGCTTCTTTTGGTTTTTAAGAAGCTTCTCTTAGTTCTTTAGAATCTCTTTATTGGAAGGGTGAGATGGTTTTTCGAAGCTTTCTAAAGAAGTATACATTTCCACCTTTTCCTCTTCTTCTTTTATACCTATTTCAGTGCCATTTTTCTCTTCTTCTTGTTGTATTTCTCGCTCCTATTCCCATGCAAATCTTTCCTCTTTTTCAACAAGAATTTCATATGGTTTGAAATAAGATGGAATGTGCATAAGAGATATGTTGGCCTTGTTGAAAAATTTCGAGGGAGAGTAGATTCTTCTCTTAAATCAACACCAAAATATATGAAAATTCTAGTAAGACACAAACCATGGTAGAGTGTGTTCTTATGTCTAGAAATATTCTTTTGAACAAAGTCATCTAAGATGACTTGTGCCCAATTGATATTGTAGTTTCCGTATATAGCAAAAGGAGCTTTGAAAACTTTTTTAGTAGGGTTATTGTAACTACCCATCCTCAGAGTGATACTTTGTTGTAAAATGAGACTCATAAGCCTCAAGTTTGTTCTAAGATTTTAATATATAAACATTAAATTTTTGTCACCTTCGAAAATGTCATGGAAAACTTCACGATTTTTTCCATCAATTTGAAAAATGGAGAGGTCAATTCCACTAGATTTGTAACTAAGTATATGACCAAAATGTTCACAATTCAAAATAATTTGAGTTCCATTTATACCACTCCAAATTTATCCCTCTACTCCTTGAAAAAAGTTTCCATTTAGATTTGCACAAAATATTTGAACCAAATCCGGATAATATAGAAAATCATTTTGAGAAGAGTCAACTAAACTAAGAATTTCATTTTGAAAGCAAAGATTTTGAAGACCATAAGAGGAAAAATCATCAAATTTAGCAAATTTCTCAAGAAAAACTTTTGCAAAAGTAACATACTCCATATAAGTATCAAGGGCTTCTTTTTTGTTGAAAAGAAAACTCTTTGGTTTTCTTTAAGAGCCTTACGGTTTTATAAATTTGACTTGAGGATACCATTTTTGAGACTTTGAAGAGATAAGAGAGTGAAAAGATTTTTGAATTTTGAAATAAGTTAGTGAATGAATGGATAGAGATAGATTGAATTGATAGAGAATGAAGAGTAATGTTATCTAGTGAAAAGGATGCCTTTTTAGAACATGGGGATAAGTACAAAAGAGAGGGAAATTAAAAAAATTAATTTGAAAAGAAATTTCAAATTATCCGCAGGTATGTCGACATATGGGCTGGGTATATGTCGACATATAGCCCGTAAAATCCAAAACTAAAACTTAGATAAAATATTCCTTTATATATAAACATATACTTATATTCATCCAATTTTTTTATTAATCTATATGTTATTCCTAAAACACACAAAACAAAAATGAAATAAAAATTATGTAAACAGTACTGCTTTTTGCTCCTTTTATTTGATCTGTTCTGTTTAATCAACTATTGTCGTGAAACATGTATTTACATCATCAGTATCTGATTCATTTTTGCTTGAAGAAGTATCTGAATCATCCAATGTTGCTGTGTAAATCCTTTTTCTTTTGCTGGATGAATCGGTAACTGGTAAGATCTTTAATTTATTCTGATGCGGGCAGTCTCTTTGCAGATGATTCGATTCATCGCAGTTAAAACATTTTATTGTATTTCCAGTCCTAGGAGTCTTTTTTTGCAGTCCCAAAAGTTGTTCATTTTTTCATACTTCAAGAACTTTCTAAAATTTCTGGTCATGAAACCAATTTCTTCATCATCGTCAGCGTCTAAATCCTGATCATCAGTTATTGCATTGAAAGCTTTCTTTTCTGTTACTTTGCTTTCTCTTCTGCCCTGCAATTATTCTTCATATGTCATTGAATTGCTTATTAACTCTTCAATTTTTTCAGAGTACTAATATCATTATCCTCTTCTATTGCTGGTATCTTTTGATCCCACTTTGAAGAGAGTGAATTGTGCATTTTTTATAACTTGGTCCTCTTTAGAATTTTTTTACCTAATATTACTAAAGAATGCACCGTATCTTGAAATCTATAATACATATCAGAAATAGACTCATTTGGATTCATTTTAAATAACTGAAACTGATTAGTCAGCATAGAAATTTTGGTCTGATTAACTTTATTATTGCCTCCAGTGTAACTTGTAGTGTTCTCTAAATTTCATATGCAGACTTACAAATAGAGACTTTATTAAATTCATTTTTATCTACTGAGAAAAATAAAAAATTCACGGCTTTAGAATTATTCTATGCAATTGTCTTTTGGTCAGTAGCCCATTGTGAAAAAATAGTCCAGGGTACTGTGTACTCATTTTGTGTGATATTCCAAATATTTAAACCATTAGACTGTAAAAAAATCTTCATCCTACATGACCAATAAGTTTAGTTACCACCGTTAATAAGTGGGGGTCTAATAGTAGATTGTTCTTCTACAAAAGTGTTAACAAATGTACAAACTATGTTACTAGCCATTAAAACTTTTCAAAAATCAAATTACGAGTTTTTGAAAACCTAGTACTCTCATACCAAACGTGGGTTTCAAAATTATGGATCTTAAGACTGATTAAACATTAAAGTAGGCATGGTGAATAGAGTTTTCTAACTTATTTAAACCTTTTTAAATTTATTTCAAGTTAAATATTAAATCACTGATTGACAACACAGAATTATACTAACAAACATTCACAGATGCGATCGCATATGAAAATAAAAGCAGTAAAACAAAGTAAAGAGTTAAAGAGATGACATCAAAGATTTTATACTAGTTCAGATTTCTCCTACTTCTAGTCCAATACAATTGCTTGTACAAATTTCTTTTCAAATGTCAATCTTTAAACGGGCAGAATGTAAACCCAAATACAATTTGGATTTTGAAGTTATGAGAAAAACACCCTCCGGAATTTATGAGCTTAGGGTAGACTGACTTGATTTGAC
Organism: Allium fistulosum; assembly: GCA_030737815.1. NCBI lineage: Eukaryota > Viridiplantae > Streptophyta > Magnoliopsida > Asparagales > Amaryllidaceae > Allium > Allium fistulosum. The sequence continues at coordinate 862,174,361 of CM060908.1, read as the reverse complement.
CAAGCAGTAGGCACACCCATTAGATTTTCGACCTATGAATCACACCTATTTGATTTAAATGGGCTATAAGCGCACCCAAAGCAAATACAAATAGAGTTGATAGTTTTTCCGCAAGATAATTTCTTGTACTCTAGATATGATGGAACTATAGCCTCTTAGACAGCACTTTGATCTTTGAATAAAGAGAGAGATGTTTCCAAAACAGTAAGAAAGTAGTATTGAATCAATACAATGAAGTATGAATTGATTCTAAGTGACTTTGAAGAGAATAGAGTATATTTTCAATGGAATTTTTAAGAGAGTAAGAGGAGGGAAGAAAATAAGTAAATCTCAACTTTAAAATTCGTTTGAACTCCCTTTTATATAGTAAATCAATATATGTGTATGTTCATGAAGAATTATGATAAATTGACACTTCCATTCAAAATTTGAAAACCACTTGGCGGCATGTATGTCGACATACCTGCCTATATGTCGACATATACATGTATATTTTGAAAACTTGTTTTCTTTTAAAATATTTTGAAAATACTATACTTTGTAAAAAAATTGACACTTTGTAAAATAGTTTGAACATGGTTTACAAACATTTTGAATTTTGAAAAACTTTTATAAAATACTTTCAAATATGTTTTGAAATATTTTGTTTTCTAAAAATATAAAGGATAGAAATAGGAGATAGAGATCAAAGATTGCTATCAGGGACTTTAACAATATAAGCTATGACTTTATACACTAAATTATGATCTTAAGATCTTCATATCTTGGTCTTTGTACTCATGAGTCTTCATGTCTATTTTCTTGAGTTTTTATACGTTACATTTTTCGATTCCACACCGGTATAATATTGTACACTATATACTACATAATTTGGCAAAATATTAGTATCTAAATTTTATATGATTGTGTATGTTTATTTATGGTTGTTTTCATCAAAATCAATAACTAACGTATTAACGAGCCATCATCAACAAGAAATTGATTTTTGGATCCTTACACCGAATTGTTTTCATTATTTCATTGCAACTAGTTTCTAGAACAATACTTTTTGCAAAAGTGGTTGTAATTACGATGAACATCTGAAATAAAACCGATGGGGGACTTAGGCTTGAGATTTCAACTGGCCTACTTCAGAAACTCATGTGTTCTTCACTTTTCCTTTTGAATTCTTAACTTTTTAATCTCATTTTTACTTGATTGGGATGTATGACCATTTTTGGTGCAAACAGTAATCTTAGATTTAGTTCTCAAAATAAATTTTTAGAATTACAATATTATGCATCTTTCATTTCTAGAAAAACAGAAAATATTTATTGTAACAACAGTCACTAAGAGACCCGAAAATGAACGCCGGTGATGCCGCAGTCATCACCAGAATTATTTTCAAGTGACCAAGAGTGAGTTTCGTATTATTCAAAATAGTCTAGGTAAATAGAATACAGCCATTTTCATTTCATCAAGTTTGTTTTAATATTCATTACATGCATGTTCAAAGTTAATCCCAAGTCGTACCTATAAAGGGGTCAAAATATAACATAAGAAATACATTGCAGAGTGTACGGTCAACATATGACGATGCCACCCAAACGCTTATAACAGCGGAATGAAACATACACTAACAAATAACTTGGTCTTCTACGTCGTCTTCGATCTTCGGCATGCGCTCAAAATAACCTACCTATCTCATAAACTCAACCGACTCAAATGAGTATCCGTGTGTTTATAAGGAAAATAATGGTAAAAACACTATTCGGATATAAAATCTGGTACGAATAATACTTACCCAAAAGTATAACATAAATACATAGTGAGACCACGTAGCATAACACGGAACGGGTTTTCCCTTCACTCTTACAAACAGCATACTCTACCTCGACCCTTGTGTGCAATACACTCTTTACTTACTGAGCATGTTCTCTTCCAAATTGTGATGAAGTAAGGCAATGCAATTTGTCTTCTTCTCTTCACCTAATTGCGTTGTTATTTGTCTTTTGCAAATTTGCAGTGTAGAACTACTTTTCTCCAGAAAGTCTCTAGATTACTTTAGAAAATAACTACCCCGCTACCCAATGTAGTTCTAATTGGTGCAACTCTCCTTTGAGATGTTTGGCCACCGCCTTCTTAGCTAGTACCTAACAATATCTGACACTTCTGACAAAGCACGTTACCGCCTTTACAATGTCATCACCCAATACATTACCGCACCGTTTTCTGACATTTATAGAGTATTTTATTTATCTTTTCGGCTATTTTTATGGATCTTATCCCCTTATATTATTATTTTAATACATATATATCATTTCCATCAACTCTCAACGCAAAACTCCAATTCCACCAGCTCAGAACTTCATAAGTTCTAGTTTATTTTACATATAGAAAACCTTATAAAATTCCAGAAAATTTGTGAATAATTCCTCTATTCCTACCTTTTCTTTTATTCGAATTACAAGTTAATTTCTGTGTATTTTATATTCTAAAGTTATAAGCTTTTCAAATTAATAACACATTTCTAAAACAATGGTTAGAACATCTTATGAGGTTTTTGTTTTAACTTAAATCAATATGAACATTAACAAAATAACATGATCTGAATCAACCAAAATGAACTAAATAAATGGTTAAGTATTACTCAACTAAATCTCAAGTGATCTTGCTTTAATTTTCTTTTCTTTCATTGGCTTGTATTTGTTTCATCTCCTTTTAATTTTCTTTACTCTAAGCCACCACTATTAACGCATCTTTGAGATTTTATTTTACTTTTAGTAGAATGAGATGAATGAATGGAAAAGAGCCATATTTATTGTCTCATAATTAATTGTGCTTTGGCCTACATACACCTTTTCATTAATTCATTACCCCTTTATTTTCTTATTTAGCCCCACTTGGCCCTTTAATTAATTAATTAAATTAATCCTAAATTACGGGTTGTTACAGTCTCTCCTCTTTAAAGGAATTTCTCCCTCGAAATTCAATCAAGGCTCAGTAATGATTTGCCAACTAACTAATGCTTACCCTAAGCTCAGCCATGAATTCCTATTCCATAGTCAAAATGTACTGGTGCTTATTACTAATACAATAATCAACCACAATATTCATATATACACACACGGGCGCGCGCTCATATATACGGTTCACGATCAGTGTAACAATGCATAGTTCATATGCTAATATGAAACAAATGACTCTGGATAGGTCCTCCTGACCTTGTCCTTTATTTCCCATGTGCAGTCCTCCCAATCCGCGCTCCACTGAACGCAGACTAGCTTCACCACTTTGCTCTGAAGCTACTTTTCATCCCGGTCCACTATCTGAACCAATCTTTGCACATGGGTCATAATTGGCTCTATGACCAAATCATCTACTGTCCTCGAGTTAACTACTGCGCTTGGACCTTTGATGCATTTATTTAGATGTAATACATGAAACACAATATGGATCACTGCAAAAACACTGGGCAATTCCACCTCATACACCACCTTCCCAATCTTTTCTACGATTTGAAACGACCCTACATATCTTGGTGTTAGTTTCCCAGCCTTTCCAAATCACATCATGCCCCTCATCGAAGAATCACAAACACATAAACGCTAACTGCAAACTCCAGTTCTCTTCTCTTAGTATCGGCATAACTTTTATGCCTTGATTGCGCTGCTCTGATCCTAGCTCGAAGCAGCTATACCTTCTCGGTAGCTTCCTTGACTACATTTGGACCCAGCACGGTCCTATTCCCCTCCTCCAACCAACATGCTGGCAACATACACGGTCTTCCATGCAACACTTCAAATGGAACCATCCCAATACTGCTCTGGTAGCTATTGTTGTATGAAAACTCTACCAAGTGTAAATAACATTTCCAAGATCCATTGAAGTCTAAAATGCAAGCTCTAAGCAAATCTCCTAGGACCTTGTTAACTCTCTCGACCTACCTATCTGTTTGAGGATGATAAGAAGTACTCATGCGCAGTTCTAATCCCATGGCACTCTACAAGCTACGCTAAAACTCCATAGTGAATAATGGATCATGGTCATGAAAAATAGTGCTAGGCACCTCGTGCAATCTCACTGCATCCCTCATATAAATCTGTTTTAACTTCAGTGCAGTTCTTATGGCCTTTACTGGAATGAAATGGACACACTTAATTAGTCTGTTCACTATGACCCATATTCTCTCATTCTCTTCCATCGATCTTGGAAATCCATCTACAAAATCCAAAGACACTGAATCACATTTCCCAACCTGAATATCTAAAGGCTGCAGGAGTCCACTTGGCCTATTGTAACATCCCGAAATTTTCGACTTTCGAAAATTCGACCTCGATACTCACTTTATCGACTGCCGAGCCATCGAATGCCGGAAACCCGAAAAGTTATGGTTTAAGAAAGAAGAAAAAGGTAGAAGAAGAAGAAAAGAGTAGAAGAAGAGAGAAGGAGAACAGAACAGCATCAGAACAGAAAACAATATCAGAATCTTACACATCGCAGCAGAACAATATATAATAGATAAATGAATAATCTTTAAAACAAAGAACTATATCATTTATACATACATCAATCATCAGAGTCAATATACAACAATGGACAGTTTTATAAACTTGTCCTCATACAGAATACACAGCGGAATAAATACTATTAGATACAAATACTACGTCTCGTCATCCAGCTTTCTTCCAAAGCTCCAGAATATCCAGAATATCCTGATAATATAACTCTAGGCTTCCCGTGTGGAAATTGGTGGGCACCCAGAGTTTAGAAGGGAACAATAAACTCCGAGTCAGTCATGGTGACTGGTATGAGATCGTAAAACAGTTATTTTTCACAAAGAAAATAAAACAAATTCGCAATGCTTTTGGAAAATGAAACTACCATAAGACCTCCCGCCACACACACAATGCAAACGCAGAATTGGAGGAGATTTCTTCTTATGATAGTCAAAGATGCTTACTACGCAAAATCACATCATTTTTGATATTTTTATTAGTGCATAGTGTAGAAAACATTTCGAAAGTATAATATAAATCTTAGCCAGCATAGGCATTCCGCACTTATGCCTACTATAGCTGCTATGTTCAATAGCAGGTTACCGCCACATTCCATAGCAGGTAATACAACTAAAACCGTACAAGTCACGTATTGTTTCTTTGGATTTCCAACAAATGGTCAGGATAAGGAACTTCCTTTTCCATGATGGGTACGTCCCTGGAATAGACGACCCGAGAACCTAACGTTACGGTTAGATCTCTGCCAACACAAGGCCAGGTTACCTCTGCAAAAATAGGTAACTACTGACACGCGTATGCCATCCCCCGATCGTCACCGATCTTCCCAAGGATCCCCGATTCGCAACAACCACAAAGTAATAAATTTGCAGCAACCACAGAGGTTAAGTATCTGGGCTCCATACCATGATACCACCTTTATCCAGAAGGAATGACATACACTAAGGGGCGCTACTCCCTAGAACCTTGCCGCATCCTTCCTGTTTTGACCATTTCCGGGGTGTGAGGCTCGACGAAGTCTCGTCCACAAAGCTACGCTTTCTACAAAGCCATGCTTCGGGTCAAACAAATGATCAACCTATGATCATTAAGATATAAGATCAAACAAATGATCATATCGCAAATGATCAAACACTGATCATTTCACAGCAACACTCAGTATGCCACGTTACCAAATTGGGAGTATATCGCTGATAAATTTCAACTACATAACCTCTGAGCTCGTACGTCTCAGAGAAGGGTGTTAAGCTAAGAGAATAAATTCTCCGCCACCAACAGAAATGTATTTGAAAGAAATCAGCTTTATATCTCAATTTGTAACGTCAGACATACAATCCATACAAGTCTGTTCCGGGATCGAACAGAACCGAAGGCACTTCTCACGAAGCCCTTGCATATCCGGATAATTTCCAATCACGTCCGGACTTCCCGTCACTAAGGGTGATAAAACCTCTAAATCGAAGATCAGTCGATGTAGAGTAACTCGACGGTAATCCTTCCGTTTTCAAAAATATCCGGTCTTCAACACCGGTCTTCGAATGCAATTCATAACGACGTATCACATGTTCAGAATGGGTTATACGACCCCATGGTCCTTTCCCGGCTAACCCGAATAGTGAGCGCTTATTCAAAAATAAGTGTGGCATTCAAATTCATCCAATTCACAACAAATACCATATTCAAGGTAATTATTGATAGTCGGTTATTTAACTATCAATAAAAATGCGCAACATCATCAGATTCCAAATAATTTTCCAAATTATCTCATCTTCAAAAATATCTTTACTAGATATAAAATTTCCACACTTCAAAAATAAATCAACGTTTATTTTTAAACAACTTCCCTTTCTTTTATAAATTCCATAGTGAATTTATATTTTCGAATATCTACTGATATTCGATTTTCAATTGATTTCAAAAATTCATTTTCGATTTATCTTTAAGAAGATAAATTCTTAAAACGTTCCGTTTCATTTGGAAAAACATTTCCATACTTATTTAAAAATAAGTATTTCACAAATCTATTTATTTTCAACATTTGAAAATATTCAATATACTTAAATCAAATTAAGTATATATTTCATTCTTTTAAGGAAACCGTTTACTATAACAACATTTATTTGAGTCAAAACGAATGTTACGTAAAACATCGTTACGACGACTCAAAATCACTAGTATAGGGATTCGGATTTTAAGATAGGTATATAAATCCCAATACTACATAAAACATTTTCTTTCGAAAATCATTTACTATAACAACAGTGTTATAGTCCATCATTTCCTTATTTCTCGAAAACGTCTATTTCAACAATGAATGTTGAAATCTATGGTTTCGATATTTCCCACATTTTAAAAACATCTTTAAAATGTTTACTTCATTTTTTTTAATGTCACTTCTTCAAAAATGAATCCATTTTATTTAATAATATATTCACTGTCCAAAATCGTGAATATACTTTATTTACCCAAATCAATGTTTCTACACATTTATTAAAAGATTATCCATGATCTAAAATCGTGAATATAATTTCTTTAATTAACTTCAAAAATTCACTTATCAAATCAAGTGATTTCGGATTTATAAACAACGTTTATAAATTCCATTTATTATTTTATAACTACTTCAACTTATAAATCCTCTTTTTATTAACTTCTATATTTTATTTATCAAAATAAGTGATTTCGGATATATAAACAACTTTTATAAATTCCAATTCTATTTATAAAAACTTCAATACCAAATCAATTTCAATATTGATTTCTAAATTTATTTTCCATCCCAACTCATTTTATATTGACTTTCCAAATTCGTTTCAATTTGCCAATTAAATTTATAGTTGGACTTCCAACTTATTTCCTTTTTAAATAAATTCCTCTTAAAGAAAATAAATCTCTTTATCTTTTTCAAACTATTTAGAAATCCAAATTTTAATTAAATTCTTCAATTTAAAATCACTATTATACGAAATTCATTTATTTAACATTTTCACTTGATTCTGGAATTAATTCAATAAGATTTCAAAAATCAGCCTTTATTCTTTTAAATTCTTTTCTTCAAATTTATTAAATTTCTAAAATTAAATTTACTTAAAAATTTCTACTTGAATTACAAAAATTCAATTTCATTTAGTTTTGGAATCCAATGATATCAAACATCCATTCAGCTAAATTTTAGCTTTCAAGCAAATTCCAGACATCAATATGATCAATAACATCAATATAGTTATTCACAGATTCATATCACAGTAGAAATAAATTCAATCAATGTGAGGGGTCCAGTTGGATCCCTCCAACCTGTTTCCCTGCATCCAAAGACGTTAGCACAATACCAATTCCACTTCGAGGTGGAATATCGCGGTATATGGGTTTTATAAAAATAATCCGCTTACTAACGGCGCAATAGGGTCTCATCCGCTATATGAGGCGGGAAATCAATCAATCCAATATATACATATGCCAATATGTATATATTGCTATATATATAGATATATCCTACTATATCTAATATCACATCCAATACAGTCAATCATCAATCAATAACTGTAAAATCAAATTTTATTTGAGTGAGAAAAATCTCACCTTAGTTTTTTTTTTCTTTGCAATCCATTTCCAATCCAATTTTGTCTTCACAGTATTAAACCTTGTATAGACAATTTATATGATTTGTTAATATTTGAATCGATCGAACCAATTAATTGCCATTTAATAGTTTTAAATTTTAACTAATAAATTTATATTTTTTCATCTCAAAACTGGATATATAAAGCAATCTACATAGGCTTAAAATAATCTAACTTTTATATTTTCCTACATGCATATATACATATATTTGAAAAGACAAAAAATCTGATTTTGAAATTTCTTTCTCTGCCTGTATATAAAATCTCCAATCTATATATGTTTCTAATATGTAGATATATACATGTGTTTTTAAATTTAATAAAAGAAAATCAAAAACTGCTTTACTGTATATACCTCTGTCGATATATATCATTATTATTAAATTTTAAAATATGTAAGTTGTAAATATACCTTACAACAAAACAGAGAACCAAGGCCATCATCGATTGACTTCTTTTTGCCGACGAACGCCTCAACTTTCGAACCCAACCCCTGCTTGCCGACCCAGACTGTTGCCGATGAACCCAGCCTCGCCGTGATTCCCATTGCCAAGTCGATCGCCACTGCCAACTCGCGAGATCGTACACGCCATCGAAACCACCTCATGACCACCGACATCCCATCGACCATCAAATCGAAGTCGCGATGCTCGACTTGCCCTATCACCACGCGAGCCTCCCAACCTGACGTTCGCGAATCGCCGCCCTAAATCCCAACGCGAAATCCTCCCTTACAGTTGCTCGCCTGCTCACGCGACTCCATTACGAGGTGAAACGAGCCCTCTACCTTCACACGCGTGCGCGGCCACGATGAATTGCTAAGCGATTTTATACGAATTGATTTTTCTCTTGGCTTTGAATTTGGGAACGAAGCTTCTGTTTCTATGTGAAGTTTCAAAGAGGAAGTGATATCGATTTTTATTTTCTTCTTCGTTTTGAACTGGAGGTGTAATTGAAACCAGGGTCATTGATTCCGATTAGAATGAGAGGTAAGCGGCCATTGATTAGAATTTTTTTCTTTGTTTTGAATTGAACGAGATAATGAGGAACGGGATATTTTAAAAGAGAGGGGATGGGTTGCACGATGATTTCGTGGTCTTCAGCGTGAACAACGGGGCGTGTTTTAAGGGGAGAAAATGGGCTGATGTTGACTAGATTTTAAAATTTAAATTTAAGTTGAATTCGTTTAAAAATTTCAACGCGTTAATGTGTCGTGTGCTCACGTACCAGCACCGAAAAATACGAAAATTGAAATCCGACAATAATTCAATATTACGGACCCAATGGAACTGGTTTCGTCAAATTCCGAGACTGCGCCTCGGATGGCTATTTTCCAATATCAATTCGAACGATTAAATTTCAAAATTGAACAAATTGTTTTCAAACTCAATTCTGAAGCTTCTGTTATCTTCAGTATTATCAATACGAATTTTAAAAGCTTCCGAAATATTTTTCTTCGGCTTACAATTAAAGATACAAATTTTATTCAACTTACAATAGATTAAATTTTATAATTAAATCACCAAATTCAAAGTTATTTTCGGGATACAAATTAAATCATCGTTCAAATATTTAAAATTAATTAAATATTCTCAATTTAATTTGTTCAAAATTCTGGGTCGTTACACCTATGATGTTTTGCCTTCACTTGCTGGCATGTAAGGCATCTTCTCACATACTCTCCCACATCTATCTTCATCCCAGCCGTTAAGAAACTCCTCTTTGTATGTTGGTACATTTTCATACCTCCAGGGTGTGTGTTAAACTTTGAATGATGATATTCATCCAATACTTCTCTCCGTGGTCCTTTCGCACTTGAAATATACAACCATCCATTATTCTATGGTCTGCCCTCTCCATTAGTATTGAATCCCTTCAGCTCTACTGCCTCAACCCCTGAGTCCATCTTCTTACTAAGTTGGTGCTAGATGTTTGGCAGATGGTTCTTCCCTTGATCCCTGTTTGTCACACTTGAAGCATTTAGCCTCACTAGACACCTTGGTGCTAGATACTTGGTAGCATAGTTTCCCTTCTATCCGCAGTTGAAACAGACGACTTCTGCAGTAGCAGCTTCTCCGCTCTTCCCCCCTTGGCACTCCCTTCTTGCCTTCGATATAAGGAAAAAACCTCTTCTTCATTTCAACTTTAGGCTTTGCCTCTACTCTCCTCTGCCACCGATACATCCTATCGTATCTTCTGGCCATATCAACCATGAATTCAAAAGGAGATGCCAAGTGAGCCGTCACTATATGATCCAAACCTTGCTTTAACCCCATGACGAACTTCTCATTCTTCTTCATTGGAGGGTTGATGATCTCCCTACCATACTTGGCTAAAGAATTAAACTTCCGAACGTACCCTTCCACAGTTAGTCTCTCTGCCTCAAGTCTTTGAACTGGCACAGTAGCACGCTCTTTTGTAAGTCGGATATAAACTGAGCCCAGGGATGGCAATGAGGCAGGTCTAGGGTCTAAACCAAGTAGACCTGCCCCTATTTTAACCCATCAAGACCCATCCTATTGGATCAACAGGGCAGGTAGACCCATGACCCATTCTTCAGAGCTTCGGCTCTAAGGTTGGGTCGGGGCTTGGCTGATCCATCCCAATCTGACCCGCACTACTAAGATCTCATAAAATCACGTTATTGCTATAACGATGGTTTGTTATTATTTTATACATAAGTGGATATAACTTGGATATTTAATTGTTCCATTCAAAAAGTTATATGATTTTTATGATATTAAGTTGCATCACCAATAATTATATAACAATGTATGTATGTTTTTCTCGAACCGTTATCATACACCTCATTTTTGTTACCTTATTTATTACTGTAAACACATTAATATCTAAATTTATTGTATCGGTTAGTAAAATCCCTCTTATAAATAATACATATATATATATGTTATACATAATTTTGAATGAATTAAGCCTCACCGGGTCTTGAGGCGAGGCAGGTATACCCAGACCCATATGGTTTTTGCGTGGGGGGAAAAAGTCTAGTCCCGCTCTGGGTCTACGGGGCAGGTCTGGGGCAGGGTTTAAAAAACCAGGGGTGGGTCTAGGGCATAAAAATTCCACCACAACCCACCCCATTGCTATCCCGAACTGAGCCTCGAATCCTTCTCTAAACTGCACCTAGGTAATCTCCTCCTCAAGTGTTCCAGCAATTTTTGTCTGCCACTAATATAGCTTGTCCTCCTGCAACTTCCTCGATGCCAGTCTCCTCTTCTGCGCATCGTTCAACCCCAGGTCTCTAAATATCCATTCGTAGTTTCTTAAACATTTCGGTACTTCAACCGTCGGCTCTCTCACTGAAAACACCTTCCCTCCTAAACACATGTAGTCTTTACAGATCTTTGGGAAATCCTTTCTTACAACAACGGGCCCTGGTTCAACCACTTCAGACACATTCTTCCTCACCATCTAAGCCATGAACTCTCTAAACATGGCGTTCACATCCATACCCACCACATTTACTGGTTGTGCAACACCTTCCCCTGCCACCCTTGAAACTTCTCCCTCACTTCCTTCATTGGTCTGTGCACTTTCCACATCTCTCCTTGCACTTGTCCCTCCTAACGCAATTCGCATATTCCTCAAATCCATCTTGCTTTTTCTGTTAAGCAAGTCTTCATTAGAAATGAAAAGAAAGAGCGAAACAATAATAGAAGGAAGATGTATCTTTCCATATATATATATATATATATATATATATCAATTTGCAAATACATTATATATATATATAATCGTGCATCTTCCCCAGGTTGTTCGTCTTATTCTAAGTTCTTATTTCTATGCCTAACTCTGTTTTACTTAGGTTATCCTAAACCTATGCTCTAATACCAGTTGTAACATCCCTCATTAGAAGACCCGAAAATGAATGCCAATGATGCTGCAGTCATCACTAGAATTATTTTCAAGCGACCAAGAGTGAGTTCTGTATTATTCAAAACAGTCCAAGTAAACAGAACAATGACTATTTTCATTTCATTAAGTTTGTTTTAATATTCATTACATGCATGTTCAGAGTTAACACCATATCGTGACCACACAGGGGTCAAAATATAACATAAGAAATACATAGCAGAGTATCGCATCAACATATGACGATGCCACCCAAATGCTTATGATAGCGGAATGAAACATACAAAACAAATAACTAGGTCTTCCGCGCCGTCTTCGATCTTCGGCCTACGCTCAACCTACCTATCCCATAAATTCGGTCTATTCAAATGAGTACCCGTGAGTTTATGGGGAAAACGGATGTAAAAAAATGGGTCAAACATAAAGTCTGATGTGAATCAACGTGGAATGGGTTTTCCCCCCTACTTACAAATGGCACACATAATATTGCACACAACAAAGGTCATAATTACTTACCCTAGAAACTTCCCAAGTTTTACTTAGTACAGTTACTATTGCACCCCTACGCAATTCCCACCCAGTCCCAATCTAACCAAAGTGAAAATCTAATGCTCCAGGGAGTCATCCCCTAGCAACATCCCTTTAATTCTTTGCTTGTTTTACTCATAGTGCACTGATCCCAGTCTCTGCAATATTTTTTTTTGTTTATTGGATATTAGATCATGGAACCTTCCATCGCAGTATTGATTTATTTAGCTTTGGACTACCGTGCTACCCCACTTGCAGCCACCATTCTTATAAACTTATTAAGTTCAAATCTGCTATGAAACAGCCACATGTAGATTCTTCCTTCTTTCATCTTTTATATTATTTAATTAGATCTGGGACCACAATGAATCAACCACATGTAGTCCCCTATGTAATATTTATTAATTTATTTCTGACCTGCTATGAATCAGCCATCCATAAGTCTCATTCAATTATTATTTAATTCTGGACTACAAAGAATCGGCCGCATGTAGTCCCTTACTACAAAGAATCAGCCCATGCAATGTTGTTTTTATTTTAATTTGGGGTTGCATAGAATCAGCCCTCTGCAAACCTTTAGGAGTTGAATGTCTCTCGTCACTTGAAGTTTCCACAAGTGTGTAATCGACTTGGCATCAATATCCCTTTAATTCCTTACTTCCACTCATAATACTTTGACGTGGTATATCCTGCCCTGACCCTTGTGTGCAATATAGTCTTTACTTATTGAGCATGTTCTCTTCCAAATTGTGATGCAGTAAGACGACTCAATTTGACTTATTCTCTTCACATAATTGCGACGTTACTTTTCTTTTGCAAATTTGTGGCGTAGAACTACTTTCCCCTAGAAAGTCTTTAGATTCCTTTGGCAAATCACTACCCCACTACCCAGCGCAGTTTTAATTGGCGCAATTCTCCTTTAAGACGTTTGGCCACGCCTCCTTAGCTCAGGACCTGACAATGTCTGACACTTCTAACAAAGCACGTTACCGTCTTTACACGTGTTGTCACCCGATACATTACCGTACTATTTATTAATATTTACAGAGTATTTTATTTATCTTTTCGACTATTTATATGGACCTTGTCCACTTACATTATTATTTTAATATATCATTTCCATCAACTCTCGGCATAGATCCCCTTCCACCAGCGCAAAACTTCATAAGTTCTAGTTTATTTTACATACATAGAGCATTATAAAATTCTAGAAAATTCATGAATAACTCCTATATTCCTACCTTGTCTTTTATTCAAATTACAGGTTAATTTCTTTGTGTATTTTCTATTCTGAAGTCATAATTTTTTCAAATTAATAACACATTTCTAAAATAATGGTTAGAACTTCTTATCAGTTTCCTTTTTGACTTAAATCTATATGAACATTAATAAAATAACATGATCTGAATCAACCAAAATGAACTAAATAAAAAGGTTAAGTATTACTCACCTAAATCTTTAAGAAATCTTGCTTAGATCTTCTTTCCTTAGCTTATATTTGTTTTATCTCCTTTTAATTCCCTGTAACATCCCCATACTTGAAGGCCCAAAACTAACGGCTACGGATGTTGTAATCATCCATAGTTATTAATCCTCGGCGACCAAATATGGCGATATTAGATACATTGATACACGAAACACAAGAATATGGAAAAAAATTAAACAGCAAATAAAATCCATATTTCATTCAAAATATTTCAAATTGATTACATAATCCCAGTTCGCAAACCACATTCAGATAATATATAATAATTACAAAATACACCAAGAGCGACATATGAAGATGCCCTCTTGGTTGATTAAAGTATATAATAATAAGGCACTAAACTGTTTGCCTTTACAACCAAACAAACAATAGAAATAAAAGAACTCTAATAATAAGCTTGCCTCCTGCATGTCTTCGGAAACATTATTCGTCTAAAAGAACACCTAAAAACCTTAACTCTCAACCTACTCAAAATTAACTGAATACCCAAGAGTTTAAGGGAAAAATAAAAACTTCGAGTCAGACATAAAGTCTGGTATGAATAATAATCTTCCATCTCAAACCATTTGGATATTTAGTGAGACCACGCCACTTAGCGGAACAGGCTTTCCCCTCACTAGTATCCTAAAACATTTATAAAACCATATATTGTGCTCCTGCATCCACAATGGTTAAAAATATAGTATTTCAAAATATTATGATGATATGCAAAACAAGTAAATCAAATTTGGATTACCCATCTCCATTTATTCTGACTATCTGTCTCAATTATAGTTTTAAGGGTTACTATTAAAATTTTAAATATTTAAGGACTATCTGTCCAAATTCATAGTTTTCATGGGATCACTAAAACCTATTGGTAACTCCAATATCATTTTACATATCCTAGTTTTTATAGGCTAACTAGGAACCTATTGACTGACTCTTAATATCTTAATCCGGATATAGTTTTCATGGGCTAACTACAAACCTACCGGCCCCTGCTAGTATCAAATCATAGTTTTCATGGGCTGACTATGAACCTATTGGCCCCTGCAAATATCATACATTTTCTATGGGCTTACTGTAAACCTATTGGCCCCTGCCAATATCTTTAATTTAGATTTTTGGTATTTGTTAAGTTATATTCATTACAGGGTCAACCTAACTGGTTATTTTGCACTTCCCCAAAATACGGTTATGCGTTAATCACAATGTGAATAAGTATATGAAGAAGTAAACATAGCAACAAAATGATGCCAACACCTGTGGTTTATTTATCTTTGAAATCCTTCATATATATATATATATATATATATATATGCTAGCAACCAAATTGGTCACTAACACCCGGGGATAGATTTGAGTAGTGAAATAAATGAAGAAAACAAATGGAAAATGAGGAATAATGCTATATATTGTAAGCAGGAACAACAAAAAGTAAAGACAACAGGATTTATAGTGGTTCGGCGTTGTTTGCCTACGTCCACCCTGAATGCTCTCTTTATTGCTTTTTTAATTACTTGATTACGGATACAATCCACAATGAATAGCTTGAATACAGTTTAAAACAAAGAGAATTTGCGTACAAAAAAATGCCAAAGTATTCTCTTGGTTGTCGAAAAAAAAGGATCCCCCAAAAGTGGCCCCCTGCCTTTGTATTTATAAATGAAGGCAGCCTTCAGCCCGACCATTCGGGCCCACAGTAAAAAATGCTTAGCCCAACTAACTACACAGACCTACATCATTATGCCAACCTGACCACCTCTGTATGCCAACCCGAGCTCTAACATATGCAATGCTGATATGTGTCTTACCTCATGCAATGTCGACCCGGCCTTCACGCCTTATGTCGAACTGATGGCCTTCATGCCTCATGCCGACCTAATAGTCTTCACACTCTACGCTGACCCGAAGTTGAGGCAATACCAACCCGAAGCAATTCCATATGCCAACCCGAAGTCACCCCTTAACTGCCGACCCAAAGTAGTAACTACCGACCCCAAACAATATGCCGACCTGATATAACATCCTTGCCGACTCGAAGCTCTTCTCCTCGATGCTGACCCCAAGTGATACCAACTCCATCCTAATGCCGACCTGAAGCAAACACTGACCCGAGCACCATCATATACTATGCCACCTGACCTATACCACATGCTTTGCCGACCGGATCCCTATAACATGCAATGCTGACCCGGGCTCCATCTCATGCAATGCTGACCTGGAGTGAACCAAATGCCGGTCTCTCGGAGTGAAATGATCTCCCTCCTATACTAACCTGGAGTATTACTAGCATCTACTAGCATCGACCAGAAGTATATGCCGATCCGGTCCGAAGCAAGAGCAATGCCGACCCGAGCTCTATCACAACCCACTTGCTATGTCGATCCCTACAGTACCAGGTTAATCTTCATAATCCTGATATCCTATGAAACCCATTCGTCAACCTTATCGACAGTGGGTTAGACATAGCTGCCTAGAAATCACCTTATGGTCATATCGATGTCGTCTCTCGACCATTCCTCCATCAATGGTCAACTCTGATCTTTGTATTTATCTTTATGTAGTCAGACCAAGGCACCGGGTAACATTTGCCCCCCCCCCAAATGCGTCTTGTGAATAACACGACGCGCTTTGAAATAGTGAAAAATCCATGTTCCAGAGGCAGACTCGTTCAAGTCATTAGCTGATCGATGTTCTTCACTAACCTTTGACAAAGTCTCGTCCCATTTGAACGTGCAAATCTAGCTATATGAAGCCCTCGGGCTTTCCTGGTTTAACCTTCAAAGGTTGAATTCATAAGAACCTTTTCAATCTCACGATCATCCACTATTTAAGCATATCCTCTTTTCCCTTCAATTTCTTAAGCATACATTATTACTCTACTATTTTATTTTATTTTTTATTTATTTATTTTATTATTATTATTATTATTATTTTAAGAGGGGTCAGCATTTGGTATGTCGATACCTCGATGGATTCACATAGGCTGGGGTTGGCATACACAATGGCCGACCCCTTCAACTTTGACGACCGGGTCTCTTGGAAGAGACCAGTTCAACTAACTATCCCCCTCCCATATAAAAACCCAAACTCGCATTTCTCTCCTTTTTACTTTCATTTTTTCTAAGTTTTCACCTTCTCCCTTAGCATCCCAAGCTTCCTTCAACTGAACCCCTCTCCATCACTCAAATCTTTTCCCTCACAGACGCACATGAAATCGAGCCATTCCCTACCTTTGCTCCTCGCTATCCTTCGACTCAAGAATCTTGACATTCTCCACCCAATATGAAAACGTACATAGGTATGAATCCTCTATCATCTCGCGTTGTTGAGCTGTAACCTTTGAGTTATGGACCTGTGTGTCGTTTGGGTGCGTAAATAGATGGATCTTAACGAGAAGCGGATGGGAGGTAAAGAAAAAGAATGATCAGGAGGGAAAGAAGTGATTTGAAGGAGGAGAGAGCGGGTTTTGTAAAGATAATGTATGAGACGAGGTCGGTAGGATTAGGGTTCGATATAGGTTAGGATGAAAGAAAGGGGTCGGTGCATGTTTTGAGTGTTATGAGGGCTCAGTATAGTCAGGGATGGATCGGCATAGGTTCTCTTTCTTTTTTTGCTTTTTTAAGAGAAAGGGGTTGGTATTTTCTTTTAGGCATAGGAACATAGGGCTTGGTATCTTTTAGGGAAGCTGGGATCGGCATGTAAGTTGGAGAAAAGGGTCGGTATAGAGGTTAAAGGAAGGAATCAGCATAATATGTAGAGAGGAGGAATCAGCTATGGGGTAAAGTGCAGAATTCGGCATAGATGGTTGGGATTGGTGTTGACAGACTAAAGCCACTCTAACTCGAATTGTCTAAACATATGACTGCATATTTTCTTGCCCAAGCATAAAGGGACGAACAATAACACGACTTAGCATATTCGAATCTATGGACTTAACTTGAACTAACAAATTCCCAATTCACTCAGCATGACTTAAATAAAAAACTAGCCCAACAAACTTAGGCAACGGACTTCATAATTCAGAACGTCAACACCCAATCCTAAAGCTTTCGAAGCCGACCACCTTTCACGTTATCCGAGATCGTCAGCAATGACGGTCTCTTCGGACGAAACCTCTGAGCATGGACATTTTACTTTCATTTTTTCTGGTCTTAAACTGCTTACATTCATTTCACATTTCACTACACTAGTGCACACACGGCACGAAGGGAAAAATTATTATTTCTAATATCGATTGTTTTTTGAGTATAGCTAGCACGGATATTAAGTTATACAAAGCATTCTACCACGATGTCATCTAGATTAGATAGGAAATCGAGCTCCACTACTTTGTCCGATAGGCCCGAATCGAGCCAGCAAAGAGATGTTGTAGAGACATCAGATCCATGGGAGACCTTTTTCCAACATCCCAACTCTTCTTGTAGATGTTATAGACCCAGCTCCCGATGCTGTGGATGATGCCATCATTTTGAATAATCTGGCTGATTCACGGGCTTCAAAAATCGGCGAAGCTACCCTTCGTCGATTGTGCTTCATCCACGGGATTCCTTTCGAAGATGTCCTGGTCCCGTCAAGACAAGACATGCCTCATTTTGGCCCCAGCTGGGTACACTGTATGTAATAAGTTCATGTGCTGGGCTGGGTGTGTGCCACCTTTCAACTCCTTTATTCGCGAAGTGCTGAAGTATATGGGAATCGCTCCCACTCAATTGCACCTCAATGGCTACACCTTTATCCATGGAACTTTCCTGCTTTTCATGAGTGTTCAATTCTGTCCGCCTACTCCCGAGGACATCCGGCATATTTATAACTTTAAAAGACGAGCAGACAGTCCTTTGTACGTCTTTCTTGAGCCACTGCTCAAATGTCAAGTCCTAACGGACGCATGGAATAAGCTCTCCCTATTCAAGCATGAATGGTTCTACATGCGATGTCCTCCCGGCTTCGCGAGAAGTTAGTTGGAAGGATGTAAGTACCATCCCTATCTCTGCCCTTAATTCAAGGACTCAAATCACATCTTTCTTCTTAATCACACGAATTCTTTCAACTCTTTCAGGTGCTCGCTCTCGGTCTGAAGGCCTTAGATATTCCGAGGCAGTTGAGGCTATCCATGCTACTCCGGTGGAGGATAGAGAGATCAAACTTCTCATTACTGATGAATTGCTCTCACTATTCGGGCTTTTAGAGGACGGCCGCAGAATCGGTCTTCCAAGGAGTAAAGCGATCCCAAAGGTTATCGTTGAGAGGAGGAGAGAACGTGACGACCCCGTGGTGCCCCTGCTGAGGGAATCCAAGAAGGCACCAAAGAAGGGGTGATAAATGAGACTGAAGATGCAGGACTAAGAAATGAAGATGCAGGCCTTGGGTAAGTGCCAGTAGCCGATGCGCCACATACAAGCCAATCGTAGTATTCCCCCAAAAAAGAGAAAAAGTTTGGTGTATAGAATCAAGAAAAAGGAGACTGGGGAGACCCTAAAATTCGATATAACTCCAATCGAAAAGGTTTCATCTTCTCAACAAATGGAGAGTTCGTTAAAGGGACTTTCTAACATCTTCATTCTGGGCGATTTGTTGAACTATGACTTCACTGCCCTTGGTGTCGAAGGGCTTAACTCTCCCGCAAGAAGTGGCGAAGGCAGGCAGCCTCCCAATCAAGGAGACAAAACTTCTACGAGTAAAGCAAACATTACCGGTCCGTCGGGGGGATGCACTAGAACACACAAGCACTTACACCCCACTATTCACTTGCACTTTACTATTGACATAGCAACTACTAATATGTTCTCGTTTGGTTCTTTTACAGGTGCAATGTCTTACTCACATGGCTTTGATCGCCTTTGTGGCTCTTCTATCTTCCATCGTTCCAGTCGGGAATCCGGTTCAGGAAGACGTTGAGAGAGAGGTTACCATTCTCGAGAATCATCTTCATCCTCCAAAAGGAATTATCAAGGACATATTTCGCGTCAAAGCGACCTCACTATTCCTCCTGCGCACGGTGGAGATAAGCCCACACAACGAGTTTCTCAATCCGACGTTCCCCGTGATCAGCATTCCGGCTCCTCAAGCACTAGGAAGTCCCCTGAGCACCATAAACAAACGCTGATTTCACTGGAACAGATTCCCCCGATTCCTGCTCACGATGTGACTACGGCAGAGAAACTAGCCGAACTTAAAGCCAACTTTCCAAAGATCTGCTTCAACGGGCTAAAATTCCTCTCGGCTATACATCCTATCCCTGTAACCGCAAAGGAGAACTCATTAGCTTATGTGAACAACGTGTATGTACAGCACGAAGCATTCATTCATTTAGTCGAAAATGTCTCTGAGGTTTCTATCGAACGCCAACACGAGCTTGATCGCCTTAAGCTGGAGGCCATCCATGACAAAGACATTATTAAGTTCTAGGATACTGAGCTGTTTGCATTTAAAGCCCAACTTAATGAGGCAAAGAAGAATGAGAAGGAGACGGCTGAGGCATTCAGTCGCTTGGAGGCTTCGGATAAAAAGGAACTGGACGGTGCACTCCAACGTAGCGGCACTTTGGCTTTGGAAAAAGTCTCCTTAAAAAGGAGAAAGATATTTTAGCATGCCGCATGGAGGAGTTGGAAAACCTGCTATCCAAGGAGAGAGCAGAAAGTCGAGGCACAAGAGGAGTCACAGAAATATTGTGAGGAGATCGTCGAAATAAGAAACTTAAAGGCGAAGCTCAACGAGTAACTCTCCCCGATTGAAGCATTGAAAGTAGCTACTCGTGAAGAGGGTAAGAAAGCAGTGCTTGTGAAAAATGATTCCCGAATCAAGGCAGTGATTGAGTACAGTAGGGAGGAAATTAAGTGCTTATTTGATCCACTCATCGCTGAATATAACGCAAGAGTCCTTCTTCATCGTGACTTAACTTTCTTGGGCGAAGGCTATCTTGAGATGCTTGCCGAAGCTTGGGATACTTTCATCAAGGTCAAGAAAGAGGAGCTGGGGGTGGTAGAGCTAGACGAAGGGGCACTTGCATAGGAAGTTCTCCGAGGAAATGAGCCATCCAACTTGGCTGTCGCAAAGCTTTAGTTCGGCAAAGCTCCCTTACCGTATAAGGAAAAAGAGGATATCGTTGGGTCATCCGGCATTGAGCCCCAGGGTCCTTCTCCTATTCAACCAGTAGGGACTTCATCTTCTCTACCTCTCGAGTAACATGTCAGTTATGACCCAGAGAAGCCTGGACTCGGCATACACAATTTGTCTCCAATCATTGAAGAGAGTACTCCTATGACCACCGAAAGCCAAACGGATGTTGGTACTACCTTTAGCCTTTTCTAATCCTAAAATTTGCTGTTTTCGGCGAACAACAGCCGTAATCTAACATTTGCTTTTTATGAAACCTTATGGGTCATTTTGGTCCTGAGTCAACTCTAAGGAGCGACATCGCCACGGAGCAGAAGGGAAAAAATGTTGAGGCGCCAGCTGCTGGAGATATTCCTGGGCCCGATGCTCAAGTGACTGGGGCGCTAGATGAAGATAAACCTGAAGACCCATCACTTACAAAGGAACATGATGATGTTATAATTACAGGCACTTCTGAGCACACCTTTAAGTTCAGCCTAAAGGAGCGGATTGAAAGAGAGGAGAAAGCAAAGCTCGAGGTTAAGGATGAGCCCAATGTGGTGGAGGTTGATGATCCCCTCAATAGGTCTTTAAAATTCATCCCTCTTGGCAGTTCTACTCCTATTGTGGTTCCTCCTCCTTCTTCAAGTACCTCCTCTCAGGGAAGCAAGGGGTCCTGAAAGAGACGTTTGACTGAAACAACCCTTGAAAAGACGAAGATGGAGAAGAAGATGAAGAAATAGTTGGGGTCTTGTAATATTTTGCTTAGTCCAAATAAGTTAGACTTGTATAGTCGTTTTTCCCTTCTTCCTTTTCTTCTTAGAAGCATATGTACGGACTTAGCCTCCGAACCTTCGAAGGGGTTGTAAGGAATTTTTGGAGTTGTAAATAAAATTTTGTTCCCTAGTCAATCATCGAGTGCGTTATTATTTCAATAGTATAGCAACTTTATCCATTCCAAATGCTTGCGACAATTTTTCCAAGTTTTATTAATAATTTATTATTTTAACCTCAGAGCTCCTCTACAGACTTCATCGGAACTTTCCATCGGTACTAGGTCGGAATCGTAAACAACGGTCATATTCCGTCTCTGACAGTTTGAGCATCTTCCATCGATCTTAGACTAGAGTTTGCGGGATAGCGGTCGGTTGAGAGTTCTCTTGTCTATCCATTGGTTTGGATACTTAGAACTTTTGAGTCGGCCTCATTGACTTGGAAATCTTTCTCGTATTGTTTACAACTTAGTCCGCAATCAAGGACTTAGAGAATTTTCGAGTCGTTTATACTCCAGCCCGCGCTCCGGGGACTCTGAGTACTATAACCCGCACTCCGGGGACTTAGATATTTTTCGAATCATTTCTAATCCATGCTCCAGGGACTCGGAGTACTCTAATCCGCACTTCAGGGACTTGGAGAATTTTCGCATCGTTTATACTCTAGTCCGCGCTCCGGGGACTCAGAGTACTCTAATCCGTACTCCGAGGACTTAGTGATTTTTCAAATCGTTTATACACTAGTCCGCGCTCCGGGGACTCAAAGTACTCTAATCCACACTCTGGGGACTTAGAGATATTTCGAGTCGTTTATACTCTAGTCCACGCTCCAGGGACTCAGAGTATTCTAATCTACACTCCGGGGACTTAGAGATTTTTTACATCGTTTATACTCTAGTCCACGCTTCGGGGACTCAGAGTACTCTATCCACACTTCGGGGACTTAAAGATTTTTCGAATCATTTATAATATTAGCATTAATTAATTTCATCACATAATCATCATAACATGAAACAACAGTAGTCCACGGAAAGGTAGCTTCAAGCCTTTATTCATCAAAAAATATAGCAGTAGAATAATCTTCCTTATTACATATCAAAAGCAAAATCAACACAAAGCAACTACTGAAAACAACTACTTATGGAATGCAAAAGAAACAATCTAGGTAAAATAGTGACGCAATTGCTCAATATTCCACGCCCTTGGAAGCGTTACCCCATCAACGGTCGCTGGCTTGAAAGTTCCTTCTCCAAGCCTCCATTCGACGACGTATTGCCATTCCCATGTAGGGTTCATGTGTGATGGGACCGGAAAGACTCGCTTCAGGATAAGGTCACCAACATCAAAGGTTCTTGGTCGGACTTTCATATTATAATATCAGGTGATTCGGTGCCGATGTGAGGCCGCTCTCAAATCGACTTCCTCGCGCTTCTCGTCAATAAAGTCCAATGATTCTAAGAGATCTTGATTCGTTCTGGGATCGTAGTAAGTTACCTGATGGGAAGGGACTTTGAGCTCATGGGTATAATTGCTTTGGCCCCATAGGCCAGGGCGAATGGAGTATGGCCAGTCGTAGACTTGTGAGTGGTCCTGTATGCCCAAAGGGTCGTATGAAGTTCGTCCACCCACTTGTCACTAGCTTTTTCCAAACGTTTTTTCAAGATGGTCTTTAATATCTTGTTTATAGCTTCAACCTGTCCATTCGCCCAAGGGTGAGCGACCGCTGAAAACCTTCTCTCAATACGATACTTCCGACAAAATTCCTTCAACTCAGCACTGTCAAATTGAGTTCCGTTATCAGTTACAATAGTCCGCGAGAGACCGAAATGGCATACAATGTTTCGCACAACAAAATTAATGACTTTTTTGGTTGTGATCATAGCCAATGGCTCTGCTTCGGCCCACTTGGTGAAGTAGTCAACCGCGACAATTGCATATCTCGCACCACCTTTGGAAATTGGCAATGAGCCAATAATATCAATTCTCCATATCGCAAACGGCCATGGACTAAGCATTTGCGTGATTTCTGTTGGCGGTGCTTTGGGACTTTCACATATATCTAGCATTTGTCACATCATCTCACATAATCTATGGTGTCCCGATTCACGGTTGACCAGTACCCATAACGGAGTATCTTTTTAGCTAACATATGCCTCCCAGTGTGGTCGCCACATTCTCCTTCATGGACTTCTTTCAAGAATCGCTTTATCTCGTCATGGACGATGCACCTAAGTAAAGGAATAGAGAATCCCTTTCGACACATAATTCCATCTCGCATAATATACCGTAAGACCTTGTGAAGGAATTGCTGCTTTTCGCTCCTTTTCTTAGGCCAGGTTCCATGCAGCAAGTATTCTTTAAATGGGGACATCCATGATTCCCTTTCGGTTTCCGTTTCCGGTCATGATCAACTTCCATCGCATTTATACTCAAGGTATGTAGGGTCTTGACCGGAACTAAGCCCATCTGTTGTGCATCGCTAGTGCTTGCAAACTTTGCCAATGAGTTGGCTTCCCCGTTCTGCTCGCATGGGATATGCAAAATGTCATAGTATTCGAGGTCCGCCAACAATTCTTGAACCCGGGTAAGGTATGGGGCAAACCATTGTCCCTTCGCCTGGTAGTCCCCTCTAACTTGGTACACCACCAGCTGCGAGTCACAAAAGATTTCAATCGATTTTACCCTGAGCTCTTTAGCAAGCTTCAATCCAGCAATCAACGCCTCATATTCGACTTCATTGTTCGTAGCGGAGAAATCAAGCTTCAAAGCATAGCAGATCGATCAGTTCTCGGGGGTTACAAGAACGACGCCAGCTCTAGAACAATGATCATTAGACGATCCATCAGTAAATAGTTTCCATCGTACATTAGGAACCACATCGCTTACACTCAGCTCATCCTGCATAGTGAACTCTGCTATAATATCCGCCAATGCTTGTCCCTGGATATCTCTTCAAGGCAGATAGCTGATGTCAAACTAGCTGAGCTCGATGTTCCATTTAAGCAACCTTCCAGATGCCTTGGGCCGCTGCAGGACCTCTCGCAAAGGTTGGTTGGTGTAGATGTTGATTGGATGTGCTTGGAAGTATGGGCGAAGTTTGCACAACGCGATCACCAAGCAGTATGCCAACTTCTCTATCTTCGGATAATTTCTTTCCGCCCTTGTTAACCATTATTGATGTAATACACCGGTCTCTAGATCCGGTCCTCCTCTAGAATCGGAGCGGCACTTATGGCGTGTGGCGATACAGCTAAGTAAATAAGCAGCTCCTCATGGTCTACAGGCTTCGACAAAACAGGGGGTCTCTCCAAATGATTCACCAAAGCTCGGAACGCGCCTTCACAGTCTTGCATCCATTTGAAATTCCTCTTCTCTTTCTTTATCAAATCAAAAAAAGGAATGCACTTATCGGTTACCCTGGAGAGAAACCGACTTAAAGCAGCAACCATCCCGTTTAGGCTTTGTACTTGCTTAATAGTTATGGGTGCTTGTATATCCCGAATGGCTTGAATCTTTTCTGAATTCACTTCGATTCCTCATGCGTTGACAATGAAGCCCAGAAACTTTCCCGATGCAACACCAAATGAGCATTTCAACGGGTTGATTTTCATGCTATAAAACCGAAGGATATCAAACATCTCCGCTAAGTCTCGAATGTGGTCGTTTGATTGTCGTGACTTCACGAGCATATCATCCATATAGACTTCTGATGTGCACGTAAATGTGCATAAATTTACATCCATATTTTATCTCTTTTTATTTAAATAAACATCATATTTGGGCATTTGTACATGTTAAAACCAAAATTCAATTATTTTCAAACCATCATATTTTCATCTTCATTCAGGGGCAAAATGGTCATTTTTGTGCATGTGTAAATTTGAGAATTTTTACTTGGACATTTTTGATGATTTTTATAGGAATTTGGATGCATATGGAAGAGGCTTATATGAAGATACATGCATGCACAAACAAATACAAAGGAAAGAAGATGGAAATAATTCAAAGTGAAGATCATGGAGGACCCCACCTACCTTAATGTACAAATTAGAGGCTAATGAACATGCATATGGAATTAATGGCTTCATGTACACTTAAATGATGATTAGTAGAAGCTAATGGTTACTTGGCCTCCACACTTCCTAAGGGGTATTTTGGGAAGCCCCCTAAAAATGTAATTAGGGTTTTATGCATGTATAAATAACCCTCTTACGTACATGAATCTATCATCTACTCTTTCATTTTACTTAGGAAATTAAGAGATCAAATTGTAAGCTCAATGTTATATGAAATAAAAATGGCTTCCAAGCCTCTTTTTCCTCTTTTTTCTACATGCTTTTCTTTGTTTTTATGTTAATGCTTTTATTTATGTTCTTTTCTTTCTTTGTTAGTAGAATAGTTTTACATTCATGCAAGTAGTGTAGCTTAATTTATTTTGTTGTAAGTAGTTTAATTACATTCTCTTCTTTCCTTATTCTCTATTTTCTTCTCTTTTTAATGTTGAAAGTTACTTGTGTTGCTTCAATGCCACAAATGAGTAGCTAAACCCCTTTAATTTAGGAGTAATGAAGCTCTCAAATATTATGTAATTTCAACATTTTATGATTTATGATCTCATTTGGTTTATGCTTCATGAAGTGAGTTTTGATGCAAGTTTATACAAGTGGGTTTGATAGCTTATATTGTTTATGCAAATGAGCTATTCTTATTCAACATAAACACAATTTGCATCATCATTTGCTAATCCATTTTCGATTGTGAAATTAAAGTAAAAATGAAATTTGATGATCTATATTACTAGTTACAATAGTAAATAGATCATACTTAAAATAGCTTTTACTTTGGCTTCATTTTCATGAGAATTATAAGTGGTTTATTTGTTGTATTATAGTTTGATGGTTTGAGTTATGTTAATTAATAATATAAACAAACCATACTTATGATAAATACAACAATATTTCACTTAATATCAAAGCTAGAGATCACAAATTATTTGTTTGTTGATTTACAAAAATATGAGAGTGGATTTGCTTCTAAATTGTTCTCTAGTTAAATAGTTTTTAAATCAAATTTCAATTATAGTTTTAGCTTCATTTTATTTCTAGTTAACAATTTTTCCTCCATTTGGTCTAATTTGATTGAATAGATTTTTAAACTCTCACAATTCCCTATGGATCGACCCGTATTCGCCACGTACTACAAAGTGTACGCCGTGCGCTTGGGGTTAAATTTTAATTTGAAATTTTTTGACGGTTTTCTAATTCCATAGAATTTTCGTCGGTTAAATAAGTTTTTGGCGCCGTTGCCGGGGAATTTGTTTTGATTTTATTTTCTATTCTTCGAATTATTTTCGTTTGATTTTTTTGTGATTTTATTTAGTGTGTTTGCAATTAAAAAAAAATTGTTGTGTGTTTGTTTGATTTTTGTGTGCTTGTTTTCATTTTGTTTCCATTTGCATTTGATGATATATATAGATAAAAAAACACATCACAATTTCCAAACAAAAACAAAAATATTTTATTTTCAATTACTTTTACATTTACAATTTCACATTTATAAACATTGCCTTTACTGTTACATTGCTTTTAGTCACTATGCACTTCTATCTCTGTGCATTTATACTTGCACTGCTTTGCAACTACAACTCACCTCATCTCCTCTCTGAAATTCTCCTGCACCATTTTCAATTACATTAAACACACCTCCCCATACCAGCAACCATCACTCTATCACAAAACTGCCATTCACTGACCTTTGTCTCACCCACATCCTCAACTTCACCTTCATTTGATTCCAGTCAGGCCACCCACATATCACCAGAACACTTCCATCTCCCTAGTCAACAATCAACACTACCTAACAAGCCCATGCATGCCAATCATTTACATTAGCCACCACCCCTCACTGCTATAAACATTTATCTCTGACCGCCTTGTACAGCCGCAAACCACTAGAATCCAACATCCACCATATCACCGATATTCACCACCAAC
Organism: Allium fistulosum; assembly: GCA_030737815.1. NCBI lineage: Eukaryota > Viridiplantae > Streptophyta > Magnoliopsida > Asparagales > Amaryllidaceae > Allium > Allium fistulosum. The sequence continues at coordinate 862,146,515 of CM060908.1, read as the reverse complement.
ACCACTTGCTCCTGAACTACTGCCATTTCAACCTGACTGCAGCTTCAATACACCATCTCACAAAATTATCCTCATACAAACAAAAATAGTCCATTCCCTCCATCTCCTTGCTGTCAAATACAGCAGTTCAACCATCCACTGTCCTCACAAACTTCTTAGCTGCCCACCACGACCATTTTTCTAAGCAGCTCAAAACCTTGCCACTGTCTTCCTCTCCTGCCATTCAAACGCTTCAATCACCACACAAATATATTTGTGCATTGCACATTTGCGCATACACAAATACATTGCACATTTGCCAATATTCTCCACTGTTCAAAACTGTGCAACCCATACTATTCCCACAATACCACTCCATCACCCGAACGACTAAAACTACCACTTCATTGTGCTCTGTCATAAACACTTCTGCCTACTTCATCTCTGACCATCACAACACAGCAACAACTCGATCTTCAACTCCACCTGCCTCTGCCTCATTACAAACTCCTACAACCCGCAATCGAGCACTGCACAATAGCCGCACAACTCCAAATCGCAACCACCCTAACTCCTACGAAGTGCTTCACATTTCCCATCTCTGCAATCAAACTCCACAAACCACTGCTCAGTGCAGTTCGAAAACAATCAAATTCACGATACTCATTGACTACAAACCCAAATCGAACACTCAACCACAGCCAAGATCGCCACAACCTCGCTGACCACACACCACAACCGCGAGCAATAGAACAATCTCCTCGCCTATACATCACCGCGACCTCGCCAATCACCCAATTCGACATTGAGCTTCTCAAATACCCACGCCTGGACTTCATCAATTTACAAACCACCACAAACGACCACGACCAAAAATCCATGACAAACATACGAACCAAACCAGACTTCATCAATTCGAAAACCACCCTCCTTATCCTAAATCCACTCAATTTGAATCCCAAGTCGAACTCAATTCCAATCAAAATCGCCGCTTAATTCAATTGTGATTGTTGCAAGAAAAAAAATTGGGTGCGAATATTATTTTTTACTGTGATTTTTCGATTAGAAAGAGTGGAAGTTAAGAGTTTGGGGTGTTCTGTGATTCGTGATTTTAATCTATTCCCTTCAGTTCATTTTATTGGGCCGGGTTTTGGGCCAGAATTATTATTATTATTATTATTTTGTGCATTTGTTTTCTTTTTTTAAGTGTTAGTTTTAGGTTTCCTCTCTAAAAAAAATTAAAAATCCAAAAAAATACAAGTTCAACTTTGTTTAATTTTCATTTTTCACTTGTTTTAGTTTTCATTTATTTTATTTTCAATTGTTTTGTTTTTCGCTTATTTTGTTTTTCATTTTTGATAAACATACTAAATAATAATAATAATAATAATTGTTGAATATACCTTGTTTTTCATTTCAGGTTGCCAAAGCAGAAATTCAAAAGGAAGAAGTGCTTGCCCAAATAAACTGCTTTGCCTTGCTAAAAAAATTGCCGCTAAAAAAATTGCTAAATAATCTGCACACTCTGGTATCGTACACTTTTCCCTTGTTTTTATTGCATTGTTGGTTACTTGCATTTGCATTTATATATATATATATATATATATATAATTTCAAAATCCAAAAACAAAAACAAACTTCATTTTAGTTGCATTGTAAATTCACGTTTAATTTTTGTTTTTGCATTCATCTCATCTTGTTTTATTTTCTAAGGGCAATACCCTAATTCACATAAGGTGAGGGATTTCATCACCCTTTCCTTAGCCCACAAACGCATTTCATCGTAGAATTTGACTAATAATAAAGGTTAGACACTTAAGGGTGTCAAGAGATCATCTAGGGCTTAATTGTATCTTCACAATTGTTTTCTTTGAACAATTTTATTTCTTGGTGTCTAGGCTACGATAGAGTAATAACCAGTTATAAAAATTACGGTGATACGTAAATATTATACTGGTTGTTCCTTTGAAGGTACTTAAACCTTCGGTTGCATTGCTACGGTAATTCGTGGTGCACCGATAACTCCTGCCCGTTAACTGGCTGAGAAATATTTTTGTTGATTTAAGACAAAGTGTGATTATACAATTTTGGGTTAGGAGCTACTAAGGACAGAAAACTGTAATTAAGTCATTTGCATTCAATTAGTTGCATTAGTTCATGCATATTTAAAAAAAAATCCAAAATCCAAAATCCAAAAAAATTGTGAATTTTAACTTAGTTTTTAATCCAAAAAAAATCCTTTCAATCAAAAACAAAAATCCAAAAAAAATATAAAATCTTTTCAAAAAGAAAAAAAACTTTAAAAATTCAAAAACAAAAAAAAATTCCGGTAAATATTTGAATTCAAAAAACAAAAACAAAATCAAATTTCCGTTTTCTAAAAACAAAAACAAAAATTTGAAAAAACCCTTTTGATAAAAATTAGAAAATTCAAAAAACAAAAGAAATTACAAAAAAAAAACAAAAATCAAACTTCTCTTTTGAAAATAAATTTCACTTGTTCCTCTAAAAAACAATTTTTCACTTCGATTTTCAAATCTTCTTTCATTCACTAAACTCGATTCTAACTTCTTTCTCTTCTCGACTTTCACTTGTGCACGAGTACTTGGACTCGTGACACAACAACAAAATGTTGGACTCACGACCCTTCTACAAACCGTTTAACTCGAACAGACGATCCTCCCAAAATGGCAAACAAAAACGCCCCTCTAACTCTTATGGATTGAATTTTTCCCGATAGAGTTTCTATTCCATCTTGCATCACGTTACCTGCCCCTACGGGTACTATTTCAAAATTCACTCGAACCATATTGCCACGCTCGCAAAATTTGGCAATTTCGAACACGATGACCCATACATTTTCTTGACTAAATTCGAACAAGTTTGTGCAACCATAAAACTCCAACAACTTTCTGATGACGGAATCAAACTTCGATTAATCCCATTTTCTCTTACGGATTACGCTGAAAAATGGTTGTACAGCTTACCATCAAACTCGATTAAAACGTGGGAAGAATTTCATCATAGAATTTGACTAATAATAAAAGTTAGACATTCGACTTAAGGGTGTCACGAGCTCACTTTGGGCTTAATTATATCTTCACAATTGTTTTCTTTGAACAATTTTATTTCTTGGTGTCTAGGCTACGACAGAGTAATAACCATTTATAAATATTACAGTGATTCGTAAATATTATAGTGGTTGTTCCTATGAAGGTACTTAAACCTTCGGCTACATTGCTACGGTGATTCGTGGTGCACTGATAACCCATACCCGTTACCTGGCTGAGAAATATTTTTGTTGATTTAAGACAAAGTGTGATTATACAATTTTAGGTTAGGAGCTACTAAGCTTGTTTGAATCATTTTCTGGTTGCAATAAATCTGGTAGGGGCCCAGTCAACCCCGCTGGCTTTGCCAAAAAAAAAAACAGAAAATTGTAATTAAGTCCTTTGCATTCATTTAGTTGCATTAGTTCATGCATATTTAAAAAAAATCCAAAATCCAAAAAAATTGTAAATATTACTTAACTTAGTTTTTAATCCAAAAAAAAAGAATAATCCTTCTTTCCTTTCCTTTGAAAATTTTCAATCAAAAACAAAAATCCAAAAATATAAAATATTTTCAAAAAAAAAATTCAAAATTCAAAAACAAAAAGCAAATTTCCATTCTAAAAAAATCCTTTGGGTAAATATTTGAAAATTCAAAAAAAAACAAAAAAACATATAAAAAATTTGAAAAACCAAAAAAAAAACAAAAATCAAACTTCTCTTTGAAAATAAATTTCGCTTGGTAAATAGTTTTCTTCCTTTTTTTAAGAAAAAAAACAAAAACAAAAACAATTTCTCACTTCATTTTTCAAACCTTCTTTCATTCTCTAAACTCGTTTCTGACTTCTTTCTCTTCTCGACCTTCGCTTGTGCATGAGTACTTGGACTCGTGACACAACAACAAATCGTTGGACTCGCGACTCAACAACTAATCGTTTAACTCGAACAGACGATCCTCCCGAAATGGCGAACGAAAACGCCCCTCGAACTCTTATGGATAGAATCTTTCCCGATAGAGTTTCTATTCCATCTTGCATCACGTTACCCGCCCCTACGGGTAACCATTTTGAAATTCACTCGAACCATCTTGCCACACTTCCGAAATTTGGCAATTTCGAGCATGATGACCCATACATCTTCTTGACTAAATTCGACCAAGTTTGCGCAACCATTAAACTCCAACAACTTTCCGATGACAGAATCAAACTTCGATTAATCCCATTCGCTCTTACGGATTACGCTGAAAAATGGTTGTACAGCTTACCATCGAACTCAATTAAAACGTGGGAAGAATTCGTAAAAACTTTCTTAAAAAAGTTCTACCCTTTGGAAAAAACAAGTAGAATCCAAAACGAAATTGTAAATTTTCATCAATTCAAGGGAGAACCATTTGGAAAATATTTTGAAAGATTCAAAGAGCTTTTGATAAAATGTCCACACCATAACTTTGAAAAATGGACGATTTGCCAAATTTTATACGATAGACTCGAAAATAGCTCACGAACCATGCTCGAATCAATGTGCCAAGGAAACTTTCATGCCCAACATCACGACGATGCTTGGCAATTTCTTGAAAACCTTGCCGAAAAATCATCCCAAAGGGAACGTTCGAACGAAAAATCAATTTACTCACGATTGAGTGCACAATCGACAGGATTTTCTTTTGCTTTGGAAGCTAAGATCGACGCAATGATTAAAAAATTCGATAACGTTTTCTCATCGAATCAAATGAACCAAGCTTCCCAACCGATGTGTTATAAATGCAACGATCCTAATCATATAGCCGATCAGTGTCCCAATTCTGTCGAACAAAACAATGCTTTCAATAAAGCCAAAAACGAACCGTTTTCTCCAACGTACAACCCTAGTTGGAGAAATCATCTGAATTTTGCGTGGAACCAAAACAATCCCAAGACGAATACGATTCGTCCCAATTTTCAAGCATTTCCGAATAATGCTTCGAATCCTCCCTTTCAACCCAACAATCTTCAACTAAACTTTTTGGGTCCGTCTCATAATCAACCACAACAATCAAATTTTCAACCAAATGCTGCTCATCCTCCCCAAGATGATAAACGTTTAAGTTCAGTTGAAAAAACTCTGGAAACATTGGCTAAAGCAACCACTCAAAGTCTTCAATCAAACAGCAATTTGCAAAATTTATTGACCTCATATATGCAAAACACAAACCAATCAATTGCAAAACTCGAAATGCAAATGAGTCAATTGGCCACGTTTGTAAATGAACGTGAACGAGGTACATTTCCAAGCCAGCCCATTTCAAATCCCAGAAATCAAAACACAAATTCAAATCAAGCCCATGTTGTTCAAGATAGCAATGTCACCCAATTAAATGCTATCACAACTCTACGTTTCGGTAAACAAATCGATAATCAAGTCGTTAATCCAAACGATTTACTGGAAACCTCTCTCGACACTTCTAAAATGATGAATGAATCTGAACAGAACGTGGAGCCAAACGTCGAATCGAATGCCAATCGAAATTCTTCTTCTACTACTCGAGTAGACCCGCCTACCGAGTATCGTGTTCCATTTCCACATCGTCTTCGATCAAAGAAACACTCGGACCAAATGGAAAAGATGTTGGAAATTTTTAAACAAGTGAAAGTTAACATCCTGCTTCTTGACATCGATCAGCAAGTCCCAACGTACGCGAAATTTCTTAAGGACTTGTGCACCCAAAGCGACACACTCCAGTGCCCAAAAAAGTCTTCTTAGCCGCCAGTTTGAGTGAAGTCTTGTCCCAATCCATGCCCGTAAAATACAAAGATCCTGGCTGCCCTACGATTTCGTGTACAATTGGAGACAAGACGATTAACAAATGCTTGATAGACTTAGGTGTGAGTGTCAACATGATTCCATACTCTGTTTATGAACAATTAGGCTTAGGTGAGCTCAAACCCACAAAAGTCACGCTTCAATTCGCTGATCGCTCCATTAAGAAGCCCGTGGGAGAAATAGAGGACGTGCTCATTCAAGTAGGGAAATTCATAATCCCCGTTGATTTTATCGTTCTCGAAACACAACAAGTGACGAATCCCTCGAGTCAAATTCCATTGATTTTAGGCCGACCATTCTTAGCCACCTCAAATGCCTTAATCAATTGTCGTAACGGATCGATGAAAATTCTTTTGGAAACATGACTATGGATCTCAACATTTTCAATCTTGAAAGCCAATCAAACAAACCTCGTGACCAAACGTTGGAAGTTAGTGCCATTCACGAAAACTTCGAAAACGGGACACTTGATCTTAACGATGAAAGTGACGCCGAGTACGAAAAATTGTTTCACGAAATTCCCGACGAGATTGAATACACTCTTCCTTTTGAATAACTTCCAATTGAATCCGACTCTCAACTCAATTCTTTGATCGAAAAACTCCCGAAGTCGGACCTCAAACCACTTCCCGATCACCTTAAGAAAGCATACTTAGGTGATAACGAAACGTTGCCCGTCATAATTTCCGTAACTCTCTCTCTTGATCAAGAAACTTCCTTACTTTCTATTCTTTCGAAAAACAAGGAAGCGATGGGATGGTCGATCTCCGATATAAAGAGAATTAGCCCTGCTATTGTTCAACATCGCATCCATTTAATCGACAATTCCAAGCCTGTTCGTGACGCGCAACGAAGGCTTAATCCAAAAATAAAAGATGCGGTGCGTGATGAAATTCTTAAACTTCTCGACAACGAAATCATTTACCCATTCTCTTATAGTTCATGGGTTAGCCCAATTCACGTTGTACCGAAAAAGTCTGAGCTAACCGTTGTCAAGAACGATTCAAACGAACTTATTCCAACTCGTACTCAAACGGGTTGGCGTGTTTGCATTGACTATCGAAAGCTAAATGCCGCAACACGAAAAGATCACTTCCCTCCTCCTTTCATTGACCAAATGCTCGAACGTTTAGCCGGCCACGAATTTTACTGCTTCCTTGATGGTTATTCCGGCTATAACCAAATTCCCATCGCTCCCGAAGATCAAGAGAAAACGACTTTCACATGTCCATTCGGTACATTTGCTCATCGACGTATGCCATTCAACCTTTGTAACGCTCCTGCTACATTCCAACGATGCATGGTTGGAATCATTTCCGACATGATTGAATGCTTTCTAGAAGTTTTTATGGATGATTTTTCAATCTTTGGCGATTCCTTTTCCCAATGTTTACATCATCTCGAATTAGTTCTAAATCGATGTAAAGAAAAACATTTGACTTTGAATTGGGAAAAATGCCACTTTATGGTCAAACAAGGCATAGTCCTTGGACATATCATCTCAAATAAAGACATTGAGGTAGATAAAGCAAAAATCGACGTAATTGCAAATCTTCCCATTCCCAAATGTGTTAAGGACATTCGATCATTTCTAGGACACGCTGGCTTTTACCGACGCTTTATGAAAGACTTTAGCAAAATTGCTCGTCCGTTGACAACACTTCTTAGAAAAGACGTTCCTTTCGATTTTAACTCTGATTGTATCTCTTATTTGAACGTCTTAAGAACGAACTCATTTCTGCTCCAATCATTTGTGCACCAATTGGGATCTTCCTTTCGAAATAATGTGTGATGCTTCGAACATTGTTGTTGGTGATGTCTTAGGACAACGCATCAACAAGATCCTTCACGTGATTTACTACGCGAGTGTGACTTTGAACAACGCTCAACTCAACTACACAACAACCGAAAAAGAGCTTCTAGTTGTCGTTTTGCTCTCAAAAAATTCTGACAATACTTGATAGGGTCACACATTACTGTGTACACGGACCACTCTGCGCTTCGGTATCTCTTCGCTAAAAAGGGTGCCAAATCCTGCTTGATTCGTTGGATCCTTTTACTTCAAGAATTTGACCTTACAATTAAAGACAAAAAAGGATCTGATAACGTCATAGCCAATCACTTGTCTCGTCTTCTGAACGCACCATCTTCTTTGCCAATCAATGAAAACTTCCCCGATGAACAACTCCTTTCAATTTCTATCGACCCATGGTACGTTGATATAGTGAACTACTTAGTCACTAAAGAAACTCCCTCATCGTGGTCCAAACAGGACAAATGCAAATTCATGTCCCAAGTGAAGTATTTCTATTGGGACGATCCATACTTGTTCAAATATTGTCCCGACCAAATCATCCGACGTTGCATTTCGGATAATGAGATTAGGAGTGTTCTTTTATTTTTCCACGATCAAGCGTGTGGTGGACATTTCGGTCCTCGAAAAACTGCGGAAAAAGTGCTTCAGTGTGGTTTCTATTGGCCTTCTCTTTTCAAAGACTCGTTTGAATTTTGTAAAACTTGCGATCGATATCAAATGCTTGGACGAATTTCTCGATGATATGATGCCTCTAAACCCCATTCTTACGATCGAAATCTTTGATGTATGGGGTATAGACTTTATGGGACCCTTTCCCAATTCTTTTGGAAACTTGTATATCCTTCTCGCTGTCGATTACGTTTCAAAATGGGTCGAAGCCGTTCCTTGCAAAACCAACGACTGTAAAATTGTTGTGAAATTTCTCAAAGAAAACACCTTTTCGAGGTTCGGCACACCTCGCACAATAATCAGTGATAACGGGACCCATTTTTGCAACTGTTCTTTTGAAACTTTAATGAAAAAATACTCGATAACCCACAAGTTATCCACTCTGTATCATCCTCAGACTTGTGGCCAAGTTGAAGTTTCAAATCGACAAATAAAACAAATCTCGGAGAAAACTGTCAATAAAAATCAAAAAGATTGGTCTCAGAAATTGACCGACGCGCTTACGGCTTACCGTACTGCTTTTAAAACTAACCCTGGGATGTCCCCATTTCGTTTAGTTTACGGTAAAGCTTGCCATTTACCCGTTGAAATCGAATACAAAGCGCTGTAGGCAATTAAGAACTTAAACTTTGATCTTGAGAAAGCTGGCGGAAACCGAAAACTACAACTCAACGAACTAAAAGAACTTAGAAACGACGCGTATGAAAATGAGAAAATTTACAAAGAAAAAACCAAAGTTTTTCATGACAAGTCAATCTTAAGGAAAACGTTTTCGCCTAACCAAAAAGTTCATTTATATGACTCAAGACTTCATTTATTCCCTGGGAAACTTAAATCGAGATGGATCGGACCATTTGTGGTACGAACTGTTTTTCCACATGGTGCCATAGAAATAGAAAACCCAAGGGATGGATCGGTTTTCAAAGTCAACGGTCATCGTCTGAAACCTTTCTTGGAATTGCCAAATAACCGAGAGGAGGAGCTCATGATCCTTCATGAGCCAAGCTACGTCTAGTAAGAATGTTAACCCTCTTTTGTAAATATGTACATAGTTTTCCCCTTTACACTCATTATATTATGCATTGACTGTGGGGACACAGTCAAAATTAAGTGTGGGGGGGGGGGTCTCATTTTCATTTTTTTTAGTTTCATGAAATTTTTGAATTTTTCATTTTTCTTTTAACTTAAAAAGAATCTCAAATTTTCAAAATCTCAAAAACATTTTCTTTTTAGCATTTTGATTTATTTTTGAGGAAACGCTATGGGATAAGTATAAGTTTTGGTTAATAAATTGAAAGTTTTGAAAATTTATTTGCCTTAACAAAAATAAAAATGAAGTTTGATTACAAATAACAATGGCTTAACTAGTATATAGGAAGGTTCATATGTGTTAATTATGAAGTATGTTCTAATTGAAAATCTTTGTTTAAAAAATGGTAAATTTAAAGTAAAGGATATAACATTTTTATCTTCTAAGTTAAATGGTGCTAAGATGATTTTGCAAAACTCACTCTTTCTAAAAAAAGCATTTGTATACAGGTAAATATATATTTTTAACACCTAGAGTCATGTGTTCACTCGCCATGCTCTGTACCCTTCTCACGTAAGCCCGAAAGGCAGTGCATGATCGGTATATCTGGCCTCGGTTTAAATGAGGTTGGTATATATAGATAAAAATTCTTTTTAATAACGCCTACAGTCGATAAGTGTTCACACTTGTGTGTTCACTCGCCACGCTCTGTATTCCCCTCACATCAGTCCGCAAGGCAGTGCACGGATAATATATCTGGCCTCAGTTTACCTGAGTTAGGCATATGTAAATATTGTTAATATCAATAAAATTTTCAAATAAGAGAGAGTAAGCAATTGAAATCCAAGAACCATTTTAACTTGTTTGATTTAACTTATTATTGAAAAGAAACGAGAATACCACTGACAAACTTTGATAATCAACTAAGGATTTATTTCATAGTTACACTTTGTCATCAACCGAAACAATGAGTTAAACTATTGTCTATTTGCTATGATAACTTGATTTTTGTAGGAAATTTTGACAAGTAAATGACTTAAGTTTTTCAAAACAATGACCAAAACCTATATTTAACTTATGAGTGTCGAATTGAAAGTGAATCCTTCATTTATAAATATTTTCAAAAACTTGCATTCATTCCATTGTAAATAAATCTTGCATTTTGTAAATATTTTCACTTTGCATTTGGGTTTTGTGGGTAGTATCCGCTGAAAACCCTCACGAGACAACACTCGTCCTACTGGGGACACCAGAGGTTTAACGACTTGTTGCATATGCTCAATGTAATCGTGCTCCCTACGAAAATGGATTTATCTTAGTTTTCCTTTATTCGAGGACGGATAAAAAGATAAGTGTGGGGGTATTGATGTGCATGTAAATGTGCATATATTTACATCCATATTTGATCTCTTTTTATTTAAATAAACATCATATTTGTTTTCCTTTATCTTCATTCACGGGCAAAATGGTCATTTTTGTGCATGTGTAAATTTGAGAATTTTTACTTGGACATTTTTGATGATTTTTATAGGAATTTGGATGCATATTGAAGAGGCTTATATGAAGATACATGCATGCACAAACGAATACAAAGGAAAGAAGAGGGAAATAATTCAAAGTGAAGATCATGGAGGACCCCACCTACCCACCTACCTTAATGTACAAATTAGAGGCTAATGAACATGCTTATGGAATTAATGGCTTCATGTACACTTAAATGATGATTAGTAGAAGCTAATGGTTACTTGGCCTCCACACTTCCTAAGGGGTATTTTGGGAAGCCCCCTAAAAATGGAATTAGGGTTTTATGCATGTATAAATAACCCTCTTATGTACATGAATCTATCATCTACTCTTTCATTTTACTTAGGAAATTAAGAGATCAAATTGTAAGCTCAATGTTATATGAAATAAAAATGGCTTCCAAGCCTCTTTTTCCTCTTTTTTCTACATGTTTTTCTTTGTTTTTATGTTAATGCTTTTATTTATGTTCTTTTATTTTCTTTGTTAGTAGAATAGTTTTACATTCATGCAAGTAGTGTAGCTTAATTTATTTTGTTGTAAGTAGTTTAATTACATTTTCTTCTTTGCTTATTCTCTATTTTCTTCTCTTTTTAATGTTGAAAGTTACTTGTGTTGCTTCAATGCCACAAATGAGTAGCTAAACCCCTTCAATTTAGGGGTAATGAAGCTCTCAAATATTATGTAATTTCAACATTTTATGATTTATGATCTCATTTGGTTTATGCTTCATGAAGTGAGTTTTGATGCAAGTTTATACAAGCGGGTTTGATAGCTTATATTGTTTATGCAAATGAGCTATTCTTATTCAACATAAACACAATTTGCATCATCATTTGCTAATCCATTTTTGATTGTGAAATTAAAGTAAAAATGAAATTTGATGATCTATATTACTAGTTACAATAGTAAATAGATCATACTTAAAATAGCTTTTGCTTTGGCTTCATTTTCATGAGAATTATAAGTGGTTTATTTGTTGTATTATAGTTTGATGGTTTGAGTTATGTTAATTAATAATATTAACAAACCATACTTATGATAAATACAACAATATTTCACTTAATATCAAAGCTAGAGATCACAAATTGTTTGTTTGTTGATTTACAAAATTATGAGAGTGGATTTGCCTCTAAATTGTTTTCTAGTTAAATAGTTTTTAAATCAAATTTCAATTATAGTTTTAGCTTCATTTTATTTCTAGTTAACCATTTCTCCTTCATTTGGTCTAATTTGATTGAATAGATTTTTAAACTCTCACAATTCCCTGCGGATTGACCTGTATTCGACCTGTATTCGCTACATACTACAAAGTGTACGCCGTGTGCTTGCGGTTAAATTTTAATTTGAAATTTTTCGACGGTTTTCTAATTCCATAGCATTTTCGTCGGTTAAAAAGCTTCCATCGTCCTGCCGATCTGATGTTTAAACATCCAGTTAACCAAACGCTGATAGGTTGCTCCTGCATTCTTTAATCCAAATGACATCACTACATAACAGTATAATCCAACATCTGTGACAAAACTAGTGTGCTCCTGATCCGGGATGTGCATTGGGATTTAATTATACCCCGAGTATTCATCCATAAACGACAAAAAATTCATGTCCCACTGGCGAGTCAACCAACTGATCGATTCTAGGCAAGGAAAAACTATCTTTGGGGCATGCCTTGTTTTGGTCCGAATAGTCAACACATGTCCTCCACTTCCCATTTGCCTTCTTTACCAATACAGGGTTAGACATCCATTCGGGGTAGAGGGCGTCGTGAGTAAACCCGTTGGCTTTAAGTTTATCCACCTCCTCCTTTAGAGCGGCAGACCTCTCTGGGTCCATGCCTCGTCTTTTTTGTTTTACAAGGACATACTTTGGATCGATATTCAGCATGTGGCTTGCGATGGCAAGTGAGATCCCACACATGTCAGAATGAGTCCAAGCGAATATATCAAAATTTGCTCTGAAGAAATCAGTAAGTTCCCTCATCATAGAAGGGCTGAGTTGCGATCCGATTTTCAACATTCGTGACGGATCATCGTGGCTAACTCTGATATCGATCGTCAGTTCATCCGGCGCTGCCTTGGCGTGCTTGGGTTCCTCCTCATCGTATCCCGGATCTATATCTCTATAGAACCGACTGTGGTGCCCAAGCCAAGACTTAGGCGCTATTTATTAATCTTCAGTAACTTGGATGTGGATAGATTTGTACACGCCCTTTTCCTTCTGCTGGGCTTCTCCCAGCCCAGCCACATAACAAGCACGGCCAGTTGCCTGATCGCCATGTACAACACCAACTCCATTATCGGTAGGAAATTTCAAAGTCAAGCACCATGGGGCAAGAGCTGCCCTAAACTCAGCCAGGGTCGGATGACCCAGAAAAACATTATACGGCGAATCAACATCCAAAACAATGAACGGTAGGATCCGCACCCTCCTACGTTCACCTTCACCCAATTCAACCGGTAACTCAACAGAACCTACTACTTTAGTAGCCACACCATTAAAGGTGTATACGAGCTTTGGATGGTTTCAAATCCTTAGCCTCCATTCTCATTTGATCATAAGCTTTCTTAAAGATGATGTTCATAGAACTTCCACAACCAATCAATATCCTTCTCACCAGCACAGGTCCGATCATGGCAGAGATAACCATCGATCAATAGTAAGGGTCTCGACTCTATGGGCATCTCTACTTCTAAACACTATATCATCCGTCATCATACGCTGCTGTTTTGCCGAAGTTCCATTCTCCGTCTTCGAACAACATTCAAAGTCCACATGTCTCATAGGGCTAGCATAACGCTCCATTTCCTGCCAATTTATGTCCGTAGAATGTTGTCCACCAACTATTGTGTTTATTAACATCCTTCCGCCGGCCTAAGCGGGCTCCTCGGGCCGGCATGGAGCTTGTCCTCGGTTGGGATCAGAGGTTCCTTGTCCGCCATCCTGCGGATCCATGACAAACTGCTGCAACTTTTTCTGGCAAATTAATTTCTCAACGGCATCATGAAGGTGCCTACACTCATCAGTGTTGTGTCTGTAGGACTCATGAAACCGACAGTACTTCTCGGTTTGCTTCTGTTCTTCAGTCGATTCCTTCGGACACGGCTTCCTATATTGAAAAGTGTTACAGGTGGACAGGTAGATGTTCTCTAAAGAGGCATTCAAGGGCGTATAGTTGTTATAAGTGGGGATCAATGGCTTTCACTTTTCGGACTCCCTCTTTCGATCAGAATTTCCTTCTCCACCCCTTTTTTGCTAACCCGGCTTGTTTTGGACGTTGACCCGAACCTTTCTAGAGCTCTTACCGGATTGCTTTACTGCAATGTTGCTTTGTACTGCTTCCCCGTTTGGTCCTGTAGTAGTGCTCCTTCTGGACAATCTGGCCTCCTCCTTTCTCATGAACTGGTGTGCCATTGCATAGAAACGCTCCAGCGTGGCCGGTGGTTTTCCAGCTAGTCAATCACGGATTTCGGATTTGGGGTCAACCCCCCTTGTCATAGCCATAAGTATGGCATGGTCATTCGGATTACTAACCTCAGTAGTAGTAAAGTGAAACCTCTGTAAATAATCTTTTAGTGGTTCACCCGGAGCCTGGATTACGTTGGATAGCGACATCACATCTTTGGGGCGAGTAGCGTGAATCTGGAACTGCTCCACGAATCTTTTAGCCAGCTCATCAAATCTCGTGATTGACCGTGGAGGTAACCTTGTGAACCACCTTGTAGCAATCCCAGACAGAGTTATAGGGAAGCATCTACATTTGGTTGCATCATTTTCTCTAGCCGAGTCCATCAACCATTCATACCTCATAACATGCTATCAGGGATCAGTCTTCCCTTCGTAAGCAGGCATCATAGGCATGCTAAACCTCCAGGGGTATTCAGCCTGTAAAATGTTATCGGAGAACGGAGTACGACTCCTAGAGACTCCCCAATCATCGTTAGTCAAGCCTGGTTTTCCCTCATCAGCTGCCTGACCATTGCGGATAAGTCTGGAGTCTGGATAGGGGGTGCCAGTTCGGGTTCCATTCCGCGTGAATGTTCGGGCCGACGTCCCATGGGCATCTCACGTCTTCTCGGCCTGTTGTCCTCTAGACGCATATCCTGAGGATTCACCTCATTATCATCCTGGTGAAGTAATTGATCAGCATCCAAGCGTGCTCCAATGCCCAAGTTCCATGTTCTGGGTCGAGCATGACTTCCCAAGTGTAGTTGAGGAGCCATCCTTCCGGTTAAGGGATCAGTTCCAACCCCGATTGACTGCCCATGGTGGTCTATCGCAAGTTGCTCCGTTACTCCGGCTTGTGTCGTTTCAATTCTGTGACGCCTATGCTTATGGTGCCCGTCTGATAAAGTTGAGCTGTCAGACTCTGAGTATGAAGCGGGACTTCCTCCGGCATTTTGACGCTGCTGTTGAGCAATCTGGTTCATCAGATTGGCATTTGCCTGAATTTTCTCATTTAGCTGTCTCCGGCTTTCCATTAGCTCCCTCATCAGATCATTGAATTCGGCTCTGGTAACGGAATCAGCAGGATTTTGGGCTGCAACGGGTTCCACATTCGCATTAGCTGGCTGATTGCTCGGCCCTCCTTGTTGGACACTAGCAGTTTCATTGGCATCAACGTTATGGGAGGTGGATCTGGTGCGCCTTACCATCTTAGAGTCTTTTTCTTAGATCTCGGAAAATCTGAAGAGTAAATGCAAACTTTTGAGAATGAACCCGGATCTCCTTTGGGGGATTTCTTCAATCCAGTAGCAACAAAGGTGATCCTAATAGCCTGAGAATCGAGTTCTCTCAATGAAAGCACCAAAATGTTAGCAACCAAATTGGTTGCTAACACCTGAGGATAGATTTGAGTAGTGAAATAAATGAAGAAAACAAATGGAAAATGAGAAATAACGCTATATATTGCAAGCAGGAACAACTAAAAGTAAAAAACAACGGGATTTATAGTGGTTCGGCGTTGTTTGCCTACGTCCACCCTGAATGCTCTCTTTATTGCTTTATTAATTACTTGATTACGGATACAATCCACAAGGAATAGCTTGAATACAGTTTAAAACAAAGAGAAGCTGAGTACAAAAAATGGCAGAGTATTCTCTTTGTTGTCGAAAAAAAAGGATCCCCCAAAAGTGGCCCCCTGTCCCTGTATTTATAGATGGAGGCAGCCTTCAGCCTGACCATTCGAGCCCACAGTGAAAAATGCTTGGCCTAACTCACTACATAGATCTACATCATTATGCTGACCTGACTACTTCTGTATGCCGACCCGAGCTCTAACATATGCAATGTCGATCTGTGTCTTACCACATGCAATGCGGACCCGGCCTTTACGCCTTATGCCGAAATGATGGCCTTCATGCATGCCTCATACTGACCTGATAGTCTTCACACTCTACGTCGACCCGTAGTTGAGGCAACACCGACCCAAAGCGTTTCCATATGCTGACCCGAAGTCGCCCCTTAATTGCCGACCTAAAGTAGTAACTGCCGGCCCCAAACAATATGCCGACCCGATATAGCATCCTTGCCGACCCAAAGCTCTTCTCCTTAATGCCGACCCCAAGTGATACAAACTCCATCCTAATGCCGACCTGAAGCAAACACCGACCCGAGCACCATCAAATACTATGCCGACCTGACCTATGCCATATGCTTTGCCGACCTGATCCCTGTAATAAGCAATGCCGACCCGGGCTCCATCTCATGCAATGTCGACCCGGAGTGAACCAAATGCCGATCTCTCGTAGTGATATAGTCTCCCTCCAATGTCGACCCGGAGTATTACTAGCATCGACCATAAGAAGATGTCGATCCGATCCGAAGCAAGAGCAATGCCGACCCGAGCTCTATCAAAACTCAATTGCTATGCTGACCCCTACACTACTAGGCTAATCTTCATAATCCTGATATCCTATTACACCCATTCGTCAACCTTATCGACCCTAGGTTAGACATGGTTGCCAAGAAATCACCTTCTGGTCATATCGATGTTGTCTCTCGACCATTCTTCCATCAATGGTCAACTCTGATCTCTGTAATTACCTTTGTATAGCCAGGCCAAGGCACCGGGTAACAATATATATATATATAGACACACACACATATATATATACACACACACATATATATATACATATATATATACATATATATATATACATATACATATACATATACATATACATATACATATACATATATATAATCCTGGTTAATTCCTTTAACCTTTTAAATCAAGGAAAGCTTCTTCATTTCAAAACACTTTCTTTATTTATGCCATGGTTATTACTTAAAAATGAGATGGGGTTTTATGTTTTGAAACCATAAAACATTTCTTTCGAAACCTCTGGATAGCCCCTTCAAAAGCAAAGACTTCTTTTCAAAACATAATATACATACCTTTCGAAAGCATTGGGTTTACTCTTTAAAAATAACATTTGGGTCAAAGGGTTATATTCGAAAGTATCTCTTTCGAACCCAACAAAAATTAAATTAGGGAAAAGTTGGTAGTGTCGGAACCATCTAGTGGAAAGCTAAAACCTTCAAAATTTTAAAACTTTAAAGGACAGAGTCGAAACCCCTTTCGACTCCATCGCCTTCGAAACCCTCTGCCTTTCGAAAGAAATTTAGAAGCGGCTTAGTTTAAGTTAAAATAGAAGTAACCCCTTCCACAACATAGATGACTTCAATGTAGTCGAAAGGGAATTTGGCGGCTTGGTTTGGACTTAGTCGAAACCAGTCCTTTCGAAAGCGCTTAAAAAAAGCACCCCTTCAAAAGCTAATACTTTAACATAATATGGCAACCTTCTTTGAAAACTAAATTATAAAACCCTTTCGAAGGCATAGTTTTGACTATGTCGAAGGCTTTGAGTAAATTAAGGCAAGGCTTTAACTTTAGAAAAACAGAGTAGAGTTTCGACCCCATCGGAAGCTTACCTTTCGACATCAAGGCTTCAGTCTTCCTTCTAGTCAACTCCGTACCATCTAGATTAGATGATACCTTTTGTATTGGTTTTGACTATGTGGGTTTCGACTATGATGTTTTCAACTGGGATGAGGCGGAATCAATGGAGTTGAAAGGTGCTCACTAATAAAGGCGGAACACTTTTTTCTGATTTAAAGGCTAAAATATAGCAACTTTAGTAATTACTTTCTAACAACTTGCCTATGTGCAAACCATTGATTGGCTGTCATAAAAACTTTTCAAATACTTTATATTTAAAACAGACGCATATATATTAGATCAAATACCATAAAAATGAATCGTTTAAGCCCTTCCATATACTAAAACCAATTATTTCAGAAAGTCCTTCTTTCAAAATAATTTATTTTCCCAAAATAAATCAATTAGGAAAAATCCCCAAAAATCATAGAAATGCAATTTCATCATGTAATCAAACATATTAAAATTTTGGACCCAATTTCTTTCTAAAATTCTCAAAATAAAATTTAAACCCAATTACATCATATTTTTCATCAAAAATTAATAATAAAATTTCCATAGCATGGAAAATTCTGAAAATTAAGATTCATCTCCCAAATCATGTTTTATTTAACATAAAAAATTTCCATGGCAATCTGAAATCATATATTCTCGGTTTTACATCAAAACCATGCAAATTCATATGCGTATGAATTAAAATAAATCAACATAATATAACTCAAGCATATCATTATCCATATTATCACAAAAACGAATTTCAATCATAAATCCAAAAACATATAATCATAGAATAAAAATAGAGATGGTATGAGATTATTATTCACCTTAGATTGATAAGGAATTTGAGATTTGTTGTTGCTTAATCCCCTTAGCTTTGATCCTTAGCTTTAGATTAAAATTTCTTCTTTTCCTTCCTTGGTAATGGCCGGCTTTAGTTTAGGTTTTTGATTTTTCATTTGTAAAAGTGGAAAACGAAACGGGAATGGACAATTACAAAGGATTTGGCCGTGTAAAATAAAATGGCTATCGACTAATATGCCCATGTGTAGTTTAATTAACCAATAAACCAATTTAAGGCTCATTCATCGTATTAATAAGCACGACCCTATATAATTTATTCAAATCTCAATCTACTTATCTTCATTATTCTATTTAATTTATCTAATTAAATTTTATGAATAAGGTTATCAAAAATTAAGGATGTTACAGGCTCCCCCCTAAAGAATTTCGTCCTCGAAATTCAGTAAGGACTAAATAATAAACATAGCAATCATTTGTAACAACTCCTAACAACCATACTAGTCAAACTGACTAGCAACTATCTATGTAAATCTAATATAGACATACCCTCAAAGCGGATCAGGATAAGTATCTCTAATGATGTCCTCTATCTCCCAAGTACAGTCCTCGTTGCCGCTCAAACTAAACTTTTACCAACTTGACTGTCTTGTTCCTTAATCTTTTCTCATCTCTAGCGATAACCCAAATTGGTTGTCTAACAATAGTCAAATTAGGCTCTACCACTAAGTTATCCAACCTAGTCGGAGGAATAGTAGTCTCTGGATCATACACATATTTATGAAGATGAGACACATGAAATATATTATGGACACCTGCCATACTGCTCGACAACAAAATTCTATATGCGAGCTTTCCAATCCTCTCTAAAATCTGGAATGGACCAACGTATCTTGGGGATTACTTCCTTGACCTTCCAAATCATACCACACCCTTCATCGGCGATACCTTAATGAAACCCATGTCTCCCACTGAGAACTCTAGGTCTTTATGCCTCTTATCTGCATAACTCTTCTGTCTGGACCGAGCTTCCTTTATCCTTTCTTGGATTAACTCAATCTTCTCTGACGCCTCTCTAACCAAATCTGGACCTAAGACTAATCTGTCTCTTGTCTCCAACCAACATACTAGTGATTTGCATGGTCTTCCATACAAAGCTTCAAACGGTGCCATTACTATACTAGTCTGGTAACTATTATTATAAGAGAACTCAACCAAATGTAGGTGATCTTCCCAAGTTCCACCAAAGTCCAATACATAAGCTCTCAATAGATCCTCGAGTACCTTATTGACTCTCTTTGTCTGCCCATCTGTCTGAGGGTGATATGCAGTACTCATATTAAGCTTGGTACCCATCACCTCCTGTAGACTCTTCCAGAATTCGCTAGTAAACAAAGCATCTCAGTCACTGAGTATACTACTAGGAACTCCATGCAGTCAACTATGTGCTTCAGGAATAACTTAGCCAAAACAGGCGTCGTTCTGGTTGACTTAACTGGAATGAAATGAGAACTCTTGGTTAATCCATCCACTATAACCCATATACTTTCATTACCTCTAATTGACCCTTGCAACCCATCTATAAAATCCATGGATATCGAGTCACGTTTCCAAACTGGAATCTCTAAAGGTTGAAGCAATTCACTAGGCTTCTGATGTTCAACTTTTACTTGTTGATAGTTTGCACACTGTCTAACCCACAACCCAACATCCTTCTTCATGACTTTCCAATAGAAGCTCCTCTTCATATCCCGATACATCTTGGTTCCTCTAGGATGAAGCGTAAACTTGAATCAATGACATTCTCCAAGAACTTCTTTGCTCAAGTACTCCACATTCGAAACACATAACTGTCCCTTCTTTCTCAACCATCCTCTCTGGTCAAGACTAAAATCCTTTAAATCATCAATCTCAGTTCCAATCTCAAGTCTTCGGATCCTTTCAGCTAATAATGGATCCTCCTTCTGCTTTGAAGCAATTTTCTCAATCAATACTGGTCGAACATCTAAACAAGACAATCTGGCGGAACTCTTACAAGAACTAGCAGTCGATCTTAACTGCACATCACAACTAACTAAAGCTTCTAAATCTTTCCACTCCGCCAACATTGCTAACATCACATTCTGATGTTTTCTACTAAGAGCATCTGCTACCTTATTACCTTTTCCTGGTGTATACTCTATACAAAAATCATAAGCTGCCAAAAACTCAAGCCACTTCTGCTATCGCATATTCAATTCTTTCTGAGAGAATAAATACCATAAAGACTTATGATCGGTAAACAACTCAAATCTCTCCACTAACAGATAATGACTCCAAATCTTCAATGCGAAGATCACTGCTGCCAAACTCCAAATCATGAGTAGGATATC
The DNA here is from genome assembly GCA_030737815.1 of Allium fistulosum. Lineage (NCBI taxonomy): Eukaryota > Viridiplantae > Streptophyta > Magnoliopsida > Asparagales > Amaryllidaceae > Allium > Allium fistulosum. Next base: position 862,125,538 of record CM060908.1, on the reverse strand, counting down.
TTACTTTGCACGGTCTAAGCTGCCTAGATGCGTAGGCAATGACTTTGCCCTTCTGCGTCAACACTGCTCCTAATCCAGTTCCATATGCATCAGTATATACCACCAATCCTTGGTTTCCATCTGGAACTATTAACACCGGTGCATTATTCAACAAATGCTTTAACTTAAGGAATGCTTCCTCACATTTGTCAGACCAAATAAACTTCACCTCCTTTCTGGTTAGCTTAGTTAAGGGTGCTGCTATTCGTGAGAAATCCTTAATGAATCTTCGATAGTAGCCAACAAGTCCAAGAAAACTTCTAATCTCGATCACCGTCTCTGGTCTCTTCCAATTATTCACCGCTTCGATCTTATTCGGATCGACCGACAGTCCTTTCTCTGAAACCACGTGACCAAGGAACTTAACTTCTTTCTTCCAAAAATCACACTTGGTAAACTTAGCTTTTAGCCGATTCTACCTCAGCGTCTCAAGCACCACTCTAAGATGAACTTCATGCTCTCTTTCATCTTTAGAGTATACTAGAATGCCATCTATAAACACCAAAACAAATATATCCAAGTACTCGCGGAAAACTCAGTTCATCAAATCCACGAAAAAAGCAGGTGCATTCGTCAATCCAAGCGGCATCACCAACCACTCATATGAACCATACCTAGTTTGAAAGGCTGTCAAAGGAATACTGTCCTCCGCCACTCTTAACTGATGGAAACCAGTCGCCAAATCCAACTAGGAAAACACTCTGGCTCCATTCAACTGATCAAACAGATCATAAATTCTCGGCAAAGGATACTTATTCTTGATTGTCCTTTCGTTCAGCTTACGATAGTCAATACACATCCTTAACGATCCATCTGGTTTCTTCACGAACACCGCGGCCGCTCCCCAAGGCAAACTGCTTAGTCTACTAAAATTCCTTCCCTCAAGATCCACTAGCTACACCTTCAATTCCTTCATCTCAGTTGGTGTCATCCTGCTAGGTGGCCTAATTACAGGTTCAGCTCCGGGTACAAGATCTATTCTAAACTCAACAACTCTTTTAGGTGGTAATCCAGTGACTGGCTCAAAGACATCTGCAAACTCTCTTTCTACCTGAACCTAACCTAATTCATCTCCTAAATTCATGGCATTAAGCAAAGCACTACCACTCCGGTCAGTGTTCTCTACTGAGAATATCACTCGGTTATGACTACCAGGGTGTCTCGGTGATATCTCTTTATCCTGGAAAAATATTCTAGCCTCATACCTACCCAACCAATCCATACCCAAAATGATCCCGAAATCTACAAAATCAATAACATACAAACTGCTTGCAAATTTATGACCTAACAAATCAATTTTTAAATGGTCACATCTTAACCCTAGAGTTGCATACCCTCCTATTGGATTCGCAACCCTTAAGGAAGTAACTAGGTAGGTGGGTTCTAAACATAATATATCAACCAAACACTGAGATACAAATGAATGTGATGCACCGGTATCAAAAATACTCTAACTGGAATAGTCTGAATCAAAAGCGTACCTTCCATCACAGTCTTTCCCTTATCTACTGTAGTAGACCTAGCCGATCCAATAGCAAAGACCTTTCCTTTGTCCTCCCTAACTGGCTCTGGACATTGATTCTTGTAATGCCCAACTTGACCACAGTTGAAGCACTTCACATTCTTCTTGTTTGCAGCTTTCTTCCCATTTCCTGACCGGCACTCATTCGCAAAGTGAACCTTCTTGTCACACTTATAACAAACTACATCAGCCTTTGGCTTCTTAGTTGTATCTCCCTTCTGGGCTCCCTTCTTTTTAATGAACTTTCTCTTCTTCCCTTGAGAACCCAAAACTTCCACTGATTTCTCCTTAGCCTGATCAGAAAGTAACTCTTCATGGCGAATGGCCATCTCTACCAATATATTACAAGGATCACGGACATGAGTCATGGTCATTCTAGCAAGCTCGGGCCTCAATCCATGAATAAACTTCTCATTCTTTTTTATGTCAGTATCTATAACAACATATCCATATCAAGATAGCTCTTCAAACTTAGTAGCATACTCGACTACTGACATCTCTTCTTGAACTAAATCCATAAACTTCCTCATCAGCTCAGACTTGGCAAACTCAAATACAAACTTCTGCTCAAATCTCGTTTTAAAATCAGCCCAAGTCAACCGCTCTTCCGGAACTCTGGCAATGATACTATTCCATCAATGTAATGCTGACCCCTGCAACTATCTAGAGGCTAATCTTCTCTTTTGCCCATCATTCAGACCCAAATCAGAAAATATACGCTAGCGGTGCAACAGCCAATTCTGAACCTCTATAGCACTCTCTGTTCCCCAAGAATGGCTTCCCATCCAAACTGGTGTAATTTCTACTCAGCAAAGCAATATTCTCAACTGGAGCCATCGGATTAGCACCTCCTACATTTCCAGCAACTCTAGTAGCAGCTCCTGCTTGTATCAAACTAGCAAACAACCGATACATCGCCCCCATATCTACTGGTGGATTTCCAATAACCACATTGGCTTTAGCATTTTGGTTACTAGCATTAGCTGGTCGACCCGGGCTTCTCCTGGTAGTGGGTCGAGCATTTCCATTGGTTGTGGTGCTTCCTTCACCGAGATTTCCTCTTCCGTTTCCTACTTCCATGTTTCCTTTCTCGTAAATCTGCATATTAGCCTTAGTAAGATATAGAAAAATGGTCTAAGAGAGCGGGGGATGCATACTTATATATATAACTATATATATCAAATACAAGTATGTTATTATAGCGTTAACCCAAACCCCAATCTTATTATCTGATACATTGGATTATGTTTGAAAAACTTTTAGGTTTAAGTTTCTTTTAAAGTTTCATAAACCTGTGCTCTGATACTAACTTGTAACATCCCCATACTTAGAGGCCCAAAAATAACGGCTACGGATGTTGTAGTGATCCATAGTTATTAATCCTCGGCGATCAAATATGGAGATAATAGATACATTGATACATAGAAACATATAAACACAAGAATATGGAAAAAAATTAAACAGCAAATAAAATCCATATTCCATTTCGAAATATTTCAAATTGATTACATAATCCCAGTTCGCAGACCACATTCATATAACATTTAATAATTACAAAATACGTCAAGAGCGATACATGAAGATGCCCCCTTGGTTGATAAGAGTATATAATAATAAGGCACTAATCTGCTTGCCGTTACAACCAAAAACATAGCGGAAATAAAAGAACTCTAATGATAAGCTTGCCTCCTGCACGTCTTCGGAAGCTTTATTCGTCCAAAAAAACACCTGAAAACCTTAACTCTCAACCTACTCAAAATCAATTGAGTACCCGAGAGTTTAAGGGGAAAACAAAAACTTCGAGCCAAACATAAAGTCTAGTATGAATAATAATCTTCCATCTTAAACCATTTGGATATCTAGTGAGACCACGTCGCTTAACAGAACAGGTTTTCCCCTCACTAGTATCCTAAAACATTTATGAAACCATATACTGTGCTCCTGCATCCACAATGGTTAAAAATATAGTATTTTGAAATATTATGATGATACGCAAAACAAGTAAGTTAAATCTGGATTACCCATCCCCATTTATTCTGACTAACTGTCTCAATTATAGTTTTAAGGGTTACTATTAACCTTTTAAATATTTAAGGACTATCTGTCCAAATTCATAGTATTCATGGATCACTAAGAACCTATTGGTAACTCCAATATCATTTTACATATCCTAGTTTTTATGGGCTAACTAGGAACCTATTGACTGACTGTCAATATCTTAATCCGGATATAGTTTTCATGGGCTAACTACAAACCTACTGACCCCTGCCAGTATCAAATCATAGTTTTCACGGGCTAGCTATGAACCTATTAGCCCCTGCCAATATCATACAGTTTTCATGAGATTACTGTAAACCTATTGCCCGCTGCCAATATCTTTAGTTTAGATTTTTGACATCTGTTAAGTTATATTCATTACTAGGTCAACCTAACGGGTAATTCTGCCCTTCCCCAAAATACAGTTATGGGTTACTAACAATGTGAAGAAGTAAACATAGCAACAAAATGAAACCAACACCTGTGGTTTATTTATCCTAGAAATCCTATATATATGAATCCTGGTAAAGTCCTTTAACCTTTTAAATCAAGGAAAACTTCTAAATTTCAAAACACTTACTTTATTTATGACATGGTTATTACTTAAAAATGAGATGGGGTTTTATGTTTTGAAACCATAAAACATCTCTTTCGAAACCTCTGGATAGCCCACTTCGAAAGCAAAGACTTCTTTTCAAAACATAATATACATACATTTCGAAAGTATTGGGTTTACTCTTTAAAAGTAACATTTGGGTCAAAGGGTTATATTCGAAAGTATCTCTTTCGAACCCAAAAAAAATTGAATTGGGGAAAAGTTGATGGTGTCCGAACCATCTAGTCGAAAGCTAAAACCTTTAAAAAATTAAAACTTTGAAGGACAGAGTCGAAACCCCCTTTCGACTCCACCACCTTCGAAACCTTCTACCCTTTCGAAAGCAATTGGAAGCGGCTTAGTTTAAGTTAAAATAGAAGTAACCCCTTCGACGATATAGATGACTTCAATGTAGTCGAAAGGGAATTTGGCGGCTTGGTTTCGACTTGGTCGAAACCAGTCCTTTCGAAAGCTCTTAAAAAAACACCCCTTTGAAAGCTAATATGTAACGACCCACTATTTTGGACCATTCAAATCGACAATAATCCACACATGTCTGACTTGAATAGTTCAAAATATCAGATTGTTAATTTAAAATTTGGCAAAACTCAGCATATGCAGTAAATAAATCAATCACAGAATCACAGACACAGAGTAATACAATAATACGCAGCGGAATAGATAAAATAGTAGTTCATGAAGCTACTATATAAACATCAGAGTTAGGAATAAAATACAACAGAATATCTCAAATACAGTGAAGTCTTCAGTACAAATAGATGACCTCTCTGAACAAATCAACTGGAAAAGCTGAAAGCTGAATCGATAGTTGGATCTCCAAATGAAGCTCCAAACTCCAAGGGTGAGTCACAAATGCTGTATCACTCGGTCTGACCCGAGCGTAAAGCAAAACACAAAACACTCGAGTCAGGATTAACATTCTTATACTAATAAATCCAACTCAAGTGAAATATCAATTGAAATACAAGTAACTTAAAGGATGTTTGGGATAACCATCCTCTAAGGATCTTCAGAACTATCTATAAGGTGGGAATATACATTATAACACCGTGGTCATTTCAATTAAATTTATACTTCAAAACCCAAAAATCATTTCATTTCAAATATAACTATTTTCCAAGATAGTATATATATTAATTAATTTATAAGGTAAAGCATTTAATTTTCTCAAGTCTCACAAATCGATTCAAATTAACTCAAATTCCAAATTCAAATTTTATTCAAGCTCTATTCATCAATTCAATTCAGTTCTAATTAACAAATTCAAATTTTATCGATTTCAAATACAAATCTGAATCACAAAATAAACCATTTAAATTTCCAATATATTTAAAGCTTTAATATTCAACAATTTCACAGTTAAATTTAACAGTTTCATATAACTCTTGGTTTAACTTCATTTATTATTAAATCAAGGAATATTCACTTAATAAATCCAATATCATTTAACCAGCCTTAAATTACATTTTTACTAAATATTTCCCTAAGTTTATTTTAAACAATAAATATTCATTAACTTACTTATAAATCCCCAAGTTATAAATTATATCTTACATCTCAATTTCAATCAGTTTCAAATCGGTTTAATTAAATAAAATTATCTTCCCAACCTTAACTTATTCAAATCATTACCAAAATCTCTTTTAAAATATAAATTTTATACTTAACATATTATATGTATTAAATCCATCTTAATTAAATTAAATATCATTATCAAATCTATATATATCATTACCATTTATATATAATTTATTTTTTTAAATCAACATTTGTTAAAACCAAATATTTCTTTCCAAAACCATAGAATTCAATTTCAAAGTATTTATATATATATATATGGACCAACGGTGTTTGTATATATATTTATCATATGGTTAAGTGATACGGATATTTATCATTTCAATCCGAAATTTAAATATATACGGGTAGATATCATTTCGACCCGTAATCCCAATTTCAATTCAAATGAAAATCGCTTGGGTTTATCATTTCAACCCATAACGATTTTCTCCTATTCTAAAGTCCGTTCGGGTATGTATCATTTCAACCCATAGTGAATTCTATACTAACAGGGAACTTGCAGGGTGATAACAGATAATATAAAATATAACAACAGACATATATCATCAATATAAATAACAGATACTGGTGTCAGATATCATAGGTGAACATATACAGATAATAGTAATAACAGGCATATAAATACTAGATATTGGTGTCAGATGTCACAGGTGAACATATACAGATAATAGCATATATAACTATTTAAATAACTACAGCACCATATTTCAATTGTCGTTTCAATTGAAATCAAATTTAATAAATACAAGAACGTTAATCGTGAGTGGTTGCTCACCTTTCGAGGTTAGAGGAATTTGATGACGAACTGAGCTACGAATCCAAGCATGAAATTTCAAAGCAAAGCACGATGGACATGGAATAAACGATTAAAGCAAGGCTGGAATCGATGAGGAAAATCAATCAGTTGATAGAAATAGAGAATATATATTATTATTATTCCCTTGAAATCAATATTTTAATTTAAGACAACTATAAAATAAAATAAACATATATGTTAAATAAAAACATTGTTTTAAACTGAACACATATACTTTTCTTTTCAAAAATCAAATATGTATATATATACATTATTATTTCCATGGAACCAATATTTAATTTAAAACAATATTAAAATAACATATATAAAATTAAAATCATTGTTTTAAATTAACCACACATATCAAAATCAAACATATATGCATATTACTTTTAAAAATTTATATATAAACAAACATATAGACTCTTAAATATAATATACATAACTGGCACATTATATTACATCACCGGACTGGTTAGAACTTTTGTATAATATATATAGATCTTATACTTTAATACTTAAATCATAGAGTATAAATACTTTTGCAATAATACCAAAACAGGTACCATATTCGAACAAAGTTCATATATACCTATGTATCAACACAGACCCTATATATATAACTTGCGTACTAATGTACAAACTCAAAAAAAAAATTCTTATATAAACTTTTCATAGACTATATAAATATATAATGTTATATATCTTTAAGAACACTGTACAGCTAACTAAAACCTTATAACAATTTAAATTATATACCATTAAACATATTAAAATATTATATAACATATACATATATATACACACACCCGTAAACTTATATATTGCCAATATATATTGGTATACGCCTATATAAATATCAACTTGGTCATAGAACAAGTATTTGTAAAATCTATCTATATATAAAATATATATATGTAATATATATTTAAAACAATATCTAAAAAAACAGCAGAGTATAAAGCAATATACATACACTTTAAATCAACATTTAATAACAAATATATATACATCATATACATATCTACGTACGGTTATGCTTACCAACATATATATACCTTTATAAAAAAAAGAGGTGAAGAGCAAAGGTGGTGCGGCTGCGATGGCCAGGACGACTGTCACTGCTTCGACAAGGTGGAGGGAACGGGTGCACGGTAGGGTGGGATTACGGGCTGGGGTAGTGGGATGGAAGGCGTCAGGATGGTGAGGTGGTGGAGCATGGGCGAGGGCAAATCAAAACGAGGCTCTGGCTGCGGAAGTGGCAGGGCGAAGGGAATGAGGGCACGTGAGGTGTTGGTGGTGACAGGCCGAAGGCCATGGGGTGTGGATGAAGGCGTAGGCTGGCATGGGTTTGTTGTTGGAGGAGGATGGCAGTTCAAGGGGGAGTGAAAACACGGTGAAGAGGCTGCTTTGAATTAGCGAAGGCAAACGAGATCCAGGCAAAAATGAAGCAGCTATGCTTGTTTGTTTTTTTTTTATGCCGAGAGAAAAATGAAGACGAATTAGGCAAGTACTAAAATGAATTGAACAGTGGAAATTTGAGAAGAGGATTTGAGTAAAATGGAATGGATCCTGGGAGATAAAGTTATAAAGGATATGAACAGTTCAATTAATAAATGTAACGTATAATTACAGAAATCCAAACGTACACAAATAAACGAGATGGTATGGCATGGCATCAATGCATTGAAAAGATGGAAAGGTAACAAATGCATCGAAAAGATGGAAAGGTAACAGCTCATAATAAATGACTCCAGCCGTTTGAAATCCGAATGGACACTAAAAGTGGTACCGCTATGAAGGGCTGTTTATAGTCTCCGTTGCATACCGGACCTCAAAATATAGAAATAAATATACCATGGTGATCAGCGCGACAAGACGATCAAAACGGTACACAGATATCCGTGGTACAGTCATCCGATCAAAAAAACGATAACCGGTACCAGAAATGCTGCTATTTTGTCAGAATTAAGATAAACGGAGCAGTAGAAGTCCAAATTTGGAAAACGAATTTCGTAGTCTGATTCAGAATGATCTGAATAAATTTTCTCCTGTTGACACACTTTGGTTTCGGAAAACTTTTAAATTCACTGTTATTAACCGGCTTGATTTGAAATGAAATTTCACAATAAAATAAACTTCAATATTATCAGATGAAAATTTACCAATTGCTATATTACAACAGACGTATTCCAAATAATAAATTTTTAATTTCAAATTTTATTGTTTAAAATTTCACAAATTTCCAGTTAAATATACTTTTAAAACCATTAAATTTTACGGGTCGTTACACTCTCCCCCACTCAAAACTTTTCGTCCCCGAAAAGGAAGGAGGTAGGAGAATAGAACAACCAGAAATAAAAGTAGATTGAAAGTCAAAATTAAACAATTAATTTGAACTATATAAATTTTACTTAAATTTTAAAACTTCATTTGCAATTCAATTGTCTTATATACTTTAAAACTTTTTCAAGATCCATTTGCAAAATTTCTTGCTTCCTTACAATTACCATTTATATGCTTAAATAACAACTTTATAAATATATGAAAACTATTTGAAAACAGTTATTTACATTATTACTTATATTTACAAAGAAGCTATTTGAAAACATTAAATTCATAATTCATAATTTTTTTTTTATCTCAAGATACTTTTCAAATATTATTAATAATCAATAATCATTTACTTTAAATATGTATTATTAAATAAATAACTTCTAAAATATTTAACACTAAAATTTTCTATTTATAACACTATTTTTTTTATATATTAAACCATATAGTATATAATAAACAATACTTGAAAAGGATATAGTCAACAAGGAGAAGGAGGAGGATTTGGAAAAGCAGAATATAGATGAATAAATAAGGCTGAGCAGATAAGGTAGATTCAAGGAATAATATCGGGCACGAATAATCAATTCAAACCATAAGAATTTCAATTTCAAATATTAATATAGAATTTCTTTTGTTGGTAATACTTTTATAATAAAATACCTTTATAATAAAATACTTTTATAACTCGATGTTTCAACAAGTTTATCCTTGTTCCTAAAGACTCTGGTAGTGCGTTGATCAGGCGCAAAACTAGAATTCTCCAGGTACTTAGTAGACCTGTTTCAACACCCAGTGAAAATACTGGAAAAACTTTTTAAACATAGATATGGAAAGTACAATCCAAACAAATCAACCAAACCTTTGTCCGATCATGGTTCGCAGATACACAATGGTTACGCCTGGTTCCCCCAGGAAACAATCCATATCCGTAAGCTTTCTCAGCCCTGCGAGTTACGCCATGATGACTAGTAGAATGCAGGATACACAATGGTTACGCCTGGATCCCCCAGGAAACAATCCGTACCCCCAGGCAAGACTCAGCCAAGCATTTGCGCTACTATTCGCGACCTACACAGATTGCAGGATACACAATGATTACGCCTGGATCCCCCAGGAAACAATCCGTACCCCTAGGCAAGACTCAGCCAGGCAGTTGCGCTATGCAGTCACGAGAGAACAATAAGACCATGGGTAACGCCATGGAATTCGAAGGACACTCGAGTATCATATCCAGAAAACCAAAAATCAGAGAGAATAATATCGATAGAATGAATCCAAGATGTGGCCACAAATCGGATATCAAGCAGAAGGCACTTTCCATATCTTTACTTCGAAAATATGTATCATATGGTACCTTTTCAAATCACTTTCAAATATCGTACTTATATAAAATCCATTATATATAAGATTTAATTTTCAAATCAAATACTTTCCAAAATCAATAGTATATCAAATCATACTTATATAGATTTCAATTATATAAGATTTCACTTTCAAATTGAGTACCCTTTTCAAATCTATAGTTTTCGAATCAATTTCATACTCATACAAATCAATTTTATATAAGTTCGACAACTCCCAAATCAAGTTTTTTAGTAACAAAAGGTTCTCAAATTTCAATTTGTTTCAATATCAGTTCAATTTCAAAATCATATACAATTTCACCAAATTATTTCTTCACAAATTAATTATCTTTAGTTTCAAAGTTTCCAAAATAATAGATTCAGAAAATAAATCCAAATTTCCAAATCAATAATTTAAGTCAATCCAATTCATTTCCAAAATCAAATGTTTTCAAAATCATCTTATACTTACATAAGGTCCATCTTATATAAGGATCAAATCTTTACAAAATAAATTTCGCTGTATGAAGAGCCATATGGGATTGGATATCTTTGCTTTTATGGGTTATATATCTTTGTAATTTAAATTTAAAGTTTTCTTTTAGTAAGCAAAGATATTCTAACCCGACAGCTTTCAATTTCAGCGTCAAAATATATCAATGATATTAGAATATACGATGTACATACGTCATCATTTCACAAAATCACATTTGATCGCTCGCTCGATCACACAAGTTCGCTTTCGAACTAGTATTGTCCATTTGACTTCCCTAATGCGGACTTCGATATGGTTTCTCGACTAGAAGCCATCAGTCTCCTTGCATAGCCATATACTATGATAAAGAATTCTAGAATTTAGCCCAAAATCCATATCAAATATTCGCCATCAAGAATCGAATGAAAAATCCTAACACGAAATGGTGTAATGCACCTCGAACTTGTGTACTCAAACTTGGATCAAATTAATTATGCAAATAAAACAGCATACGTACAACTTATATATTTATTCCAACTTGTTAAATATATAGTTCCATAAAGATGTTACTAAGTTAAAACATTTAAACTAAATTTTATTCAAAATATTTTGAAGACCAAATTATTTTCAAAACATTTCAAATCTAAATTTCATATTAGAAAAATTTAAAATTGCCTTATTCATTTTCTTAACAAACAGTTTCAACTTATTTAAATCATATTACTACATACTTTAACATTCATACCAACTTATATACTTTATACTTTTCAAAATTCTTAGCTTTGAAAAGTTAACCTTGATTTGGAAGTGCTCGAACCTTCAAAATAGTTGAAGAAATCATTTTCAAATTCAAGAGTTGGAAATCAGCAACAAATTAGTAAATCAATTTTAATAGATAGGGTTATATCAAATCCAAAACTCGAGGGCTGAACACCGGCTCATTTTAAATCGTTTCAAATACATTTACATATATCTTTCGAATATCAAATCATACTTCAAAATTTTGAAATCAAATTTGGTTTCGCAAAATCACTCACGTAGCGATGCTACTAAAGTGGCCTATCCCTCACTCTGAAACTCGAAAATCAATGTCGATGATGCGTGCACTCATCACCGAAATTATTTTCCAGCGACATAAGTGAGTTCTGGACTTCTATTTTCACAAACTTATTTTTGAAATTTCTTCGAAATCATTCGAAACTCATTAAAATCATTTGAAACAATTCTTATTTGGAAAATACTTTTAAATCATATTATTATTATATATTTCAAAATCTTAAAACCAGTTACAAAATACCGGAGTTCAATTCTCGAATTTCAAATTTAAAATCCTTTAGTTATAATCATTTTTAGATAGATCAAATTTCTTATATAATTTTTTTTTCAAAATCCTTTCGAAAACCTCAAATTCTTATTTTAAAAGGGTATATAATCCTTATCGAAAACATTTCAATTTTATATATAGAATAAAATCATACTTATCAAAATAATAATTTCGGTTTAGAAAACAATTTCTAGAATACAAAACCCGATTTTCAAAGGATGATTTGAGAATGGATTTCAACAAAGATAGAGATTCAAATTAGAGGAACTCTAATCAAATAAAATTTCTGATTCGAAGATAGGCTTGAACGAAGATGAGACAATTAACTTACAAAATAGGAGATGGATATACTTATACAAGTCGCAGGCGACCTTAACCGGGTCAACCGTGACTTCAGGAACAAGATCGATGCAGAATTCCAAGAAAAACAAACATTCGATCGCAAGAGATAGCGGTATCTAAACCAAAGATATATAAATCTCCGGTGAATCAATGCCAATTGTAAAGGAGTTCCACCCCTTTACAAATCATCCAAAGATTGGCGGGATTGCCTATTCTTATAGAGATCATTCGAAGTGGAGTTATGGGATACTCCAGAATCAAAAGAATACAAATAGGGAGAGACAAGAATGAATTTTGGAACCGCAAGGAACGTTCCAAAGTTCAAAGGAAATCGAGTCAAAAGGAAGAGATTAAACTCGAACGAAAGTGATTCTGTAAATAAATTTACAATATATGCTAAGTTTCGCCTAGAGCCAAAGCTCTGATACCAACTGTAACGACCCACTATTTTGGACCATTCAAATCGACAATAATCCACACATGTCTGACTTGAATAGTTCAAAATATCAGATTGTTAATTTAAAATTTGGCAAAACTCAGCATATGCAGTAAATAAATCAATCACAGAATCACAGACACAGAGTAATACAATAATACGCAGCGGAATAGATAAAATAGTAGTTCATGAAGCTACTATATAAACATCAGAGTTAGGATTAAATACAACAGAATATCTCAAATACAGTGAAGTCTTCAGTACAAATAGATGACCTCTCTGAACAAATCAACTGGAAAAGCTGAAAGCTGAATCGATAGTTGGATCTCCAAATGAAGCTCCAAACTCCAAGGGTGAGTCACAAATGCTGTATCACTCGGTCTGACCCGAGCGTAAAGCAAAACACAAAACACTCGAGTCAGGATTAACATTCTTATACTAATAAATCCAACTCAAGTGAAATATCAATTGAAATACAAGTAACTTAAAGGATGTTTGGGATAACCATCCTCTAAGGATCTTCAGAACTATCTATAAGGTGGGAATATACATTATAACACCGTGGTCATTTCAATTAAATTTATACTTCAAAACCCAAAAATCATTTCATTTCAAATATAACTATTTTCCAAGATAGTATATATATTAATTAATTTATAAGGTAAAGCATTTAATTTTCTCAAGTCTCACAAATCGATTCAAATTAACTCAAATTCCAAATTCAAATTTTATTCAAGCTCTATTCATCAATTCAATTCAGTTCTAATTAACAAATTCAAATTTTATCGATTTCAAATACAAATCTGAATCAAAAAATAAACCATTTAAATTTCCAATATATTTAAAGCTTTAATATTCAACAATTTCACAGTTAAATTTAACAGTTTCATATAACTCTTGGTTTAACTTCATTTATTATTAAATCAAGGAATATTCACTTAATAAATCCAATATCATTTAACCAGCCTTAAATTACATTTTTACTAAATATTTCCCTAAGTTTATTTTAAACAATAAATATTCATTAACTTACTTATAAATCCCCAAGTTATAAATTATATCTTACATCTCAATTTCAATCAGTTTCAAATCGGTTTAATTAAATAAAATTATCTTCCCAACCTTAACTTATTCAAATCATTACCAAAATCTCTTTTAAAATATAAATTTTATACTTAACATATTATATGTATTAAATCCATCTTAATTAAATTAAATATCATTATCAAATCTATATATATCATTACCATTTATATATAAATTTTTTTTTAAATCAACATTTGTTAAAACCAAATATTTCTTTCCAAAACCATAGAATTCAATTTCAAAGTATTTATATATATATATGGACCAACGGTGTTTGTATATATATTTATCATATGGTTAAGTGATACGGATATTTATCATTTCAATCCGAAATTTAAATATATACGGGTAGATATCATTTCGACCCGTAATCCCAATTTCAATTCAAATGAAAATCGCTTGGGTTTATCATTTCAACCCATAACGATTTTCTCCTATTCTAAAGTCCGTTCGGGTATGTATCATTTCAACCCATAGTGAATTCTATACTAACAGGGAACTTGCAGGGTGATAACAGATAATATAAAATATAACAACAGACATATATCATCAATATAAATAACAGATACTGGTGTCAGATATCATAGGTGAACATATACAGATAATAGTAATAACAGGCATATAAATACTAGATACTGGTGTCAGATGTCACAGGTGAACATATACAGATAATAGCATATATAACTATTTAAATAACTACAGCACCATATTTCAATTGTCGTTTCAATTGAAATCAAATTTAATAAATACAAGAACGTTAATCGTGAGTGGTTGCTCACCTTTCGAGGTTAGAGGAATTTGATGACGAACTGAGCTACGAATCCAAGCATGAAATTTCAAAGCAAAGCACGATGGACATGGAATAAACGATTAAAGCAAGGCTGGAATCAATGAGGAAAATCAATCAGTTGATAGAAATAAAGAATATATATTATTATTATTCCCTTGAAATCAATATTTTAATTTAAGACAACTATAAAATAAAATAAACATATATGTTAAATAAAAACATTGTTTTAAACTGAACACGTATACTTTTCTTTTCAAAAATCAAATATGTATATATATACATTATTATTTCCATGGAACCAATATTTAATTTAAAACAATATTAAAATAACATATATAAAATTAAAATCATTGTTTTAAATTAACCACACATATCAAAATCAAACATATATGCATATTACTTTTAAAAATTTATATATAAACAAACATATAGACTCTTAAATATAATATACATAACTGGCACATTATATTACATCACCGGACTGGTTAGAACTTTTGTATAATATATATAGATCTTATACTTTAATACTTAAATCATAGAGTATAAATACTTTTGCAATAATACCAAAACAGGTACCATATTCGAACAAAGTTCATATATACCTATGTATCAACACAGACCCTATATATATAACTTGCGTACTGCTTCGACAAGGTGGAGGGAACGGGTGCACGGTAGGGTGGGATTACGGGCTGGGGTAGTGGGATGGAAGGCGTCAGGATGGTGAGGTGGTGGAGCATGGGCGAGGGCAAATCAAAACGAGGCTCTGGCTGCGGAAGTGGCAGGGCGAAGGGAATGAGGGCACGTGAGGTGTTGGTGGTGACAGGCCGAAGGCCATGGGGTGTGGATGAAGGCGTAGGCTGGCATGGGTTTGTTGTTGGAGGAGGATGGCAGTTCAAGGGGGAGTGAAAACACGGTGAAGAGGCTGCTTTGAATTAGCGAAGGCAAACGAGATCCAGGCAAAAATGAAGCAGCTATGCTTGTTTGTTTTTTTTTTATGCCGAGAGAAAAATGAAGACGAATTAGGCAAGTACTAAAATGAATTGAACAGTGGAAATTTGAGAAGAGGATTTGAGTAAAATGGAATGGATCCTGGGAGATAAAGTTATAAAGGATATGAACAGTTCAATTAATAAATGTAACGTATAATTACAGAAATCCAAACGTACACAAATAAACGAGATGGTATGGCATGGCATCAATGCATTGAAAAGATGGAAAGGTAACAAATGCATCGAAAAGATGGAAAGGTAACAGCTCATAATAAATGACTCCAGCCGTTTGAAATCCGAATGGACACCAAAAGTGGTACCGCTATGAAGAGCTGTTTATAGTCTCCGTTGCATACCAGACCTCAAAATATAGAAATAAATATACCGTGGTGATCAGCGCGACAAGACGATCAAAACGGTACACAGATATCCGTGGTACAGTCATCCGATCAAAAAAACGATAACCGGTACCAGAAATGCTGCTATTTTGTCAGAATTAAGATAAACGGAGCAGTAGAAGTCCAAATTTGGAAAACGAATTTCGTAGTCTGATTCAGAATGATTTGAATAAATTTTCTCCTGTTGACACATTTTGGTTTCGGAAAACTTTTAAATTCACTGTTATTAACCGGCTTGATTTGAAATGAAATTTCACAGGAAAATAAACTTCAATATTATCAGATGAAAATTTACCAGTTGCTATATTACAATAGACGTATTCCAAATAATAAATTTTTAATTTCAAATTTTATTGTTTAAAATTTCATAAATTTCCAGTTAAATATACTTTTAAAACCATTAAATTTTACGGGTCGTTACATAATACTTTAACATAATATGACAACCTTCTTCGAAAGCTAAATTATAAAACCCTTTCGAAGGCAAACGTTTCGACTATGTCGAAGGCTTTGAGTAAAATAAGGTAAGGCTTTAACTTTTGAAAAACAGAGCAGAATTTCGACCCCATCGGAAGCTTACCTTTCGACACCAAGGCTTCCGCCTTCCTTCCAATCCACTTCATACCATCTAGATTAGATGGTACTTGTGTATTGGTTTCAACTATGTGGGTTTCGATTATGATGGTTTCGACTGGGATGAGGCGGAATCAATGGAGTCGAAAGGTGCTTACTAATAAAGGAGGAACGCCTTTTTCTGATTTAAAGGCCGAAATATAGCAACTTTAGTAATTACTTTCTAACAACTTGCCTATTTGCAAACCATTGATTGGCTGTCATAAAAACTTTTCAAATACTTTATATTTAAAACTACCGCATTTATATCAAATTAAATACCTTAAAAGTGAATCGTTTAAGCCCTTCCATATACTAAAACCAATTATTTCAGAAAAGTCCTTCTTTCAAAATAATTTATTTTCCCAAGTAAATCAATTAGGAAAAATCCCCATAAAAATTCAATTTCATCATGTAATCAAACATATTAAAATTTTGGACCCAATTTCTTCCTGAAATTCTCGAAATAAATTTTAAACCCAATTACATCATATTTTTCATCAAAAATTCATAATAAAATTTCCATAGTTTGGAAAATTCTGAAAATTAAAACCCATCTCCAAAATCATGTTTTATTTAACGTAAAAAATTTCCATGGCAATCTGAAATCATAAATTCTCGGTTTTACATCAAAACCATGCAAATTCATATGCGTATGAATTAAAATAAATCAACATAATATAACTCAAGCATATCATCATCCATATTATCACAAAAACGAATTTCAATCATAAATCCGAAACCATGTAATCATAGAATAAAAATAGAGATGGTCTGAGATTATTATTCACCTTAGATTGATATGGAATTTGAGATTTGTTGTTACTTAATCCCCCCGAGTTTGATCCTTAGCTTTAGATTAAAATTTCTTCTTTCCTTCCTTGGTAATGGCCGGCTTTAGTTTAGGTTTTTGATTTTTTGTTTGTAAAAGTGGAAAATGAAATGGGAATGGACAATTACAAAAGGATATAGCCGTGTAAAATAAAATGGCTATTGACTAATATGCCAATGTATAGTTTAATTAACCAATAAACCAATTTAAAGCCCATTCATCTTATTAATAAGCACGGCCTGTATAATTTATTAAAATCTCAATCTCCTTATCTTCATTATTCTATTTACTTTCTCTAATTAAATTTTCTGAATAATGTTATCAAAAATTAGGGATGTTACATTCTCACTTCTCTAAGCCACCACCATTAACACATCTTTTGAGCTTTTATTTTACTTTTAGTATAATATGATGAATGAATGGAAAAAAGTCATATTCATTGTCCCACAATTATTTAGGCTTTGGCCCACACACCCATTTTCATTAACAGGAGAATAATATGAAGAACAAAATTCATCAATTTTTTAACTTCAGGGACATGTTCTCAATTTTTTAGTTAGAAAGACAAACTTTTCAATATAATATAGCTGAAGGACAATTTTTAAACTTCAAAGACAGTGCTACTGTGTAGTATCAGTTTTGTGAATTGTAGTAACAGTTTTGAAGTATTTAACATTTTTTTTATTTGTAGTAGTATTTTATGATTTGTAATACCATTTTGTAGGTGGAGTGTGTAATATTAGACTACAGTGCTATTTTGTAGCGGCGGTTTACGAGTTGTAATAATATTTTCAATTGAATTAAATAGGAATAAAATAATACTATATGGTATCAGTTTTGTTCAACGTAACGTATTTTGTTGTATTTTACTTGTGATAAAAATTACAATTATAGTATCATTTTATTTTATTTTTTAATACTTGTTATGCTTATAGCAGCAGTTTAATAATTATAGTTGTTTTTTTTGAATTGTAGTAGTAGTTTATATATATTTAATAGTATTTATGAATTATAGTAGCAGTTTTATGAATTATAGTAATAGGTTATGAATTTTAGTAGCAGTTTTTGAACAAATTTACTATTTTATAGATAAAGTTTGCATTTATTATGTTTGTAGTAGCAATTTATGAATTTTAGCTTTTATTTTTTGAATTGTAGTAGCGGTTTATACATATTTAATAGTATTTATGAATTACATCAGCAGTTTATACACATTTAATAGTATTTATGAATTATAGTAGCAGTTTTATACGCATTTTATATTTTTTGATAGTAACAATAAATGATATTGTATACACAGTTTGATGGTAGCAGTTTTATACACATTTTGATGGTATCAGTTTTATACACATTTGATCGTAGCAGTTTTTTTAATAGTAGATATACAATTGATAGTTTTGATAGTAACGGTTTTTTTATAGTAGATATACATTTGATAGTAGCAGTTTTATACACATTTGATGGTAGCAGTTTTTTGCACATTTGATGGTAACAGTTTTTTGATAGTAGATATACATTTGATAGTAGCAGTTTTATACACATTTGATAGTATCGGTTTTTTGATAGTAGATATAAGTGATAATGTGCAGTATCAAGTTTTTTGTTTTTTTTTTTAAAATTAACGATGCACATTTTCTTTATATATAGTAGGATATGTATTGATGGTGATTATGAAGGAGTAAATTTAAATTGGAAAAGTAGAAGTATATATACATTTTAGCTTATAATGACATTAATGATACCGCCTAGTATCATTCATTTAACAAAAGAAAGCTGATACTACATAATAGCAGTGTCGAACATGCTACTAAAATTTTAGATTTTTGCGATTGTGGCGATGTTAGGAGCGGTGACGAGGATGGTGGTGCAGATGATGGCGACGAGTGGTGGTGCGAGGAGTCGTGGTCGGTAATTTGACAGTTTATCATTATGACTAATTTTGGAAGAATGTTTATCCTTATGGTTAAAATATGGAGGTTGTGTTATAGAAGCTAAAAAATGCAAATTTTCTTTCCTTAGCTTATATTTGTTTTATCTCCTTTTAATTTCAATTTCTCTAAGTCGCTACCATTAACGCATATTTTGAGCTTTTATTTTACTTTTAGTAGAATGGGATGAATGAATAAAAAAAATTATGTTTATTGTCCCACAATTATTTAGGCTTCGACCCACATACTCATTTTCATTAATTCATTACACCCTTTATTTTCTTATTTAGCCCCTCTTAGCCCTTTAATTAATTATTAAATTAATCGTAAATTACGGATTGGTATATTTACATACATGGTTGTATTTTTTTACAACTTTTAAAAATCTATAACTTCAACTTTGATTATACAAATTTTGAAATATTAAGGACGAATAGTTACAAAGTTACTACAAACTATATATTTCTTATATTGTTACTTTGCAAAGCTTTATAATTTATTAATAATTATAATATATTTGGTGTTTCATACTTTTAACATGAACATGAACTTTCAAAAATAACTTTAATTCAAAATCGGAAGGCTAAATAAAACTAATAAATTCAAAAAGAGTATAAGCAGGAAAATAAAAATGAGAATAAATGATATTCAAAACACAAATACTAAATAAGTCAAGATGGAAAGAAAAAAAATGACACAAGACAAAAGTCGTGTAACAATCAATTCAAATTTTTAGAACAGGAAATTATTGTCAAGAACAAAATTTCTCAACGTTTTAGCCTCAAGGACAGATCTTCAATATTTTAGTCTGAATGACAACTTTTTTTAGGTATCAGTTTTTAGTTATTAATAATAATTTTTAGGTATCAGTTTGCAGTTATCGATAGCAGTTTTTAAATATCAGTTTTTAGTTCGATAGCAGTTTTGAAAGAATGTTTGTCCTTGTGAATAATTTTGAAAAAAAATTTGTCCTTGTGAATAACTTTTTGAAGAATATTTGTCCTTATGATAAAAACATTGAGATCGTGTCCTTGAGGCTAAAAATATACAAATTTTTGTCCTTTAAATTAATTCCTCCGTTTTAGAATATGAAAAATAATCATGTAAAAAATTACATGTATCCAAAATACATAGAATAATAAAGGATGGTAATTTTCTGATTTAATTATCATCTAAGCACTAACACGTAAATCTACTAAAATATTAGCAAATATATTCAAAAAAAAAAGGATACTTATTTTTATGTCCGTCCGTTTAAATGCATGTGTGTGCAATGCACATGCCAATGTACTCGTGGTTAAATCATCATAATCGTAAACAACTGAAATGTGCAAAATAGAAAAAATGATTACATTTGCTAATCTCTCTCACCTTGCAATTCAGGGTTTGATTTTCACAGAGCTGGACAATTTTACAGAGCAATCGAATTCATAACTATCATATTTTTACAGAGCTTAACCCTTTTTCCCTCTCTTTTTTAGTATAACGCTTCCCACATTACAAAGATTTGATATTTGACTTTACACCATCCTTCACTGAGGTCTGTTCGGCTTCAGGAAGCAAAAGATTATTACAAGAAACATGGGTGTCATTTACAGACTGAAACTTGTGCATAACTTGATGGTACAACTCTTGTATACTATTTCTTATCTCCTTTTGATCAGAGGAAGATTCAGCCACCTTCGTATTTGTTACAGGCTCCTTATTTGCAGGTGGCTCCATTGTTGATATTGATGTGTACTTTGTTTCTACAACACCACAAAAACGAAGATAAACAAAATCAAAATGATATTAATACTAATCTTAATATTAATACTAATACTAAGATTGATTATTGTGATGTAATGAATCATGAGAGTAACGAGTACAGTTTGGCTAAGTGACTATTTCAATGACCATGGGTAAGAGCGATAAAACATTTTGTTACATAATCAAATATATTGAGTTAGATTCTAGCCAAATTCCAAAAGAAAAGACCATTCTAACATATTTCTCTGATTTCAGTAAAAGAATTAGAACATGAAAAAACTAGGAAAATTGAACTGCTTCAGTGGAGTAGCAAAGAGCTTAATCCAAAAAATGCTAATTCCCGCTTCAAATATACTATTTGGAGCAGGCTCTTTGCGCTAAATCCCTGTTCCCGTAGTAACAGGTTAATCAATCTTCAAAACTAAAAATTATTCACTCATCTTCTCTCCATATCTTATTTTGATGCACAAAAATCAATACAGTAAAGGCTGCCAAAACATTTTTCTATGTGTCCCTGTAAGCATGTGGTAAATCTATAACGAAAAAAATATATACAAAAAAGGGTTAACCATTTATTTTAGCACGGTTGATGATATTCATAAGAAAATCGCGAAAAGCGGACAGAACACAATTCTCCTGATCTGCATATAGCTGTGACACACTTTCTGTTTCTGGAGATCTAGGAGATGAACTAGGGTTTCTGGAAGACATGAACATAGTATCTTGTTCATCACACATCAATGCAAGTGTTCCAGGTGACACGGGTCTACTAGTGTTATGAGCATCATCGGGGCTGCCTGATCTGGATTCTTTTGTAATTGGTTTGTCTATGTGGGTCCCATTTAACCTATTATCCGGACGCTTTTGTACTTCTGGCTCTCTTTGGGTTTCATTTAACCTATAATCAGGAGGCTTCTGTGCTTCTGACTCTCTTTGGGTTTCATTTTCTAATTGGTATGCTGTGACTACAGAACTTTGTGTTCTCTCCTCACTTGCTGACTTCTCTTTAGCTTTTTTAACTGCAAATATTTAATCAATCAAGTAATCATATACATAACAAACATTACTATTTCGCTATCCACCATCTACTAAGCAAGCCTGGTTTTGATACAAAGGAACCAAAACATATTAAAATTTGTGTCCCAAAAGATTGGGGCATCAAATATTTATGTATAGTAGCATTGAATGCAAGTTTATCGTGATCTATGGTAGTGTGCAGACATGAGTAGGTAGTGTATGAGGTTATGTATTCAAATATCACACTGCATTCTATTTTGCCAATTTTTAATTGTTCTATTTTTCTTGGAGCACCATATCCGGGGCCCATTTTATGCACCAAAATGGCTTAGATTCAGGAGTTCATTCTATGCATCAAAATGGCTAAGATTATGCATTCTTATGTGCTATGTTTACAGCAAATATTTAGGGGAGGACCAACAGAAATCAATGGCCTTGAGAACGCTTAACAGTTGTCAAGACTATTTCGACATGCTTCTGTGGATTTAAAGTCCATACCCAAGTTGTAGAACTCTGTCAATTTTTACAATTAAACATTTTCTTGTTTTAAAGTTTAAACCAATCCTGTACTGAAGGGACAGGATCAAAGCTGTGGATGGTATACATAGAATTCTATAAGGTAAAACATTTTCAAGAAAAAAACAAGCATCCAAATTAAAACCTGAATAATTCTTTTACAAATTTAAAAACTCTCTAAAGCCAAAGCAAATAAGCACTTGATTAAGTTTAGCCGGTCCAGCATTCCACTGAGACTTATTTCTTCAAGAATTTTCAACCAATCCAAAAGGTATTCTGTTACCTAAAGGAACATGCCTACTGATTCATACTCTTTGAGTAAGTTTAATGAGGCATTTGACTCACGACGCTGATTTATTTTACTAAAAACGAAAAAAAAAAACTTAACCATACATTTCTCCTGTAAAAATCATGTTACTAAAGTCTCCTTTTATATTTATAAAATAATTGTTTTAAATGACATCAAATTTGCTTTTGCGAATTTCTCCTCAGTCATTATTGAATTGAATATATTTTTTAATGTATTTTTAATGTCACGGCTGAATCAAATGTACACAAAATCATTACACATAAATATCTACAAAATACTGCTTTTGCAATGTAATTAACCGTCGTGCATTTAAATGCAAACGTACTACAATTATTTTGCATATATTGAATCGTACTACAATTATTTACATATTAATAGTTTTTGTTGTGCAACAACATACAATAACTGGGAATATCATGTACAACACTTACACTACAAAATGTACGAGTATTCTTGCTATAATCATTAAAATATCTTCACAAAAAATGTTGCAATCCAAATAATTGCACCATCCGCACAGCTCGCTACAGTGATAGACACCACCTCCAACTACCACCAATTGACAATGCACTAAATTCACATTTGTCGGTGCTAGCATCGCTTCCTCCAATCGCCTCTACAAACAATCTAATTTTGGTTTTGATGCTCAAACCATATTTCTGATTGCTAGAAAAGGAGATTTTGGCCAAGATCTAACATTACTTAACTCCTCTAACAAGCAGCACCCACATATACCAAAATTGGCACCTCCAATCACCATTCGTTGATGCTTCAGTTTTTTATAATTTTAGGAATGGGGACGTGAAATGGAATAAGAAAATAGATTATTTTTTTTCTTAAATAAGAATGTGTACCCACCCAATAACCAATCATGTTTAAGGGTGTGGCTAAAGCAGTCACCAAGGTAAATTCGCAAAAACAAGTTCACGAAGGCAAGGATGTTTGAGAACATAAACTTGAGAATAAGAATTGGAAATGAGATTAGCATAAATTATTAATATTATTATAATTGTTATTTACTCATTTACTTTAGTTCATTTATGACATTAAAATGTATGATGGTTATTTATTTACTTATTATTAAATGAGTAAATTGAAATTGAAATATATAATAGATAATGATAATAATAAATAAAACCATTTTCATAAATAGGACTTTTTAACATTAAGTACAAAATGAAAATAAACAATGCAATATGAAATGATAATGCATAACAACCACTAATATCATCTAAATTCTAAACGACGACCTCCATACATCTAAATCATACAATGGACCATCCCCTAGAAGTCATCATAAGAACACATAAACATCGCACAATCCAAATCATGCGGTGATCCAAACATGCAAAAACCCAACACGACGTCGATGTTTGAAAACAAAGCAGTAGGTTCGTGGCTGTTCATAGCCTAAGAATGTGGATGACTGTCATTAAACTCAATAAGAGCATGAGCATACACATGAACATAAGCAAAAGGATGGTATAAATAGTAGATCAAGATTGTCCAAGATGCAATGGTGATAGTGGACCACGACATTGATTTTGATTAGTCCCAAGCAGAGTCGGAATGGAATCAATATCCATGAAAGTGCTAATATTGAAATCATTAAGCTTTGGCATATCATATTCGGTGTTGCTCCACGGTGATGCATCAATGCCTTAGCTAGGTCATATTCTGATATCCATGTAAGTTGAATCGATATTTTTATCATACACGAAGCAATGAATAGTAGATGTGACTACCATTCCAGAAGTGGGTGTGTGGATTAAACGTGCTAAGTCATACACAAATCATACAATATATATGAAATTGATGTATCTCACATTATAGGAGTAGATGAATTGGATGTGATAAGTCTCACATCACAAGATTGGGAACCAATCATAATATACGTGTATCTGTGTGTATGTATGTATATGTATGTGTGTGTAGAACACACGCATATATATAGAACACACGCATATATGAAGAGACGCGCGTATAATTAGGAAACTATTAGATGTATTGGAAGGATGTTATAAATTTTCAAACAATGTTTGCTACCACGGAGGGAGGTCCGGGAATGGAAACCCCTAAGTAGGGATGCAAGGACAACGCCCTCGCAAACGAGGTTCGAAGAAACTGCATCGTCTAATTCTTTCTTCACGAGCATAGTCTAATCTTTGCAAGTGATCACAACTTGCACAGATAATTTCACTGTATCCTGAGAGAAAAATTCAAGTAAATGATCGGAGGGTAATGTTAAAATTTTCAATATCTCATCGCATCTCCGCTATGCACGCAATTCATTTAGCGTCGAAGATGCAAGATCACTAAACGAAGCTCTTTTGGTGTCAGCGTCATTACTGAATATCCCTACATCTTCTTGAATCACATATATATTCATGGTAACATATATTGTAACAAAAAAAATCCTTACTGTTGCATACTACCAATCTCATATATATGCTCCTCCTTCAGGATATCTTGCGATGTAGACTTATCAAAATTCAATCTACACACTCATTCTAATACAATGCGGGACACACCTAATAGATCTCCACCTTGGCAAGCATTTCTCAATTCAATTTAAAGTTATACAAAGTCCTCAAACACTTAGATAATGTTAATAGACATTAGGTAATAAACATTAGACATATTTATTAAAGTCCTTGAATAGCAACTTTTTTTTCTTTGAATATCCTCTCACCAAAATATTTATTTTATCTTCAAAATATATTTCTACAAATATTTTACAAAAGTTTTATGTATTAAGGTATTTAAAAACAATGTTTAAATGATTTTAAAAAAATTCAGAATTTTGAAACACCTTAAAAGTGTTGCTGTTTTTCCAGACACATGTACCGTTGAAAAGTTTTTTTAAATTTTGAAGAGTTGTGATTATTGGTTCTATCTCTTTGTGAATAAACATGCCCTTTCAAACAATATATAAATGAGACTGGAAAACGAATTTTTATAACTGTTTTCTTTTCATTTTTCTTGCTCATATATTTCTCAAAGTCCACTTTCTACTCTTCAAATCCACTCAAATTCAATATCTACTTCACTACATTCATTCTCGATAATCTACTTTCTGTTTTGCAAATACTCCCATCAATTCAAAGATCAAAGTTCTATAGAAGAGCTATAGGATATCTTGTATCCAACATACAACTACTTGTATTTGTAATCAACTCTATTACTATTTGTGTGAGTATGCTTGTTGCTCGTTTAAATCAAGTGGGTGATCTAGTTTTCCAATTAAATCAAGAGTGTAGCTAAGCTCGGAAAGTCAGAAAGGTGTGTCTTGTTGCCTTGAAATTAAGATTGCATTCTGGTTTGCTTGCTACCTAATTAAAGTAGACGTTTGAAAGGACATTTGTACAGATACTGCACAGGACTGAATGTAGAATTGATCAATTCAAACCAGTATAAAACTCCCGATACCATCTCTCTTTTATTTTATTTTTACAACAGTTATATATATCTATGACTGCCTGTTAATATATATGTGTGTGTTGACCTAATTAAAGTATACGTTTGAAAGGACATTTGTACAGATACTGCACAGGACTGAATGTAGAATTAATCAATCCAAACCAGTATAAAACTCCTGATACCATCTCTCTTTTATTTTTACAACATTTATATATATCTATGACTGCCTGTTTATATATATATGTTGATTATTTGTGTTTTGATTTAAATCTTGAAACTATTTAAAAAAGTTCTATATAAGTTTTAAAACACTATTCACCCCCTCTAGTATTAAAGTGGCCTTAAAGTTCGTTCACATTAGTACAATTTATACTACACAGTTTTCCACATTTGGTATCGGAGTCTTAAGTTTCCAAAAATTTGTAATTTGATTTTTGAAAATTACAAATGACTAGTAACACTGGTAGTATGCTTTTTAATACTTTTATAGAAGGACAATCAACTGCTAGAGACCCCTACCATTTAACGATAGTAATTACGTTTGATGATCATGTAGGATGAAAATTTATTTACAATCCAGACTTAGATATTTGAAACATTACATAAAATGAATACACTGAACCCGAAACTGAATATTCAAAATGGACCGCGGACCAAAAGACACAAAACACTTAATAACTCAAAGACCATGAATATTTTATTTTGCTTTCTAGATAAAAATGAATTTAATCGAATTTCTATTTGTAAGGCTGCTTATGAAATTTAGAGAACATTGCAAGTCACACATGAGGGCACTAGTAAAGTAAAACAAGCTAAGATTTTCATGCTAACTAACCGGTTTCAATTTTCTAAAATGAAACCAAATGAGTCTATTTTTTATATGTATTGTAGATTTCAAGATATATTTCATTCATTAGTATCATTAAGGAAACATTTCTCAGAAGAGAATCAATTTAGAAAAATCATTAATTCACTCTCTTCAAAATGGGATCAAAAGACATTAGCAGTAGATAAAGCATTAATTCACTCTCTTCAAAATGATACTAGTATATTAAAAATTAAAGAATTAATTGATAATCTAATGTCCTATAAAGCACGGTTGCAAGGTAGAAGAGAAAATAAGGTGACCGAAAAGAAATCAATTGCATTCACCGCAACAACTGACGATCGAGATTCAAACAACAATGATACACAACAATGATACTGATGAAGAGATTGTCATTATGACTCGAAATTTCTGAAAATGTCTGAAGTACAGAAAGATGAATAGCTTTCAAAAAACTTAGAAGAAAATTTTTGAAAATGAAAATGTTTTTAACGGTTACAACTGTGGTAAATCTGGTCATCTACGAAGAGACTGTCCGCATCAGAAGAAAGCAGAGAATTCACCAAACACTGATTCATTTAAAAGGAGAAAAGGGGTTTTCAACACGACCTTGGATGATTGATACAACATTCGGTGATAATGAACCACACTAAATATATCAACATGTGTTTCATGGTGATGGAAGATTAATCAAGTCAAACGAAGAAAACGGCGAAATTGGTATTTTTTTACATTTCATTTTTTCTTCTTTTCAAAAATTATTTAGTATAGGAATAAATATATAATAATAATAAGTATATATAAATATATATATATATATATATATAATTATATGAATCTATTTCTTTAACTTTTGAACTTTGAAATTATGGCATATACGTCGACATATGCCACCTAGGTATGTCGACATATCTGATAGAATTTGAAGAATCTTTTCAAAATTTGAACTTTTGAAATTCCCTCTTTTTTGCATTTAATTCAAAATATAAAAAGACACATTTTTTGTCGTCGCATGTTCATCCAAACTCTATATATTCACTCTTTCTTACATCATCTTCAACACACTTTATTTCAAAAATCAAACAAACTCTTCACTCTCCTTCCAATACAAACTCATAATGTCTTCCTCAAATCAACCATCTTCATCCAAAGCCATTATGTTTACCAAAAGAACCAAAAGTCAACTTTTTAATGATCAAAAGTCCATTAAAACATACATTGATGAAATGGAAATAGAAGAGGAGGAAGAGAAGAGGAGGAAGAGAAGAGGAGAAGGGTATGTTGAATGGAGATAATGAACAGAAATCTGATTACAATTCATTACAAATCAAGAAGGACAAATAGATACTAAACAGTGGATGCTCAAGATACATGACTGAAAATCCGATTAAAAGGCATCGTTTACAAAGATGGAGGTACAATTAACTTTGGAGATAACTCAAAAGGATACGGCATCGACAACGTCGGTAACTCTAATACTCCTATTGTTTTGCTAGTTAAGAATTTAAAACATAATTTGTTTAGTATTAGTCAATTATATGGTAAGAGTCAAAATTAAGTTTGGTTTGTTGTAAATGAAATAGGTTGCTATGGTTGATACGTCTTCTCTTGAATATGTGGTTTAAATAGATGTAATTATAAAGTTATTTCTCAAAAATATTGTTTTGCAATTAGTATTGATTTTGATTCGGTATACAACATTATCACATTTCATATTATTTAATATATTACATTTAGGGGAAGTTTATTCTTCTTTATCCATTTTTTATTGATGACAAAGAGGAATAAAAATATAAAATATAATATATGCATATACTAAGGGGAGTTATTCAAAATATGAGGAATTAACTAATTTTGGAGAAGTTACATTATATTTTATAATAAAAATATTTACATGGTTGTCATTATAAAAAAGGAGAAAATTGTTAATACTACAGATATTAATTTTGATGACAACAGCCATATAAATATAGATACTAATGTTTTTTCAAGTTGTATAGAATATTTTGCAGATGTTACACAAGACAGCATAATCGAGTATGAAGACCGATTAGTAAAAAGACTAGAGATCAAGATTCAGATATGATCAAGACAATTGAAGACTCATGAGTTCAAAGACAAAGACATGAAGAGTTCAAGACTATAGATAATAGTTAATAGACATTAGATAAATTTGTTAAAGTCCTTAAATAGAAACTTTCTTTTCTTTGAATATTCTCTCATCAAAATATATATTTTATTTTTAAAATATAGTTTTCTACAAATGTTTATAAAAGTTTTATGTACTCAAGTATTTAAAAACTATGTTTAAATGAGTACAAAATTTCAAAATTTTGAAACACCTTGAAAGAGTTGATGTCCAAACACACAAGCGTATGTCACCATAGCCTTTCCATGTATGTCGACATATGTACCGTTGAAAAGTTTTTTAAATTTTGAAGAGTTGTGATTTTTGGCTCCATCTCTTTATGAATAGACATGTCCCTTCAAACACTATATAAAGGGGACTGTGAAACAAATTTTAATAACTATTTTCTCTTCATTCTTCTTATTTTAAATTCTCATCATATATTTCTCAAAGTCCACTTTCTATACTTTTCAAATTCAATCTCTAGTTTACTACATTCATTCTCTATAATCTACTCTATGTTTTGCAAGTATTTTCTCGCCAATTCAAAAATCAAAATGCTATAAACGGACTATAGGATATCTTGTATCCAAGATACAACTATTTGTATTTGGAATCAACAACTCTCTACTACTATTTATGCGGGCGTGCTTATAGCCCGTTCAAATTATGGGTGTGTTTGTTGTTCGTTTAAATCAAGTAGATGTGCTTGTTGCTCGTTTAAATCAAATGAGTGATCTTGTTGCCCGATTAAACTAAGAAAGTCTACCCTGAGCTCAGAAAGTCAGGAGCATGTATCTTGTTGCCTTGAAATTAAGAATATATTCTAATTTGCTTGCTATTTGATTAAAGTAGGCTTTTGAAAAAAAAATCTGTACATATACTATACATGACTGAATGTAGAATTGGTCAATCCAAACCAGTATAAAACTCCTGATGTCATCTCTCTTACTTTTACTTTATTTTTACTGCATTTATATATATATATGTGTGTGTGTGTGTGTGTGTGACTGTCTATTAATACATATTTGTGTTGATTATTTGTGTTTTGATTTAAATCTTGAAACTATTTTAAAAAGTTCTATATAAGTTATAAAACTTTATTCACCCCCCTTTGGTGTTAAAGTAACCTTTAAAATTCGTCCACACTAGTACAATTTATACTACATTGTTTCCCACAGTAAGTGATGGTGGAAGTCAAATGCTTCGTTAAGTGGATTTATGATTCTTACATTTGACCGTACATGAACACAAATAAAGATGTATGCAAGGGTGCACAAAGATTGGGCCTAAAATGTTGAAACTTCATTGGCAACGAAACTTCATGGTTTGAGAAACCACCATGATGCATGCACCAACTGAAACTTGGCTTCAAGGATGAACTGAATATGTCCCACACAGCAAGCTCGGAAATACAGTTATAACATACATACAATCATACATACATATGTATGTGCTTGATAGGCAATCGTTGATGTTCAATCAGTACGTTCATATTGGATGACTTCATGCATAGTTTGAAGCATGGTAATTATGCGAATTTGTTAAGTGGCTCTATAATTCTCACGCCCGATGAGACAGTCACAAGTGCATGCAAGATACGCATTGCTTGTGCATGGAATGCTGAAGCTGCACAATGTACACTTGATACATCATACACATCCATCCTCCAATTCATCTAGTAATTGTCGTTGTTTCAGTGTATTTTTCTTGAACTTGTCAAACTTGTGATCCTATAGCAGGTTGTAGTCCAAAATTCATCTCATGTGAAAGTTTTCTTCATAGGATCCCAAGATGCATTGTCAATCATAAGAAACTTACCCCATAATCTTAATTTGTGCATCATATTTTCTCGCTTGTTTTGTGCATGTTTAGCTTTGAGTATGATTTAGGGCCTATGAGTAAACAAAGCGACGCAAGTGCAGTGAAAGTTCATCGCTGGGTTGCATGATTTGATTTCCTCCAATTCTCAAATGATAGAGAGATACACATTCTTCAGATAATCGATTCAATAAAAAAACCATGAGTCAAGGAAGATGAGGAGGATGAAGCAAATAATTTTGTTAAACAAAGGGAATGAAAACAAATGAATTAAGAAATATAAATTTATAGAATTTGAATCACTTTTAAAAGTTTTTATGCCACATAAGACCTTAGGATGAACGTAATACTTTCCTTCAAACGTGAACTATGAAATTTAAAACGTTAGGAAACTGCAAAGGTAACCACAGACTTAAGATTGCTTCAAAGTAACTCACTTCTGACGTAAAAACACTACGGCCAAAACATCCACAAACACACTCGTGAAGTCAAATTATATTGACTGGAAGACAAGGTAGAAAGACATGCTATTGATTACCACAATTATGCAGAAACAAATGATATTGACTGGAAGACAAGGTAGAAAGACATGCTATTGATTACCACAATTATGCAGAAACATTCATCGTTGCAAGTCTGACCTTATAACTAGGCCTGTCAATGGGCGGATTTCGGTCCGAGTATCTCAAAACCCAAGCGTGGCCCGAGCCTGCTGGGTATTTCAAAACTAATACCCGAGCTCGACCCATCGGGCTTTTCAAGCCCGCCGGGTAATACCTAACCCAAAATATTTATGTTAAAACCATAACATAACATTGGAATTTTTATAAAACTTAGAGACAAATAATTGTTAACATACAAATTAGGTGGTGACGTATCCAGGTTCACAATAATATTATGCAAAAACATCTATATGCAGACAAACAAAATGATAAAAAAATAACATATATACCCATGTTTAGAAACTACGGAAAACAAATAATCGGATCAGACCCAAACCGAGTTGGGTTTTGACTAAACCGTACCCGACCCTAATAGTAATCGGCCGGGCCTGAGTAGTTGGAGTCAAAACTCATACCCGCATTTATAGGGCGGGTTCGGACCGGGTTCGGATCAAAACCCGTATCATTGACAGGCCTACTTATAACACTATCATATAGTTATAAGACGCACTGTTAGCTACGACTAAGTTTTAACTGACTGCATATGGTAGTGCATGTTTGCTTACATTTCAGAGAAAATTTATGCAAGCAAAACTAAATCGATATTGTATCCACACAAAGATAATAGATGAAACATCACAGATATATATGACATGAGGAATATGGTTTGAGAGTTTCACCAGAGAATTTTTAAGTTTATGCAATTTTGTGCACGTAACTTAGCAAAGTGTTTGAGTAAGATAAATATTAAAAATTATTCTTAAGAATAGCATGTTTGTCATACCATAGTGTGCTTTTTCAGCTTCTCTTGAGACCAACACCAAAACCCTACATAGATCCTTGGCATCATCTTGTTGTACAACATCAGCTAGAATGGATCTGGTTGCACAAAAGACTGACTTAAAAAGTGCAATGAACATATATCACTTCATAAGCCTTAATTGAAGGAAT
Organism: Allium fistulosum; assembly: GCA_030737815.1. NCBI lineage: Eukaryota > Viridiplantae > Streptophyta > Magnoliopsida > Asparagales > Amaryllidaceae > Allium > Allium fistulosum. The sequence goes on along the minus strand of CM060908.1, from coordinate 862,092,652 downwards.
AAGAACCTGTATGTAACTTTAGATGGTCCTGGAGGAACAGGATTCATAGCATGCGGTATAGGTAAGGAAGATAAAGAGGATGACACTCCTGAGGCATTCATATGACCATTCTGATAACAATTTAATAAACAAAAATCATGTTGGAAACTGAGAAAACAGTAGGTTTCAAAGTTCAAAAAAATGAACCTTTTCTGCACAGTAAATGTTCTGCTTGTAAAGTCAATAGGGAAGGAAGCAAAAATTTAGATCATTTTAAGCTTCAAATTCTTTAACTGGAAGAAATATTTAAATGATATTTTATGTGAAGTTTTTTACAGCGACTTACCTGAGAGTAAGCTGCAAGCCTGTGAGCAGATTGATATTTAGCTGATGTCGCATAAAATTGCTCATGTTTCTTTCTCTTTTTAGCTGCAGGGGGATCACAACAAAACGGAGCCACCGTGCCATTAATTACAGCAGTTGCAGTTTGTTGAACAGGGGAAATTCCACTTTTCTCTTTGCTGCCCCCAAAATTTTTGCAATCCACACATTTGCAGTTCTCAGAGCAGAGAATATTAGCCTGGAAGCACTCACAATACTTTTTGAGGCAGCCAGTTTTTTTGCAGTGGCACCCTTTGTTGTGCTTTCCTGTTGTAGCTAAATCTCTTGGTTTATCCTGGTATAAAAACTTACTTTATTAATGAAAAAACAAGGATAAAATATAATGAGAATGGTATATGCATAGCAGAAAAATGCATAATAGATAGTAGGAAAGAACTATATAAAGAACACAGGAAATTGGGGGTCAAAAATTTACCAGGTTATCTCGTACAAAAATGAACATGCTTATATATCAAGTCAAATGGTTTAGTCATAATTTTTTGAGGTATCTCACAACCATTATTAGCATCATAATTTGAACAAACTGACAGGGTTATTTTCAACCATACAAAATCTAAATGTGTTAAGTATAACTTTAAAAGTTAACAGCGTTATTTTTTTTGCATTGTTGATGATGAAAGTTAAGACACCCCCAATTGGTTGAGGAAGAAAAAATGAAAATCACTGCTTACTAGAGCATTTTTTTTATAAAACAAACAGACTTAGGAAAGAACACTTGTTTCATTCTTCCATTATTACAAGCGTTCGCTATATAAGAATGTACATGTAATTTTCAAACAGGGTTTTAAATTAAGAACCATAATGCTCCTACTTGGTTGTAAAATTTACTGTATAGAGAGTTGGGACCTGCAAATGTATCTGCTCCAATTAATTTTACAGGGTATAAGCAACTCTACTGGTTAATGAGAATCCAAAAGAAATATTTATTTTAAGACTTACTGAGAGTATGTGTTTGGCTATATGGATATGTGCAGAATCAAGCTTTAGGCAAATTTCACCAGTCTGTGTCAAAACTTGTAATCTTTTCACAGAAATGAGTTTTAAATTCCTGAATATGCTATTATGCACTTACTTTCCTTAATAAAAAAACTGCCGTCAATAAAACTGATTTATCAACCAATCACGCACGCACGCACATTGAACTGGATTAAGTTAAATTCTATTAACAAATGCCTGAATATTTGCATGGAAATCATAGCAAAAGGGATTGTCGTAGGATTCTCCAAAATTTCTTTGAGCTTGGCAAACATATGCATATAAGTAATTACGTAAGACACATGCAATTGATTTTAAGTGTTACAACTAACCTGGAACAGCATGTAATAAACATCAGGAAAAAATAAATAAATAAAGTTCCTAAGAACTGTAAAGAGTGATGAAAAATATGATACCAAAGCAATCACACATGAAAGATTGGTAAAATTATCAGCATGTGCATTAAATTTACCTTATTGTCCCTATTGGCATGTGGACTACTGCAAATCTTTGGTCTGAAGGCATTTGGATTGCGCTCTAATGTATTTCCAACTGCCTCATGCCTAGCAGTTTCATTTTCAATATTGTTGCAACAGTTTACACAATTGCATCCATCACAATAAACCCCTGACGCAAAACACTCACAATACCTACATTTTTGTAAAAACAATTGAAGGTGTAAGGATTCAAGATTACAGAACCTATATAACTGCATAGTATGAGAAAAACAGGATTGCACAATGCATATTTTGTTTTGTCATTTTTTTGGGCCTATAGTTCAATCTTGAATTCACGGGAGTTGATGAAATTCAGTATGCAAAAAACTCTCGAATACAAAACAAAAATTAAATTGGGGATTGAGGTTCACCTTGTCTTAGAAAGAAAAACAAGTAATATCCATAGACAGGACAGAATACATTAGTTGCAACCTAGAAATGTGTTTGATAATGACATATTTTTCAGTTCAAATGGCAAATCTGTAGTTATTAAGTTGTTTGAATCAATATTAAAATATGGCCTGTTATAGTATGCAAGTACAAAAGGTATCGATCAATGGATTGATGAGAATCATAGGTCAAAGAAAAGTAGTCATACGATACATGACCTAAAACAATAATGTGGCACGGGTTCAACGAACCCTTAACTTACTTATGCAAATTGCCTCACCGGTTATGAATAAGATAATTGTTGTTATTTTACCCTTATTCTTTATTTTCCAAAATGGAAGGTGACAGTTTCAGAAAGCATTTACAAACAGACATTGACAAACTTTGAAATCTCATTTTTATGCAAGACAAAGTTCAAAGTTGTACTATTTATTACATTTACACCTAAAGTTAATACAATCAAAACACAAAGAATTTCACTGTAGTTATTGCATTTACAAAGTTCCAAACTACTACTACTTTTTTGTGGGTGAGGGGTGTTTAATTACCAGAGACCATCTGCACATTTACAAGCTAGCCACTAGGGTTAAGCATATCTTATTAGAAGGATGATTTAAAACGAATTAATGTCAATAGTTAATAGTTATACAGCAAAATCTTGACTTGCATGTGTAAAAATTATGGAAAACTCATTTGCACAATAAAAATGGAAGAAAAAAGATTGTTTACATTGTAGAGTCTAAGATGACATTCCAAAGAAAATAAATCAATAAAGAACATTCATGTTGTGTGTTATCTAGCAGCTAGACGGATGTTTTATTCTGAAAATTTAGTGGTCTGCAGAAAAATAATCAAATGAATGAGTGGATGTCGGTCTAACCAAAAAAAAAAAATTCCACATACACAGTAATCCTTAAATAGTACTTTATATAAAGCTCGATGACCTATGCATGTCATATCACGTAAGAAGTCAGGACCATTGCATCAACTATTATTTTCGACAGTACAATTTACTTAAGTTCAGTTGGAACAGTTCGATTAAAGCCATCTTACCCTCTCTATGCAAGGGAAACTTCAAAAAATGCATTATTCCAAAGAGCTAGCTCAATACACGTGCAGATAAACTGATTGTGTGCAAGTGTTTCCCTGAAATTAACTGTTGGTTGATGAATGTACAATGCATGATGCTAAGTCTTTCAAAAAAATAAAAATAGCAACCTCATGTATTACCAAATCAGAAAGATAAACAAAGCGGCAAATATACGGATTAAAAGATATGTAAAAAAAGAACCACGTGACATACAGTTTCAAACATTTTGAATGTTTGCAGTTACAGTTCCTTTTTTTTGGAATGCCTTTTTTCGCTTCAAATTCAGGCCTTTTGCATGAGTTTGGAGATCCTGACCTCCTACCCAAAAAAAAAGAACTTGGTTATCAAAGAAATATACATAAATTTTATCACATACAATTCAAAATATCAATTAACATTTACTTATAATTAAAAGAAGTGTAAGCATAGGCAAGTGGCAACCTATATATGTTTAACCAACACTCAAGTAAAATAATAGCACATTAGAGTCATCTTTTCTTGATCAATCATTCTTCACATATTCAATAGAACAACAAAAATCATCAGCTTTACTCAGCTTATAGCGCCGTGGAGATAAGAAAAAACTAGTATTTATAGTCTAATGACAAGTTGTTCACATGATATAAATAGCAATTGTCAAGACAAGAATTTGTGCAAGTATGAATGAGAAGTGATGTTAAAATTGGTGATACAAACTGTAGTTGTTGGATCACCGAAATGAAATGCCTGCGTGAGTGGGTAGCGTACTTTGTCGCTTTCTTAAGACGTTTTGCCGCTCCACCTAAGTTGTGCAAGCCAATCAGTGTGCAATGCCGCCTCTAGGATAAAACGGTCTCAATATGAAAATATCGACGGTTCGTTGCACCGAAGACCATCGACCCACTAGCACTCTCGTTTTAAATTTAGAATGTTTGCTCGAGTACAAAAATAGCAATGGTAGAGAAAGAAAGATGAAAGATGGTTATGTTGCATTCTGTCTCAATCCATCTATCTATTAATTAAATGGACGGGATATTTTCTAACGGAAATATAAAATAATAAAACACGTTTCTGCTGTTGTGGTTGTTCGAATCTGCTTTTTACCAACTCAAATAAAAAACCATTTACCGTTTTTAAACAAAAAATAAGAGTGTTATACCTCATAAACCCAGCCTGGTCTAGGTCGGGTAGGCCGACGCATGTGTGGTCTTTCTCCCCCACACAAGAGAAAACATTGGACGTTCAAAGAGCCTTATATTCCTTTTGAGAATCCTATAGTTCCCTGCAACTATTCAAATAGGAACTTATGCACTTTTCTCGTATATTTTAATAATTGTTTCAAATCAAAAGAAATTTTCAACAATCCCCCACTTTAATTTTAAAAAAATATTCAGATATTTTCAGAACTTATAAGATCGTGCATAAATAAAGGTATCTTTCAATTTGAATCTTTACCTGGTGAGTGAGATTCAAATTATACTAAAATGGCACGTAGTCTTAAGCTCTACCTCTGACATCAAACCATAAAACCTTTCTGAGGTACAGTCAATAGCTCATGTGTTACAGGTCATGTACGTCTATCCCAGTCCAGTGAACGTTTTATGAATTTTGCTTAAAATTTCATAAAAAACGACCACATTTCCATATATAAATAGACGAATCTTCAAGGGTACTCCTGTAGCTGGGTACTCCACTCCACATAGAATACAAATTTCATTAAAGGTTGCTATCAATTCATCGGCTTATCGCTTCAGAACTACATGCTTCTATCTAATCAAAATTAGCATGTTCAACTCGTATCACTTCATAACTTGTTATTACCCACTGAAGATAGTTCTTGAGATCTTCAGGCATTAAGTTGGATTACCATTATAAGGGACTTCTCATTCTAAGGGCGATGGTCTCATTCTTTTAGATGTTGTAAGATCTTTCTCTCTGGCCAATCTTTTCGTCAAAAGATCCGCAAAATTCTTACCAATACGTACATGATCCACTCTAACAGATCCTGAAGAAATATGCTCTCTTATTGTATTGTGCTTATGACGAATTTGTCGTCTCTTATCATTATAATAATGATTTTCATCTTTTGCGATAGTTGCGGTATTGTCGCAATAGATCAACACAGCCGGTATAGGTTTTCCCATAAAGGGATCTCAATTAATAGATTTCTCAAGTAATCTACTTCTTCACTATCTGTAGCTAGCGCTATCATCTCAGACTCCATAGTAGATTGAGTCAAAATAGTATGTTTCTTATATTTTCAAGAAACAACTCCACCTATTATTATACTATAATATATCCACTAGTTGCTTTGGAGTCATCTGATAAAGTATTCCAGTCTGCATCGCTATATCCTTCAAGGACGGTTGAAAATTTTTGATAATGTAATCTAAGGTTAATAGTTCTTTTAAGGTATCTCATGATCCTTTCAATAGCATGTCAATGCTTTATATTAGGTCTACTAGTAAACCCGCACAATTATCCCATGAAGTATGCAATGTTGGATCTAGTACAATCAATGGTATACCGAAGGCTTCCAATGATGCTTACATAGTCAGACTGTCTTACACCTTCATCGGTGTTCTAAATTAGTTTCACTATGATCATACGGTGTATTAGCAGGTTTACAGTCAAAATAATTGTCTTTCTTTAGCACATTCTCAATATAGTGACTGATCCAAAGAAATCCCTTTTTTAAACTTAGTAAACTTAAAACCAAGGATTACACTCGCTTCTCCAAGATCTTTCATGTCAAAATTAGCACATAACATGGATTTAACAGAATTCACAGCATGAATATTTGAATAAAATATAAGTAAATCGTCCACATATAAACATATGATAGTGCAAATGTTATTATCGAAATTATAATAAATACATTTGTCGCTTGCATTTAGTTTAAAACCATGTGATATAACTAAATTATCAAAATTTTCATGTCACTGTTTAGGTGTCTGTTTAAGACCATATAGTGATTTATCTAATTTGCAAACTTTATGTTCCTAATCAGGAATAACAAAACCTTCAAGTTGATCCATGTAAATTTCTTCTTCTAATTCACCATTCAGAAAAGCAGTTTTAAAATACATTTGGTGAATTAGTAAATCATAAATTGAAGCAAGAGAAATTAATACTCGAATAGATGTTATTCTAGTAACACGTGAAAAAGTATCAGAAGGTCAACATTTTCTTTTTGCTTAAATCTCTTAGCTACAAAACGGACTTTATATTTATTAATGGTATCATCATGTTTTAATTTCTTTTTAAGTACGCACTTACAGTCTATAGTTTTACAACCTAGAGGTAAATCAACTAAATACCATGTTTTATTACACTCAAGAGATTCGATTTCATCATTAATAGCTTTTTGCCAGAGGTTTGAATCTACAGAAGATAAAGCTTCTTAAAGATTAGCATGATCCTCTTCTAATGTATAAGCATAATATATTGTACCAAAACCTTCTGTTATTCTAGCTTTTTTTTTCTCCTGGGTTCGGTTTCTATTTTCTCGGTATGTTCATTATTCTTAATTAGTGGAATAATAGTATTAGATGTGCCACGTTATTTTTCAACTTAAATGAAAATTTATGTTCAAAGAATTCGGCATCATTTGACTCAATAATAACACGAGCAATCAAATCAAAAAATCATGCATTGCTATCAATTGCATATTTGCATATCTAATAAAAACATATTCATATGTTTGACTTGCTAATTTAAGTGTTTTAGGATCTAGAATACGAACATATGCTAAACAATATCAAATTCTAAAATAAGATAAGTTGGGTTTATGATTTTTAAAATTTTCAAAAGATGGAGTTCTGCTTTTAGATTTAGGAATTATATTTAACACACAACAAACAGTCAATAAAATTTTCCTCCACCAATGTGATGGTGCACCATTTTGCTACAACTAATCTAGTAAATGTCCTATTTTCTTTCTTTCAGCTTTACCGTTAATTTTAGGTGAATATGGTGTGGCTCTCTAATGAATTATACCATGTAAGATAGAAAATTCAATGAATAAGCTAGATTCATATTTTATTCCTCCATCATTATGAAATCGTTTAATTTTCTTCTTTAATTGTTTTTCGATTTCAATGACAAATAACTTAAACATATCTAGTGCATTATTTTTATTTTTCATGAGATAACATAAGTGAAATCAGAACGGTCATCAATGAATGTAATAAAGTAGCGTCTACCATCCCTAGTTATCGTACCATCAAGTTCACATATATCAAAATGTATTAAATCAAAATGTTTTGACTCTTTAAATACATATTTATGTAGGGTTTTAGTTATTTTAGTTTGGCTACAAAATTCACATTTTTCCAAATCATTTATTGATATTTTAGGGATTAATCCTAAACTACTCATGTTATGAATAAGTCGTTTATTACATGACAAAGTCTAGCATGTCAAATATTAAATTCACACAGCACATACGCAGACGTACCAACCTTATTATATTCCACGTTCAACTTAAATATTTCATCTACAGCATAACCTTTACCAACAAAAACACCATTCCTAATGATGATGTACAAATCGGACTCTGCAGTTTGAGTAAAGTCGGCTTAATTTAACAAGAAACCAAACATTAAATTATTCCTCATCTTTGGAGTATGCATCTCATCTTTCAGCAATAAGATATTTCCAAAGTTAAACTTCCACTCCACATTCCCAGTTCTAGCAATAGTAATGGTGTAAGAGTCTTCCAACCAAGGTTTGAAATTCCGTTTTTCGTTTCCGTTCCAGTTATCACAAAATTTAGAAAATTCTGTTCCGTTTCGATAACTTCAGAAATACCGCTTTAATTCCGGTTTATGAATTCCAGTATCGTTTTATATTTAACAACTATTTAAGTGTGTGAATAAATATACGTAACGTTCAGAACAACTTAAAAATTAAATTATTAACCCAACTTCATTTATAACCGTTAGATAAATTTACTTATATAATTATTTTCTATAAGTTATTTTAAATAAACTATTTTGTATCAATTCTAATCTAAATGGCCCAACCCAGCCCAAATAAAAGCCCCTCAAATTAAAAAAGAACGGAATGTTTCTTCCTTCTCTTGCTTCAGCAGTTTCTTCCAGTCTCATGCCCTAGTATGACTAAATTCGGCATTCTTTCAATTTTCGAAGGAAAAAAATCAAAAAACCGATGCGTGTGAAATGGATGAAGAGAATAATAGAATCCAAGTTCAATTTCGACCTACTGTTCAAAATCGTAATCCAAACTAAGGTAATTTTACATTTTAATGTTGTTTTTTTACTAATTTCACACCGTACTCTTTTTCTTAGTTTTCTTTTCTTTTAAATCCCACAACGGTTTGATGAAATTCCGGTCCGGTCCATGCCGGAACCAGGACGGAATCGTCGGTATTCCGGCATACCGGTCGGAATTTAAAACCTTGCTCCCAACAACACTTCTATATCATCAACATCACTATATGTTTTGAACATATCACGATCATAGCAGACATGATGTGAAACACCAGTGTTTACCTACCATCTTTCCGATCCACCGACTAAGTTGATCTCAAAAATCATAGCCACTAGGTCATATTCAGTCGGGTTAACATGCGGTGCACGATTTGACCTATTTCGACATTTGTGTGTCATATGGCATGGTTTCACGGTTGTAACATAAGAATAATTGTCCACTGTCGTTCTTTAAATGGCCGAGGCTAATTGTTGCGGTACTGATTTTGTTTGCAGTTTTGATTTTTGAAAATTTTGTAGTGGGTTTCAAAACTGCATTTGTTGGTTTCTTAGTATTGTTGTTAGAAACAACTAGCATCTCGTCTTTCTAGTCCTATTTTCGAGTCTCTTCCTCAATACAAAGGCGGGTAATCAAACTTTTCTTTCTAAGAAGAACTCCTTAGTCTTATGTCTGAGAATGTTTTAAAGTTTTTCCAACTAAACGGTAATTTATTTATCAAAAAAGCTATTTGAAATTGTTTATCTAAAGTCATACCTTTGGAGTTGAATTCGTGTGTTATCTTTTGAAGCTCGTAGGAATGCACCTCTACGGATTTGTCATCTGTCATCTAAAACTTCAAATAGCGACTGAGTGCATATTTTTTGCTCCCACTTCCTCATTGTCGTATTTCTTTGTAGTGCATCCTAGTTTTCTTTGCCAATTTGTCAGAGTTGTAGTAGTAAAGGTCATCATTTAGGCCATTGTGAACAAAGTTTTTGCAAAGGTAGTTATTGTCATTCCAGTCTTGCACTGCCTTCTTTTGGTCATATATTGGTTGTTCGGGCAAAGCTGGCTTTTAAGTTGTTAGAACGTATACCACCCTCTGGAAGTCAAATAAAATTGCATCTTTTGCTTCAATCTTTTGAAATGAAACCCTTCAAATCTAAACGGTTTGTTTTCATCATAGCCAGCAGAGTCGTCAGTAATCGAAACCATGATATCAGAAGTCATACAATTGTTGTTGGATCAACGAAATGAAATGTCTGCATGGTTGAGTCGCGTACTTTGTCGCTTTATTTAAAACATTTTATCGCTATGCCAAAGTTGTGCAAGGTAGTCAGTGTGCAACGTCGCCTTTAGAATTAAACGGCCTCAATATGAAATATCGACAGTTCGTTGCACCGAAGACTATCGACCCACTAGCACCCGCGTTTTAAATTTAGAATTTTTGCTTGAGTACAAAAAAAACAATGGTAGAGAAAGAAAGATAAAAGATGGTTGTGTTGTGCTTTGTCTCAATCCGTCTATCTAATTAAATGGACGGGATATTTCCTAACGAAAATATAAAATAACAAAACATGTTTCTGTTGTGGGTGGAGTGTTTTTCGGATCTACTTTTTACCAAGTCAAATAAAAAACCGTTTGAAATGTTACCATTTTTAAACAAAAAAATAAAGAGTGTTACGCCACATAAGCCCAGCCATAGTTGAGTAGGTCATTCGACGCGCGTATGTGGTGGTCACGCATGGTCTCTCTCCTCAACACAAGAGAAGATATTGGATATCCAAAGAACCTACTACCCTATTGAGAATTCTATATTTAAATAGGATTTTTTTATAGGAAAAAAATAGGATTTTTCTATAGTTCCCTATAACGTGAGACTATTCAAATAGGAGCTTAGGCACTCTTCTCATACTTTTTAGTAATTCATTTCAAATTTACGACACAAACTATGATTAGACATATTTGGTTAATGAAGTACCAAACCGGCAAACCCATTTATCTTTATCAAGTTGTTATCATTGCCATCTATTGCCAACTGCAGTTTCTATATAACAGGAGAGATTTCTATGAAGTAAAAACTCCAGTCCACAGGAAAAGAAAGCAAGATTGTAAGGGAGCAAATATATGGACATTTAGTAAATGTAATTTTATTATGCCCAACAATTTATTTAGGAAAAAAATTGATTGTTATACTCATGAAAGAAAAAAAAGCATCTTCACTGGCAAAAAAAAAAACACTGCAATAAAGTTGACTAATGGCTCAAGCTACTGAGTGCATTAACTAGATGACATTGATCGGATATAGATATAGTTATCGTTTTGTGTGTTTCTTTACTTCATAATTGTCTCTTATATTTTCTTGGTTCTATAGCAACAAATTATACATTGATTTTCTTTTTCTTTCTTTTTTCAGTGTGCTGTTTTATAAGTAGCCTTATTCTGTTAATCATATTTGGCACGGATATTATCATTATTTGGAGGTGTGGTAGTATTTTCCACTACATGTACAAAGACCATTGAGTTTCAAGAGCACTTATTAGCATTACAGTATGGAATTATGCAGGTTTAAAAAGGAAATATAATGGTGATTCAGGCAGCGCAAAATACCAAACTTTAGAAAATTCAGATTAAATCAAGTTACATCATTAAACTGTTTATCGGAGGTGAAAATATATGCTCGTGAAGAATGAATTCGGTTTTGAAAACAAAACAGAATTTCCAAATTTTCAAATTTTCGGAATTTTCAAAATTTCGAAATTTTAAAACAGAATTTTCAAATTTTCAAAGCTGCAGAAAGCGAGAACGATACAAAAGGACCTTAATATTTCAAGCTAGAAATATTCAGATTTTGCTAATGAATACCAAGTACTTTCCAAATAATAAGAAAATTTTGAACTTTTTAAAAGATATCATCTAATATACAGACATATTTAATAGGAACTCACACTGGGGCCGGGGTAGCAATCGGAGCCCGCGAAACCGAAACTGCCGACGGCACAAGCGGATGTTGAGACAGATGACAGCTCGTAGTGGGGAAAGTGCCTATCACGTCGGAGAGAGGCGTACACTTAGGAGACGTAGCTCCGGCAGAGTTATACATAGTCTTGAAATCGAGCTGACGAACTAGCTTCTTCGGCGGGAAATCTGACACTCTCGATGAACCCGACTGTTCCACCGGAGCCATCCAAAAAATCACTCCAAACTAAAACCCTAAACGTTCAGAAAACAAATCCCTAAAAGTTTGCCAGATTTCGGTCACCGAATGCCGCCTGAATACAAAGATCTAATCTGAATAGAACGAAAGCTGCGAATTCGGGAAACCAAAGATGAATTTAGAGCCTGATTTTCATATATTTTTGAAAGAGAATAGACTTTTTCTTTCTTTTTCTCTCCCTCTGGTTTTGAATCAAATTTATTTATCAATGATATTGAACGGACTGGTTTACAGGGTTACGGATCGGACGGATGTGATAGATAGTTCGAATCTAATGGTGGATTTCATTGAGTTCAAGATTGAGGTACCAGTGGCTGTTGGATTCTATTCATAGACTACCCGGTTAACTTATTTAGTTTGAATAAGAAATTACATGTATTTTGGCGATTAGATAAGTCGAGTTTCCCGCTATAAATTAGATCTGGCAAGACAGTGAAAGTAAGGTCTGCGCCTGATTCAAATGTTTGCTTAAAATGGAAAACGGTTTGCTTAGGACGTCACGAAGAATACTTTCTAAAAATACGACATGATTGTACTGCTATAACCGCATAATAGTGGAAAAACCAACTGTTTGGTCAAATAGTTTTAAAATTTATTTTCATCGGAATTTTCATTGATTTTAATTAGTAGTGAAATGTTAATTGCATTAATAGAAAAAAATTTACAACGTTTAACGTCTATATTTTCAAAGAAAGAAAGAAAAAAAAACTCTATTAATTATGCATGCTCAATATGATATTGTTAGTATAAATTTATCCAAACAAGATCACCTGCTGAAAGATAAAAATAGGTCGAGCAATTATTGAATGAGGTCGGTTGACTATTAACTAATGATAGTTAATAGATTAATTATAAAACGTTTGTAATAACTGTCTAGAACTGCAAATTGAACTTACGGTATCAAAAGAAACATATTAATCTTAGGTTGACCATAGGGCTGCACAAAGTATGGGTTGGGTCGGGTCAGACCAAATATTTCATCCGACCCGCATAGGTATGGGTTTAAGGTAGCTCAACCCGTATCCGACCCTATATGAGGTTGGATATGGGTTGGGTCGAAGTATGGGTTGGGTCGGGTTTAGTAGGGTTGGGTTGCATGAATCTAATAAAAAATAGAATATAAGGGAATATTTTCAAAAAATAACATTAAAATGTTCAACATAATATATTAGATTTTAGCTAGCATAACGCACTTAAACTAACTAATTAATTATAACATATATTTTATTAAAATTTCATTGTAAAACACATCATATGAAATTAGTTCACTACATAGTAGAATAAGTGTTTCATTTTAAAATACATTAAAATGCCCTTTGAAATATCTTTGTCAAATTCTATCTTGTTTGGGTTGACATAAAATATGCTTTTTCATATATTTACTGTAGAATACATAAACATTATTCTAGGATTAGACTATTCTAATTTTAAGTGTATTGATATTAAATTAGGTTTTTAATATAGGGTTGGGTTGGGTTAAAATAGGGTTGGGTTGAACAAAATAACACACCCGACCCATATATAGTATGGGTTACAAATTGTAACCCATATCCGACCCGAACTAGAATGGGTTGGGTTGGGTTTATGTGGGTTGGGTCGGGTTGGTGGGTTGGGTCGGATTGGATATGGGTTGTGTGCAGCCCTAGTTGACCACAAAGCACCGCAAATTAAACTAATGGTATCAAAAGAAACATATTAACCTTAGTTTGACCGCAAAACACCGTGAGTTGACAAAAAAAACATCTTGCTTTCAGACGCATAAACATGATATATCCAATATTGAAGTATAAGATTGAATAATCGTATAATATTTATCAATACAAGCTAGCTTAAGACTGCCATCAGCAAAGCAAAACCACGGTACGTATATTCATAAAAAAACCATATCTAAATTTCACGTCTTCCTTTGCTTCTTGATCAAAGCAGATGTTGACGTCAAAAATGGACATCAACACCCAATAGAATCTCGTAAAGGTTAAACAATGACTAAAATTAAACATTGCCGAAAAAATAAATGAACACACAGACTTTTATGGTGGTTCGGCAACATTGGCATACGTCCATTTTATATTTTTATTGATCTTGCACTTGATTATGATTACAAGAATATTTGGATCGATTGGGATCTATTAGTACAAGAGTGAATGTAACGACCCACTTTTCCGTACAGTTTAAGCTGACAATAAACCACACATGTCCAACTCAAATTGCACAAAAAGACGGACTGTTATGGGAAAGAAAGAAGACAGAAAATAAGAAGAAACTAAACAACACAGAATCTCACAGCGGAATGAATAATATATAATATAACAACAGATCTTTACACAAAGGAAAATGTATATATATACACACACACACACACATCAATCAGAGTACACTAACCACTAATCATTAGCTTGGACAGTTATAATAACTCGTCCTCACAAATGCTGATAATTTTAAACAAACACTACAGCGGAAATAAACAAGTACGAGAATACGTCATGGGCCTTCAGCTCGTCTCCTGAGCCCCAAAGCATCCAAATCTAAATCTGTAATATGCTCGATCTGGCCCGAGCATTATTATAAAATAACAACACACGGATCAGTCTGGTAAATCAGCGTGAGGAAAAACACACCCAATTTGATTTTAAAGTTACCAAAACCCTTCCCAAAATAAAGATATTCGTAAGACCACACCGTACATAAACACGGGCGGGTCGATAACCAAACCATTTATATATAAAATCTAGCGATATTATAATAATGCCTAAGGTGAAAATAATAATAATCAAGTAGTTGTGATGCTCATGGGTGTACATCACAATAATACTAGATATAAAATCAAAACTCGATAAGGCTCGTTCGCTAATTATGTAGGATTTCCACGGAAGGGCCCTCGGTACTTCGAGAACGGTCCTCCTGCACAAGGATCAAAGTTATCCTTCCGAAGCATCGTACCCGTCTAGCCGGGGTACTATAGGAAAAACATAACTGGTCTTGCTAAGACCGAATGCATCGCTCCCGGCATGCCAAAACGATAGATATATTGCTAGAAAAGGGAGTCGACTACACCCTATGGGTTTGCCAACCCTAATGCCCGTGTCTCATATCTCTGGTTTTAGTTATTTCCGATGATGAGGCTACGTCCAGCGTTCCAGCTTATGCACTGCACCAAAATAGAATACGGAATCCCACATGGATTCCCACACAACGGTTTTCGGAATCACACATGGATTTCTGCATCTCAAATAATCTTGGAATCACACATCAATTCCCACACCTTTACGGGTCTCAGAACCACCTATGGATTCCGACATCTCAATATAACACGAAACTCCTCCATAGAACCGTATATGGTTTCATAGTGGTACGAGTACACTCTTCCGCTTCCCAAGCGCTCAAAAACCAATCATCGGTTTTTCGCAATGCTCAATACCGGTTCTTTAGAAAATAATCGGACAATACATAAGATCGGGGATCACCCCCTAACTGTTTAAGTGGACGGATCTCTTATCATTTATCATAGAAGAACAAACGAGTTTATACGTATAGTATAGCACCACCGATGGCAACTGTACCATATAATTTTCGTGTTTCTTCTAGAATTTACAGAGTTAAAATCCTTCGGTGTTAAGTAGGGAATCGTTTCCCTACCACTAAAATTAAGAAGGATTACATGTTTAGGCCAAGATTTTGATAGTTGGTTATTTAACTATCAAATAAACAAACATTCAAACAGAGATCACATTTCCCTCTGAAATCACCAAGCCTCATTCAATTTAATTTCCATTAATTTAAATCTCTTTATCAAAAACAGTCATATACTTATCTCACCGGAATAAGTATATTTACAAACCATTCCTTTCCGAAAAATACTTGAAAACTTTTTAAAATAGATATGGAAAGTACCATTATGTATCGACCATGGATCGCAGCTCAATGGTTACGTCTCTATCCCAAAGAAATTCAAACTTAACTGCAGGCAATCTCTGCCTCTCGAATTACGCTATGAAATTTCATAGATCGCAGTTTGTACAATGGTTGCGTCGTTATTCCAACAAATCCATAACAAACCGTAGGCAATCTCTGCCCCTTCAATTACGCTATGAAAATCAATCATTTCTTTCCAAAATCTATTTATTTTAGAAACATCTCCAAATTTATTTATAAAGCTTCTTTATAAATTTTAAAGTTTAGTTTAGAGAAATATTCTTCTCTAAATCTCAAACCACTTATAAAACCTCCTTTTTCAAATTTCAAACCTCTTTCAAATTTATAGACTCTTTTAACACATTCTTTTACAAAAAGGTTTCTTTATAAACAATTTATTACATAATTATAATAAATAAGATTTTAAACGTCGCAAAAATATCTTAACCATTTTTAAGAATATAAAAATACTTTTAAAACATTTATTAATAATATAATAATTTAACCTTTAACATTTTAAAAGTCTGATATAACAAAATAAATTAAATTAACTTTTAAATAAAATTAATGAACTTTTAAGTAGTACTATTCATGAAATAATTATCTAGCTTTAAATAACTAATAATAAAATAATTCATTATCTTTAAACAAATCGAATAAACAATTTATTTTAAAACATAATTAACTTTACTAAAGAAATAATTTTACAAAAACATTTGTAAAATAATGATTAAACAAAACAATTTGTATATATAATAATGAAATATAAAAAATTTACTTCAGATTATAAAATTTGAAGTTAAACAATATCCGTAACTTTCAAATTCTAAAAGAGGCATAACAATCACAATGGTACTTAACAAGTTACCATTTAATTTCAATTTAACTTTTCGAGTAAATTACATGCATTTACATAACAGACATATATGTAAATCAAATCCACAATTAACAATAAATTGTTAACACATCAATTATCCAATATAAATCAACTGACACTTCCAAATTAATCTAATAGCATAATGGGGATTTATTCTGCTAACCAAATGGCATTCACAATAAAACTCTTTCATTTATTATTTAACGGTGTTTATTTGGCCAAATAGTTAACACCAAGCATGTTTAAATCCAATTATGTTATAATTAAACAACATAATTAACTCAACTCTATTTATCAATTCCATATATGATTCAATACCTGGAATAAGTTTAAAAAAATAAACTTAAACAACATTTAATAGCATTTCAAGATGCTATATCGTCATCCTAGATCCTATCCAATCAATCAGCAAATTTAATCAATTCAAGCAGATATAAATAATTTAATCTACACTATAATATACTGGTAAATCAAAAAGGTGAGTTTAATTCACCAGAGTTCCAATTGTCACTTTCGTGTTCTGGTTCCGTCAGCATGAAATTCCATTAGCTTGAATCTCAACAAACTTCGATTCCATTGTGTAATTAACAAAGCTACGAGCGTAACGCGACTGACCGCGTTCGATTTGGATCTAGTACGAGAAAGTTACACAATTTATAAATGACCGATTTTAAATATAATTGAATACACTCTAATTACACTATTAAACTAATTACCCCATAATAACACTTCTTCTCCATCAGTTAAATACTCAAGCCACATCCCTGTACGTGAAACAACTGCTCCTCCACCATACACGACGTACAACCCAGATCGTCGATCACCCAACAACACTCGAATTCGAACGCGTTGAACACTTCCTCTCCGGGAACTACACCTATCCATCACCACGACATTCTACCCGACTCCTCCTTCTAAATCGCGATGTGAGCGATTTCCACTCGAACCTAAAACTATCAGACATCCTTAAACACCACCGTACGCCACCCAAACACAACCGGAGGTGTACTCCATCACCATGAATGTAAATCCATCACCCAATCTACCTCTTGTAGCTTAGATCATCAATAAAGCCCAACCCTAGCTTATTATGCTTTACTGACAAACTGTCGAACACCTCACCAAGATGCCACACCCAAACCTACACAAACCCAACATTGTACGCAACTATCGATCACCATACAATCAATGTTGCACCCTCCAATGGTGCTAATCCCTCATCGATTTCAAGTATTGACAAGCCATAGCACGCCTATAAGTCACGCATTCACTGACGAGTACCTTAAAACTCAATCGCAACCTTCCAAATCACTACAGCAAGAAGATCTCCACTCCAGAAGCACAAAGATTAAAGATTTTGAATTTTTTTATCATTTCCTGGTTCGTGACTAAACAGTTAAGAAGATAGAAGAATGAGAAAGAAGGAGGAGTCGGAATGATTTTTAATGTGGTCAACCATATAAAGGAAACGAATAAACAAAATGGAGGCGGAGGGGTACGAATTTTATTCGATTGTGAAGCTACTGGTATAAATGAATTTGAATGGTACGGGGGAGAGACAATTTTGTGTGCTAGGTGTACAATGTGCTTTTAGTTAGGTTATAATCTGATATTTCGGCATCTCGCTGCACCGCTTTCCGTTCGCGTACAAACTTCGAATTGATAAAACAAAAATACGGTAGCGTTTAGAACGACAACACGACCTTAAAACAATAATAATATACATCAGTTGTTGAGTTTTGTATAATCACTAAAACACCGTTGTTTGCCGATGAAACGTCAAATGAAAATTTCAATATTCTCCAAATTAAAAACTATGGAAAAATCAAATAAATTAAATTAAAAATACGTCAACAGAAATCGAGTCATTAAAATAATAATTAATTTTTTGTATATTTATTCGAACTGTTATTACTGCAATTGAATTTTCAAATTAAATTAACCATTCTTGTTTATTTATTAAAACGAGTTAAATAGACCGTTTAATCCATTAAATTAATAATCAATTAAAATTCTTGTTATTTGAAACACAATTCTATTAATTTGCAATTCGAATATTTTAAATCAATCCCTGTATTTTAATTTTAGATATTAACTTAAATTTACCAAAATAAGGCCACTGCTACTATATCATCCAATAAATCAAATCACACAACAATCCATAGTAGATTATTCAATCACATCATATATTGCTATATATGGAAAACAATCAATATATTTGAGAAATCCAGTTGGATCCCTCCAACATGTTTCCCTACAACCACAAATGTTATATAACATAAAATAATAATCCCGCTTCGAGGCAGGATATCGCAATAAAAAGGGCCATCCGCTACTATGTGGGGGCGCATGGTGTCTCATCCGCTCCAATCGGCAGGAATATACCCAACTACTAATATATATACTACTGCATATTATATAACATCCAACCGATATTAATTTATAAATTCATCCAATCAACCAATAAATAATTTTTAACACTTTAAATTAAAACCAACAATCCAAAATGAGTGAGATTTACTCACCTTGACTCCAGTTAGCGCTTAAGCGTTCCACTTGAATTAAAATTAAATGAGCATTTAATTTTAATCCAAATTTCTGATAACTCCAATCGAATCCAATCCAATTCCTATTCGTAGTATTCGCTGACATGAACCTAATGCAACTTGTTTCGTTTGATTTGGACCTCATATGAAAACGTTACATGAAAAATTACCTGAATTAAAATATAACTAACTTAAATTGGTTATAAATTTTATAAACTTAATTAACCTTAATATAATTCCAGCCCGGTCCACTATCTCCATCTTCTTCCCCAAATACTGATACCCTTCCCTGTACACGCACGAAAAAGGATATGTCATGCACCTCATCCCCATATTCATCAAATTCCAGCATTCGACTTCGTCGAAAGCCTCACCATCGAAATCTCCGCCTTCTTCAACCTTGCCATCACCTCTCATCCCTTAAAGCAAATCATGACATCCCTATGCCCAAATATGACAAACGAAATGTCGGGTTCTCCTCCCCTTAGTCGCATGCCATGAAACTCTACTCGAAGATGCTTTTCCACATGCTCATCTCGAAGCTACACTCCAATAATCGAATCAAAGCCTACATCTTGCCTAATAGCTAACCCTAGTTTAACCATAAAAAACTCCCCTCCTCGATCATCAAATTGCACAATCACAGCCTCTCCGAGTTTGTCTCCATGTCGATAGCATTCAAACAAGATTTTTGGGTCTTGTTTCATGAATTTATGTTTAACATGTTAAGAGATTTCGATTTTCAAACTTTGCTTTTTTTTCTTTTTTTCTGCGTTTATAAAGGAGGAGAACGATGGGAGACAACATAAGAGTAGGGTGGGCTTGTTTTCAGGGTAGGGTGGGCGGATGTGAAAGAATAAAGGCTGTAGTCACAATCAAAAAAATATATATCTTATTTAAATTCAATAATCTCTAGATATTTAGTTCCGAACCTCGATCGAAGCGTGCCGCTTGGCGTTCCTAATGTTATATCCTTATTCTGAACACAATGGAACAAATTTCGAGACCTAATCCGATCGTATGCAAAATATAGATTTTTGAACCCAATTATTATATTAAATTTCCGATATTAATGTCAACGCGTTTCTATCCCGTACGACCAAACAATCTGTCCGATCGCTATGAAATTTTACGCGTATTATAATTCAATATTACGGACCCAATGATACTTGTTTCGTCAAAATCCGAGACTGTGCCCTCGGAAGGCTATTTTCACTCGTTAATTAAAATGAGATATTTTCAAAATCGAGTAAATCACCTTTGAACCAATTTTAAAAGTTTTATTATCTTCATTCTTATTAATAGAAATTAAATAAGCCTTTAAATCATTTTTAACCAAATAAAATCAAAGATTCAAATTATTTAACCAATTTTTATTATTAAATTTAACAATTAAATTATCCAATAAATCACTATTTTTGAAATTCGAGTTATTAAGTCTATAAAATTAACTTTTCAATATTTAAAATTTATTAAACATTCCAATTTCAAATTACTAAAACTCTGGGTCGTTACAGAGAATAATTCTTTAAATGAATGTTTTGGAAGGTGATATTATAAAATGGAGTTTAAATGGTTTGAAAATAAAATGATTTGTAAATTTGTTTATTATTAAAATAAGTATATGAAAATGTATTCCAAATATCCAATAAGTGAAATGGTTTTGAATATTATCTTTTTAAAGATATTTGAAGTGAATAATTGGAAAGTGATTTGATTTATAAACGATTATAAAATCAGGCTCAGTGACTACTTATGTGCTAGATTTTGTTTGTTGCTTTGATAGTTAAATAACCAACTATCAAATTTGGCCATTTTAGTTTCTCAACTTGATGTAGAAACTAATTAGTCGTACACTTAGTACGCAATTGACTATGTAGGCTTGATTATCGTTTGTGTTGAGCATGTTGATTCGTGTAGTGCGGAGTGATTACTCCAATCTATCGAGCTTTCTTCTTAGCCGAAGGATAGCAAGTTGAAAGTTGGAAACGTGATAAGGCTACGAGACTTGGTTTCTGTATGAGGTTGAGAAACGCTTTTGCGTTGTTGGTGTGAAGAGATCGGGATCAGATTTATCTGAAAACCACTTCGGACCAACATATATGCGACGATTGTGCAAGTTGGTCGATGATATTGAGATTTAGGATTTTCATAGTGAAGGACTGCTTATTGATCATTTGGGGTTAAAATCCCAATATACATATAGTAACAGTAGTCTCTTCGTTATGAATTATCCATTGCAAGGGATATCACTACTAATCCTATAGGATGTGGTAGGAGAGTAGATTCGGTTTGTCCTGTTCCTGGACTACTTGTATGGACGAGTGTCTGACATTGCATTTCTAAGATTAAGTACATTGGTTTTTACAAACGTACATCATGTGGTGGCGGAGAAGGCAACTTCTCTTAGCTTAACACCCTCCTTGAGACATACGAGCTCAATGGTTGTATTTTTGTGGAAGGCAATTAGTAGTCAACGGGAATGACAATGTGGCATTCAAAGATGATGATGATGTGATATGTGATATGTGAAGGTAATTGATACCTCTTTTGGCCTTACTCCCCGGAAAATGAGTGAAATAGGTATAGAAGCAACAAGGCTAAAATGGGTCGCTCCTATTAGGAGATGTCATCACTCATCTAAATATACCTTTACATGCTATGATGTTGTGTATCTGATTATTGTTGATGTATGCTTGTAGCCACGGATTTTAGGACGGTGATGACCGGAGTGATGACATATTCAGTACTATCCAGTAAGGAGTAGGTCGGTCTTGTGTTGGTTTAGGCACCTAGTATCTAAACCCTAGGTACAACCCACTAGAGGTGTACCGAGTTTCGGAAAGGTGGTCCCTTCACCTAGTCATTTGCATGGAAATCCAAAATCCAATATGTGCCTGTCATTTTCTATTGTAGAAAGCCTTGTATTACAAAGTGTATAATGGAATTTAATAATGTAACTATTTCAGCTATTTTAATATTATTTGTATAATAGACACTATTATAATATAAGAGAATTTGATATGAAATGTTTTGGTTATCATAAGGTAAAAACATTGTCGTTATTTATTTGCGACGTGGTCTTACGAGATACCCTTTTGTTTTGATAAAGAAAAGTTTTGGTAATCTTAAAACTTTAAAATTCGGTTGAGGTGTGTTTTTCTCACGCTGGTTTACCAGACTGATCCAGGCGTTTTTCCCTTTCAATGCTCAGGTCAGACCGAGTATATTTACAGGTTCAGATTTGGTGCTTTTGGAGCTTCAGCAGGCGAGCTGGAGATCTTCATGCCGTATACACGTATCTGTTAATTTTTCCGTTGCATTGCATTATTGTTGTTGTAAATTATCAGTATTTGTGAGGACAGGTTATTATTACTGTCCAAGCTGATGATTACTTATTATGTACTCTGATATTGATTTATGTATATTACAGTTTCTCTTTGTAAAGATTACTGATCTATATTATATGTTATTCCGTCGCGATGTGAGATTCTGTATTGTTTTGGTTCTACTACTCTCTCTTCTTCTTCTCTTCTCTTCTTCTTCTTTCTTCTCTCTTTCTTCTCACCCTCTCTTTTCTTTATCATGATTATCTGCAATCGGCTCACTCTGGGTTGGACATGTGTGGTTTGTTGTCGGTTTCAGAGTGTGCTGGGTGTGGGTCGTCACAGGTGGTATCAGAGCTTAGGTTTAGTATATTCCTAGGCTTTGATGTGTACTCAGTATAGATAGGGTCTGTAGCACCCTAGATTGAGTTTGAGAGTATTATATATATAAGCATGTATTTGTTAGTGATATAAATTTTTTTATATCGTGTTGATGTATCTGTTGAGTGGCTTATGAATTCTGGTCGGTATGTGGCACACCACGTTATCGATAGGGGTTTCTAAACACTTGAACAAGACATATCGACATAGTATTGTTTTTAAATTGGGTAAATGAAATAATTTTACCTCGATTATATTTTATGTATAAAGGGATAATTTTTTAGAAATTATTATATTGTACATAAATTGATTGTTTGGTTGTTTGAAAATATATATAAGTTAATAAAAGTAGTTCAAATAATCTAATTAAAAACAACAGTTGTAAAAGAATAAATTATATAAGCAAGTGAATTATAAAGTATATAATTATAATTAAAATGATTTATAATTGTGGAATAATCTTATATGTAAGAAATGAAACAACATAAGTATATTTATAAATATGAGTTATAAATAAAAATGGATTGAAACTAAGAATTTGAAAATTTGAATCCCATTGATTTTGATAGTTGTTTTTCAAAGTTTGAAGATGTTATATTATTAAAATCTAAACAACAATAAACAAAATTGGAATGATCTTATATAAGTAAATTAAAATGGTGAAATTATATAAGTAAAAAACTATAAATGTGATTTATAAATATAAAAAGGGATTTTTAAAAGAATATAAAGCACCGAATTCACTACCGTTGCTGGAAAATAATAAGGGTGATGACTGCTGCATCATCAGTATCATTTTCGAGTTTCTGTGTGATTAGTTTGCTACCAATAGTAAATTGAAAGTTTAAGTTTTGTGTGATAAACAAATTTGAATTGAAAATCCAAGTTTGAAATTGATAAATATAAGTGAAATGAGCTTTGGACTTATAACATGAAATTAAAATTTAACCTAAGTATAGTTAAATAAATTTGAGTTAGTGTGATATCCCGGAAATTTGGCAATATCAATTTAATAATCTTTATTAATAATTAAATTGATTTGATGATTTTATTTTATAAAATTGACAAGTTTATTCATTTTAAAAGGCTAATAATATTTTAATTGGCAATATGTATTAATAACTTTTCTAACAATTTAAAATTGGGAAGATTTATCTTTCTAAAACTAATATAAGTGTTTATATTTATAATGTATATATATAGGTATATATATTATAAATAGGGAGTCTTTAATTTAATAAAACTATGTTTTCAAATTTATAATATGTATGAATATATATATATTGTTATTTGAAGTTATGTTATAAAATTCAATAAAGTATTTATCAAAACTAATGTTAAAAGTATTTTACATTTAGAATATATATATTTGCATATATTGAAATGGAAAGAATATTGGATTTGAATTTAATAAAGTATTTTCAAACTTTTATATATATATATATATAATTTGTAATTTAACTTAATACTTTTGAAAATGATATTTATGATTTAAATAACAAGAATAATTTCTTATTTAAAAATATATATATATATATGTAAGCTTAAGTTTAAATAAGATTTAAATAAGAAGTTTATTAGTTTTAATAACCTTTTCTCTTTTAAAATTCAAATATAAGTCAAAATAGGTTTGTAAAAATATATATAGAGTTAAAAAAAAGTTCTCAAGCATTTATAAATATGTTATATGTATTTGATTAAAGCATAAGTTATTTTTATAATTGTTTTTCACATTTGTATATTTATTAAAATCTAAAAGCTTAAATTATAAAAAGAGATAAATACATTATATACTTATAAATATTTCATAAAAACATAAATGTCTTAAATAAATTTATAAAAAAAACAAGAATAACACTTGTTGGCATATTAGAGTAGTTTAGTGACATTTGTAAATTTGTAAGCATTGGTGTAAGCAAATTAACACTTAAAAGACAAGTGGCTATATCTTAATTAAAGTTTTAAAATAAATAAAAATTAATATGAAGAAGGAAATTTATTTTACTATCAGCCGAATTCATCTTTCTTCTTTCTCTACTAAAAAAAAAAATACAATTCGAATCAAATCTAAAGAAGATAAAAACCTGGAAATTAAAGAAGATAAGTCTGGAAATCAAATGCAAAGCAAAAAGAAGATTAAAGGCAAAATTGAATAACAGCTTCAGATCTCCAATGTCAATCTGAAGTCATGCAATCAGATAAGGCAAATTTAACAGCAGTTCAAATCTTTATATGCAACCTGAAGATCAGAAAAAGAAAGTTTAAAATCAAATAATAAAGTCTGGAATAAGCCTGGAAGCAGTATCTATTCTCTTCTCTGTTTTATAATTCCAGGTGAGTAAATATTATTTTAAAAACAGATCTATGCTTTGTTTATGTGATGATTTATCATCTGAAATGTTGTAATGAATGCATGTTTGTATATTAGTGTTTGAAATGTCTGTATGCATGCCTGTATAGTTACATTTGAATGCCTGTGAAGTTTTCATGATCTCTGTGTGATAATAGCAGTATTCATTTCATAATAAAATCAATAACTTGAAGTTGATTGTGAATTGGTTAATGATTTATAAATAGGAGTTGTTTACAATCAAATAATCTATCAACTAAAAATAATTATAGGATTTAAAAGTGAATAATTGACTCTGAAATTTTGAGTTTACTGTAAATTTTCAATTTGGGTCAAAAATTTATTAAATCGAATTTGAGTTTGAATTACATGTTTGAATTCGTGAGTGGAAACCATGAATTTTAGTGTATATATCAAGATTTTTAGATTGGTAATTGAAGAGGATTTTGGGATTTTCTGTTTTGGGCATTTTGGTCGATTCATGGCGAACGAGGACGAGTTGGCCATCGAGGGTGAGCATGAAGGTGAATGGGACAATGGCAATCATCAGAAAAATAGTTTGGTATTTTATTGATGATCGTGGTGGCTGAAATTGGTCAAGTTAGGGTTTAAGACCCTGCTTTTCTCGTGATGGTCATATGGGTTTCGCGATTTCGTAATGGAACCGGAGTTGATCGCATGACGTTCTGGAGATGCAGGAGATCGAGGCGGAGCTACGGTGAGAATGGCGAGGCTTCTCGAGGCGGAGTTCGTCGACGATAGGGGATTTTCCGGCGATGGCAAATTCTAGTTTTTTGGTCAATTGGGTTCGATTTTGATGCTGAGGTGATATCGTCGTTCTGGGTGGACGTATGGGTAGACGAGGTCGGCGTTGATCTGTTGATGGTCGGGGAGATCGCCAGAGATGGCCGGAGTGATGTGCAACGTGCACACGTGCACGTTGTTTCGTTCTGGTGTGCTGTGAGTTCGTAGCAAATTGGAAAGGAAGAAGGTGACTCGAAGTATTCTCAGGGTATTTGTTGTTTTGGCTCGAAGCAGGTAGCGTGTGGGTTGGCGCGTGTTTTACTTCGGGAATTCTAAGGGGTTTACTCGAGTGTTTTGGCGAGGCAGTTTTAAGTTGTTCAGGTCTTAAATTTTAAATAGAATGTTTAAGTTTTAAAAAGCAAAGTTAAACAAGTTTCACTTGTAAAATAAATGGTTTTTAAAATGTTGTATTTAGGAGTTTAAAATGTTTTAGTTTTAATTGATTTCTAAAATGTTTTATTTTAAATGAGTTTAAATGATAAGGATTTAATAAATCAAATATAATCAGGATTTATCTAAGTAATTAAAGGTTTGATTAATTAAAAATAATTAATGTGGGAAGATAATTAAATTGTTGGTCAATTTAATTAACTTAATTAAGATAAATGATTTTCTTAATTAAGATCTTTTAAGTATAAGGAGTTAAGGAATTATTTAATTAAATTTAAATAATTTGTTAAATAATTAAGTAGTTAATTAATGATGAACTTAAGATAATCATTTATAAATTAATTAAGTATAATTACTTGTTGAAGTAATTAAGGAATAATTACTGAATGTAATTTAGTAAAGATAAAATATTTAATAAAGTAATTAAAGGATAATTATTTTATGAAAGTAATTAATTAAGAAGTGATTAAGAGTTAATTACTTAGTGTTATTAATTAAATAAATTATTTAATTAAGTTAATTAAAGGATTAAGATTAATTAATAAGGTAATTAATTATTTGTTAAGGTAATTAATTAAAGGTAATTAATTAAGGGAAGTAATTAAGGGAAGTTAATTACTGGATTAGATTAATCAAGGGTGATTAATAATTATGGATTAATTAAGAATAATTATTTAATGTAATTAATAAAATAATTAAAGGTGTAATTAGGGATCATTAGTTTATAATTAATGATGTGATTAAGAGTTGATTAATTAAAATTAATTAATCAAATGATAACTAATTAATTGTAATTAATTAAGGATTAAAGTAATTGATTATAATTAATTAATTAATAAAGTAATTAAATGTTAATTACTGTATTTGGTTAAGGATAATTAATTTGTGAAATTAATTAAGATAATTACTTAAATGTAATTAAAGTATAATTTATCAAGGTGATTAATTAAAGTGGATAATTAGAGAAGATTAATTAATTAATTTGTAATTAATTAATGATTATATAAGTAAGATTTATAATGAAGTAATTAATTTAATTTACTTTAAATTAATTAAGAGATGAAGTAATTAATTCACTTTAAATTAATTAAAGATAGAGATAGTTAATTTAATTCATTTTAAATTAATTATGTTATGATTAAGTAAATCATTTCTTATATAAGAATGGATGACATTGATTTGTCTTGAATGGATGTAATCTCAGTAATGAGATAAGATGATATGTGGTATGAATGCTTGGTTGCATTATGATGGTAATATAGATTAACTATTGTGATGTTGATATGGATTACCTATTTGATTATGAATCATCTGTTTAAATGATAATGTGATTATCAATTGTAATTTGTGAATTATCTATCTGTATAGATAAGTTAAATTGTTTAAACCTTTAAAACAACTTGGCCTTAAAAGATACGTTTTGGATTTCGATGAGACCGGGATCGGGTTTCCGTATACCGGTATTCCAGGTCTGGAGACCCGAATACCACATCGATCCAAATTAACGATAGGTCGTGAATCTCAAGTGAAGATGAAGATTCAGAGTGCAAGGGTTATTGTCGTTAACTCTGAGGGTGATTCCAAAACGAGTGTAACGAGATAATGCCTTCGGTTTCGTTCAAACCCGGAACGAACTTGTATGGATTGAATGCTTTCAACACATCGTCAGGCGGACGATGAGCATTCTAAGTGATATGTTCTGATTAAAGGTAATCGTAACCTCAAGCCTCATCAACCGGGAATGGCTAAAACAGGGGAGGTGCAGCAAGGCTTCGTGGGTAGCGCCCACTGAGAGCAAGATAGATCCCTGTCTAGAGGTCCCTTTCTATATTTCGGCTTAGTGGGTAGTTGGAACTGCAGCCAACTACGGGGTTGTCTTGTTCGGGATTATCCAGTAAGGGATGGTTCCGGCTTTGTGTTGCAGGGGAGCGGGCGTACTCCTCGGTACGGTGATCTAGGCCACGTACTGTGACGGGCGGTACCCCAGTAGCCCTGCCATTGTATGGAATCCAAACTCCAATAAGTGCCGTACGTATTAGTTGTGCCCAACTATGTTGGAATGTGAGATGTAAGCATTTCAGCTATTTCTGTATTTTACTTGAAAACCCTAGACCCTATTATAATATAACTGGATTTCCTATCAAATGATTTGGTTAGCGTAAGGTAAAAACTTTTCCACGTTTATGTGTGGGAAGTCTTACGTGATACCTTTGTTTTCAAAAGGTTTTGAAGTTAAACAATTTTAACCCGTTTACTCACACCAGACCCATGTCTGACCCAAGTGTTTATTTTCTGTTTTATTAAACCTTGGGTACTCAATTTTTACGAGTAGCCAAGGGATTCAGGTTAGTCTTGACGAATACTGGAGGAGCTGAGGAGCAGGAGGCTTCAGCGAGTAGATATTTAGAGTTTCCGCTGTGTTTGTATTAGTCTGTATTGTAATGGTATATTTGTGTTGTATAATAGACAGAAGTTTATAACTGTCTATTCTGTGATGTATAAATTGTGTACTCTGATGTATATGATACTATGTAATATCTTATGTGATAATATATTTCTCATTCCGCTGTGAGATTTCTGATGTATTGTTGTTCTCTCTTCTTTTCTTTTCTTCTTCTATCCCTTTCTTTCTTCTTAACGATGCGTCTTTCTGGGCTAAGAAAGTCGGGTCGTTACAGTTGGTATCAGAGCGGTAGGTTGAGTGAATACCTAGGCTCTGGAGTGGTGTCTATCTTGAGAGCGCGTATTTGTAATTTTTATATAACTATATATATATATTTATTCTACCTATTTATTGGGTTACCTGTTCGGGTTTTCCAATATGAGTTATAAAGGTAGATAAGATGGTAGTGTGTGTAACACAATTACCAATAGTTAGAGTCTGAGTGTTGAGTTTGGAAGTGTATTTGTCGAGACTGTAGACCTAATATCGTCTCGAGTGAGCTTTGTTGTGGTGTAAGGATTTCATCGATCTCTGAAGGAAACCTGTTAAGGTTTGGAGTTTATCTTTGAAATTGGATGAGCAAAAGCGAATGATGGTATCTTGGTAACTTCTGGAAGAAGTAGCTGTGTGGTGAGACGCATTGACTATGGATGTTTCCGAAGATGTTTCTTTTGGAACAAGTTTTAGGAAGTATATCTGCTTCGGTGTTGTGGCTGGGTCCAGCGGGGTGTTTATGTTTGATTTGAGGTCCGAGTTTCTCGAAGAGTTTTGGATTAGGAAGTCTTTGGCGTCAGTGTCAGCGGTGCAACTCGGAAGTGTTCTGTGTTGGCAGGAAGTTTTCTAGCTGAGCAGTTTTTCTAGAGGAGGAATCCAAAAGCAGCAGAGTGGATCCATTTCTTCGATGAATTGGATAGTTAAGTATGAGCTGTTCTAATTTGAGAAGAGAGAACAGTATCTGTGGAAGTTAGGTCGAGTTGATCGCAAAAGAGACTTGCGATTGTTCGAGTGTTCTCATGGGTTATTGGAGATTGAGATTCCGTATCAACTTGATTAGTGGAGTTACCGGAAGTTCAGCTTAGTAGAAGGATGTCTTCTAGAGAAGAATTTGGTGAAGCAGCTTAGGATTTTTTTGAGAGGGATTGATCAGTCCTAATTTTCTGGAGGGAATTCTTCTATGTTTTGACCAAGTGGAGTGGTTCACTAAGATTTTATGGTATGGTGAACTGTGGATGATCAAGTTTGTGCTCGAGTTTCTTTGACAGCATTCTCATCTATTCAAGATCAGAGTTGTGCAGCGGAAGCAAGATAGCAGCTATTCTAGAGTGGAAGCGACCAGAAGTTGTAATTTTCTTGGAGTAAAGGATTTCTATAGGAAATTCAAGTATATCTCTAAGTATGAAGGATTTTTCAGGATTTGGAGGTAAGGTTGTCAAGTGCAACTGTTTGGCTATTTCAGATAGGAGAAGTAGTTCGAAGTGCTCTAATGATTGTGGAGTAGAGTTGTGTTCTGGATTTTGGCGTATTTTTGGAAACCATTTTGTTGAGTAGGATCCGGAAATTGGTTTGATGTTGGTCTAGATTATTTCAAGAAGCATCAGCAAGGGTTAAGCTGATCAGGAAGGATCTGTAGACAGCCCAGGATCGTCTGAAGATTTTTGTGGATAAGAGACGGAGGAATTTTGAATTCGAAGTTGGAGACTTCGTTGTTGTTGAAGTTTCTCTGATAAAAAGGGAACTATAAGATTGGGTAAGTCTGGGAAGTCAGCTCCGAGTTATTTTGGATCTCTTCTGTATGCTGATTTGGATAAGTGCTTTGATCTACTGGATTGAATTGTCAGTTTGGATAACTGGAATTCATTTTGTTTCACGTATCTCTGAGAGAGTACGTATTTGATCTATCTCTGGTTGTGGAACCAGCAGTTCTGGAGGATTTGGTTGTTGAGTCAGACTCGTCTGTAGTCTGATATCTTGTTTAGTTCTGTAGATCTAGATAAGTAGAAGCTTTATAGCTTAGTAGTTTTGATTGTTTGTAGAGCGAGTATCCCGGTATATATATATACACTTGGGGAAACTCGAGGAAATTCTATCTAGAATTTTGTCTGGATAGTTAAAATTGTTTGATTAGATTAAATGGTTGCTATGATTGATAGTGTATGATTGATGTGTGATTGTTGTTTAAAATTAAAAATTTTACTAGGTTATTAAATTATCTTTGCTTTTAAATTTCGGGGACGAAATTATTTTAAGGGGGGAAGAATGTGATATCCCGGAAATTTGGCAATATCAATTTAATAATCTTTATTAATAATTAAATTGATTTGATGATTTTATTTTATAAAATTGACAAGTTTATTCATTTTAAAAGGCTAATAATATTTTAATTGGCAATATGTATTAATAACTTTTCTAACAATTTAAAATTGGGAAGATTTATCTTTCTAAAACTAATATAAGTGTTTATATTTATAATGTATATATATAGGTATATATATTATAAATAGGGAGTCTTTAATTTAATAAAACTATGTTTTCAAATTTATAATATGTATGAATATATATATATTGTTATTTGAAGTTATGTTATAAAATTCAATAAAGTATTTATCAAAACTAATGTTAAAAGTATTTTACATTTAGAATATATATATTTGCATATATTGAAATGGAAAGAATATTGGATTTGAATTTAATAAAGTATTTTCAAACTTTTATATATATATATATATATAATTTGTAATTTAACTTAATACTTTTGAAAATGATATTTATGATTTAAATAACAAGAATAATTTCTTATTTAAAAATATATATATATATGTAAGCTTAAGTTTAAATAAGATTTAAATAAGAAGTTTATTAGTTTTAATAACCTTTTCTCTTTTAAAATTCAAATATAAGTCAAAATAGGTTTGTAAAAATATATATAGAGTTAAAAAAAAGTTCTCAAGCATTTATAAATATGTTATATGTATTTGATTAAAGCATAAGTTATTTTTATAATTGTTTTTCACATTTGTATATTTATTAAAATCTAAAAGCTTAAATTATAAAAAGAGATAAATACATTATATACTTATAAATATTTCATAAAAACATAAATGTCTTAAATAAATTTATAAAAAAAACAAGAATAACACTTGTTGGCATATTAGAGTAGTTTAGTGACATTTGTAAATTTGTAAGCATTGGTGTAAGCAAATTAACACTTAAAAGACAAGTGGCTATATCTTAATTAAAGTTTTAAAATAAATAAAAATTAATATGAAGAAGGAAATTTATTTTACTATCAGCCGAATTCATCTTTCTTCTTTCTCTACTAAAAAAAAAAAAATACAATTCGAATCAAATCTAAAGAAGATAAAAACCTGGAAATTAAAGAAGATAAGTCTGGAAATCAAATGCAAAGCAAAAAGAAGATTAAAGGCAAAATTGAATAACAGCTTCAGATCTCCAATGTCAATCTGAAGTCATGCAATCAGATAAGGCAAATTTAACAGCAGTTCAAATCTTTATATGCAACCTGAAGATCAGAAAAAGAAAGTTTAAAATCAAATAATAAAGTCTGGAATAAGCCTGGAAGCAGTTTCTATTCTCTTCTCTGTTTTATAATTCCAGGTGAGTAAATATTATTTTAAAAACAGATCTATGCTTTGTTTATGTGATGATTTATCATCTGAAATGTTGTAATGAATGCATGTTTGTATATTAGTGTTTGAAATGTCTGTATGCATGCCTGTATAGTTACATTTGAATGCCTGTGAAGTTTTCATGATCTCTGTGTGATAATAGCAGTATTCATTTCATAATAAAATCAATAACTTGAAGTTGATTGTGAATTGGTTAATGATTTATAAATAGGAGTTGTTTACAATCAAATAATCTATCAACTAAAAATAATTATAGGATTTAAAAGTGAATAATTGACTCTGAAATTTTGAGTTTACTGTAAATTTTCAATTTGGGTCAAAAATTTATTAAATCGAATTTGAGTTTGAATTACATGTTTGAATTCGTGAGTGGAAACCATGAATTTTAGTGTATATATCAAGATTTTTAGATTGGTAATTGAAGAGGATTTTGGGATTTTCTGTTTTGGGCATTTTGGTCGATTCATGGCGAACGAGGACGAGTTGGCCATCGAGGGTGAGCATGAAGGTGAATGGGACAATGGCAATCATCAGAAAAATAGGTTGGTATTTTATTGATGATCGTGGTGGCTGAAATTGGTCAAGTTAGGGTTTAAGACCCTGCTTTTCTCGTGATGGTCATATGGGTTTCGCGATTTCGTAATGGAACCGGAGTTGATCGCATGACGTTCTGGAGATGCAGGAGATCGAGGCGGAGCTACGGTGAGAATGGCGAGGCTTCTCGAGGCGGAGTTCGTCGACGATAGGGGATTTTCCGGCGATGGCAAATTCTAGTTTTTTGGTCAATTGGGTTCGATTTTGATGCTGAGGTGATATCGTCGTTCTGGGTGGACGTATGGGTAGACGAGGTCGGCGTTGATCTGTTGATGGTCGGGGAGATCGCCAGAGATGGCCGGAGTGATGTGCAACGTGCACACGTGCACGTTGTTTCGTTCTGGTGTGCTGTGAGTTCGTAGCAAATTGGAAAGGAAGAAGGTGACTCGAAGTATTCTCAGGGTATTTGTTGTTTTGGCTCGAAGCAGGTAGCGTGTGGGTTGGCGCGTGTTTTACTTCGGGAATTCTAAGGGGTTTACTCGAGTGTTTTGGCGAGGCAGTTTTAAGTTGTTCAGGTCTTAAATTTTAAATAGAATGTTTAAGTTTTAAAAAGCAAAGTTAAACAAGTTTCACTTGTAAAATAAATGGTTTTTAAAATGTTGTATTTAGGAGTTTAAAATGTTTTAGTTTTAATTGATTTCTAAAATGTTTTATTTTAAATGAGTTTAAATGATAAGGATTTAATAAATCAAATATAATCAGGATTTATCTAAGTAATTAAAGGTTTGATTAATTAAAAATAATTAATGTGGGAAGATAATTAAATTGTTGGTCAATTTAATTAACTTAATTAAGATAAATGATTTTCTTAATTAAGATCTTTTAAGTATAAGGAGTTAAGGAATTATTTAATTAAATTTAAATAATTTGTTAAATAATTAAGTAGTTAATTAATGATGAACTTAAGATAATCATTTATAAATTAATTAAGTATAATTACTTGTTGAAGTAATTAAGGAATAATTACTGAATGTAATTTAGTAAAGATAAAATATTTAATAAAGTAATTAAAGGATAATTATTTTATGAAAGTAATTAATTAAGAAGTGATTAAGAGTTAATTACTTAGTGTTATTAATTAAATAAATTATTTAATTAAGTTAATTAAAGGATTAAGATTAATTAATAAGGTAATTAATTATTTGTTAAGGTAATTAATTAAAGGTAATTAATTAAGGGAAGTAATTAAGGGAAGTTAATTACTGGATTAGATTAATCAAGGGTGATTAATAATTATGGATTAATTAAGAATAATTATTTAATGTAATTAATAAAATAATTAAAGGTGTAATTAGGGATCATTAGTTTATAATTAATGATGTGATTAAGAGTTGATTAATTAAAATTAATTAATCAAATGATAACTAATTAATTGTAATTAATTAAGGATTAAAGTAATTGATTATAATTAATTAATTAATAAAGTAATTAAATGTTAATTACTGTATTTGGTTAAGGATAATTAATTTGTGAAATTAATTAAGATAATTACTTAAATGTAATTAAAGTATAATTTATCAAGGTGATTAATTAAAGTGGATAATTAGAGAAGATTAATTAATTAATTTGTAATTAATTAATGATTATATAAGTAAGATTTATAATGAAGTAATTAATTTAATTTACTTTAAATTAATTAAGAGATGAAGTAATTAATTCACTTTAAATTAATTAAAGATAGAGATAGTTAATTTAATTCATTTTAAATTAATTATGTTATGATTAAGTAAATCATTTCTTATATAAGAATGGATGACATTGATTTGTCTTGAATGGATGTAATCTCAGTAATGAGATAAGATGATATGTGGTATGAATGCTTGGTTGCATTATGATGGTAATATAGATTAACTATTGTGATGTTGATATGGATTACCTATTTGATTATGAATCATCTGTTTAAATGATAATGTGATTATCAATTGTAATTTGTGAATTATCTATCTGTATAGATAAGTTAAATTGTTTAAACCTTTAAAACAACTTGGCCTTAAAAGATACGTTTTGGATTTCGATGAGACCGGGATCGGGTTTCCGTATACCGGTATTCCAGGTCTGGAGACCCGAATACCACATCGATCCAAATTAACGATAGGTCGTGAATCTCAAGTGAAGATGAAGATTCAGAGTGCAAGGGTTATTGTCGTTAACTCTGAGGGTGATTCCAAAACGAGTGTAACGAGATAATGCCTTCGGTTTCGTTCAAACCCGGAACGAACTTGTATGGATTGAATGCTTTCAACACATCGTCAGGCGGACGATGAGCATTCTAAGTGATATGTTCTGATTAAAGGTAATCGTAACCTCAAGCCTCATCAACCGGGAATGGCTAAAACAGGGGAGGTGCAGCAAGGCTTCGTGGGTAGCGCCCACTGAGAGCAAGATAGATCCCTGTCTAGAGGTCCCTTTCTATATTTCGGCTTAGTGGGTAGTTGGAACTGCAGCCAACTACGGGGTTGTCTTGTTCGGGATTATCCAGTAAGGGATGGTTCCGGCTTTGTGTTGCAGGGGAGCGGGCGTACTCCTCGGTACGGTGATCTAGGCCACGTACTGTGACGGGCGGTACCCCAGTAGCCCTGCCATTGTATGGAATCCAAACTCCAATAAGTGCCGTACGTATTAGTTGTGCCCAACTATGTTGGAATGTGAGATGTAAGCATTTCAGCTATTTCTGTATTTTACTTGAAAACCCTAGACCCTATTATAATATAACTGGATTTCCTATCAAATGATTTGGTTAGCGTAAGGTAAAAACTTTTCCACGTTTATGTGTGGGAAGTCTTACGTGATACCTTTGTTTTCAAAAGGTTTTGAAGTTAAACAATTTTAACCCGTTTACTCACACCAGACCCATGTCTGACCCAAGTGTTTATTTTCTGTTTTATTAAACCTTGGGTACTCAATTTTTACGAGTAGCCAAGGGATTCAGGTTAGTCTTGACGAATACTGGAGGAGCTGAGGAGCAGGAGGCTTCAGCGAGTAGATATTTAGAGTTTCCGCTGTGTTTGTATTAGTCTGTATTGTAATGGTATATTTGTGTTGTATAATAGACAGAAGTTTATAACTGTCTATTCTGTGATGTATAAATTGTGTACTCTGATGTATATGATACTATGTAATATCTTATGTGATAATATATTTCTCATTCCGCTGTGAGATTTCTGATGTATTGTTGTTCTCTCTTCTTTTCTTTTCTTCTTCTATCCCTTTCTTTCTTCTTAACGATGCGTCTTTCTGGGCTAAGAAAGTCGGGTCGTTACAGTTAGTATAATAAAATATATGATTTGGAATTTAACTAAAGGAAAGTTAAATAAAACTGAATTGGATTTAAAACCGAATTAGATAAGTTATTGAAAAGAATATACACTTAAGGTTGTAAAGTGATTATATAGCCATGAATTTAATTTATAGAAGGTGAATAAACTTAAGTATATATTCATGAAAACTTAAGTAAATAAGTTTAAAACTTATAATTTGAGAGATAGTAAGTAAAGCAAATTTCTATTTGTTAAATATGAAGGTTGAGAAATGAAACCTGAACTGGATTTATAAGTTGAAATTTAAGTTAAGTAGAATAAATGAAGTTGAAATGAAATTAACTTAAGTGATGTTGAATGAAGTTGAAATTGATATTAACAACGAATTAATAAAGTAAGTTAATAAGTTGAAGTGATGAATATGAATATAAGCTTGAATTGTTAAATGAAATTCAACTTTGGTTGTAAAATAAATTAGCTAATTGAATATGGTTTGGGATGATTATTTGTTAGATTAAGTATAACTTAAATTGGAAATGTTTGAATAAAACTTAAGTTAAGAAGTTGTGAATTAATAATAGCATTGGAAGTGTTGTATAAAATGTTGAATTAAACTTAGGTAGAATTCTAATGAAATGGATTAAATGAGCTAAGTGAAGAAATTGGAATAAATATGAACTTGAGTTAATAAATGAAATTCAACTTAAGTATATAAATGAATTGGATATAAGTTGAAATGTTGTTAAACATGAATTTGAAGTAAAGTTAAAAAAAGTGAAGTGAATATAAATAAGTGAATGTTAATAAATTGAAAGTAAATGTATGTTAACAAATGAATGTTAATAAATGAATTGGAATGAATGTAAATTAGTAGAATGTAAACTAATTGGATATTAGTAAACAAATTGAAGCGATGAATGTAATTGAATGCAAATCAATTAAATGTAATAAGAAATGGAAGTGAATTAAACTTGATGAGAATCAAATGAAAGCAAAATGAGAATGAGTGTAATAAAATGATTGTTAGTTAACTTGAATGTAAATTAGTTGGATGAAAACTAAACAGTAAACAAATAAATTGATTTGTTGGATGTTAGTTGGATGTTAGCTGTTGGAGGGTTGCTTATGATTGCATGTGTTTCATTTGCATATAGTTGTTGTATTAGTATATGTTGTATATTGATATTATTTGCTACATGCATGTTTCTCATTGGTTATTGAGTGTTTAGTAGGTGTGGACGGCGTATGATTCGCATTTGGAGCTCGCTTTCGCGCTATATTAGTCGTATATGCTCGCTAATAATATATAAGGTACATATCTCGGATTACATATCGTACTTTTACACTTTTTCCCTACGGGATGCCTCATCATTGAGATGGGACGTATATTTGTGATATATATATATATATATATTGTTATATTTTTTCTCGAATCGAACCGCGCAAAGGAGACTCTGGCAAATTTAAGGCGTTAGAAAATTGTTGAGAATTTTGAAAAAAATTTGATAACTAAAAGTTTTGATTTTTAAGTTATAATTTGAAATGATAATAGTTGAATTTTTGGAATGATATTAGTTAATAACTATAAATGAATTTGGAAACTTAGAAAAGTTTTTATAAAATGTTGCAACTAAATGACTTTGGAAAAGTTAAACACTTAAAAGAATTTGATAATCTATTTCAACCAATTGTTTTTGAATAGTTAATAGATTATGTGGCATTTTCTTACTCAGTAATTTTGGAGATGAAATTCTTTTAAGGGGAAAGAATGTAACGACCCAGTTTTTCAATCGTCTGAATTTAGAATATTTAATTGAATTTAAATATTGAAAAAATGAATATTATAAGTTAAATCGGTTAATTAATTGAATATCGAATCTAATGTGAATAAAAATGATTTCTAACGTTGTTTTAAATCCTATTTGAGTTACAATAGAATCAGTAAACTTTTAAAAAATTGAATTAAAAGTTAATTTACAAAAATTGGAAATTTTAATATTTAATTAACATGTAAAAATAGTCATTTTTGAAACTGTCTCGGATTTCAATGAAAATAGTTTCATTGGATGCATAATAGTATATTATTATAGGATTCCAAATTTCGTGTCGATTGGACTTACGGTTTGGTCGTGTGAATTAGAAATGCCTAGAAATTAATTAAAAGAATTTTAATTAAAATAAATCGATTCGAAAAACTATCTTCCAAATACGATGGAATTAGCTCCCGATATATATTCCATTGTGTTCGGAATAGGGGTAAAACATTATGACGCTATGCAGCACGCTTCGTTTGGAGTTCGAAAAATATTCGAGTGAATAGTGATTTATATTGCCTATAAATATAGGACCATACCCTTCATTTTTGAGACAAACCTTAACCCTAATTGCACAGCCGCCGCCATTAAAATTCGATGGCTAGAAACGTTCGAAACTTCTCCCCCTAATATCTCAAAATCCATCAACAATTATCAAAAACTTTCAACTACAAAGTTGAAGAGCTAGGTGAGATCTTCACATCCATACGGTCATGATCGTCAAATTCATCTTGTAAGGGGCCAGATTTGGCCGCGTTCATCGTGCGTTTGTGCGCAAAATACGAGGCAATGGCAGCACAATGGGGGACCGATCTCAGCTGGGTAGTCGAGCAAGCTTCGCCGCGTCGTTTGGAGTTGTCTGATCGATCTCCGGTTGCACGTAGGAGGAGAGGCGATGGACGAGGCATGCGAGTTGATGGGTTGAGTTGCGTGCGCATGGAACGAACGAGGAGGAAAAGAGCATGCGGAGATTTCGACCCAAGGAAAATCAACGGCCACGATTTAATTTAGGTTTATTATAAATTAATTTTGTAATTAATTATTTATATGATTCGTTTGTTTAAAAATGCGATAACTTCTTCATACGAGGTCGAAATCAGACGAAACGAATTGTGTTGGGTTCGTATTAGGGAATACTACATTTTGGAGCTTGTTTAGATGGATTTGGAGCATGTAGAAATTTTGGTTAAATTCGAACGCCTGTTCGTTTTTAATCGAAATAAACGCTGCAACGACGACTGCAACCTAAGTGAGTAAAACTCACTCCTTCTGACCCGATTATATTTTTATATAAGTGGGAATTTTTTATTATATTATTTTCATGGCTGTTGGATGTTATATATATATATCTGTGTATATATTGGATGTTTAGATGTTATGCTATAGTAGTTAGTGGTTGGGTATATTCCTACCTATTGGAGCGGATGCGACCCTATACGTTATCGTGTATGTGCGGATGACCCTTTGTACGTGCGTCTGCCTCGAAGCAGACATTGTACATATTTTTCTCATATGTATATTTGTTGCAGGTTATAGGTTGGAGGGATCCAACTGATTCCTCACCATTGTTGATTTTTTATTTACAGATATTGTTATATATGCTGTTATCATGTGATATATGATGTTTGGATGTCATGATTGATATGATTGATGTGAATCCCTTATTTAGTGTTGTAGTAACATTGGGCCCTATTTTGAAATACTATAAAATGAATTTAAAGCGAAATGATGTTTAAATGGTTTTTGAAGTTATATAAGTTTTCATAATGATTTTTAAATTATTAAAAGAAGAAGTTTATTTAGATGGAAACAAAATATGATTTTTTGAAATATGAAGTTAATTATTTTGTAAAATAAGTTAAATTGAGAATTTTGAACTTAGTATAAATGGTTTATATATAAGATTTGTAAAATTGATATTTTATAAATAAAAGTAATGGAATTGTAAATGTGTTTTATAGGAGTTAAAAAGAAAATTTATAAAGAAATGCTATTAATAAATAGATTTAATGAAATAAATTTATAAATGGTGTTTTATAGATAAAATAAATTGTAATCAAATTTGTAAATGGATTTGTAATTAAAATTTAGAAATGAATTTATAATGGACTTTATAAATAATGAGATTTCAAAAGAATGAATTTGTAAATAAAGAGATGTATAAGTAAATAAACTTATAATGGGATTTTGACATATAAATGAGATAAACGGGTAATTGGTTAATAATGGAATTTTATAAATGGAAGTTTTTATAAAATAGAAATGTGAATTATCAACACTGTTTTATAAATGTGAAATCAATTTAATTTGATAAGCTAAATATGAATTTTTATAAAAGGAAATATATTCACGTTTTTAAAGAAAATAACTCTTTAAATGAATGTTTTGGAAGGTGATATTATAAAATGGAGTTTAAATGGTTTGAAAGTAAAATGATTTGTAAATTTACTTATTATTAAAATAAGTATATGAATTTTTTTCCAAATATCCAATAAGTGAAATGGTTTTGAATATTATCTTTTTAAAGATATTTTGAAGTGAATAATTGGAAAGTGATTTGATTTATAAACGATTAATAAAATCAGGCCCAGTGACTACTTATGTGCTAGATTTTGTTTGTTGCTTTGATAGTTAAATAACCGACTATCAAATTTGGCCATTTTAGTTTCGCAACTTGATGTAGAAACTAATTAGTCGTACACTGTAACGACCCAGAATTTTTAACGAATTAAATTGAGAATATTTAATTAATTTTAAATATTTGAACGATGATTTAATTTGTATCCCGAATATAATTTTGAAAACAGGCGATTAAATTATAAAATTTAATCTATTGAACTGGATAAAAATTTGAATATTCAATTTTCAGTTGAAGAAAAATATTTCAAAAGCTTTTAAAATTCATATTTATATTACTGAAGATAACAGGAGCTTCAGAATTGAATTTTAAACTGTTCTGTTCAGTTTTGAAATTTATATCGTTGAACCGATATTTAAAAATAGCCGTCCGAGGCACAGTCTCGGAATTCAACGAAACCAGTTCCATTGGGTCCGTAATAGTTTTTTATTGTCGAATTTCAATTTTCGTATTTTTCGGAGTTAATACGTGACCGTACGGCGAGCAAACGCATTGGAAACAAATCAAATTCAATTTAAATTTAATATTTAAATTTGTCACATATCAGCCACGTTCATTCCTTTGGATACGCCGAGAATCACGAAACAAATCGTGCCAGCCATTCCCTTTCGTTTCAAATACGTCCTCTTCCCCTCAGATTCAAAACAAAACGAAAATCATCTCGTTCGAAGAAACAAAGAAAAATGGCCGTAGCCTACTTCAAATTCTCGTTCGAATGAACGAAACCCAAACCGCATTCAAAACAAAATGGATCCTAAAACCTAATTCAAATTTATGGCCGTGACAAACAAATCCTCTTCCCCCATTTTAAAATTCGAACGAGGCTGGGAGGCGCTCGAGCAGGGGGTGGTGGCTGGCAATTTCTCGAATGCGGCGGCTCGTTTGAATGCGAGGGGGAGGGTCGCGATTCTGAGGAGGTTCGCGTGGCGCGCTGGGATGGTTTTCGACGACTCGCGGAGGCGGTTGCAAGCGCGATTGGTTGTAAGAGGCAATAAAGACGTGGTTCGAAATGGTGTCGAATTCGAGTTCGACGGCAGGCAAATCTCGAGCGGCGTTCGTATGGTGGGTTGCGGCAGTGACTGGAGGCGGCGGAGGCAATTTGTCGCGAGCAGATAACAGTGGCGCGCGTGAGAGAGAAGGCGATATCGCGAGTTGTCAATCGTGGCTGGGAGACTTATCATCTGGATCGCGACTTGTTCGCGTGCTGTTCGAAAAATTTGTTCAAGGTAATTTCGGTTTTTAAAACGTTTAAATTTTATTTCCTTGATCAAGCAGTAAAACAAAATGATTAGATTATTTTCTGGGACAGAAAATATACGTATATTTGTCATTCAGTTCGTTAAGAAAAAAAAATGAATAT
Organism: Allium fistulosum; assembly: GCA_030737815.1. Classification (NCBI taxonomy): domain Eukaryota; kingdom Viridiplantae; phylum Streptophyta; class Magnoliopsida; order Asparagales; family Amaryllidaceae; genus Allium; species Allium fistulosum. The sequence continues at coordinate 862,050,570 of CM060908.1, read as the reverse complement.
AGACAGAGGGTATTTTACAGTGCTGTTTAAATTAATTTAAATAAATGATAATATATTTGGATTTTGAGGTTAAATATATATATATATATATATGCAGTTTTCAATTTTAATAAGCGTGCAGAAGAAAATCTAGATAGATAAGGTTTTAAATTTTAACAATAAAGAAAATACAGTTTTCCAAATTTATAAGTAGTTCCAGAAGAAAAATGCATATTTTTAATTTGCTAAGTTTATTTTTTTATAATAGATTTGGTGATAAATTTATTCAGTTTACCCATTTAATCATTTTTAGATACTAAAAGTACTAATTTAAGTTAAGAAAAATCTGTCTTAATTTAAAAGTAATAAATAAGTTTACTGTATATCAGTAAATGATTTCAAAAAGGAAAGTAAATACATATATTTTCACTTAACCAGTTATTTTAAATAATGTATTAAAGGGAAATTTATTTTTTAATTTGCTTGTTAGTAAAATCAATAGGATTAAAAAGAAAAGTTGTTAAAATCAAATTTATCAGTAAAACTAAATTATTAGTTAATTTAATTAATGAAATGGAAAATTTATTTGATGGATTAGTCTAAATATTAATAAATGGTATAATTGTTTATACAAGGTCGAATACAACGAAGAAAAATAAATCTGGATTTGGAATGGATTGCAAAATAAAAGCGAAGGTGAGATCTTCTCACTCAGATTTAAATTTGAATTGCAGTCTGATTGTTGCTATTTGATGTGATATTAGATATAGTAGGATATATCTATATATATAGCAATATATACATATTGGCATATGTATATATTGGATTGATGATTTCCCGCCTCGTATAGCGGATGAGACCCTATTGCGCCATTAGTAAGCGGATTTTTATAAAAACCCATATACCGCGATATTCCACCTCGAAGTGGAATGGTATTGTGCTAACGTCTTTGGATGCAGGGAAACAGGTTGGAGGGATCCAACTGGATTCCTCAACTGTATTTATTTATTTACAGATGTTGATATATATTCTGTCATCATATGATGATATATGATGTTTGATGTTGTGATGGACTAATTGATGCGTTGCATCATCGGATTCAGTTTTGAAGTTTAAAAAAATACATCTTTTACTTTAAAAGGGTTTTTAAAGTGATTTGTTGGAATAGACGTTTTATTTAATTTGTGAGTTGATTTATTTTCAAATAAATAAACGCCCAAAAATTTATAATTATAAAATGTGAAGATATAAAATTTATAATTATAAAATGTGAAGATATGAAATTTTATAATTATAAAATGTGAAGATATAAAATTTATAATTATAAAATGTGAAGATATGAAATTTTATAATTATAAAATGTGAAGATATGAAATTTATAGATTGATAAATTACGAAGTTATAAAATGTGAATGAAATTGTGGAATAAAAGATTTATAAGAAAATCTACTTATAAATTTGATTTTTTGCCCTTAGATGGAATATAAATAGAACTTGCTGATAAAATGATTTTTGAAGCTGAAATTGTTATAAAGCGTAAAAGAAATTTATAAAAATTGTTTTATAAATCTAAAATCACTCAATTTTGATAAATGAATTATGGGAGGTTATCTAAGAGAGTTTATAAAGCAAGTTGTTATAAGAGAGAAATAGAATTTATAAACATTGTTTTATAAATTCGAAATCAATTGAAATTGATAAATTAAATATAGAAGATTATTTAAAGAAGATATATTCGCGGTTTGGATAGCGAATTTTTATTTGAAATAAATGTGTAGTAAAGTTTGAAATTTGGTTAAGTGAAGTATATTCACGATTTTGGACAGTGAATATATTTTTGAAGTAGAATGGATATGGTTTTGGGAAAGCGATATCATAAAAATGAAGTAACTGTTTTAAAAGATGTTTTAAAACGTGTTAAGTATCGAATACATAGATTTCAACATTCATTGTTGAAATAGACGTTTTCGAGAAAAATGAGGAAATGGTAGACTATAACACTGTTGTTATAGTAAATGATTTCCGAAAGGAAATATTTTTATGTAGTATTGGGATTTATATATCTATTTTAATTTCGAATCCCTATACTAGTGATTTTGAGTCGTCGTAACGATGTTTTACGCAACATTCGTTTTTGACTCAAATAGATGTTAAAAAAAAAATTTATGATTTCCTTAAAGAATGAATATATACTTAATATTGATTTAAGTATATCGAATATTTTCAAATGTTGAAAATAAATAGATTTGTGAAATACTTATTTTTAAATAAGTATGGAAATGCTTTTCCAATATGAAATGAACGTTTTGAGAATTTATCTTTGTAAAGATAAATTGAATTTGAATATTGAAAACGTTTTGAAAATAGTATATCAGTAGACATTTTGAAATATAAATTCACTATGGAATTTATAAAAGAAAGGGAAGTTGTTTAAAATAAATAAATGTTGATTTATTTTTGAAGTGTGGAAATTTTATATCTAGTAAAGATATTTTTGAAGATAAAAATAATTTTGGAAAATTATTTGGAATCTGATGATGGTGCGCATCTTTATTGATAGTTAAATAACCGACTATCAATAATTACCTTTAGATAGGTATTTGTTGTGAATTGGATGAATTTGAATGCCACACTTATTTTTGAATAATCGCTCACTATTCGGGTTAGCCGGGAAAGGACCATGGGGTCGTATAACCCATTCCGAATATGTGATACGTCGTTATGAATCGCATTTGAAGACCGGTGTTGAAGACCGGATATTTTTGAAAACGGAAGGATTACCGTCGAGTTACTCTACATCGGCTGATCTCCGATTTAGAGGTTTTATCACCCTTAGTGACGGGAAGTTCCGACGTGATTGAAAATTATCCGGATATGCAAGGGCTTCGTGAGAAGTGCCTTCGGTTCTGTTCGATCCCGGAACAGACTTGTATGGATTGTGTGTCTGACGTTACAATTTGAGATATAAAGCTGATTCCTTTCAAATACATTTCTGTTGGTGGCGGAGAATTTATTCTCTTAGCTTAACACCCTTCTCTGAGACGTACGAGCTCAGAGGTTATGTAGTTGAAATTTATCAGCGATATATCCCAATTTGGTAATGTGGCATGCTGAGTGTTGCTGTGAAATGATCAGTGTTTGATCATTTGTGATATGATCATTTGTTTGATCTTATATCTTTGTGATCATAGGTTGATCATTTGTTTGACCCGAAGCATGGCTTTGTAGAAAGCGTAGCTTTGTGGACGAGACTTCGTCGAGCCTCACAACCCGGAAATGGTCAAAATAGGAAAGATGCAGCAAGGTTCTAGGGAGTAGCGCCCCTTAGTGTATGTCATTCCTTCTGGATAAAGGTGGTATCATGGTATGGAGCCCAGATACTTAACCTCTGTGGTTGCTGCAAAATTTATTTCTTTGTGGTTGTTGCGAATCGGGGATCCTCGGGAAGATCGGTGACGATCGGGGGATGGCATACGCGTGTCAGTAGTTACCTATTTTTGCAGAGGTAACCCGGCCTTGTGTTGGTAAAGATCCGGTTAGGTTCTCGGGTCGTCTATTCCAGGGACGTACCCATCGTGGATAGGAAGTTCCTTAGCCTGACCATTTGTTGGAAATCCAAAGAAACAATACGAGCCTTTACGATTTCAATTGTATAACCTGTCTCCTCAGGAGGCAGCTATAGCAGGCATAATATAATGGTACCTATGCTGGCTAAGATTTATATTCTACTTTCGAAATGTTTTCCACTATGCACTAATAATAATATCAAAAAGAATTTGATTTTTGCGTAGTAAGCATCTTTGACTATCATAAGAAGAAATCTCCTCCAAGTCTGCGTTTGCATTGTGTGTGTGGTGGGAGGTCTTATGGTAGTTTCATTTTCCAAAAGCATTGCGAATTGACTTTAAAAATTATTTTGTTGTTTATTTTAAAGAATAACTGTTTTACGATCTCACACCAGTCACCATGACTGACTCGGAGTTTATTGTTTCCCTTCTAAACTCTGGGTGCCCACCAATTTCCACACGGGCAGTCTAGAGTTAGGTTATCAGGATATTCTGGAGCTTTGGAAGCAAGCTGGATGGCGAGACGTAGTAATTGTATCTGATATATTTATTCCGCTGTGTATTCTGTATGAGGACAAGTTTATATAACTGTCCATTGTTGTATTGAGTTGTATATTGACTCTGATTGATGTATGTATAAACTGATATAGTTCTTTGTTTTAAAAGACTAGTGTTTATCTATTATATATTGTTCCGCTGCGATGTGTAAGATTCGGATATTGTTTTCTGTTTCTGTTCTGTTGTTCTTCTTCTTTCTTTCTTCTCTTTTTCTTCTATCTTCTTCTTCTTCTACTTTTTCTTTTTCTTAAAACCCTCACTATTGGAATTTCCGGCACTCGATTGCTCGGCAGTCGATAAAGTGAGTATCGATGTCGAATTTTCGAAAGTCGAAAATTTCGGTATGTGACAAAGTGGTATCAGAGCATATGGTTAAGCGACAACCCTGCTCTGTTGGGTGTTACTCATTAGAGATAGAGTCAGTAGTACTCTAGAATGAGTTGAGTGTAATAATAGATATGAGCGCGTATTTGTTAGTTAATATAAAAATTGTTTTATATTGTGATGATTGGTTTGTTGGGTGGTATATGGATTCTGGTCGGTATTGTCCGTACAACTCTATCGATAGGGATCTCTAAACACTTGAATAGAACAATTCGGCACAGTATTGTTTTAAAATAGGGTAAATGAAATAATTTTACCCAAAACTATTTTTGTATAGAAAAGAAATCATTTTCTATGAATTATTATAGTATATGGTTGCATGGATGTTAGAAGTGATAATACTAATCTATTATCATTGAAATTGAATAAGAAATTCAAATCGTAACTCCAAAATTAAGAAATAAATTCACATATAAATGAAATTTAAGAATATAAATTATAAATGTGAATTGTAATTTAAAACGGGATTCCAGAAAAGTTTTGGAAATGTTTTGAAAAGAATTTGTAAATTTTGGAGATTTGTAAAGTTTAAATTCCTTTTTGATTTGAAAATGAATTTCAAAGGTTTTGAAAAGTATTTTGGAGAGTTGAAAGCTCTAAACTCTTTTCGGTCGCTGGAAAATAACTTCGGTAATGACTGCAGCATCACTGATGTTCATTTTCGGGTTTCCAAAAGAGGAATTGCTGCCAAATTGTTTAAATGGAAGTTGTTTTGAGAATTTGGATTTTGTTTTAGAAAATTCAAAGGATAATTCGAATTGTTTTCAAAATGATTTTGAAATGTTGTTAAGACTCTGGAATACTATGAGATATAACTAAGTTGATAACTTATACAATTTGAAATTTGATCGAATAAATTTAACTTAAGGAATGAAGTTAAATCAAAGTAAGTATAAGTGAATCAATTAAATGAAGAGTGAAATTCTTTAAGTGAAACTTGATATTGAAATTATTCTAAGTTGATGATTGAACAAAAGAATAAAATTGGGATTCGAATTGAAAATGAAAGAATGTGAGAACGAATAAACAAATTTGCAATTTCAAGTGCAAGAAAATGAAATTGAATGTTAAAATTCATTTTGAATTTGAAAGTAAATAGAACTAGAATTGGAAATGAATTAGTAATTGGAACTAATTTAAAATAGTGCAGTTATGAATGAAAAATAATTGATAAAAATTCAATATTCAGAATAGAAGATAAAATGGAATTCAAATAAATTTGAAATGTAAAGATTGAACGAAATTGAATATGCAACTTCAATAGTAAGCTAAAAATGTATAAGCAGTATATATTGAAATTTTGTAATCGAATTTGCAAAATAGTTTGAATGCTGTAACTAGATATTATGGCTAGTAGTATACAGGTGTATAAAGGGATTGGAAAATTTATTTCAAAGATGAATTTGAATTTGCTCGGAAAAGGTACGTATTTGAATTTCAAATATGAGATTTGCTGATTTCTGATCTAGCCGCTTGGCTTTTTCTTTTTCTTTTTGAAATCTGAGAGTCCGTAGGGACGTTTTGTAGTCGTGCCGTATTAGCCGCGCAAAGGAGACGCTGGCGAAATTTTTCGGAAATTTAGGGCGTTAGAAAATTTTTGAGAAAATTTGAAAGTTTAAATTTGAATTTGAAATTTAAATTTGAATTGTTAAGTAAAACGATGTTGTTTTGAAACTTAGAATTGAAGTTGGAAAAATTTTAGTTGAATGATAACGAATCTTTAGTAGAAAGATTTGTTTTGAAAATTTGATAAAACTATTGAATTGTGAAAAATAGTAGACGAGTTAAGGACCTTTTTTCCTAACTTGTAATTTCGGGACGAAATTCTTTTAAGGAGGGAAGTTTGTAACGACCCAGAATTTTTAACGAATTAAATTGAGAATATTTAATTAATTTTAAATATTTGAACGATGATTTAATTTGTATCCCGAATATAATTTTGAAAACAGGCGATTAAATTATAAAATTTAATCTATTGAACTGGATAAAAATTTGAATATTCAATTTTCAGTTGAAGAAAAATATTTCGAAAGCTTTTAAAATTCATATTTATATTACTGAAGATAACAGGAGCTTCAGAATTGAATTTTAAACTGTTCTGTTCAGTTTTGAAATTTATATCGTTGAACCGATATTTAAAAATAGCCGTCCGAGGCACAGTCTCGGAATTCAACGAAACCAGTTCCATTGGGTCCGTAATAGTTTGTTATTGTCGAATTTCAATTTTCGTATTTTTCGGAGTTAATACGTGACCGTACGACGAGCAAACGCATTGGAAACAAATCAAATTCAATTTAAATTTAATATTTAAATTTGTCACATATCAGCCACGTTCATTCCTTTGGATACGCCGAGAATCACGAAACAAATCGTGCCAGCCATTCCCTTTCGTTTCAAATACGTCCTCTTCCCCTCAGATTCAAAACAAAACGAAAATCATCTCGTTCGAAGAAACAAAGAAAAATGGCCGTAGCCTACTTCAAATTCTCGTTCGAATGAACGAAACCCAAACCGCATTCAAAACAAAATGGATCCTAAAACCTAATTCAAATTTATGGCCGTGACAAACAAATCCTCTTCCCCCATTTTAAAATTCGAACGAGGCTGGGAGGCGCTCGAGCAGGGGGTGGTGGCTGGCAATTTCACGAATGCGGCGGCTCGTTTGAATGCGAGGGGGAGGGTTGCGATTCTGAGGAGGTTCGCGTGGCGCGCTGGGATGGTTTTCGACGACTCGCGGAGGCGGTTGCAAGCGCGATTGGTTGTAAGAGGCAATAAAGACGTGGTTCGAAATGGTGTCGAATTCGAGTTCGACGGCAGGCAAATCTCGAGCGGCATTCGTATGGTGGGTTGCGGCAGTGACTGGAGGCGGCGGAGGCAATTTGTCGCGAGCAGATAACAGTGGCGCGCGTGAGAGAGAAGGCGATATCGCGAGTTGTCAATCGTGGCTGGGAGACTTATCATCTGGATCGCGACTTGTTCGCGTGCTGTTCGAAAAATTTGTTCAAGGTAATTTCGGTTTTTAAAACGTTTAAATTTTATTTCCTTGATCAAGCAGTAAAACAAAATGATTAGATTATTTTCTGGGACAGAAAATATACGTATATTTGTCATTCAGTTCGTTAAGAAAAAAAAAATGAATATAGACAGAGGGTATTTTACAGTGCTGTTTAAATTAATTTAAATAAATGATAATATATTTGGATTTTGAGGTTAAATATATATATATATATGCAGTTTTCAATTTTAATAAGCGTGCAGAAGAAAATCTAGATAGATAAGGTTTTAAATTTTAACAATAAAGAAAATACAGTTTTCCAAATTTATAAGTAGTTCCAGAAGAAAAATGCATATTTTTAATTTGCTAAGTTTATTTTTTTATAATAGATTTGGTGATAAATTTATTCAGTTTACCCATTTAATCATTTTTAGATACTAAAAGTACTAATTTAAGTTAAGAAAAATCTGTCTTAATTTAAAAGTAATAAATAAGTTTACTGTATATCAGTAAATGATTTCAAAAAGGAAAGTAAATACATATATTTTCACTTAACCAGTTATTTTAAATAATGTATTAAAGGGAAATTTATTTTTTAATTTGCTTGTTAGTAAAATCAATAGGATTAAAAAGAAAAGTTGTTAAAATCAAATTTATCAGTAAAACTAAATTATTAGTTAATTTAATTAATGAAATGGAAAATTTATTTGATGGATTAGTCTAAATATTAATAAATGGTATAATTGTTTATACAAGGTCGAATACAACGAAGAAAAATAAATCTGGATTTGGAATGGATTGCAAAATAAAAGCGAAGGTGAGATCTTCTCACTCAGATTTAAATTTGAATTGCAGTCTGATTGTTGCTATTTGATGTGATATTAGATATAGTAGGATATATCTATATATATATAGCAATATATTCATATTGGCATATGTATATATTGGATTGATGATTTCCCGCCTCGTATAGCGGATGAGACCCTATTGCGCCGTTAGTAAGCGGATTTTTATAAAAACCCATATACCGCGATATTCCACCTCGAAGTGGAATGGTATTGTGCTAACGTCTTTGGATGCAGGGAAACAGGTTGGAGGGATCCAACTGGATTCCTCAACTGTATTTATTTATTTACAGATGTTGATATATATTCTGTCATCATATGATGATATATGATGTTTGATGTTGTGATGGACTAATTGATGCGTTGCATCATCGGATTCAGTTTTGAAGTTTAAAAAAATACATCTTTTACTTTAAAAGGGTTTTTAAAGTGATTTGTTGGAATAGACGTTTTATTTAATTTGTGAGTTGATTTATTTTCAAATAAATAAACGCCCAAAAATTTATAATTATAAAATGTGAAGATATAAAATTTATAATTATAAAATGTGAAGATATGAAATTTTATAATTATAAAATGTGAAGATATAAAATTTATAATTATAAAATGTGAAGATATGAAATTTTATAATTATAAAATGTGAAGATATGAAATTTATAGATTGATAAATTACGAAGTTATAAAATGTGAATGAAATTGTGGAATAAAAGATTTATAAGAAAATCTACTTATAAATTTGATTTTTTGCCCTTAGATGGAATATAAATAGAACTTGCTGATAAAATGATTTTTGAAGCTGAAATTGTTATAAAGCGTAAAAGAAATTTATAAAAATTGTTTTATAAATCTAAAATCACTCAATTTTGATAAATGAATTATGGGAGGTTATCTAAGAGAGTTTATAAAGCAAGTTGTTATAAGAGAGAAATAGAATTTATAAACATTGTTTTATAAATTCGAAATCAATTGAAATTGATAAATTAAATATAGAAGATTATTTAAAGAAGATATATTCGCGTTTTTGGATAGTGAATTTTTATTTGAAATAAATGTGTAGTAAAGTTTGAAATTTGGTTAAGTGAAGTATATTCACGATTTTGGACAGTGAATATATTTTTGAAGTAGAATGGATATGGTTTTGGGAAAGCGATATCATAAAAATGAAGTAACTGTTTTAAAAGATGTTTTAAAACGTGTTAAGTATCGAATACATAGATTTCAACATTCATTGTTGAAATAGACGTTTTCGAGAAAAATGAGGAAATGGTAGACTATAACACTGTTGTTATAGTAAATGATTTCCGAAAGGAAATATTTTTATGTAGTATTGGGATTTATATATCTATTTTAATTTCGAATCCCTATACTAGTGATTTTGAGTCGTCGTAACGATGTTTTACGCAACATTCGTTTTTGACTCAAATAGATGTAAAAAAAAAAATTATGATTTCCTTAAAGAATGAATATATACTTAATATTGATTTAAGTATATCGAATATTTTCAAATGTTGAAAATAAATAGATTTGTGAAATACTTATTTTTAAATAAGTATGGAAATGCTTTTCCAATATGAAATGAACGTTTTGAGAATTTATCTTTGTAAAGATAAATTGAATTTGAATATTGAAAACGTTTTGAAAATCGTATATCAGTAGACATTTTGAAATATAAATTCACTATGGAATTTATAAAAGAAAGGGAAGTTGTTTAAAATAAATAAATGTTGATTTATTTTTGAAGTGTGGAAATTTTATATCTAGTAAAGATATTTTTGAAGATAAAAATAATTTTGGAAAATTATTTGGAATCTGATGATGGTGCGCATCTTTATTGATAGTTAAATAACCGACTATCAATAATTACCTTTAGATAGGTATTTGTTGTGAATTGGATGAATTTGAATGCCACACTTATTTTTGAATAATCGCTCACTATTCGGGTTAGCCGGGAAAGGACCATGGGGTCGTATAACCCATTCCGAATATGTGATACGTCGTTATGAATCGCATTTGAAGACCGGTGTTGAAGACCAGATATTTTTGAAAACGGAAGGATTACCGTCGAGTTACTCTACATCGGCTGATCTCCGATTTAGAGGTTTTATCACCCTTAGTGACGGGAAGTTCTGACGTGATTGAAAATTATCCGGATATGCAAGGGCTTCGTGAGAAGTGCCTTCGGTTCTGTTCGATCCCGGAACAGACTTGTATGGATTGTGTGTCTGACGTTAAAATTTGAGATATAAAGCTGATTCCTTTCAAATACATTTCTGTTGGTGGCGGAGAATTTATTCTCTTAGCTTAACACCCTTCTCTGAGACGTACGAGCTCAGAGGTTATGTAGTTGAAATTTATCAGCGATATATCCCAATTTGGTAATGTGGCATGCTGAGTGTTGCTGTGAAATGATCAGTGTTTGATCATTTGTGATATGATCATTTGTTTGATCTTATATCTTTGTGATCATAGGTTGATCATTTGTTTGACCCGAAGCATGGCTTTGTAGAAAGCGTAGCTTTGTGGACGAGACTTCGTCGAGCCTCACAACCCGGAAATGGTCAAAACAGGAAAGATGCAGCAAGGTTCTAGGGAGTAGCGCCCCTTAGTGTATGTCATTCCTTCTGGATAAAGGTGGTATCATGGTATGGAGCCCAGATACTTAACCTATGTGGTTGCTGCAAAATTTATTTCTTTGTGGTTGTTGCGAATCGGGGATCCTCGGGAAGATCGGTGACGATCGGGGGATGGCATACGCGTGTCAGTAGTTACCTATTTTTGCAGAGGTAACCCGGCCTTGTGTTGGCAGAGATCCGGTTAGGTTCTCGGGTCGTCTATTCCAGGGACGTACCCATCGTGGATAGGAAGTTCCTTAGCCTGACCATTTGTTGGAAATCCAAAGAAACAATACGAGCCTTTACGATTTCAATTGTATAACCTGTCTCCTCAGGAGGCAGCTATAGCAGGCATAATATAATGGTACCTATGCTGGCTAAGATTTATATTCTACTTTCGAAATGTTTTCCACTATGCACTAATAATAATATCAAAAAGAATTTGATTTTTGCGTAGTAAGCATCTTTGACTATCATAAGAAGAAATCTCCTCCAAGTCTGCGTTTGCATTGTGTGTGTGGTGGGAGGTCTTATGGTAGTTTCATTTTCCAAAAGCATTGCGAATTGACTTTAAAAATTATTTTGTTGTTTATTTTAAAGAATAACTGTTTTACGATCTCACACCAGTCACCATGACTGACTCGGAGTTTATTGTTTCCCTTCTAAACTCTGGGTGCCCACCAATTTCCACACGGGCAGTCTAGAGTTAGGTTATCAGGATATTCTGGAGCTTTGGAAGCAAGCTGGATGGCGAGACGTAGTAATTGTATCTGATATATTTATTCCGCTGTGTATTCTGTATGAGGACAAGTTTATATAACTGTCCATTGTTGTATTGAGTTGTATATTGACTCTGATTGATGTATGTATAAACTGATATAGTTCTTTGTTTTAAAAGACTAGTGTTTATCTATTATACATTGTTCCGCTGCGATGTGTAAGATTCGGATATTGTTTTCTGTTTCTGTTCTGATGTTGTTCTGTTGTTCTTCTTCTTTCTTTCTTCTCTTTTTCTTCTATCTTCTTCTTCTTCTACTTTTTCTTTTTCTTAAAACCCTCACTATTGGAATTTCCGGCACTCGATTGCTCGGCAGTCGATTAAGTGAGTATCGATGTCGAATTTTCGAAAGTCGAAAATTTCGGTATGTGACATACACTTAGTATGTATTGACTGTGTAGGCTTGATTATCGTTTGTGTTGAGAATGTTGATTCATGTAGTACGGAGTGATTACTCCAATCAATCGAGCTTCCTTCTTAGCCGAAGGATAGCAAGTTGAAAATTGGAAACGTGATAAGTCTACGAGACTTGGTTTCTATATGAGGTTGAGAAACACTTTTGCATTGTTGGTGCAAAGAGATCGAGATTAGATTTATTTGAAAACCACTTCGGACCAACATATATGCGACGACTGTGCAAGTTAGTCGATGATATTGAGATTTAGGATTTTCATAGTGAAGGACTGCTTGTTGATCATTTGGGGTTAAAATCTCAATATACATATAGTAGCAGTAGTCTCTTAATTATGAAATATCCATTGCAAGGGCTGTCGCTACTAATCCTATAGGATGTGGTAGGAGAGTACCTTTGGTTTGTCCTATTCCTGGACAACTTGCATGGACGAGTGTCTGACATTGCATTTCTAAGATCACGTACATTGGTTTTTAAAACGTACATCATGTGGTGGCGGAGAAAGCAACTTCTTTTAGCTTAACACCCTCCTTGAGACATACGAGCTCAAGGGTTGTATTTTTGTGGAAGGCAATTAGTAGTCAACGGGAATGGTAATGTGGTATTCAAAGATGATGATACTGTGATATGTGAAAGGTAATCGATACCTCTTTTGGCCCCACTCCCCGGAATGGAAGCAGCAAGACTAAAATGGTTCGCTCCCATTAGGAGATGTCGTCACTCTTCTAAATATATCTTTACACGCTATGACGTCGTGTATCTGATCATTGTTGATGTGAGGGGTATGCCGGTCTTGTGTTGGTTTAGGCGCCCAGTATCTGGACCCTAGGTACATCCCTTTAGAGGTGTACCGAGTTTTGGAAAGGTAGTCCCTTCATCTAGTCATTTGTATGGAAATCCAAAATCCAATACGTGCTTGCCATTTTCTATTGTAGAAAGCCTTGTATTACAAGGTGTATTCTGGAATTTAATAATGTAACAATTTCAGCTATTTTAATATTATTTGTATAATAGACACTATTATAATATAATAGAATTTGATATGAAATGTTTTGGTTATCATAAAGTAAAAACCTTGTTGGTATTTATCTGCAAAATGGTCTTACGAGATACCCTTTTGTTTTGATAAAGAAAAGTTTTGGTAATCTTAAAACTTTAAAATTCAGTTGAGGTGTGTTTTTCTCACATTGGTTTACCAGACTGATCCGGGCGTCCTTCCTTTTCAATTCATGGGTCGGACCGAGTATATTTACGGGTTCAAATTTGGTGCTTTTGGAGCTTCAGCAGGCAAGTTGGAGATCTTCATGTCGTATAGACATATCTGTTTATTTTTCCGCTGCATTGCATTGTTGTTGTTGTAAATTATCAGCATTTGTGAGGACATGTTATTATTACCGTCCAAGCTGATGATTACTTATTGTTTACTCTGATATTGATTTATGCATATTACAGTTTCTGTAACGACCCGATATTTCAAATGATTTTAATAACGTATTTAATTGAATTTTTGTGAATTTTTAAATAATTGAATTTTGAAATAAAATTTTAATATTTGGAATACGTCCAATTAAACATAGCAAATGGTAAATTTTCATCTGATAATATTAAAGTTTATTTTCTGGTGTAATTTTATTTAAATCTATATCAGTTAAAATCGATGATAATGAAATGTTTTCCAAACCTGAATATTTTTCTATAGGAAATTTGTAAATCATCTTCTGAGTGAGATGTCATATTCCGTTTCTCCAAATTCTGACTGTTATTGCTTCGTTTACCTTATTTCGGGCACATTAGCAGCATTTCGGTACCGGTATCGAATTTTGATCGGTTGATCGCACCACTGATATCTATATACTGTTTTGATCGTCTCATCGTGACGATCTCTACAGTATATTCGTTTGTCTGTTTCGGCATCCGGGAGATGGCGAAATTTACGGAACGATTTCTGTATCGGTCCCCGCGACCTTTCAATTATATACCGTGAGAACCAATAGTCTTTGACTTTTAAAATTCCCAGTATTTACCTTCTGACTTTTGCGTTTCCTTTCTTTTTCTCAACATATGGACCGATTTGCATTCCTATCTCTAATTTACTTTTGAGAATTATATACATTAAAATGTTAAAATAAATTTTTACCTATTCATTTTCTGCCTGCACGTCCATTGGTTAATTTTCTTTCCTTCCCCACCTTTTCTCAATGCCTGCCCCTTTCTTCACGTTTTCTTCCTCTCCCCACTGCCTCGTACCCCACATCGGCAACCACCCAGTCAAACCCGCGTCCCTCCTCCAACCGTGCAAGCTCATCCACCTATCTCCTCTTCTCTCTCCGTTCTCTTCCCAGCCCGGCGTGGCCGAAGTCATGGCCTCACCATCTTTCCGCCACCCTGTACCTCGTCCATGCCTGTAGTAGCAGGTCCATCTGCCGAGCTCTGCCTGAGCAAGTCACCCCACATCAATTTCCCTTCTCCTCTTCTTGTTAAGGTATTTGTATTTGTAGATATATGTTCATACGTATTTGATTTTTGAAATATACATGCCTGCTTTGTTATAATAATGGGTTATTGTTTGCATATAATATATATTAGGTATATAGGCTATTATTTGTATAAGTGTATATAATAGTTATATACTTGTATGTTGGTTCGTATATATATATATATATATATATATATATATATATATATATATATACGTATTTGTTTTTCTGAATTTGTCATATGCAAAGCTATTTGGTTGTTTTGTTTTGTTTTTCGGTTTGTTATATATATTAGTGTATATATATTCATATCAAGCTATGTTTACAGTATGAGTTGCTTATATATATAGTTTACATTTCTTTGTCTTGTAGTTTATTAATTATTCTTTAAGATAGTGGTTATATTTAAAATAGTGTACATATAATATTATATGTATTGTAGATATATTTGAAATTATAATTAGTTTATATAAATTAATTATATAAATATATATGAGTTAGGCTAGAGGATGCTATTAAATATACAAAGTTATATTAGATATTATAAAATCTGTGTTTGGGTTTCTCTGTTTGTTTTATATGAGTTAAGCTTATATTAGTAGTTATATATCTTATATGGTTATAGTTTTATATTAGTATTATATATATATAGCTAATCCATTATATAAGTTTAGACTTATTTATCCTAACATTTATTTTAAAAATATATTATGCAAGCTGTATCTAGTTGTATGTTTGGAACAGTTGGATGATGATAATATGCAATCTGTTTATATATAGATATTACCGGTACAAGATATTTCAAGTTTTGTATGATTTAGTAAAGTGTAAATATAAATAATGAGTAAGTTTATATCGTTTATGATAAATATTGATAAATGTATAAAATATAAGTTTCATATATTAGTTTATGTCTGTAGAGTATGAATATCAGCTTGTACAAGTGTAGATATGACCTACTTATATATAAAAGTAACTAGATTAGTACATATGTGAGTTATTGATTAGTTTGTACATCATACAGATATTTAAAGTAGTATTTATATGCTAATGTGTATGTTAGATCATATGAAATTATAAGTATTGCTTGCCAGTACACACACACACACACACACATATATATATATATATTATGTGTGATTTATTGAATAACGATTTCGAAATTTTACGTTATTTTAATATTTGTTTGAAATTAAATATCGATTCCATGGAAATAATAATAATAATAATATATATATATATATATCATTGCTGCTCTATCAAATTGAGTCTAATTGTTTCATTGACTCCTTATCTATCAGCTTTGTTCGTCGAGCCGTGTCCATCTAGCTTTGCTTCGAAATTCGTGCTTGGATTCGTAACTCGTTTCATTCGTCGAATCTCTCTAACATCGAAAGGTAAGCAATCACTCACGATTAACGTTCTTATATTTATTAAATTTGATTTCAATTGAAACGTCAATTGAAATATGCCGCTGTTAGTTATTTTCATTGTTATATATATATGCCATTATCTGTATCTGTTCACCTGTGACATCTGACACCATTATCTGTTATTTATACTAATGATATATGCCTGTTACTATTGTTATATTATTATCATATATGTTATCACTCTGTAAGTTCCCTGTTAGTATAGAATTCACTATGGGTTAAAATGATACATACCCGAACGATTTGTAGAGTAGGAGAAAATCGTTATGGGTTGAAATGATAAACCCAAGCGATTTTCATTTGAATTGAATTTGGGATTGCGGCTTGAAATGATATATACCCGTGTATATTTAAATTGCGGATTGAAATGATAAATATCCGTTTCTCTTGACCATAGGATAGAAAATTATATACAGACATCGTTGGTCCATATATAAATATTTTGAAAATGATTTCTATGGTTTTGAAAAGAAATATATGGTTTTAATAAATATTGATTCCAAGATTTATTAAAGTTGATTTAATAAAGTTGATTTAATCAAAATAAAATATGTTTAAGTAATTATTTAAAATTTATATCTTTGAATATAAAGTTTGAAATGATTCAGGTTGAAAGGATAAACTTGAAACTGATTAAAGGTGACTTAAATGGATATTTCAAACTTATATAAATTTAAATGGGATATTTTGTTTATCTAAATTTGTAAATTGAAGTTGTATTTAAATGTTATGGAAATGATTAAGTTAATATTTCAAAACTAAATAATTGTAAAGTGAATTTGATATGTATATAAATTTATCGAATTTAGTTTTGAAATGTTGAATATTTAAAGCATTGAAATATATTGAAATTGAAATGGTTTATTTGTGGTTCAAATCGGTATTTGAAATCGATATAATTTGAAATGTTTAATTGAATTGAAGTTGAAATTATGAATTGAGATTTGAATTAAGTTGAATTAGGAAGTCGAGTTGATTTGAATCGATTTGTGAATTTGAGGAAACTATTTTATTATATAAAGTATTTTAACAATATTTAAACTATTTTATATTTTAACTTATAATTATTGTAATATAAATTACTTTAATACAAATCAATTTCAATATAAATTATTTTAATATAAACTATTTTACTAACTATTTTATTTTTAAACTATTTTTAACTTATAACTATTTATATAAATTATTTTATCTTATAAACTATTTTATTATATATACTATTATTGATATCTAAACGGTTTAAGGGAAATGCTATGATTTCAAAGTATTATGATTTTCAAAATGCTATAATTTCAAAGTGTTATGATTTCCAAAATGCTATAATTTCAAAGTGTTATGATTTCCAAAATGCTATGATTTCAATGCTGTGATTTCCGAAGTGTTTTGATTTTTTTAAAGACTATGATTTCGAAAGCGTTATAACTTTGGAAAGTGATATGATTTTTGGAAATGGATATATTTGAAATGGAAATGATACCGTATTGATTTGGTTTTTGAAATGAAAATGATATTTTGGGTTTTTGAAGTATGAACTATTTTGAAATGACCACGGTGTTATAATAACGTTTGGTTGTTAAAGAGATCGGGATCGGATATGGGCATACTCTATGTCGATACCGAAAACCACTTTAACAACTGTGTACGCGGTGGAGGTTCCAGAATGAAGTAGGATGGTGGCGACGATCCTATTGAGGTATGAACATGGACCCGACTCCCGTGAGTTGGCATAAGGTGGCTAAAACAGGAGCGATTCTCGGGCCAATGAGGTAGCACCTCTGATCGGACGCATTTCTTCGATACATTTCTATTACTTTGTGATTGATTTGGTGGCCACCCTCCGATTTTTGATTTGGGAGTGTGTTTCGAGGTGGGCGGTAGTAGCTGCTATGCGTTACCACCAGCCCGGATGCGTAATTGGTATATCTACCCTGGCATTGCCTAGTTGTGTCGTGTCACCTACCATACCGAGCTTTACTACAAGTTTCTATTTGTGTCGTACCTATGGAGTATCTTCTCGTAGCCTCTCGAGGTATGCAGGTACTGTATAGACTATTGGCACTATTATGTTTTAAGGGCTATATGGGTAACCCCTTAACGCTATTTAAAAGTAAGTTACTTTATATTAGACATTATTATAGTATTGTATATTACTACATAGTAGATAGTTTAATGGATCCTTAGAGGATGGTTATCCCAAACATCCTTTAAGTTACTTGTATTTCAGCTGATATTTCACTTGAGTTGGATTTATTGATATAAGAATGTTAATCCCGACTCGAGTGTTTTGTGTTTTGCTTTACGCTCGGGTCAGACTGAGTGATACAGCATTCGAGACTCACCTTTGGAGTTGGAGCTTCGCTTGGAGATCCAGCTATCTATCCTGCTTTCGGTTGTTCAGTTGATTCCAGTGATGTATTCAGATCTTGTAGTTGATTATTGTATTGAGACATCTATGTATTCGTGACTTCTGTTGTATCTTGTTTAACCCTGTTATATATATATATATAGTAACTTCATGAACTACTATTCTTTTGTTTCCGCTGCATTATTGTTATATTACTCTGTGTTTGTGATCTATGATTATTTTTATTTACTGTATATGTTGAGTTTTGCCAAATTTAAATTAACAATCTGATATTTTAAGCAATTCAAATCCGACATGTGTGTCTGCCTATGCACTTAGCGGGTGCAACATGATAGGGGGTTCTCGCATTTGGGTTTGGTAGCGAGCGAATGACTCTTACTCCTACATGTCCCTGCGGGGTTGGTGCAGTCGAGAGGCTGGCCGTAAAGGTAGAACACAGGTACAACTGTATGCTACGGTGGGCGTTACCCTATTGGCGACGTCCCGTTACATGTGATATCAGAGCTCTGGTTTTAGGCAAAACTTAACATATAGAGTAAATCTAATTACGGGATCACTTTCATTCGTGCTTGAATCTCTTCCTCTTTAACTTGTTTTCCTTGAATTTTGGAACGTACCCATCGGTTCCAAAATCAATCCTTGTCTCCCCTATTCGTGCTTCTTGATTTTGGAGTATCCCATAACTCCACTTCGAATGATCTCTAAAATAAATTGGCGGTCTCTCCAATCTCTGAATGATTTGTAAAGGGGTGAAACTCCTTTATAATCGGTATTGATTCACCGGAGATTTTTGTATCCTCGGTTTACAATGCTGCTATCTTTTGCTATGCCTAAATTCTTTCTCTGGCGATCGAATGTCGATTTGTTCCAGAATGTTACCTCGATCTTATTCTTGAAGTCACGGTTGACCCGGTGAAGGTTGCCCGCGATTTATATAAGTCTATCCATCTTTCCTATTTGGTTATTTAATTATCTTATCTTTGTTTCGAACCTATCTTCGAATTTGGATGCTTTTGATTAAAGTCCCTCTAAATTTGAATCTCTATCCTTGTTTTGGAATCTAGTCTTGTATCATCGAGTGAGGGAGTGTATTTCTTGTATTTGTAATTAATATAAATGTTTTATAGTGTTGTTTGAGTTGTTGATGTTGATATGGATTTTCGATCGATTCGTCTGATCAACGCTATCGATAGGATTTCCAAAACGCTTGAACAAAGCAAACTAACACAATATCATTTTCAAATTTGGTAAATGAAATAAATTTGTATGAATATATTATAAATATATATAAGTAAAATTTTATGGAATTTAATTAGGTAATTAAGTTGGTTGTTTAAAATGATAATATTTGATTTTCATTTATTGCTATAAATGAATTTATAAACATGGTTTATAAATTGATTTGGAATTGAAATGAATTTAAATCAGGAATTTGAGAATTTAATTTCCGGTGATTTCAAACTTTGGTTTTAAAGTTTTAAAATGCATATTATTGAAAGTATTTTCGAATAGAAATCGTTTTCAAAGAATTTTAAAATTTTAAATCATTACTCTCCTCTTTTGTCGCTGGAAAATAATTTTGGTGATGACTGTAGTATCATCGACATTCATTTTCGAGTTTCGAAGTGGAGAGACCATTCTATAACTTTGCTACATTTTTGTTTTGGAAAATTAAATTGATTTGAATTCCTAAAGTATGACTTGATTTATAATATATATATATTGGTATATGATCATAGATTTGGTTTGACATATATATAGTATATATATTTATCTCTAAATGGTTTGAATTGAAACTGGAAATTTTATTCTTAAAATTTTTGATAAGGTGATTTCAATTATAAAATAAAGTCAAAATTTTGAATAAAAATTTAAACTTGAAATAAGTTGAATGAGAAAATTTTACTTGTATAATACTCAATTACATTCCAATATAACTTACCTTAATCATCTAGAAGTTGAGTATGTAATTGAATAATTTACAATGTAAATTGATGGTAATTGATTTTATAATTATACACTTAAATATTCTTATAAAGATGTTAATAGAGATAAATAGAATAATAAGTTAATTGAATATTAGATGAGACAAATAAATTTGTTTTGAAGGAAGTAATAAATTGAAATTAGATCAACTTATGGAAACATTTTGAATTTGAAATCAATTATTGAATATAAATTAATTTAAATTGAAATTTATATGGTTTAAATTAATTTATATGGTTTAAATATATGTAATAAGATATATTAAGTGGAATAAAATTTAACAATAATTTGGAATAGAAGAATTAAATTTGTTGAATAAAATATGAGTATAATAAATGATTATACAAATTGATGATCTAGAAATTGTTAATTGAGGATGACTAGACAATAAGATAATGAATTTAGAAATAGATGGATTGATTTAACTTAAGTGAACTCTAATAGATTAAACCAAAATGTTGAATATTAATTAGTTTAATTTGAAATTTATATGGTCTTAAATTTATAGTTATTTTGAATTTCAAATCTATTCTTTCTTTATGGTAGTTTTATTCTCCTACCTTCCTCCTTTTCGGGGGCGAAAAGTTTTGAGTGGGGGAGAATGTAACGACCCGAAATTTCAAATGATTTTAATAAATTATTTAATTGAATTTTTGGGAATTTTTAAATAATTGAATTTTGAAATAAAAATATAATACTTGGAATACGTCTAATTAAACATAGCAAATGGTAAATTTTCATCTGATAATATTGAAGTTTATTTTCTAGTGTAATTTTATTTAAATCTATATCAGTTAAAATCAATGATAATGAAATGTTTTCCAAACCTGAATATTTTTATATAGGAAATTTGTAAATCATCTTCTGAGTGAGACGTCATATTTCGTTTCTCCAAATTCTGACTGTTATTGCTTCGTTTACCTTATTTCTGGCAAATTAGCAGCATTTCGGTACCGGTATCGAATTTTGATCGGATGATCGCACCACTGATATCTGTATACCATTTTGATCGTCTCGTCGTGACGATCTCTATAGTATATTCGTTTGTCTGTTTCGGCGTCCGGGAGACGGCGAAATTTACGGAACGATTTCCGTATCGGTCCCCGTGACCTTTCAATTATATACCGTGAGAACCAATAGTCTTTGACTTTTAAAATTCCCAGTATTTACCTTCTGACTTTTGCGTTTCCTTTCTTTTTCTCAGCATATGGACCGATTTACATTCCTATCTCTAATTTACTTTTGAGAATTATATACATTAAAATGTTAAAATAAATTTTTGCCTATTCATTTTCTACCTGCACGTCCATTAGTTAATTTTCTTTCCTTCCCCACCTTTTCTCAACGCCTGCCCCTTTCTTCACGTTTTCTTCCTCTCCCCACTGCCTCGTACCCCACATCGGCAACCACCCAGTCAGACCCGCGTCCCTCCTCCAACCGTGCAAGCTCAGCCACCTATCTCCTTTTCTCTCTCCGTTCTCTTCCCAGCCCGGCGTGGCCGAAGTCATGGCCTCACCATCTTTCCGCCACCCTGTACCTTGTCCATGCCTGTAGCAATAGGTCCATCTGCCGAGCTATGCCTGAGCAAGTCACCCCACATCAATTTCCCTTCTCTTCTTCTTGTTAAGGTATTTGTATTTGTAGATATATGTTCATAAGTATTTGATTTTTGAAATATACATGCCTGCTTTGTTATAATAATGGGTTATTGTTTGCATATAATATATATTAGGCGTCCTTCCTTTTCAATGCACGGGTCGGACCGAGTATATTTACGGGTTCAAATTTGGTGCTTTTGGAGCTTCAGCAGGCGATTTGGAGATCTTCATGTCGTATAGATGTATCTGTTTATTTTTCTGCTGCATTGCATTGTTGTTGTTGTAAATTATCAGCATTTGTGAGGACATGTTATTATTACTGTCCAAGCTGATGATTACTTATTGTTTACTATGATATTGATTTATGCATATTACAGTTTCTCTTTGTAAAGATTACTGATCTATATTATATGTTATTCCGCTGCGATGTGAGATTCTGTATTGTTTTGGTTCTGGTTCTCTCTCTTCTTCTTCTCTTCTCTTCTTCTTTCTTCTCTCTTTCTTCTCGCCCTCTCTTTTCTTTCTCATGATTATCTACAATCGGCTCGCTTTGGGTCGGACACACGTGGTTTGTTGTCGGTTTCAGAGTGTGCCGGGTGCGGGTCGTCACAAGCCATATAATGGAAAGAGGAGGAGATTAATTAATTGGATTGATTGAAATTTAAAAAGGGAATAAAAGAAGGAAGTTTTGATAAGAGAATGGGAAAGGTTCCTTTAATTCTATTAAAACAAAATCTCCTCATTTTTTATCTTTGAAATAGAATGCAACTTTCATTTTCCTCTCTTTTTTCCCTCTTCCCTATCATTTATTAATGCCTGAATCTTCATACAAAAAAAACATCAAAACAAATTCAAATCAACATCAAATCAAATTAAAGAAAGATGGTTAATCCTTATCTTACAAAGTGGGATGCTGATTTATTTGAAATCTAAAAAGAGGCCAGAAATCAAGGTATAATGAAGGGCAAGGTTTATCGGATCCAAAGAGTGATTAATTGGATCTAGGAATTGTTCTATCATTCAAGGTGTTTCTATAGGCTTCATCCTGAGGTAATTTTATGTGTATATAATTCAATATTTACATATCTTATAATTTGTTCATATCCCCTTGAATCTGTATCTCTCCCCTTCGTTCATACTTGTGGATTTGAATCTTGGTTTGAATATCTCTATTCACTTGCTTGAATCAATTGTATTGTCCTATCATGTTAAAACATATAATCTTTCATTTGTTCAATGCTATTTTGTTATGAATTATAACATCTCATTTTCTCTTTCATGCATGATTGTTTGGTTAATTAATTTAACCTAGATCTAGACCTTCTTAATTTGATTTTCTATATTCTATGTGATTGTTTGTCTAGTTCGTTTAATCTAAATATAAATCTTCTTATCACAAATCTATATATGCCCATGTCGTTTGATTTTGTTGTTAAGAAAAGAACCAAAACATAACATAATTGAACTTTGGATTTTTCTTATTCATAATTCAGTTTTTCATATCAAAATGTTTACACTTGAAAATTTAGATATGGGTTGCTATGTAAATAAAGCTTAGTAATAATCATGTTAATTAATCTTCATCATATATTTGATATGATGTATTAATTCTCATGTTTTAAATCATCCTAAAATAAACTCTTCTTATTAAAGGAAAAGGGGAAACATTAAATCAATGATAAATTTCATGATTTGCAATTCCATCCAATTTGGAATTAAATCTTTGCTTAATAAGGAAGGATACTTTTCACAAACCCCTTCTATATTATTCATCTTGTTCCAAATTTATTTTGTTTGTATATGTTCTTGACTTTACATAATTATATATATATATATATATATTATCCATTACATGTGTGTATATTTATAATTAACCTAAGTTTTCAAAAGGATTTTGGTATAAGGTATAATAGTAGAATTTCAAATCATTTTCATTAATCTTAATATTCTTTGATTTACTACTTGTAATTGAAATGAAATCTATTTTATTCAAACTGCTGTGCTAAACAAAATTATGTATGTATATATACACACATAGATTATATACAAGTGTATTTATATATAAATAAAAACTTTTCATCTTTAGGATGATAAAGGCATATATAGAGGGGAAATGTGTCTGTTGTGGTGTAAATCCCAACACCTAAGCAATGTTTTCACTCTGTACACTTTAATATGTTGCACTTACACTATACACACGGGCGCATGTGATGTGCTCATAATCATTTGCAATTAACTAAAATTAAATTGAACTAATGCATTCCTAAAAAAACTTTTAATTGAAATGTTAACATGTTTATCTAACATATTTTCAATCTAACCAGAGAGAGAAACCTTTAATTAATGCAGTTTACTCCCTTAATTGGTTGCACAATTATTAAAGAAGTAAAAAAAAGGATTCCTTCTCAAATTTATTTTATAAGTAACTACTACACATATGGGTGTACTTGATACACTCATTCATTTAAATTTATATAATATTCAAAACCTTTTGAAACTTTATTTATAAATTAGATAAAATAAAGATTCTATTTGAAAAAGAATTTAGATAAAATCTAAATGAATTTAGATTTTATTGGCCCAACATAGATCCAAAATGATGAAATAATTTGAAATTCACTAATTTCTTCCACTATGGACTAGCCCAGTTCCAACAATGGTATCGGAGCCCACTAGCCTATGCAGTCTACATTATCGTAAAATGGATAACCAATTAAGCTTGCCCACTTAGTGCATTGTCTAGAAAGGTAATATCTAGGATTGAAATTGGATAATCAAGTACCATGTCCTAATTGGTTACCAGCATAACCTAAAAGGCTAAGTGAGCCCAAAGGTTGCCTCTAATAGATAAGGCCCCATTTGAATTGGGTCTTAGGCTAATTTTCAAAATTGTTTTGAAAATAAAATAAAATATTTAAATTTAAAAATTAAATTTAAAATAAAAACATACTATAAAAGTTATAATATAACATAAGTTTTCAAAATGTTTGAAAAGATAATGATATTTTCAAAATGTTTGAGAATATTTAAGTATTAATTTCAAAATTTGAAATTTATTAATAAGATTAATAAAATGGATTAATTAAATAGGTTAATTAATTAATACTTATATACATGTATTATATATATTGATATATGTTATGTTATTTTAAAGGTGTTTAAGATAACATAAGTATACATGTATGTATATATAAAATAAAGTTTGAAATTCATATAATTTAATTAAAATTGTTTAATTAAATAAACTAATTAAAGGTTAATTAATTAAATAAATTAATTAAAGGTTGATTGATTGAAAAAATTAATTAAAGGTTAATTAATGAAATAAAAATACACAAATATATAAGATATATGTGTTATACTATAAATGTTATAGTGTATATATAAATATTCAATATAAATGTTATATTGGAATAATATGAAGTTAATTAAACATTTATTTAATTAAAATTAATTAAATAAGATTTAATTGACATAATAACACATGAGATTATTGTACAAGTTAATTAAAATATAAAAGTTATATAATAGTGAAACTTATATAATATGAGTGTATAAATTAAAGTTGGAACATTAAGAAACCCTAAATAGACTTAAGAAATAAATACATATGTAAATGTATGTATAATGTGATTTCATATGTGTTTAACACTTGAATCGTGAGGGTATTTCATAAGAAACACATTATTCCATAAGTCGATATCACTCAATATAATATATTAAAGATTCTCAATCTTCAATATAATGTTGTCCTCTACCATATGTGTGTTAATGAATTGCTTGCATACTCCTTAGTTGTTGATCAAACTCAAGCTAGTGATGTTATGTATAGTATTATTAATATATTGAATGGATGAGGTAAGATAGCTATATTTGTCGAACAAACTCAAGGTATATATATTATACTTAGGTCATCACGATATGGTAGGTATGAGTGAATAATCTCTTTCGATTTGTTGTGCATACTCAACGTCAAAATGAGATTAGGACAAGGAACCATAGGTTAAGAGTTGTATGTGATACAACCGATAAGGAGTTATCCATCATTTGTGGGGCTATGATTTGTTGAGCAAACTCAAGGTTAGAATCCTAAATAGACAAATCCTAACACCCACTAGTGAAGTCGAATGGCATATATGTTTCGTCTAAGGGTTTGGATAAACATAAAAGAACAGGGAGAGCCTTATTAGAAAAATGAAATTGTAACATTTAACCTTTCTAATATTACAAGTACATATGCTAAATGATGTTATAATAATCTACATTGATAAATTTATGCATTTAAAATTATTGATAAATATTTATCAATTAAGATATACAAACGAATCGAACTGAAAATTGACAAATAGAAATATGAAATATACTAACTAATAAATGCTTATTGCATGTGAAAGATTCGACATCCATGTAAGCACCTGATTTTACAGCTACTTAGTACGTCCGTAATTTGATCTCTTATTTATTTATTTGGCCAAGACCCTGTATTGCATTCTTGGAGTTTCGTACTCTAAAAGCAATACGAGACTATGGATATTTGATCCATATACTATCGCATATAAGTGTTATATAGGGAACAGTCATAATTCATAATGTACGATACTTAGATGAAATTAGTTCATTTGAAATAAGCCAATATACAGTGCTATGAGAATGAGTATTCAATTTGATTGATTATATAAAAGATCATATTGTTTTAAATATACAGTAGTATGAGAAAGAGGAGGATATCAATTAATTGGATTGATTAGAATTTAAAAAGGGAATAAAAGAAGGAAGTTTTGATAAGAGAAGGAGAAAGGTTCCTTTAATTCTATTAAAACAAAATCTCCTCATTTTTTATTTCTGAAATAGAACATGAATTTCATTTTCCTCTCTTTTTCTTCCTCTTCTTTATCATTCATTCATGACCAAAATTTCACCTAGGAAAAAAACATCAAAACAAATTCAAATCAATATCAAATCAAATTAAAGAAAGGTGGTTCATCCTTATCTTGTAAAGTGTGATGCTAATTTATTTGAAATCTAAGGAGAAGGAAAAAATAAGGTGTGATGAAGGGCAAGGTCTATCGAATCTAGAGAGTGGTCAGTCGGATCTAGGTATTGTTCTATCATTTAAGGTGTTTCTACAGGCTTCATCCTAAAGTAATTTTATATGTATATAATTCTATATTTACATATCTTATAATCTGTTGACTTGCCAAATGGGGTATGGAAGTCAACCTCAACTGTCAACTTTGTAATTCCCACCCTGAATCTCACAAACACCTTTTCTTTGAATGCGAATACTCTACTCGTGTTTTAAGTCAAATTAAGAATAAAAATCAAGTCTTGCATGCTACTTCTTCCCTAGAAGATGAATTAATATACCTGAGTTCCCGCAAGAAAGAAGATTTGTTGACCCAACTGCAGCTTATTTGCCTCACAACTACTGTTTATCATCTCTGGAAAGAAAGGAATCGACGTGTCTTCCAGAAAACTGCTAAGAACCATCACCAGATTCAGATTGCAATTGAACAGGATGTTAGGATTCTTGTAAAAAGAATTAAAGGAAAGCTGTTTACCTGTGCGACAGAGCTGGAGAGAAGCATCCTTCAAAACTGGAAAGTGGATCCGCCATGATTTTTGTCTCTGAGCTTTCGTGGATGAGTTTGAAGTAGAGCCTACCTTTAGCTTTATTTGTTTTACTTTTGCCGGTTAGGCTTCTTGTTCTTGTCTTTGTCTTGTTTCAAGACTTTGTAAGTTGGTTCAGCCTTTAAGGCATCAATAAAATTCACCTTTTTTCAAAAAAAAAAAAAACTTATAATCTGTTCATATCCCCTTAAATCTTTATCCCTCCCCTCTATTCATACTTGTGAATTTGAATCTTGGTTTGAATATCTCTATTCACTTGCTTGAATCAACTGTATTGTCCTGTCATGTTCAAACGTAGAATCTTTTCTTTAGTTCGCTTCTATTTTGTTTTGAATTATAACATCTCATTTTCTCTTTCATGTATGATTGTTTGATTAGTTAATTTAACCTAGATCTAGATCTTCTTAATTTAATTTTCTCCGTTCTACGAGATTGTTTGTCTAGTTTATTTAATATAGGTCTTCTTATCACAAATCTATATATGTCTGTCGTTCGATTTTGTTGTTAAAAAAAAGAACCAAAACATAACATAATTGAACTTTTGATTTTTCTTATTGATAATTCAGTTTTTCATATAAAATGGTTTACACTCGAATATTTAGACATAGGTTATTATGTAAATAAAACATAGTAATAATCGTATTAATTAATTTTTGTCATCCATTTAATATGATGTATCGATTATCATGTTTCAAACCATTCTAAAATAAACACTTCTTACTAAAAGGAAAAGGGAAACATTAAATTAATGATATATTTCATGATTTGCAATTGCATCTAATTTGGAATTAAATCTTTGCTTAAAAAGGAGGAATTCTTTTCACAAACCCCTTCTATATTATTCATCTTATTCCAAATCTAATTTGTTTATATGTGTACTTGAGTTTACATAATTATATATATATAATCCGTTACATGTTTGTATATTTATAACTAACCTAAGTTTTCAAAAGGATTTTGGTATAATAATAGTAGAGTTTCAAACCATTTTCAATAACTAATGTGAGATGCTCGTAATCATTTGCAGTTAATTAAAATTAAATTAAACTAATGCATTCCTAATAAAACTTTTAATTGAAATGTTAACATGTTTATTTAACATATTATCAATCTAATCAGAGAGAGAAATGAAAGGTTTCTCTCTCTCCAATTAATGCAGTATACTCCCTTAATTGATTGCACAACTATTAGAGAAGGAGACAAAAGGTTTCATTCTCAAATTTATTTTAATAAGCAACTACTACACATATGGGTGTATTTGATACACTCATTCATTTAAATTTATATAATATTCAAACCCTTTTGAAACTTTATTTACAAATTAAACAAAATAAAGATTTTATTTAAAAGAGAATTTAGATAAGATCTATATGAATTTAGATTTCATAGACCCAACATAGATCCAAAATGGTAATTTTTTAAAATTCACTCATTTCTTCCACTATGGGCTGGCCCAGTTCCAATAATTTATACTAATTCGCTTCATCACAACTATATCACATTAGGACAAAAGGAATTTGGTTTAGGTCAAAATTCCAATATCATCCACATTTAACCTTTATAATCCAAACACAAAGTCCTTGGTTCAATATTAATTATTATTAATCGAGCTGTTCTAACTAGAAACTTTGACTTCGAGTTGATTACAGTTGACCGTGAACCTAACATCATATAACTAAGGAGATGAATTCTCTATTGAATAGTGTTTCACTTCCAATGCTTCAACTCTGACCCAACTATAATCGTTCAATAGACATCGTGCAACGCTTTAACTATAATTAAAGTGGAGTGTCCATGTTGAAGTTCAATGGTATTCTCTAGTCGAGAGAACTATAAAATATCATCACTTCGAGATCCTTTGTTTCACCTTATTTTTACCAATGTAAAACTCTTGAGTGAGTCATTTCATTGTTATCCAATAACCATTAGTAAGTAACCCTTTGGTGCCCCAAGTAGTCATGAGTAATAAACTGCCCAATATTTGGAGAGTATTATGTACTCTAGTGTCAAAGGATGTATCGATATCATGTCTCGAAACATCTTGACTAGGAATATTTAAAATAATATGTCATTTTAATGTGATAAATTTCTTATTATTACAACATTGTAATTACTATCACATAACATGTCATTTAAGGATTTTTCTATTTAGCGTACTTTAAATTAATTACTTAATTAATTATATTACAGTATAAAACATATATAATAGAAAGAAAACATCTTTTATTTTGAATAAGATTGGTTATTTAGTTATATATATGTAATAAATTACATTATTGCCTCTAGGGCATACCCTAACTCTATCAAGCTCCCACTTGCACTTGATGTTGATTATGGAATCTTGTTCTAAATCCCTTGACCAGTTTACTTAAAAACTAATCCGGTTAGTCCCTTAGTGAATATGTATGTTATTTTGTTTTATTTATCAACACTGTCAATCAACTTTCCCCAATGTTGATGAACTGCCTTTATCATGTGAAACCTTTTGGAGCATGTTTTTCGACTTGTAGTGAGGTATAAGTTCTTTCATGATTTGTATCCCAGCATTGTTATCATGTAATAGTGGCATGAGATGCTCAATATTTGAAATCACTCTTGCTCGGTTATAAATTTATGCATGCGTGTATATATACACACACACACAAGCACATATTGCTTTTATTACGGATTTATTCAAGGCGATGTACTTAGCCTTTTTGGTTGAATCGGCGACAACCTTTTTGTTTGGAACATTTCTAACTTAAAGCTCTTTAACTAAGGTTTGAACATGAATTTAATATTAACATGTTATTACTCAATATCACTTATAGTTCGAGTCCGAGTACTTTTTCCTAAGAAGCTCGTTGTTTTTACAAAAAATTATCAACTATTTTGCAAATACTCGATAATACTCATAGCTACCATTTAGAAATCTTAATTTGGATTGGATATTTTCTTTATGCATCAAATACATAAGCGAAATGTGATATTGTAGACAATACGGTATGTATGATCATTTCTATTACTACTGCCTAAGGAATTCATCTTAGATACTCCATATTAAATATTTTAATGTGGTCTGTGTAAACCGTTTAGGAAAACCCAACAACCTTTTGTACTGATTATAAAAGATATCATTTATGAATCCAACATTAAGTATTAAACAATCAAACTATAATGATTTTAACTTAGGTACATCGTTGATAAAAATAAGTTTGTTGTTTATCTTTTAGAAATATTTAACTACCTATGTCGCTCTTTCTTACATACACACTTTTCCTATGTATTTTGATCGAAAATCAAACTATTTGATATTTCTATCAAAATAATTATTTAACTCTGCTACTCATCGAATAATACTTTCGTATCATTTATTGGATCATATCCGAAAACCCACAACACTGTATTGCTCCTACTGCTTTAGACACTTTGATTGTTATGTACTGATAGTCTATTTTAGATCATCATTTAGAAAATTTCTGTTTCAACATATATGTACCAAAACTCAATGTCATATCAGGCGATAATTTTCCAAGTAAAATCTAAACTATCTTAATCATATTGATTGATGAATCTATTATGTTAATTTCGGTAATTGAAATTTACATGTTATTATTATCAACAGTGCTCACTATATTCCAACTGTATTGGTCTTCTTTTTTAAAAAATCACTTGTGGTTGATGGATCATATCTTTTTGAGTACAACTATCAAAATCACATACTTGGAATCTATTCGGGATTTGCGCATCATATGGCAGAGTCAATACTCGTAATTGTACGACAACTTAGGAAGTTCTTTTCGACATTGATATGAAACTTGTAATTTCTCCTCAATATGTAAGAATACTTATTAGACATGCTAATATGTTGTGTCCGATTAGTTTTGATTAATTTTATTTCATCCCTCGTAATCAGTTTTGTCTTTGGATTGTATCAGAACCTATTTTACT
This sequence comes from Allium fistulosum, assembly GCA_030737815.1. Taxonomy (NCBI): domain Eukaryota; kingdom Viridiplantae; phylum Streptophyta; class Magnoliopsida; order Asparagales; family Amaryllidaceae; genus Allium; species Allium fistulosum. The sequence continues at coordinate 862,019,021 of CM060908.1, read as the reverse complement.
GCCAATAATTTCTAAAAGAAATTCCCTTGTTACACAGTTCGCATTTCTTAAAACAACAGTTGTTTCTCGATGGAATAGAATAAGCATTCATAAATATTTTATGAATCGCTTTACATATATAAAACTAATTTGGTTTTATTTTATGAAACTTATGCTCAAAACATAAATTGGTCAATCAATATTGATTGGTGCCAAACTCTTTGGAGTGGTCCACGTAAGATCCCCTATGAACATTTATTGCACGTAGTTTTTCGACTTGCACAACCCGCCAAGTCCTTAACTAAGATTGGTAGGAGTTTATTATAAATGATTATCTTATATGATTGTTGGATCTGGGCTAGCATGTAATGGGTTAAATGAGTTAATTTCAATTTTTTACCATTTGGATCTTGTTGGGCCTATGAAGTCTATATTGATTAAGATCTGATCTAAAGCTTTTTTTAAAATAAAATCATTATTATATTTTATTTGTTAATAAAATGATTTGATTTAATATCATATATACTTTATATATTGTGTGCATGTGTATCATATACATATGTACGTGTACACACATGTGCAACATATACAGTGTCCATGGTTTAACATGCCCATATCTAAGTGTTGGGATTTACACTGCAACAGACATGTTAGCCCTTCCATATACATATGTGTTACCTAATATATATTACATAAGAAAAGGTAATATAAAATTACATTTATATTAGTGTAAATATTTGTATATATGCATATGATATTGTAAAATTAATATTATTTGTATATGTACATATATTAATACATAAAATAATATTTATAAAATTAATATAGATAATTTTAAGTTCATATTTCAAATTTCAAATCCAGATCTAGATATAAGAATTATTAAATTCAAATTTAAAATATTAATTTTATAACTAATTATAATTTATTAATATATTTATATATATTTATATATGTATGTATGTATGTATGTACGAAATTTAAAAAATTATTTTTAAGAGAAAACATATGTGTGTGTGTATTTATATATTGATATTTTAAAATAATTACAATATCAAATGATAATATATAAAATATATACATAAGTATATTACTTCGGCTACTAATATATTTTGAAAATTTCAATTTTTTTTATATAAATCCATACGAATTTGATTTTGATTTTGATTTTGATTTTATTAACATTTCTGTATATATAAAAAAATATCCGAATTTTAAAATAAATATATATATACATAAAAAAACATTTTTTATTTTGAAATATTAATATGCATATGATTCAATAAGAAATTTACGTATATTATATAGAAATTTTTAACATATTTAAAAATTAATCTTCATTTCAAAAAAAAATTATATCATTTTAAATTCAAAAAAATCCTTTTTATTTTTTATTTTTGTTGCCCAAAAGCATATAATTACCGCTTTCACTGAGAAGCCTAGCACTCAGGAATTCTACAACTTGGACTTTGGATCTGGAAGCTTAAAGACTTGGATATGGAAAGCTACGACGAAGCTGTGACGACCCGCAAATCTGTACCCTTTGAATCGACAATAAACCACACATGTCCGACCCAAAAAGCACAGACTGATAGAAAGTCATGAGAAAGTAAAGAAGAGAGAAGAAGAGAAAAGAAGAAAGAGAGAAGATAGAACCAAACAGAACAATACAGAATCTCACATCGCAATGGAAAACATATAATATCATATCAATGATCTTTACAAAACAGAAACTGTATATACATACATCAATCAGAGTTCAACAATCAATCACTAATCATCAGCCTGGACAGTTATAATAACCTGTCCTCACAATTGCTGACAATATACAACAAAGCGCAAAGCGGATAATAAACATCACTAAGCAAGACAGATACGTGTATATGAAATTGAAGATCTCCAGCTCTCCTGCCGAAGCTCCAAAAGCACCAAATCCGAACCTATAAATATACTCGGTCTGACCCGAGCATTGAAAGAGAAGAATGCCCAGATCAGTCTGGTAAACTAGCGTGAGAAACACACTCAACTGAATTTATTAAATTACCAAAACTTTTCCTTTCAAAACAAAAGTATCTTGTAAGACACGCCCACACATAAACACAGACATGTTTTTACCTTACGATAACTAAAACTTTTCATATCAAATCATCTTATATTATAATAGTGTCTATTGCACAAATAATATTCAAATAGCTGAAATTGTTACCGTTATTAAATTCCAGCATACTAGGCTCTACAAATAAAATGGCAGGTACGTAATGGAGTTTGGATTTCCATACAAATGACCAGGTAAAGGGACTACCTTCCGATGGATACACCTCTAGATGGATGTCCCAAGGCACAGAACATCTGCCCTCTACCAACACAAGACCGGCCTACCTCTATAACTAGATAGTACCGAATATGCCATCCTCCGGTCATTACCGACCTTTTCCGAGGGCCCTCATAGCATACAAACCACAATATTTAGATACACGACGTCATAGCGTGTAAAGATATATCTAGAAGAGGATGATCATATCCTGATGGGAGCGACCCACTTAGCCCTGCTGCATCTAACCCTGTTTCGGTCATTTCCGGTTAATGAGGCTCGAGGTAATGATTACTTTTCACATATCACATATCACATCACTTTGAATGCCACATGGTCATTTCCGTTGACTACTAATTGCCTTCCACAAAAATACAACCCTTGAGCTAATACGTCTCAAGGAGGGTGTTAAGCTAAGAGAAGTTGCCTTCTCTGCCACCAACTGATGCACGTTTGTAAAAACCAATGTACGTAATCTTAGAAATGCAATGTCAGACAAACATCCATACAAGTTGTCCAGGAACAGGACAAACCGAAGGTACTTTCCTACCACATCCTGTCGGGAAATCCCTAGGATTAGTAGCGAATAGTCCTTGCATTGGATATTTCATAACAAAGAGACTACTGCTACTGGATGTAAATTGAGATTTTAACCCCAAACGATCAACAAGCAGTCCTTCACTATGAAAATCCCAAACATCAATATCATCGGCCAACCTGCACAATCGAACACATATACATTGGCCCGAAGTGGTTTTCGGATAAACCGATCCCGCTCTCTTCGCACCAATAACGCAATAGCATTTCTTAACCTCCCATAGAAACTAAGTCTCATAGACTTATCACGTCTCCAACTTTCAACTTGCTATCCTTCGGCCAAGAAGGAAGCTCGATAGATTGTAGTAATACTCCGCACTACATGAATCAACATCCTCAACACAAACGATAATCAAGCCTACACAGATGGCTACGTACTAAGTGTACGAATAAATAGTTTCCACATCAAGTCGAGGAACTAAAATGGCCAAATTTGATAGTCAGTTATTTAACTATAAAAGCAAACAACAAATATTTAGCACCATAAGCAATCACTAGGCCCTTTTAATTAATCTTTTATTATTTAAATCACTTCCCAAATATTCACTTCAAATTATCTTTAAAAAGATATAATCTCAAACCATTTCAATATTCTATATTGGAAAACATTTCCATATACTTATTTAATGATAAGTAAATTCACACATCGATTTTTTTTCAACACTTAGAAAATATTACATACTTAAATCACGATTAAGTATATATTTTATTCTTTAAGGAAAACATTCTCTTAAACATATTTATTTGGGTCAAAACGAATGTTGCGTAAAACATCGTTACGACAACCCAAAATCACTAGTATAGGGATTTGATAATTAGATAGATATATAAATCCCATAACTATACAAAACATCTTCTTTCGAAAATCATTTACTATAACAACAATGTTATAGTCCATACTTTCTTTACTTCTCGAAAACGTCTATTTCAACAATGAATGTTGAAATCTATGGTTTCGATACTTAACACATTTTAAAACATCTTCAAACTATTTAACTCCAGTTAAAAATATCACTTTTCAAAACATTTATTTAATTTAAAAGATTATTCACTGTCCAAAATCGTGAATATAATTCTCTAACCCAAATTCAATACTTCTAGAAATTTAATTAAAGGATTATCCACTGTCCAAAATCGTGAATATAATTCCTTTAATAAGCTTACATATTTAACTTATCAAATTCAATTGATTTTGGATTTATAAAACAATGTTTATAAATCACATATCTATTTTATAAAAACTTCAACACATAAAATTCCTTTATTAACAAATTCTATTTATATCTCATTTACATGCCAAAATCCAATTATAAGTTAATTACTTATAATTCTCTTATCTACAAATTCATTCTTTTTATAATTTCATCAATTATAAATCTTATTCACTTATAAAATCCATTATAACTCCATTTTAACACTTCTAAAAACTCCTTTATAATTCCATTATTTTTATTTATAAAAAATCAATTTTATAAATCTTATATATATAAACCATTTATAATAATTCAAAAATCCCAATTTACTAAATTTTGCAAAATAGTTAACTCCATATTTCAAAAATCACCTTCTGATTATATTTCCCAAAAATTATAATTTTAATAACATAAAAATTATAACTTCTTATTTATTTAAAATAAATCCATTTACTTAACAATTCAAAAATATATATTTTCAAAATCACTTTGAAATCCTTATTAATTTTAAATCATCACTTTAACATCTTTAAATTATCAAAAATAGGCCTAATACTGCAACAGCACTAAATACATCAATCACGGCATCGAAAACATCATATATCACATGATAACAACATATATATCAATATCTGTAAATAAAATCAACATTGGTGAGGAATCCAGTTGGATCCCTCCAACCTGTTACCTGCAACAAATATACATATTAGAAAATATGTACAATGTCCGCTTCGAGGTTGACGCGCGTACAAAAGGTCATCCGCTCATACACAGGAACGTATAGGGTCTCATCTGCTCCAATAGGCAGGAATATATCCAAATTAATATATATATATATATAATATCATATATCATCGAAACAATCATCAATCAACACAAAATAAATTTATTCTCACTTATATAAAAATATGAGTGAGTCGGAAAGAGTGAGTTGTACTCACTTTGGTTCCAATAGCAGTTGTAGTGTTTTATTCCGAATAAAATTAAACAGGCATTTAACTCTATCCAAAATTTCCACTAGCTCCAATCAACTCCAATCTAGCTCTAAAATGTAGTGCTCGTCAATACGAACCCAACGCAACTTGTTTCGTAATAAACGGACCTGGTATATAGAAGTTATAACATTTTAAAGTTTATACAAATTAATATATAAATTAATTTACAATTTCTTTTTATTTTTAAAACCTTGATTGCATCGTGGCTGTTTGATTCACAAAATAAGATCCATGCCGAAGCTTTTCTTCTACCCCCTCACGTTCAACTTCGATCAAAAGAAACCCATGCCACCGATTTGTATTTGAATTTTCGTGACCACCTCTCGACGTTTTAAGACGGTCGGCTATAACCATTCGAACGACCACCACTTGCTCCACCTTCGGCCAGTGACCGGCCAAGCTCAACCACCCCATCACGTCGATTTTCATGCACGAACGTTGGCACTTCATCGGCCTGCTGCGCCTCGATCGACGCGCCGATTACGATCATAGTCGTATGGATTAAAAGATCTGACGACGCTCTTCCACTTTGTAGTTGAACATTTTTCGAATAGGTTGATGGATCGAGAGATTTTGAGGGAAGAAGTTTGGAAAATATCGGCCATTGAAAATTTAGAGGCGGCTGTAACCCTAGCTAGGGTTTTGAGTACAAAAAGTGAAAAAATATGGCATTTTATAGAAAATTTCGCGCACTATTCATCCGAAATTTTTTTGAACTCCAAACGAAGCGTGCCACCTAGCGTTTATAATGTTTTACCCTTATTCCAAACATAATGGAATATATATCGGAAGCTAATTCGATCGTATTTGGAAGATAGGTTTTCGAATCGAATTATTTATATTAAAAATTCACTTAAACAAATTTCTACGCATTTCAGCTTCGCACGACCAAACCGTAAATCCGATCGACATGAAATTTGAAATCCTACAATACTATAACATTACGGATTCAATGAAACTGGTTTCGCCAAAATCCAAGACCGTGTAAAAAATGGCTATTTTTACATGTCAATTAAATATTAAAATATTCAATTTCTGTAAATTAACTTTTAATTCAATTTTAAAAGTTCTCTAACATCATTCTAATTCAAATAGAATTTAATTAAACTTTATAAATCATTTTCATTCACATTATATTCAATTTCCAATTATTTCTGAAATTTCAAATATTAAATCAACAATTTAATTATCTAACTAAATCACTATATTTGAAATATAAGTTATTCAACTTATAATATTAACTTGTGAATATTTAAAATTAATTAAATATCCCAATTTCAATTGACTGAAATTCTGGGTCGTTACATTCTCCCCTACTTAAAAGAATTTCATCGTCGAAATTACCAAGTAAGAAAAAGTCACAAAATCCATTCACTTTTCAAATACAAATCGTTAAACTTCTTACAAAAACATTTCTAGGTTTTCAAATTCATTCTTAGTTATCTTTTCAAAACCAACTAATATCGTTTAACCTTTAACTCAATATCAAAATTTTAGTTATCAAAAATTTTCCAATTTCTCAAATTTTTTCTAACGCCTTAAATTTTCAAAAAAATTTGCCATAGTCTCTTTTGTGTGGTTCGATCGTAGTAAAATCACAATATATATATATATATATATATATGTATGTATCACAAATATGCATCTCATCTTCGAGGATGAGACATCCCGTAGGGAAAAAAAATATAAAAGTACGATATGTAATCCGAGATATGTACCTTATATATTATTAGCGAGCATATACGGCTAATATAGCGCGAAAGCGAGCTCTAAATGCGAAGCATACACCATCCGCACCTACTAAACACTCAACAAACAAATGAGAAACATATATGGAAAGTAATATCAATATACAACATATACCAATATAGCAAATGCAATCAAAAGCAACAAATCCATCCATCAAACAACTAACATCCAACAAACCAATATCTATCCAATCAATCCATAACCAAATCAATATAAATTCATTTCTTAATAATATTCATTGAATTGGTTTTCAATTTATTCACATTTGATTCATTAACATTAGATTTACTAACATTTATTTATTCATATTCAATTAGTTTACATTCACTAATTTACATTCATTTTAGTTCACTTCCAAATCAAATTAAATTCAATTCTATTTAGATTCACTTACTTCCAATTTGAATTCAATTACTTATAGCTTCCAATTTCATTAATTCAATTCCATCAACATTTAATGAATTTCTATTCAATCAACTAACATCCATCTAACAACTAATGCACATCCAACATAACCAAATTTATTTACTTTACTTCGTTTACATTCAATTTGGTTTAACACATTCAATTTCAATTGATTTAATATCTAATTGACTTTCATTCAATTATTCAATTCCCAGTTTCATTAGCTTTTAATGACTTAACACTTACATTCATTATTCCCTATCAATTCATTTACATTTGATTGATGATTCATTTTAATAGTTGAATTTCATAATATAACTCAAGTTCATATTCATTTAATTAATTCATTTTATTAATCCATTTTGATATCAAATTCAACTTTATTCCACATCACTTAAGTTATATTTCATTTCGTTCTCACTTGCATTTACTTTCACTGTACAACTTAAGTTCACTTCTAATTTAATTCAAATTCTATTTTATTTAACTCATTTCATTAGCTCATTTCTTTTTCTTTACTTGAGTTACATTTCATTTTCAAAGATCATTTTATTTAACTTTTACTTAAGTCAAATTTCATCACTTATTCAAATTTAGACTTTTGTTTTTCTTAAGTCAGCATGAAGGAAGCCAAGAAGCATCCTCAGGAGCTAATCAGACTTCGGCCTTTATCACCAAAGATGAGATGGAGATGATGATTGGAGTTATGCATGAAGAATTGTTGAAAAAGCAGGAGGAAATGATGCAGAACATTCTCGAACAGTTTGGACAGGCAGGAACGGCATGAGGAGCTAGAGTTCAGATCCACGGAGTTGGACTAGAAGGACCCAACATGCAATAGGATAAAGCGGGACCATCGGGAGCAGCCCCTGAGCTGGGGGCAATCCCCAGGAGCATGTTGATCCAATCTTAAGCAGGATACCGGCTCGGACTATGCAGCATGGCGTTGATAGAGGAATGGATCTCCATCCAGGAGAGCAGATTCCAAGATTCCCTTGTGAATTCGGGGGGCAAATTGGAGGCAACGTACAAGGATTACAACTTGGAGATAGTGACAGATTGGCGGAGATGGTCAGACGAGCCATGAGGGGAGGACTAGTGAATAGAGATCTAGAAGGTGTGAACAGGAGCCCCTTCACTCTCGCAATTAGGTAGGCTAGGAATCCATCAGAATTCAAGCTACCAATACTAGAGACGTATGATGGAAGGACCGATCTTGCTATTCATCCGACGAGGTATATGAGGCACATGGAGGTACTAGGGGCATCGGAGGAGGTCATGGCCCAGTGTTTCCTATTGTATTTGACAGACATAGCAGCACTATGGTTCAAGCAATTGGAGAGCGGTTCCATTGGAACATGGATCGCGTTGATTGAGAAGTTTATGAGGCAGTTCAGAGTACACATTTCGAGACCCAAGAATGTGATGAGTTTGACAACATTGAAGCAAAGGACCGGGGAACCTTTGAGGAGTTTTCTGACATGATTCAATGCAGCGGCAACATCGGTGGATCGACCCGATCCATCCATGGTTCTGATGGCAACTGTATCTGGCATAGTTGACGGAACATAATTCAAGAATTCATTGTCAAGGGATCCACCCATTGATCTTGGAGAATTCTACCATGAGGCAGAAAGGTTTCTGCGATAAGAGGATGCAAATGATGAGAGAGAGGAAGGAGAGGGAGTTGATGTTTATGCAGTCAAAAGTGGAGATCTGTCCGGAAAGAATTCAAGCAAAGATAAAGGGAAACGAAAAGCAGATGATAGCAGTGATGAACCAAAGCGACCACGAAAGGAGCCAAGATTCACCTCTTATTCAGAGCTGAACGAGACTTCAGAACGAATCTACCAAGACACTAGGGGGCAGGTTCCCTACCGGAGGCTAATGAGGAGGGATCCGACCAACAATGAGAGAAAATCAGACAGGTACGGCTTATTCCACGAGTTAAGCGGCCATAGTACGAATGATTGCAGACACTTGAAGGATGAGATAAAAGGGCATATCCGAAATGACAAGAAATTACAATACGTGAGGAGGCGAGGGGCAACGGTAGAGTAAGAACGACCACCATTTGCATTGACTGGGGACTGCTTAGGATCAAGGCATCAGCTTGTCATCAACTGATTGAAATAATGATGAATAAGTCGCGAACTCCACACTAGTGCGGTTAAGTCACTTACACATGTACAGGATCACGAACGATTCTCAGGTTTGCTCTGAGACGACTATCAAGCACATCGGTATTGGTGTCTGCACTTTGACGTCTCTGTTTTTCTTTTGTTTTCTATTTTTTACATCTGGACTTGATTTGGTTGGACATTTTGGTTGTAAGACTCATTTTGAATGTAAATCTTGTATTTGTAATTTCATCACGGCTAAGTCACTTACACATGTAAGGGATCGCGAACGGTCCTCGGGCATGCTTTGAGATGGCGATAAACCGCCATAACAAACAATTCAGAAACTCACTCAAACATGAAATCTGACATTAATGATACTAAGTCCCCCCCGGGCACACATAATTCGCCATAAACGGCACCAACTGCGAACGATCACAATTCGCCACGAACGACATCCGACCGTGAATGGTCACAATTCGCCACGAACGGAATCCGACCGCGAACGGTCACTATTCGCCACGAATGGCACCCGACCGCGAACGGTCACAATTCGCCATGAACGGAACCCGACCTCGAATGGTCACCATTCGCCACGAACGGCACCTGGCCTCAAACGGTCACATTTCTCCTCGAACAGCAATACGATCTCAAATGATAGCTATTCACAGTCAGGTAAGATTATCAATCCCTTTACAGGTCATTAACAGGATACAAATGTCCAGCTTATCGAACTACAAAACACACCTTCCTATTGCAAGGCATGTTTTGGAGGGAAAAGTGTTAACCCGCCTTTTGGCAAGGTAATATACCAGTGGATTTAACCCAAACAACTGCACAAAGCATAACATAGTCGACAAAAATAGTGCAAGACGTTTAAAATATGGTTTCAACGAATATCGAGTTGTTTCAAGTTGCTTGGGGTCTGCTCCGAGTCATATTCACGTTTACTTCGAGTTTTCAGATGGCTTACTTCGGGTCAAAGGAGTGTTCACTTGGGTCTTTGAGGAACAAGCTACTTCGAGTCATCGCAGCACCTGCTTCGAGTCGCCAATAGGTTTGCTTCGGGTAAAGGAGATGATTGTTTCAAGTCAAAGCCATGAATCGATCAACAAACAATGTCTCCACCAATCTCGTATCCATCATGTTCGTATCCATTACTAGCCTCACTTCATATCCATCAGGCGCCGACCTCCTTCGTATCCATCAAGCAAAGACAGCTTGGTACGTATCGGTCGTTAACCAAATCCCTTCGTATCCATCGCGCAGCCATCGGATCTTATCCATCTCGCCTACTTCAATTCGTATCCATCACCTAGGGGCATTTTGTATCGATCCCACCAATATACAATGCGTATCGTTCATCCTCTCCATAATTCATATGGATCGATCAAAAATCAATACGAAGCATGCATCCCATGAACGATACGAAATGACACTCTTCCATCAGTACAAAATGCTCGAGAACATATCGATACGAATAGGAATGGGAACCATCGATACGAAGCCATAATCGATACGAAGTGGAGCAATGATCATCGATACAAAAGACATAGCAACCAATCGATGTGAATGAGGAAGCGATCAACGCGGCATGAAAGATGGATCTATCCTAACTTATCGCTCCATGTCACCATCATTTGATCGACACGATGGAATCGATATGAGCTCGGCAGCATATCAACAAATCAAACTTGCATCGATCATAACTCAAAATCTACAAGTCCAAATGCCACCAAATTTTCATAGGAGCTTGCGTACAACCTCAAGAATGTTTATGATCGATCTCGGCTTGATTGGGCAAGATTTGGATCGATACGAATCTCATTCATATCGATCATGGATCGAGTCTAAACGACCAGGGACCGATCACGTGGGCCCACGCATGTGATGGAAGGAGTCTTCCGAAGTTTGAGACAGATATTTCCAGTCTACACCTATAAATAGCAGCCCAGGGTCTTCAAAAAGGGATCTTTTGGCTCTTCTAAGCCGTTACTCTACTGAACTCCATTGTAATTCAGATACTATCAATTGTACTCTTGTAAATCAGTAGAGAATCATCAATAAAGCAGCAACTCTTCAAAGTGGACGTAGGCTACAACGCCGAACCACTATAAATCTTGTCTTTCTACTGCTTTCCTTTTAAATTTTTTGTGTGTTCTTCATATTATTCCCTACATAATTGCTATCTGTGATACGTGATTGTGAACGGGTGTTTTCATCGGCAATTGGGTGTTTGTGACCAATTTTGGCGCAAACAATTACATATATAATATTTTTATAACAATATATATATATATATATATATATATATATATATTTGTATATATACATATCCTAGGTTGACAGCATAGATATATATATATATAAAGATTTGTGATATCATTGTCTAATCTTACCGTTTTTGAATGAAGATATATATCAAATAATATATATAAATGTAGATTGAGATACTACCTTGACTATGGTGTAACGACCCCGGATTTTATATATATTTAAATTGATAATTAATTTAGTTTTTGAATAAAAATTGTGAAATTAATCGATAAATTGATGCGAGTTTCCCCGAATTCAAATAAATTCTATGTTAAATCATTTAAAATTTAAATATTGTATATATATATATGTATATATGTGAATATATATGTATATGGGCATATATGAGTAAATTTGAATATATATATACACACACACACATTGAATTTGAATTTAAATCTTAAATAAATGGGTTAGAAATAAATATAAAAATATAGACTTTGGACACAAGGAAATAAATAAATGATTTAAACTTAGAATTGATGGTTAATAATGATTTGAATTTATAAAGTAAAATAATAATAATAAATATTTAAACTAGAAATAGAAATAAATATAAGATAAATTATAATAAAAATAGAAAGTAGAACATTTGCTAAAAATAGAAATCAATAAAAGATAAGTTATAAAAATATAAAGAAAAGCATTAGCTAAAATTTTAACAACATATTAAATATAGAAATTCACCTATATTACAAATTAATAAGTATAAAAAGAAAAGTAATATACATTCAAATATGAAAAAAAAAATACACTTGTAAGTGAAAACAAAAATATATATGAAGGCTTATAAAAGAAAATAAAAAATTACAAATATCTATGTACCAATCAAAATAGGATAAGTATAAATTGTACATGGCAATTAATGCAAGCCATTACGTTCAATTATATCAGCCACCAAGAGGAAGAAATATCTTTGCCTGTTTTGTACAAACAAAATAAAATATCACCTGTACAAAATAATTTATCACCCTGTAACTCATTCTTTATATCAGCCTTCTTCAATTCATCAGTTCGTCCATCTAACAAAATTGAGTAACCTCTGAAGTAAATACTATCTCATAACTTAAACAAAATTTAACTTAAACAATACAAATTCAACTCAAACCAGAGGATTGAAGATAAGAGCTTCAGCTTGTAATTTCCAGCCTGTGTCAAAAGGAAGCAGGCTCTGTTCATCTTCACAAAAACACTGTGAGCAAACCCCTTGACCCTGTTATATATCTTAGTGTTTGGATTTGTACTTGAAGTTATGATGTGAATATGCTTGTATGATTGTGGTAAAATGCCTACATGTTGTATATATATGTAGTTTGTGTGTGTGCGTGTCTGTACATGCCTCTGTTTATAGTTTACAGGCATATATTAAGTTCAAAAAACTCAAAATCTCCCTTCTCAATCTCTTTTAGGATTTGATACCTAAATGAAAATTGGTTGTAAAACTATAACATCAATTTTAAAAATGGTTTCGAAAATTTATACTAAGTAATCATTTCAAAATATAGAATTTACAGCGATAATTCAAAATAGGTCAGAAATACATCATTTCAATTTCAGATTTCGATCATAGAAACAGATTCGTGTTGGATAATCATGAATTTTGATAATAAATTTATGATTTTTAAGTTCATAAAAACGGAGGAATTTTGAGTGGATCAATATTCGCATTTTCGTCAATTGCCAATGATCGGCGAAGCAATCTTGGTCGGGCTTGAGGGTGGAGGTAGCTGGAGGTTCGGTGGTCACAGAAAAAATGATCGAAATTTTTTTCGATCATCAGAGCGATGGCACGACATCATTTTAGGGTTTAAGGTCGAGTTTGGTCGACGATCGGTTGCATGGAAATTTCATCGTCGTGGGGTGATCGGAATAGTTCGCACCAGGGGGAAAAGATTCATGGCCCGTCGGAGCAGCTTGGGTCATGAACGCATGGCGTTCGGTGGTCGGAGTTGTCGTAGTGGAGTGGTTTTTTGGTGACTGGGTTCGTTACAGGTTGGGGTGCTCGAGCTTTATTTCGATTTCAAGTTCGAATCAAAGTCTGGGTGGTCGGGATCGATGAAGGAAGCCAACAGCGATTTGTTGGCAACGGCGATGGTGATCGGAGTGGCTCCGGCGCCTCGTGCACGTGCACGCGTGAAGGTGTGTATCTGGGTTGTTTACGAAGTTGTGGAAGAAGGAAGTGCTCGGGTTGGTCTCGGGGATGTTATCGCGTGGACTTGGAGTAACGATGCAGGAGGGGTAACTCGAGATTGGGCTCGAGGAAATTGAATGTTGGCTCGGGTTTTTTTATATGATAACAAGTTTTTGATAGAAAAAGAAAATAGAAGTTTAAAGGGTTTTCAAATTAAGGTGCTGATCAAGTTTTCAAAACAAGTTTCAAGATATATAAATTATAATACAAATGTTTTTGAAATTAAATTGTTTTGAATAATTATATAATAGGTTAATTATTTGATTTAAATCCCTAAGTGTTTCAAAGAATTTTAATGATGCAATCAAGTGAGGGTTTAAGGTAAATGTTTTAATTATTAATTCCGAAGGTTTAATTATTAGGATTTAAATGACAAATAAGTGATTTATTAAGTAAATGATTTATCATTAATTAAAGGATACTTAATTAATGTAAGCAATTAAAGGATAATCACTTAATATGATTACTTAGAGGATAATCTAATAATTAAGGATTGACTTATTAATTTATTAAGGGTTGATTAATTAATGATAAGTAATTAAAGAATAATTACTTAATGAAATTAATAAAGTATAATTACTTAATGTAATTAAATAAATAAAAAACTTAATGGAATTAAGGGATAATTACTTTGTGTAATTACAATAAAGGATAATTAATTAATTAAGATTAATTAATGTAAGTAATTAAAGGTGAGTAATTACTTAAAGATAATTACTTAATTTAAAGTAATTAATTAATGATTAAAGTTGATTAATCAAGTGATTAAGTAATAATTGATTTAAGGATAATGTGATAAATTAATTAAGGTGATTAATTTGAGAATAATTAATTTATTAAAGGTAAATTAATTAATAAGAGTGATTAAGAAATAATTGTTAATTAAGGAGTAATTAATTAGTTATTGTAATTGAGTTTAATTGGATTAGTTCAAGTTAATTACTTAAGTTTAAATTAATATAATCACTTGACGATTTGGAAAGTATGATTACTTAGAGAAGTAAGTAATTAATAGATAATTACTGGATGTAATTAATTGAATGATGATTAGTAACTTGAGTATAATTATTTGTTAGTAATCAAAGGATTAATTAATGAATGTGATTAATTAAGATTTATTAAATAATTAAAAGTTAATTGATTCATTAATTAAGGATGATTAGTTAATAATTAAAGGTTAACTAATAAATGATGAAAGGGAAATTTATTTCAGATAATTTCTAATTAACTCATGATAATTAACCCGAATTAATGATTATTCATAAGTAATACATCTAGTAAAAATTAATCAGTTGATTAATAAATTTTACTTGTGAATGTTTGGATTTTATTGAATGGGTGAATTGTTTGATATCCCTGATTTGTGATGCTTTGTGATATATTCTGATTTGTGGGTGACCTGTAATGTAGTTATTTATCTAGGATGAATGTAATTTATTATCTGTAATATATATATATCTGTGATCTGTGAATAAAAGATAAGCGTTATAGTTATACCGCTTATTAACTATATTTCTGTATTTTGATCTGTGATGATTTATTGATGTTGCACTACTGTGTAAAAACCCTTGGACCACACTTTTACACACACAAATATGGATTTCACGAGGAAATCGGTTAAGTCACAGATGATTTAAATTTAATGTTTTTGAAATTGAAATTTTAATTTCAATTGATTTTGGAAATGGATTTGGGTTAAATGTTAAAGCTTTTGAAAAGGAGTTTTTAAGATAAAAGTTATTTTGAATAACTTGGTAAAGTTTCCAATTTAAATAATTTAATTTGAATTTGAATTAAAAATTTGGAATTGAATTCCATGGTTAGAGATTATGGTTAAAGATGTTATAAATGTGTTTATATGAATTTAAACCATTTTAAAAGTATGGTTTTGAGAATTTGAATTTAACCCAAGGACTTTAACTCGTATAAATGAATCGGATTTTCCGAAATGAAAACTATTTGTTTTCAAATAATAGAAGCTTTCATATAAGGAATGAATTTCCAATTTGTGTCAAAGTAATTTCAAGTTTGAATGGAAAATGGTTTTCCGAGTTATGAATAAATCTTTGTGAAGGATTGTTGAACATTGTTTTGAAATTGGAAAGGTGTACCTTTTGTATAAAAGGTCGAAATGGAATTGTTTTGAAAGCTATCAGTTAAATCTTTGTTTTAAAGATTTAATGAGTTAATCCAATTGAAATGGAAATTGATTTGGAAAATCTATGAATGGATCTTTGTAAAACTGGGTGAACTTTGTGAGATGAACCTTTTTGTGTTAAAGATTAAAATGGTAATGTGTTTAAACCATTTAAAGAGGAAATTTGGATAATAAGTTGTGACTTAACTGAAATCCCAATATCCATATGTTTTTAAATATTGCGCTCATTATTCGCTTTAGCCGGGAGAGGACTTTGTGTCATATAACCCATTCCGAATAATGATACGATGTTATGGATAGCATTTGAAGACCGGTGATGAAGACCAGATATTTTCGAAAACGAAAGGACAACTCGTCGAATGTATCTACATCGATTGGTCCCCGGTATAGAGACTCCATATGTGGTGGGAAGTCCGGACGTGATTAGGGATTATCCGAATTGCAAGGGCTTCTTCGGAAGTGCCTTCGGTTCCGTTCGAACCCGGAACAGACTTGTATGGTTGTATGTCTGACACTACACTTTGAGATATAAAGCTGATTTCTTTCAAATACATTTCTGTTTGGTGGCGGAGATTTATTCTCTTAGCTTAACACCCTTCTTTGAGACGTACGAGCTCAGAGGTTATGTAGTTGAAGGTTATCAGTGATATACTCCCAATTTGGTAGTGTGGCATGCGAAGTGTTGCTGTGTGTGCTGATCATTTGTTGATCAAAGCATGGTTTTCGTGTAAAGCGTAGCTTTGTGGACGAGACCCCATCGAACCTCACAACCCGGAAATGGTCGAAACAGGAAGATGTGGCAAGGTTATGAGGGTCGCTCCCTTTAGGGTATGTCATTTTCTTCTGGAAAAAGGTGGTATCATGGTATGGAGCCCAGATGCTTTACCCGTGTGGTTGCATCAATCTCATTTAATGTGTGGTTGTTGCTTTGTGATCGAGGCGCCTTGGATAAAGGTCCCAAAGGACCGGGGGGTGGCATATTCGTGTAGTAGTTACCTAGTAAGAGGTAACCCGGCCTTGTGTCGGCAGAGAGCTAGTTAGTTCTCGGGACGTCCCTCCAGAGGCGTACCCATGTGGCAGTAGGAAGTTCCTTAGCCTGACCATTTGTTGGAAAATCCAAAGAAACAATACGAGCCCTTTACGATTGCAATTTGTATAATCTGTCTCCTCAGGCGGCAGCTATAGCAGGCACAATATAATGGTACATATGCTGGCTAAGATTAATATTGTATTTTCGAAAGGATTTTCACACTATGCACTAGTAATAATGTCAAAAGAGTTTTTCTTGCGTAGGAAGCATGTTTGACTATCATAAGGAGAAATCTCCCCCATGTGTGCGATTGCATTGTGTGTGTGCCGGGAGGCCTTATGGTAGTTTCATTTTCCAAAAAACATTGCGGATTTCAATATTTAAAATTCTTTTGTTGTTTGTTTTAAAGATAAACTGTTTTTGTTACTCACACCAGTCCCATGACTGACCCGGAGTTTATTGTTCCCTTCCTAAACTCCGGGTGCCCATAATTTTCCACACGGGCAGTCTAAAGTTGGGTTTTTTTGAGATAGTCGGGTTTAGTAGAGTATCTGGAACTAGTTCAGTGTTTGGAGTTCACTCACCGACTGCTCTTTCTTACCTTTGTGAAACGTGATGGTGGTTCGAGCTTGATATTGGAGTTGGTGGACTCATTCTCTTTTTCAGATCATTTGGAGTTATCAGTTCAGTTGTTTCCGCTGTAGCATTATTATTTGTCTCTGATATTCTTGTATCATATAGATATCATTGTTGTATATCATATTCTGGATATTGTATCAATTGTGATGTATATGATATCATTCATTTCTTTCTTCCGCTGTGTTGTTATACTTGATGTGTTATAAGCTCTGGTGAGCCAGATTCGGCGTTTGAATCTGCGGCATTTGAGTACACGTGAAGTATGGGTGCCGATTTTCGAAGGCCGAGTTCAGGATCATTACAATGGCCTAATAATTATACCTTGGATATTGAATCTATCAAACTCCTTTGGATCGAAATCTGAACTCTTCTACAAAGCACTACCTAACCGAATGATTTATGCACATTTGCACTGTTTTATTTAAAGTTGTATTTTGAAGCTTGAGACGATGGAAGTAGCCAAAGGAGCTTGCGGTCGGAAATGATGAGAGAGAGACAAAAAGGAGAGGCAAAGGTGAGGAGTTAAAGGAGTTTAAACAGGAGAGAAAGAAAGAAACTAATTATGGATTTGGATCCACAATTTTCTCTACCAATTCAAACTCCACTAGAATCAAATTCAACCCCTCCTCCCTACATGTATAGTTGGAATACCATGCCCCTACTTAGGACTCCATTCATCTTCAAGCTCAATTAAATAATATATATTTAAATCTAATTTAAACATACGTCGATATTGTGTATCGATATGTGTATATACAACTTTTATATAAGCATTATTTTCAATACTGATCACCGCAAATCAAATAAAATTTCATAATTAATATTTAATAAATATTAATAAATTCAATTAATTTATAATAATTATAACTTAATTATATCAATTGGTGGTTGATGTATTCAACATTTCGGTTGTGTGACTCTTAGGTGTATATTCGGTCAGTGATTAATTTCGAACAATTCGAATATTAACGTTCCCACGTCACCTTAGCGAGTGGTGTAACATTATAGCCAAATTTATTGCTTATATAAATTCAGTAAAATCCAATTTTACTTATTTTAAACAATATCCGATAGTGATTGTGACGACCCGCCCTTTTCGAACAATTTAAGCTGACAATAAACCATCCTTGTCCAACTTAAAACCGTTCAAATTAGACAAATTATCAATTTTGGGGTTTTAACATAGAATCAAATATAGAATCACATAGAACAATACATAAGCTCGCAGCGGAAAAAAATAATATACATAGTAGTTCATGAGACTACTAGACAAATACATTAGATTTTTCAGATTTTAATTATAAAATACTAGAGATACATAAATCCCTACCGATACAAGAAAAAATGAAAGTAGATAACTAATACTAGATAGAGTGGAGTCTTTGACCAGGTCTTCAGCTCCCAAAATAAGCACTGCTCATACACTGCAATACTCAGGCTGACCCGAGCGTAATGAAAACAAAACACTCGAGTCAGGACTAGAAGTTCTAATGTAAGTAGTCCTACTCAAGTAAAATGTACAGGTAACTCAAGAGATGTTACGAGATTTTTCATCTCTTAAGGGTCCGTCAAACTATTTATATATACAATAGAATACGCTATATATGTAGTGTCTATTAATAATATAAAATATCAAAATAGCGTTAAGGCTTTACATTGATCCCCCTTAACACGCTTTTAAGCATTGTCGTATAGTTTGCATATAAAACACCAGTAAATCGTCGGTGGATAGGGATGCGCGGTGATACGACAACACTAAACCAAGATCGTAGTGGTCTCGTATAGGGATAAAAGTATGACAAGGCACGTGAGGCAATGCCCAAGGTAGGATACTACCAGTTTGCCCTTCCCAGTTGGTGGTAACGCATTGTAGCCATGATATCCCACCGCGTTCAACGCTCCCGTAATTGAAGGGTGATCACCAATAACAACTGAAATAGTATATTCAAACGAAGAAGCGCATCCGCTTGGGTTAGCTAGCCCACTTGGCCGGTACGGCTCCTGTTTTAGTCATTTCAAATTGGCACAAGTGCCAGGCTAATCCATCATCGTTCTCTTTCTTCAAATCTAGCAAACGTTCGCCAAATCCAACCACTTCGTTCTGGATCATCACTTCACGTACACAGTTATTAAAGTGGTTCCGGTATCAACAGAGAGTATGCCCATATCCGGCTCCGGACACTTTAAGAACCAACGTCATTTTCACACCGATTGGATATTTTATTAAATCAAAAGAATCTTTTATTTTCAAACAACATCTCATCATTTGATTTCGACAAATTTTGGATTTAAAATCAAAGATTCATCTTTAAACAAATATTTCACTTTTACTAAATTATCCAAATTTAATAACTTTTCAAATTAACCGAGTTAACTAAGTCTTAAGTACAAAAGTTAAATATTCAACTTAATTACACTTCGGAATTAATTTGCTTAACTACTTAACTTAACACTTTAAATTAAACTTTAATTCAAACAATTCAGTTTAACCTTTATATTAATTCAATAAAATTAATTAAAAATTCTCTTTTTAAATCAAATCTTTATTTAAAATTTAATTACATATACAATATTAAAAAAATTCATTAAATTTCAAATAATCAACTTAACAAGTTTAAATCTCATTAGTATTTAACAAAACCATTTTAATCCAATTTCATAATTTAAAATGGTTCGATTGGTATTTCATTTTAAAATCTAAATTAACGTAATAGATTTCAAAATTTAAATATTAACTTCCAACATAAAATTTAAATTATAAATTCATGTTAAATTTTCAAATTATTTCTTAATTTCAGACTTAAATATTAAATATCCCAAAATAAATTTCAATTGACCAATCAGTGTTTATTATTTAATTTTCTATCCTATGCCAAGTGATTTAATTTGGGTATTTACCATTTCAATCCATATCCCGGTTCAAATTTCAATGTCCTAATCAATGCATACAACAACAATATAAAAGTGATAGGGTATCGATAAATCAATCAACATCCAACATTCAAATTTCTCCATAGTTAACAGGTTTTTCATGCAATTGGTATCTCAATCAACCATTTAAACTTATTTCAGCAAAATCATTTATCACGGCGTCGAATATTCATGATTTTCTATCCCAATATCAATCATATTTGTCGACCAATTATTTATAAAATCGCAGGATACTTGCAATATGAAAATCTTATCGTGAGCTTAAAATCGCTCACCTTCGCGTATTTGACAGACGGGTACGGACACGGCGATACGGTGATACAGACACGTGCATGCACTAAAGCTGGAAGATGATGGCTGCTTCTCTCCTTTTTTTTCTTTCTTTTTTTCCCTCACGGCAACACTTTGTTTTGATTTTTTTTCCTTTTCTCCTCACGCGTGGTCTTCTACTCCTTTCACTGCAACATGCTTTTCTTCTTTCTCATCCATGCTTGTCTTTTTTTCTTTTTATTTTCACATGTTGCCTTTTTTTATATAACTCGAGCAACACAGAAGATGGAGGAGAGGAGGTGGTTTGGACACGGGTGGTTTGGACACGGGTGGGATGCAGGCTTGGCTGGGTGGTTTGGACACGGGTGGGATGCAGGCTTGGCTGGGTGGTTTCGAGTAGGAGGCGGAGGGGTTGCGGCCAAGGAGGTGGTTGTAGGTTCGGTGGGAGGTGGTCGAGTTCGGCTGACTAAGGGAATGCGGCAGCAGATGTGGGTGAGGTGCTTCGGTGGTCGGAACAGGGAGCAAGGGACTTCGGGTTTGGTGCTAGGAGGGTGGAGCTGCGCCGGCTTCGGTGTAGGAAGGCGGAGGAGGGCTTTGCCAGGCACAGAGGGGTGTGGTGGGTGAATCGGCAGGGAGTAGGGTGGTTCGTGGGTGCCTGAGCGAAGTGGCGGCCGGGAAGGGGTGGATGTGGGTGGAGGTTTCGGGTGGTAGGTGAAGGAGGAAGGTACAGTAACAATTGTGGGTGAGGTGGCTATGCAAAGTGGAGGGGAGTTGGAAGGATACAGCAGAGAAAAAAAAGAAAGGGAGGAAGAGAAAGCACGTGGAAGGCTTAATTATGTATACAATGTTTTATATAATTTTCTCCAAACAATTTGCAGAACGAAGAGAAGCATATGTATATATACCGAGGGAAGGAAGCATTAAATGCAGCATTTATTAAAATTGGCTGTACGCGCAAGGTATATCGGCTGAAATAATGTAGGTGAAAAGAAATAATGTTGGCTAAAAAGAATGTGTGCAATTATGACCTCAGAGCAAGGTCACTGAACTGCTATCTCAATCATTTAGCGTTTTGCAACGGAAGCCAAAATACGAAAACAAATATACCGCAGTGATCAGCACGACGAGGCGAATCCAACGATGTAACCAAATCTGTGCTACGACGTTTGTAGCAAAATTTCATCTGTCACCGCTGCTACCGCTTTGAAATTGAACGACATCGACAATTCTAAATAAACGAAGATACAAAGGTCGGAATCGGGTGGAACGAACTTTTGATGTTTTTATCAGAAATTTTCTAGATTATTTCTATGTAAAAATATTCATACTTTAAAATTTGATAATTTGCACTAAAAATCTGGGCTGATCGAGTTTCGGATGAATGTTGACGCGAAACAAATTTTATTGGCCTTATTTCAATGGGCGCATTTCAAACATTCAGTTTTCGTTGTCAAATTTTATTTTTCAAAATAATTTTATTTCAAAATCTTCGTTAAATTCTAATTTAAAACGTCGAAAAATCCAGGTCGTTACAGTGACAATTATTTACACCAATTCTCTTCATCGGAACTATATCACATTAGGACTTATGGAATTGGTAATGGTCAAAATTCCATTACCGTCCACTTTCAACTTGTATAGTCCAGGCACAAAGTCCTTGGTTCAATAATATAAATTATTATTAACTAGACTACTCTGGCATGAGACTTTGACTTTGGGCTGACTTCACTTTACTGTGATACAACTTCATATAACTGAGAACAAAATTCTCTACTAAATAGAGTTTTACTTCCAATGCTTCCACTTGACCCAACTATAGTCGTTCAATGGACGTCGTGCCATGATTAACTATAATCAAAGTAGAATTTCCACATTAAAGCTTGATAGCATTATCAAGTCGAGGGAATTGTGTAATATTATCACATCGATATTTTCTACTTGACTTTAGTTATATTAACCAATAGAAAACTATCGAATGAATCATTCCATAGTTATCAAATAACTATCAGTATGTATTTACATAACCCCTTAGAGCCCTTCAACGACCATGGGTAATAAGTTGTCCAACATTTAGAAGAGTGTTATGTACTCTAGTCTCAATGGATGTATGAGTATCCAGTCTCAATACTTATTGACTAGGAATATTTAAAATGGTATGTTTGTTTTTATTGTGATAAATTGCTCATGGTTACAACACATTGTAACCATCGTTACAAAACATATCATTTATGGATTTTCTATTACATATACTTAAATAAATTAAGTAATCAATATAACATAATATATGTAGTATGTAATAGAAAGAAAACATCTTTTTATTTTGAATGAGATTTTATTATAGAGTTAATAATTTACAGTAAATCATAAAATTGCCCTTATGGCATAACCCTAACTCTATCAATCTCCCATTTGCACTTGGAGCTAATTATGGAATCTCTATCCCATCCCTTCAATCAGTTTAATAAGAATTGATCGAACCGGTCCCTTCGTGAATAGATGTGCTATGTTGTTTTAGTTGTCTACTAATTCAATCAACTCTGTTGGATACTGATAAACTAACTTTATCATGTGGAACTATTCAGAATATGTTTCTCGACTTCTAATGAGGTCCTATCACTATATTGTTGTCATATAAAAATGATGTAGTATTCTCAATACTTGAAATCGCCCTTAGCTCATGATGGAACTAGGCCAGCATGTAGCATAGTAAATGGGTAAATTTCAAAAATTATTTCATTTTGGATCTTATTAGGCCAATGATGTCTAAATTTATTTAGATCTTATCTAAATTTATTTTAAATAAAATCAATATTTTATTTTATTTATGAATAAAGTTTTATTTATTTTAATTTATATTATTTAATATTATATGTGTGTCATATACACATAGCTATTTAAGTGCATATGTAATATGAATGGTGTATAAGGTTTGACATGCCCGTGTATTGATGTTGGGATTTACACTACAATAGATATGTTAGAACCTCTTTATATAGCGTGTTGTCAATATATATATATATATATTATATGAATTTTATGTATTATAAAACATTACTTGTGAAATGTAAAAGTTTAAATAATATTAGTATAAAAGATTTATAATTTTGAAATCAAACTTAATGTTTAAATTTTGTATTTTAGATTTATATCTTCATAATTCTAAATTTAATTTAATAAATTAATTTAATATATATATGTGTGTGTATGTGTGTGTGTGTGTGTGTATTTATACATGTATATTAAGTTATTCCAAATAAATAAATAAGTCCCTTTCTTAGCGCATAATATATATATATATATATATATATCTCTGTGTGTGTGTGTTTGTATGTATGTATGTATGTATATGTACATGTATATGCAATGAAATGATTTTGAATTATTTATATAAATACACATAAAATATTTAGTAATATATACATACATATAAAACTATTAATAAAATAATAATTAAATATAAAGATCCTTTCGGCCATAATTCATTTTTTTAATTAATTTTCATACGGAAATTTGCATTTGAAAACAATTTTTTTTCAAAACAATTTTAAATGTATACATTTTATGTTAAAATATATGCAAACATATTTTATGATATTTATATGTATATTATATATATAATTAAATTAAATATTAAATTAAGAGTCACATATACATAAATTATATATTCGGATTTAAATATAATTTTTTTGAAACTTTAAATACATACATACATACATATACATATACATATATATAAATTATATTAATAAAATAAAATACATGCTTTATAATGTTATATATTATATTAACTTAACCTTTACATCTAAATTAATTCAATAATAATATTAAATTCAAACGGTTTTTTTTATTTTAATTCCGGCCAAGAGCACAATATACATTATACAAAAAAATTATATTAACACATACATACATACATATATATTCCATTCAATGAAGACAGCACAATGCTATACAAATTTGTGATATATTCGACTTCTATCTATAACATACATGATTCCATATACATTCTATATATTAATATATTATTTCAAATAAGGAATATCGCCCTAATGCCCGGATAGTATACCTTGCAACGTAGAATCAGAACTCCTTGAAATGATTTCAGAATCCAAAAAGTGCTACCTACTTGAATGCAGCTACCACCGATGTTTGTATTATATTTGATA
The DNA here is from genome assembly GCA_030737815.1 of Allium fistulosum. Taxonomy (NCBI): domain Eukaryota; kingdom Viridiplantae; phylum Streptophyta; class Magnoliopsida; order Asparagales; family Amaryllidaceae; genus Allium; species Allium fistulosum. The sequence goes on along the minus strand of CM060908.1, from coordinate 861,993,971 downwards.
AAATGTATTAGAGCTTGAAAATTTGATGAAACACGAGAGGAAATGGCCAACCTATGCTGGTTGGAGAGAACCAAAAACCAAGTGCAAATGTGACCATTAGATGTATTTAAATTAAGGAGATTCCAAGGAGTGAAATAAGGATCTAGATCCACTTTCTTCTCTCACTCATTCTCCCCTTTTTAATTCAAAATCCAACCCTTTTCAAGCCATCATATGGCCAGCTTCACATGCACACCTATAGCCGACTATAGTAGTCCCCTCTTTAGGCCTCAAAGTCGCTTCAAGCTCGATTAATAATTAACATGTTTAAATCCAATTAAACACATAACAATATCGTACACTGATCGATGTATGTATAACTATTATATACACACTATTTAATATTAATCAATACATATCTAATAAAAATTTATAATAAATATTTCATGAATATTAATTAATTTATTATAATTATAATTAATTAAATCTTGTGGGAGAAAGAGTATTCAACATTTTGGTTGAGTGACTCTTGGGTGTAAATTCGGTCTGCGATTAATATCAAACAATTGGAATATTAACGTTCACACTTCACTTAGCAAGTGGTGTGACATTATGATCAACTTTATCGCTTACCTAGCTTCGATAAAATTCAATTTTACTTTATTTAAGCGTTATCCAGTAGTGACTATAATACACTAATTCTTTTCGTCAAAACTTTATCACATTAGGACTTATGGAATTCGGTAATGGTCAAAATCCCAATATTGTTCATACTTAACTTTATATTCCGAACATAAAGTCCATGGTTTAATAATAACAATCATTATTTACCAAACTCCTCTATTTTAAGACTTTGACTTTGAGTTGACTCCAGTTGATTATGATACTATCCTCAAATAACTGAGCAGAAGAATTCTCTCTCGAATAGCGTCTTACTTACAATGCTTTCACTCGACCCAACTATAGTCATTCAATGGATCTTATACAATGATTAACTATAATCAAAGTGGAGTTTCCATATTGAAGCTTGATAATATTTTTAAGTCGAGGGAATTGTGTAATATATTCACATCGATATTTTTTGTTTAACCTTAGTTATATTAACCAACAAATCGAACGAGTCATTCCATAGTTATCCGATAACTGTCAATATGTAACCCCTTGGTGCTCCCAACTGCCATGAGTAATATACTTCCCAATATTTGAAGAGCGTTATATACTCTAGTCTCAATGATTGTATCGATATCCAGTCTCGGTACGTCTTGACTAGGAATATTTAAAATGTATGATTATTTTATTGTGATAAATCACTCATGATTTCAACACATTGTAACTACTATCACAAAACATACCATTTATGAATTTTCTATTAAATATAGTTTTAATTAAATTAATTAATTATTATAACACATTATATCAAGTATATAATAGAAAGAAAAAAACCATTTATTTCGAAAAAGATTTGTTATTGAGTTAGATATATGCAACAAATTACATAATTGACCTTAGGGCATTCCCTCAATTCTATCAGCTCAACTATAAATTTGTGTACTTATATTCGTACATTGCTTTTATTGTGATGCTAATCAAGGCAATGTACTTAGCATTTCCATTGAATCAACCACAACCTTTTGTTTGGAACATTTCTAATTTAAAGTTCTTTAACTAAGGTTTGAACATGAATTTAATATTAACATATTATACTCGATATTCCTTATGAAGTTTGAGTGTGAATACTCCTTCATAAGTAGTTCGTTTTTTCTATAAGCATTTCTCCAGTATTTATTCGAGAACACTCTAAACTACTATTTACTGACCTTAATCTGGATTTGATATTTGCTTATGTATCAAATACATTTTCTAAATATGATAGTGTATATAATACACCATGTATGATAATTTCTTTTGCTAATGCATAAGGAATCCATCTTATGTCAAAAGTTTTAATATGGCACATGTGTATGTCATTTGGGACATTCCTAACATCCTTTATACTTATAATAAAATTTATAATTTATAGATCCAATATCGAGTATTAAACTACCAAACTAGAACTGATTTTAACATAATTACATTTCTTATAATCAATAGTATTTTGTTTACTTACAGTTTAGAAATATCTATGTATCTTTTAATATTCTTTCCTGTAGACACACGTTTCCTTTGCATTTTGACTAAAAATCAAACTATTTTATATTTTTATGAAAACATTTGTTCAACTTTGATGCTTGTCGAATGATACTTTCGTATCCATTCTTGAACCATATCCGAAAACCAACAAACTCAATATCACTCCAACTGACTTCGAGACACTTTGGTTGTTACGTGCAAACAGTTTATTCTAATTTCTGTTATAATACATATGTACCAAAGTGAAAATCATACCAAGTGATAATTTTTTGAATAAAATCAGAATTAACCTAAACACATTGAGTGATGAATATGTTACACTAATTCCAATGATCGAAATTAACAATGCTATTCTTATAAATGTTGATCATTATTTTCCAACCGCATTAACACATTTGCGGCCGATGGATCATATCCTTTTGGGTACTACTATCAAAATCATGTTTTGATAATGTACTTGGAATCCTTTTAGATTTGTGAATCATACCATAAGGTAGAGTCGGCACTCTTAATGGTTTAATTGATAATTGAGGATTATCTATTCTCGAAATTGTTTAGAAACTCATAGTCTGTCTTTAATGTACAAGAATACTTATTAGACACTTAATTACTAATCGTCCATTTACTAATCAAAATATACCCCTTCCTTCTCCTCAAATATTTAAGCAATTAAATACAAATTAAAATCAAATAATCGTCGATGGAAAGACAATTCATGAGCTAGAAACTTCGAAGGATTGGAATTAGATTTAAGGAGTTTGCTTCTTCATTTCAACGAGCGAGCTTTAGGATTTAGTGAAAGGTACTGTTCTAATTTAGTATTATATATAACCATATATATCATCATTGCCCCATATATCGTATTATTAAAAATATCACGAATCGGTATATTGATAGATTATCACATGTTGATGGTTGTATATATAAATGTATATATATTAAAAAGAATTATGTGTATTTACTTGCATATGGTTTCTGTTAGCACCAGAATTGGTCACTAACACCCCTGAATTGAGTTATGTAGAGAGAATAATGAAGAAAGTAAATTAAAAAAGAGGAATGTATGCCAAATTAACTGCATAAACTTGAACACCAGATTTATAGTGGTTCAGCGTAACTGCCTACGTCCACTTTGAGTTTTATCTTTATTGCTTTCCCAAATGATTTAATACAGATACAATCCGTACACCAACAACTTGAGTACAAGTTTGAACAAAAATAAACGAGTCTTGAAAATGGCAGAGTCTCCCCGGAGTTCCCGAAAAAAGGTCCTCTTTCAGTACGCCCCTGCCTCTCTATTTATAGACGAAGTTAGGCCGGACTTTCTTCACGGGCCAAGGAATAAGGTATGTCAGCCCATAGTAGGTGAATCCTGCGCACCGAGCCAGGCATGCCGAACGAGTTATGCCGAGTGAGGAATGCCGGTCGAGAATTGTCTGGTCCATTATCAAGTGACTCGAAGTAAGCCCTCAAGAGAACTGAAGCAAGTAGTGAGTTAACCCGAAGCGAAATCGTGCCGATCGCCCTTACCTTGCAGTGAGCTTGCCGAGTGAGGGATGACGAGAGATATATGCCAAACGACAACCAGGACGAGCCATACGTCTATGCCGAACGACATCCAGGCCGAGCCGTGCGTCTACGCCGAACGACACCCAGGCCGAGCCGTGTGTCTATGCCGAACGACACCCAGGCCGAGCCGTGTGTCCATACCGAACGACACCCAGGCCGAGCCGTGTGTCCATGCCGAACGATATCCAGGCCGAGCCGTTCAAACCAACTTCTATAGCCAGTCTTTTGTAGCTGAGCCAAGCATCTGGGTAACATTTGCCCCCCGAAAGCGTATCATGTGAGCCAACATGATGCGCTTTGAATCAATGAGCAATCCACGTTTTTCTTTAAAACCTTGCTCCGACTTCTCAACAGTTGATTCTTACGATCTCCAGAATGCCGAACTGCGTTTGAGTCTTTCAGCGCGCCATGTCTTCGACGCGGTTTGGTCGATGTTCGTGCGCCGAACCACATGTTCGGCAGGTTAATTTTCGCTCAGTATGACTGCTCACTGAGCCATTGAGATATCTCGATCGGTTCCACTGGTTGATGCCTGTTCACCTCCCCTCTTTCCTATATAAGCCAATACTTCTCTTCATCACTTCTCTACTTTCACTTCGACTCTATAGGAACTCGTAACTTACTTTCCCTCGAACTTCGGCTACCTCTGCAACCTTCCTCCCTTACCCTGAATTTTGTAAGCTCTCCCTACAGCTTCTCCCCAGATCGAGTTTAAACGACTTTCAACCTCAAACCTAACAGATCCCTAAGCTTCGATCATCCTCTTAGGTAAGAATTTCTCATTCAAATGTTTTTTCCAAACTAGGAAGTTTAGCATGAAATTCAAATTCGTGAATTTTCTTCAGATTATGGACGGTAGGAGTCGTGTAGATGAGGAAGACGAATCGAGGTTTGAACATGTCTAGGGCTAGAACTTGGTACGACTTTCAATTTCAAGGCTGGTGGAATGGAGAGGAGAAGGGAAAAGGACACGGTGGTTTCTAGGTCGTAGGTTCCCGCTGGGTCATCGAGCGTTGGAGCTACGTCGTTGAAGTGGAACTAGATTATCGATTAAGCGTTCGGCACTTGCATTTTGGGTGGAAACCAGTCAACCACGAGGTAGGTGGCTCGGTGTAGTCTTCATGTGAGAGTGGTGTTAGGGAGGTAGGAAGTAAGTGGGTCGGTTTAGTCTTCATGTGAGAGTGGTGTTAGGGAGGTAGCAAGTAAGTGGGTCGACGTATATGGCTTAGGCAGTCGAACCAGAGAATGCCGAGCGAAGGTGTTTGAAATTAAAATGCCGAGCGATGTTGGTCGAAACGGGGGGTACCGAGCGATGGACTTAGGCCGAGCGTCATTTAGACCGTGTGTTTCGAGTGTCGCTCGGCATTGAGCCCTGAAGTGGGCAACGGCAGTCAAAATTATTCCAACTTGAACATAACTCATGCCGAATTCAATTACCTCCCATGCCTAATCATATGACAAAAAACAAGGACAAAGACTTAAGCAAACAAGCATATCGAACTAATTCAGATTGATAACTTCCCAGTTTCAACAACTATAATCCTGAGTTTAACTCGATTAAAACAAATAATAGCCTTCAACATACAGTGCCAACGCCGAGTTCAAAATTGAAACCATCATACGACAGGCTATTGGAGACGGTCAGCGATGACGGTCTTCGAAGATGACAGTTTAAAGCTTAACTTTATTCTATCAGCTTCACGACTTTTAATTATTTTATGATTATACTCGAACAATTTCACTAGTCCACACACCACATAGGGGGAGAACTTTTGTCATTATGTCTAATATTGATTGTCTTTCAAGTATAGTTCAAACATGTGTTTAATCAAACTCAACATTCATTGAAGATGTTTAGAAAGTCAAGCACCGCCATAGTTTCAGATAAACCCGGGCCGAGCTCTCAACTAGAAGTGGTTGGAACTTCAACTCTATCGACACTTCTTGTACAAGATATTCCGAGTCCCATGATCGCATATGTTGACCTGGCTCCCGATGCCCTAGACGCCGCGATCTTTCTAGACAATCCGGTCGATTCTCAAGTTTTGAGAATTAATGAAAGCGCCCTTTGCCGATTATGCTCGATACATGGAATTCCTTTTGATGATGTACTGGTCCTATCAGGGCAAGATCGTTCCCACCTGCTCCCAGCCGGATATACTGCCTGCAACAAATTAATGTGCTGTGTTGGTAGCGTGCTACCATTCAACTCTTTCCTCCGCGATGTGTTGCAATATATTGAGATCGCCCCAGCGCAGTTACATCCCAATATTCACGCGTTTTTATATGGCATGTGCATTCTCTTCATGAGCATTTTATTCGGGCTCCCGAATCCTGGCGATATACGCTACATTTATCGTTTCAAGAGGCGGTCCAACAGCCCACCCTTCGTATTCCTCGAGCCACATAGCAAGTGCCAAATCCTCACAGGGGCGTGGAGCAAATTCGCTCAATATAAGCAGGAGTGGTTTTACGTGCGCTGCCCCCTGGTTTCGCGAGGAGATGGCTAGAAGGGAGTAAGTTCCTTTTCTAGACCAATAGTCGTACGAGTTAGGAAGTGCATTCTTTCTAAATATTTTCTCGATTTTCTATAGGTATCAGCCCGCATCCCGAAGGCTCCGGGTACTCTAAGACAGTTGAAGCTATTCGAGCTGTCCCCGTAGGAGACAGGGACATCAAATCCATCATTTCCAATGAATCGCTCTCGAAATTTGGGCTGCTGGCAGAAGGTCGCCGAATAAGTCTTCCTCACGGCGCCACTTCGACTGGACCTGCCTTGGATAAAGGCAAAAGGCAAGCTGGGCCTTCGTCATAAGGTGCTCCTGATACACTTGAGGAGGGCGAGATTAGAGAAACTAAGGTGTCTGAAGCACCGGGTGAGAATGTTAGTCCCACTCTGCAACCGGTGGTTGAGGTACACGATATTGAAGTAACGCCTCCTCCTTCAAAGGGAAAGAAGAATCTGGCTTACAAATTGAGGAAAAAGACAATGGGCAGAACCTCAAAGGTCACAATCATTCCAGTAGAGAGAGAGCCTTCTCCTCAACATTTAGAGAGTTCATTGAAAGGCTTGTCTGACCTTACAATTCTTGATGATTTGCTTAACTACGGTTTCGACGACCCGGAAGCCATAAAACTTCATTTGCCGGCGAAAGGCAGTGAAGGCGTTCAAGGCCATCACCAAGGAGAAAGAACTCCGATAAGTAGAGCTAAAGAAACTGGTCCGTTAGGGGGAAACACTAGGACACACACGAACACTCGCACTTCACCTTGCACTTAAACTTTAGCCATCGTGCCATTTTTGCTAACTTGTCATCACTTAACTTCTGCGCAGGTGATATGGGATGCTCTCACGGATTCGACCGCCTTTGTGGCTCTTCCATTTTCCATCCTTCCGGTCGAGACTCTGGATATGGCAAATGCCGAGACAGAGGTGACGACAGCGACAGAGATTATCGCTCTCGAGATTCATCTCCTCGAAGGAAAATTCACAGTCACTCATCGTACTCCAATGATCCCCCACCTCCACTGGATCAAGGCAGGGAGAAATCAGGTCAAAGGGGACCACCATCTGAAACTCCTCGCGACCAACACTCGGGTTCCTCAAGTACTAGGCAGTCCCGGGAGGTTTATAAGAAATCTGTAGTTTCAAAAAAGCAAACCTCCTCTACTCCTACACCTGATCCGTCGATAGCGGAGAAACTTGTCGAGCTTAAAGCGACATTCCCAAAAATATGTTTTGACGGACTGAAATTTCTTCCAGCCATCCATCCTATTCCTAGGAATGTTAAGCAGAGTGCCCTTGCTTGCACCAATGATGTTTATGTCCAACACGATGCATTTTTTCACTTGGTAGAAAAAGTTTCTGAAGTTTCTATGGAACGCCAACATGAAATCGATCGTCTGAAGCTCGAGGCCATTCATGACAAAGACATCATTAGGGGCCAAGATAAAGAGCTTTCCACATACAAATCTAATCTTGAGGCCGCCCAGAAGAACGCTAAAGATACTGTAGAGGTAGTCAGTCGCCTGGAGGCCACACATAAAAAGTAGATCGATGAAGCTGTCCAACGCTGTGGCACTTTAGCTTTAGAGAAAGACTCTGTTCAAAAGGATAGAGATGCGTTCGCTCAACAAATCAAAGAGCTAGAAGAGCTATTTCTCAAAGAGAAAAAAGAAAAGGTTGCTGCTCAAGAGGAGTCGCAACGTTATTGCGACGAGATTGTCACTACTCGACTCCTAAAGACAAAGCTCGATGAAGAACTCTCCAAGGTTGAGACGCTGAAGGATGAAGCCCGCGAAGAGGGCAAAAGTATAGCGTTTATGGAGATGGACTCTCGCCTTGAGGCGGCCGCCGAAGCTGGTAGGGAGGAGATCAAATGCCAATTCGATCCGCTTATAGCCAAGTACAACGCTCGAGTCCTCATGCATCGTGACTTAACATTTCTCGACGAGGGTTACCTCGAATCCTTGGTCGAAGCATGGGACTTTGATAAGGATCAGAAAGGCTGAGTCGGGGACTGAAGAGGTTGACGAAGAAGCTTTAGCAAAGGAATTTCTCCGGGGGAATGAGCCTTCGGACTTGTCTGCAGCGAAGCCTCTCTACAACAGAGACTCCTCCTCACCGAAAGGAAAGAATGACATTGCCGGCCCGTCCGGAGCCGAGTCTACAGTTCCTCCCTCTACTCAACCGACTAATCGCCTACCACTTGACCCCTTCGAAAAACACATTGGCTATGACCCAGAAGATCCTGGTCTTGGTATTCATGTTCTATCTCCTAACCTAGAAGGCGAAACTCCCCGAACAATTGAGAGTCAACCAGAGACGGGTACATAACTTTTCCTTCAAAGTCCAAAGGGTCATTGCTTTCAGCAAGCGATAAATGTATTCTAACACTTGTTTCTTATGATTCCGCGTAGGTCATATCGATCCCGTACCTACTCCAAGGAGCGATGCCGCCACAGAGAAGGAGGAGAAAACGGGAGAAACAACTCAAGCGGAAGAGACTCCCAGACCTGACACTCAAGTGATTGAGGCGCTTAACGAAGACAAATCCGACGATCCGTCGCCCATCGAGGAACATTACGAAGTTGAAATTACTAGTGCGTTCAAACACACTTCAAAGCTGAGCATGAAGGAACATGTCATTGAAGAGGGGAGAAAGAAAGCCGAAATTAAGGTCGAGCCTCAAGTGGTAGAACTCGACGACCCACTGAACAGGCCTTTGAAGATTATTCTTCCAGGTGGGACCAGGCCGTTAGGAGTTCCTCCTTCCTCTGACTCCCTTTCTCCAGAGAGCAAAACTTCCAAGAGAAAACGCGTGGCGGTGGAGTCGTCTGAGAAATCGAAGAAGGAGAAAAAGCCAAAGAAGTAGCGATCATGCTCGTTCCACGAGGATCGGCCTGGATTATGTAATTATTTTATCTATTTTCATAGCCGTTGTAGATAGACTTTTTGCCCCGAGTTTGGGAGAAGTTGCAGTAGGACTTCATTTTGAATTAGTGAATAAAATTTTGTTCTTTGTCTTTTCAAATGACTTTTGTTGTTCAGCTTACTATATAACTCGTAGTCGAAATTCGAAATCTTGTGAGCTACATAAACCCTAGTTCACTTCTGTATGACTCGAAGATTTTTTGGATCGCTTATACTCTGATCCGTATTCCGGGGACTCAGAGTATTCCAGTCCATGCTCAGGGGACTTTGGAGATTTCGAAGCTGTTTATACTCTAGTCCACACTCCGGAGACTCAGAGTACTCCAGTCTGCGCTCATGGGACTTGGAGATTTTTTAATCGTTTATACTCTAGCCCGCATTCTGGGGACTCGGAGTACCCTAGTCCGCACTCTGGGGACTTAGAGATTTTTTAGGTCGTTTATACTCTAGTCCGCGCTCTAAGGACACAGAGTACTCTAGTCTGCACTTTGGGGACTTAGAGATTTTTTAGTCGTTTATACTCTAATCCGCACTCTGGGGACTTAGAGATTTTTTAGGTCGTTTATACTCTAGTCCGTGCTCTAGGGACTCAGAGTACTCTAGTATGCAATCTGGGGACTTAGAGATTTTATAGTCGTTTATACTCTAGTCCGCGCTCTGGGGACTCAGAGTACTCTAGTCCGCACTCTGGGGACTCAGAGTACTCTAGTCCGCACTCTGGGGACTTAGAGATTTTTTAGGTCGTTTATACTCTAATCCGCGCTCTGGGGACTCAGAGTACTCTAGTCCGCACTCTGGGGACTTAGAGATTTTTCAGTCGTTTATACTTTAGTCCGCACTCTGGGGACTCAGAGTACTCTAGTCCGCACTCTGGGGACTTAGAGATTTTTTATTCGTTTATACTCTAGTCCGCACTCTGGGGACCTAGAGATTTTTTAGGTCGTTTATACTCTAGTCCGCACTCTGGGGACTCAGAGTACTCTAGTCCGCACTCTAGGGACTTAGAGATTTTTAAGGTCGTTTATACTCTAGTCTGCGCTCTGGGGACTCAGAGTACTCTAGTACGCACTCTGGGGACTTAGAGATTTTTTAGTCGTTTATACTCTAGTCCACACTCTGGGGACTCAGAGTACTCTAGTCTGCACTCTAGGGACTTAGAGATTTCTTAAGTTTGGGTGTGCATTCATATGCTAGACAGAATAATGCAATTTAATTTTCGTCACAGAATTGTACTATACGGAAACATCAATAGTTCATGGAAAAGACGGCTTCAAGCCTTTATTGATCATAATAAAGGGAAACAAACTGAATTGTCTTATTACATGCCAAAAAATAGAAACAGCAAAATGAACATACACTGGAAATAATTGCGACTAAAATGCAAAAAAGAAATAGACTAGGTATAATAACGACGCAAATTCTCGCTATTCCATGCGCGAAGGAGTGTCACGCCATCCACGGTCGCTAGCTTGAAAGTTCCTTCTCCAAGCCTCCGTTCGATGACACACGGACCTTCCCATGTGGGATTCAAATGTGATGGGGTCGGAAAAACTCGCTTCAAAACGAGATCACCCGCATTGAAAGTTCTCGGTCGGACTTTTTCATTATAATACCGAGCAACTCGGTGCCTCTGTGCAGCCGCTCTTAAACCAGCTTCTTCACGTTTTTCGTCAACAAAGTCTAACGATTCCAATAGGAGATTCTGATTCGTCTTGAGATCATAATAAGTTACCCGATGAGAGGGAACTTCAAGTTTCACGGGTATCACAGCTTCAGTGCCGTATGCCAAGGTGAATGGAGTATGGCCAGTCGCAGACTTGTGGGTGGTTCTGTAAGCCCAGAGCGCTGTCGGAAAATCATCCACCCACTTGCCTCTAGCCTTTTCCAGTCGTTTCTTTAATATTAGCTTGATTATTTTATTTACGGATTCCACTTGTCCGTTTGCTTTAGGGTGAGCGACCGCCGAAAACCTTTTATCAATATGATATTTCTAGCAAAATTCTTTGAATTCTCTACTTTCAAATTGAGTTCCATTGTCCGTAATGATAGTTCGCGGGAGGCCAAAACGGCATATGATGTTTCGTACAACGAAATTAATTACTTTTTTGGTGGTGACTGTAGCTAAAGGCTCTGCTTCTGCCCACTTAGTGAAGTAATCAACTGCCACAATTGCATACTTTGCACCACCCCTGGAAATTAGTAAGGAACCGATTATATCGATCCCCCAAATCGCAAATGGCCAGGGACTAACCATTTGTGTGAGTTCTGCTGGCGGTGCTCTTGGGATTTTCGCAAACTTTTGACATATGTCGCATTTTCTTACATAGTCTATAGCATCCCAATTTACAGTGGGCCAATAGTATCCATAGCGGAGGATCTTTTTTGCCAGTGTCTGCCCCCCAGTGTGGTCGCTACATTCGCCCTCATGAACCTCTTTCAAGACCTGTTTTATCTCGTCGTGGGCGATGCAACGAAGTGCTGGAACCCTAAACCCTTTTTTGATACATTATTCCATCCTACATCACATATCTCGAGGCTTTGCGTACGACTTGTCATTTTTCGTTTCTCTTTTCAGGCAAAGCTCCGTGTAACAGGAACTGCTTGAATGGGGTTATCCATGACTTCTTTTCGATTTCTACTTCTAGCAGAACGTCTATTTCCATCTCGTTTATACTTGGAAACTGCAAAACTTCAATAGGAACCAAGCCCATCTGTTGTGCATCGCCAGTACTTGCGAATTTCACTAATGAATCGGCTTCCCTGTTTTGTTCACGCGGGACATGTGAAATATCATAATACTCAAGGTCTGCCAAAAGTTCTTGAACCCGAGCGAGGTATGGAGCAAACCTTTGCCCCTTTGCTTGATAATCTCCTCACACTTGGTATACCACCAATTGAGAGTCACAAAAGATCTCAATCGTTTTTATCCCAAGCTCCCTGACAAGTTTTAAGCCAGCGAGTAATGCTTCGTACTCTGCTTCGTTATTCATGGTTGGAAAATCAAGCTTCAACACATAACAGATAGATCGGTTTTCAGGGGTCACAAGAATAACACCGGCTCCGGAACAACGGTCATTTGACGCCCCATCGGTGTATAACTTCCATCGAATGAGGGGAGTAATGTCTTCATTACTTTGCCCGACAGGTATTGTGAATTCTGCAATAAAGTCTGCTAACGCCTATCCTTGGATAGCTCTCCGCGGCAGGTAGGTAATATCGAATTGACTTAACTCGATGTTCCACTTTAGCAGCCTTCCAGAGGTTTCTAGTCGCTGTAGCACCTGTCGTAGAGGTTGATCGGTATAAACACTGATCGGGTGTGCTTGAAAGTACGGACGAAGCTTCCGTGATGCAATCACCAAGCAGTAGGCTAGCTTCTCAATTTTAGGATAATTTCTTTCTGCCCCCGTTAAACATTTGCTAACATAGTACACCGGCTTTTGAACTCGGTCCTCCTCGCGAACCAAAGCCGTACTGATGGCATGTTGAGATACGGCCAAGTATACATATAATACTTCGTGGTTTATAGGCTTCGACAGCATTGGGGGACTTTCCAAATGTCTTACCAGAGCTCGGAATACGTCTTCGCAGTTGGGCGTCCATTCAAAATTCCTCTTCCCTTTCTTTATTACATCGAAGAAAGGAACGCACTTGTCAGTCGCTCTGGATATAAATCGACTCAGCGCGGCCACTTTTCCGTTCAAGCTTTGTACTTGCTTTATAGTTCTGGGCACTTGAATGTCTCGAATAGCCTAAATCTTCTCTGGGTTAGCTTTAATTCCTCGTGCGTTAACGATGAAACCCAGGAACTTCCCTGACGCAACGCTGAAGGAACACTTCAGAGGATTGATTTTCATTCCGTAATACCTGAGTATATCAAACATTTCTGCTAAGTCTCGAATGTGGTCGTTTTACAGTCGTGACTTCACAAGCATGTCATCCATATAGACTTCCATCGTCCTACCGATTTGGTCTTTAAACATCCGATTCACCAGACGTTGATAGGTTGCTCTCGCATTTTTCAATCCGAAAGGCAACACTACGTAATAGTACAATCCGACGTCCATGACAAAACTAGTGTGTTCCTGATCCGGGATGTGCATCGGGATTTGATTGTATCCCGAATACGCGTCCATAAACGATAATAACTCATGTCCGACCGTTTAATCGACCAGCCGGTCAATTCTGGGTAAAGGGAAACTATCCTTAGGGCAAGCCTTGTTCAAATCTAAGTAATCAACACAGGTCCTCCATTTCCCATTCGCTTTTCTCACCAACACGGGGTTAGACACCCATTTAGGGTAGAGGGCGTCGCGGACGAACCCATTGTCTTTGAGTTTTTCCACCTCCTTTCTGAGAGCTGCGGACCTCTTCGGGTCCATCCCTCTCCTTTTTTGCTTTATTGGGACGTATTTTGGGTCTATGTTCAACATATGGCTCACAATGGCGGGAGAAATCCCGCACATATCAGAATGTGTCCAAGCGAAAACATCCAGATTCGCTCGGAGGAAATCAGTGAGATCCTCGGTCATCGAGGGGTTGAGTTGTGATCTAATCTTAAGTACTTGTGATGGGTCCTCTCGGCTGACCAGAACGTCAATCGTCAGTTCAGTCGGTGCTGCTTTTTCTTCCCTGGGTTCCTTATCATCATCTCTTGGATCTATGTCTTTACAGATCCGATCGTGTTGCCCGAGCCAGGGCTCGATCATTACTTGTCAATTTTCAGTGACTCGGGTGTGGACGGAGCTGTCCACAACCTTTCCTTTCTCTCTTCGCTGGGCCTCTCTCAGCTCAGCCACATAGCATGCACGACCAGTCTCCTGATCGCCATGTACAACACCAGCTCCTTTGTCTGTGGGAAATTTCAAAGTTAAACACCACGGGGACAAAGCTGCCCTAAACTCTGACAGGGCCGGTCGACCCAAAAATACATTGTATGGAGAATCAACATCCAAAACAATGAAAGGTAGGATTCGTACCCTCCTACGTTCACCTTGCCCTAGTTCAACTGGCAATTCAACATAACCCACCGCATCGGTTGCTACACCATTAAAGCCATGGATACGAGCTTTAGATGGTTTTAAATCCTTCGTCTCCATCTTCATTTGGTCATATGCTTTTTTTAAGATGATATTAACAGAACTTCCACAATCAATCAAAATTCTTTTCACAAATGTTGGCCTGATTGTCACGGATATGACCATCGGGTCAATAGTAGGAGCCTCCACCTGATCAGAATCTCTGCTCCTAAATAATATATCATCCGTCATCATGCGCTGCTGTTTAGCGGGGGTCCCATCCTCCGCATTCGAACAACACTCAAAATCTGCATGCCTCAAGGAGTTAGCATACCGCTCCATTTCTTGCCAGTTCTTATCTGCAGGGTGAGGTCCACCTACTATCGTGTTTATGACCAGTCTACCCACGGTCCGAGTAGGCTCCTCAGGGTGACATGGAGCTGGTGCGCGACCGGGATTGGACGTTCCCTGTCCACCCTCTTGAGGATTCTTTACAAATTCCTGCAACTTTTTCTGTCTAATCAACTTTTCTATAGCATCATGGAGGTGCCTACACTCCTCGGTATTGTGCCCGTAAGTCTCATGGAAGCGGCAATACTTCCCAGTCCGTTTTTGCTCTTTAGTAGACTCTTTTGGGCGTGGCTTTCGATATTGGAAAGTATTACAAGTTGATAGGTAAATGTTCTCCAAAGATGCATTCAGAGGAGTGTATTAATTGTAAGTTAGGATCCTTGGTTTCCACTTTTCAGCTTCCCTTTTCTTTTTGGGATTTTCCTCACCGGATCCTTTAGATTGCTCAGGCTTGTTTTGAACATTGACTTGTACCTTTCCAGAGTTGTCACCGGATTGTTTTACAGCGATGTTACTCTACACAGCCTCCTTGCCATGTACCGGTGCATTATCTTGCCTCGTCCACCTAGCTTCCTCCCTTCTTATAAATTGGTGTGCCTTTGAATAGAAACGTTCCAGCGTAGTTGGAGGCTTTCCCGCCAGCCAATCTCCAAATTCTGAATCCGGATTTACCCCTCGCATCACGGCCATTAAAATAGCATGGTCGTTGGGGTTGCTAACTTCAGTTGCGGCAACATGGAACCTTTGTAAATACTCTTTCAATGACTCCCCTGGAGCCTGAATTACACTGGATAAGGACATCACGTCCTTGGGACGAGTGGCATGAATCCTGAATTGTTCCACAAATTTCATCGCCAACTCATCAAAGTTGGAAATAGTCCGCGGAGGAAGTTGGGTGAACCACATGGTAGCGATCCCAGACAAAGTTATTGGGAAACATCTACACTTGGTTGCATCGTTCGCTCTAGCTGAGTCCATCATCCATTCGTATCTCATCACATGTTGTCGGGGATCAGTCTTTCCTTCATAGGCCGGAATAGTCGGCATGTTAAACTTCCTAGGGTACTCGGCCTGCAAGATAACATATGTGAATGGAGTGTGACTCCTGGATACCCCCCAATCATCATTCGACAAGCCTTGTTTCTCTCTCATCAGTTGTCTAACCATAGCTAATAGGTCTGGGGTATGTATGGATGATGGCAGGTTGGTGTCTGTCCTGCGAGACCGTTCTGGTTGGTGTCTCCTCTGTTGACGACCTACCAAGCTTGTATCCTGGGGACCAACATCATTAGGACCTTGGTGAGGCGGCCATACAGCTTCCGCTCGTACCCCAGACCCTAAGTTTCATGTTCCAGCTTGGGTGTGATTTTCTTGGTGTAAGTGAGGGGTCACTGCTCCAGGTAGGGAACTTGGACCATCCCTGGGTGATCGATCAGCAACACCTGCTTGCATTGTTTCTGTTTTACGATGTCTACGTCTAGGAGGTTCATCAGATGAAGAAGAGCTGTCGGATGAGGAGTAAGGAGCGGGGCTTCCTCCAGCATTCTGATGCTGTTGTTGAGTAACCTGAGTCATAAGGTTGGCGTTAGCTTGGATCTGTTCGCTAAGTTGTCTCTTGCTCTCCATGAGTTCTCTCATCAGCTCGTTGAACTCTGTCCTAGTAACAACTTCCATTTGATTTTGGGCAGTGACAGTCCCTACGCCCAGATTTATCTGTTGATTGCTGGGTCCTACTTGTTGGACACTAGCAGTCTCGTTGACATCTGCGTTGTGGGAGGCTGATCTAGTACGTGGTCTTCCCATTGTAGAGTTATCGGTAGAAACTCTGAGTAGAATCAATGGATTTCCTATGAATGACTTGGATCTCCTTCAGGGGATTTCTTCAATCCAGTAGCTACAAAGTAGATCCTAATGGCCTGAGTTCAACTCTCAGTGAAAGCACTAAAATGTTAACACCAGAATTGGTCACTAACACCCCTGAATTGAGTTATGTAGAGAGATTAATGAAGAAAGTAAATTAAAAAAGAGGAATGTATGCCAAATTAACTGCAAAAACTTGAACACCAGATTTATAGTGGTTCAGCGTAACTGCCTACGTCCACTTTGAGTTTTATCTTTATTGCTTTCCCAAATGATTGAATACAGATACAATCCGTACACCAACAACTTGAGTACAAGTTTGAACAAAAATAAACGAGTCTTGAAAATGGCAGAGTCTCCCTGGAGTTCCTGAAAAAAGGTCCTCTTTCAGTACGCCCCTGCCTCTCGATTTATAGACGAAGTTAGGCTGGACTTCCTTCACGGGCCAAGGAACAAGGTATCTCGGCCCATAGTAGGTGACTCCTGCGCACCGAGCCAGGCATGCCGAACGAGTTATGCCGAGCGAGGAATGCCGGTCGAGAATTGTCTGGTCCATCATTAAGTGACTCGAAGTAAGCCCTCAAGAGAACTGAAGCAAGTAGTGAGTTGACCCAAAGCGAAATCGTGCCGATCGCCCTTACCTTGTAGTGAGCTTGTCGAGTGAGGGATGACGAGCGATATATGCCGAACGACAACCAGGACGAGCCATACGTCTATGCCGAACGACATCCAGGCCGAGCCATACGTCTATGCCGAACGACACCCAGACCGAGCCGTGTGTCTATGCCGAACGACATCCAGGCCGAGTCGTGCGTCTACGCCGAACGACACCCAGGCCGAGCCGTGTGTCTATGCCGAACGACACCCAAGCCGAGCCGTGTGTCCATGCCGAACGACACCAGGCCGAGCCGTTCAAACCAACTTATATAGCCAGTCTTTTATAGCCGAGCCAAGCATCTGGGTAACAGTTTCAGCCTGAAAATAATAAAAAATTCAAAATTTAAGTAATAATATATTATATGATTTTTAAATATTAAATCTAATTTAAATGATTGACACAACTTAATATATGTTTTAAAACATTAAAAAATTTAATTTTATTAGAAAAGCTTTTGGAAATAATAAAAAGAAAGAAAATTTAATCTCTCAGATATTCATTATATGTACACACATTATTATTTAATTCAATAATTGTTTATATAAATAAAATGTATGTATATATATGTTTATTAATAATATAAAATTTTGAAATTATTATGTAATATAAAATACACATTATAGTTTCAAAATGATTTATTTATTTATTTATTCCGTATGGTTTTAATTAATATAAGTCTTAATTATTAAATTATTTAAAATAAAAAATAAAATAATAAAATTGGAAACTAATTTTTTTTCTTTAGCCGAAAGTAGCAGAAATATATATTTAATTATATATATATATATATATATATATATGGTTATATAATTATACCTAGTTTTATGTTTATATGTAATATACATCTAAATTAATTTAAAACATAAAAATATATTTCAATTTGGATTTCACGTTAGAAATATTCTAAATTATTTCCAACATAATATTTAATATAATATTATAATTTAGTTATATTTTTTATATATTTATATGTATCTATGTATTTGTATTTTAATAAATGCTTATGCAAAAGAATATACATCAGAGTGCCAACAAAAAGGACTACATAAAAAAAACTATACAAAAGAAGCTAAGAGATAAGTCCATTTTAAAAGCATGTATCAGATCGCCCCGTAAGCGTTTAGGAATCCCTATCGATAACGCTGATCAGGCGCATCGACCAGAATTCTTAAAATACTTATTATTTATTGGATATGTCGATCCACTTGAGAAGAAAGAAAAAAATAGATAGCACTTATCGACGTATTTAGTAGATAGTTAAGACAAGGCTATAGATGGTCGCTCCTATCCAGCTCTATTCTCCGCATTAGCAGATGGTATTACCTCGTAATACTCTTTGTTAATATGGGTCTAATATACAACCAACAATGTATAATATTATGTAATTATTATTTTACATATTTATTTATATAATATTTTGATATACGTATAAATATATACATTTAGATAATCCATTTGTATACACGAGGGGCTAATATGTCTGTTTCGGTGTAAATCTCAACATCTACACAATGGCATGTCAAACCATATACACATTATCCTATTGCACATTTACGCACACAAATATGTGTATACAATACTCATATGCAAAATATATAAAATAAAACATTACATATAAATTTAAATAAAATATTGATTTTATTTAAAAGAAATTTAGAAAAATTCTAAATAAATTTAGACTACATAGGCCCATTAAAGATCCAATAATGGAATTTTTTTGAAATTTACCAAATTACTCTGCTATAAGCTGGTCTAGTTGCAACAATAGTATTAAAGAAAATAGCCTATGTGGTTTAAATTAGAAGTATTATGACTACTTATTAAAGCCAACCAATATAGTAAGGTGACTAGAAAATTAGTGTCTAAAGTTGGATTTGAGCAATCAAGTCCTCTGCCCTACCCGACTGTTAGCCTGGCTTGAAATGATTAGGTAAACCCAAAGGTTATCCCCGATATAAAGGCCCAGATTAATTTAGGCCTTAGACTAATTTTAAAATTGTTTTAAAATAAAAATAAAAATATGAATTTAAAAGTTAAGTTTAAAATAAGAAAAATATTATAATATAGATTTTCAAATTGATTTGAAAATTAAAATAAAATTTTAAATTAAGAAGTTAAATTTGAAATAAAACATATATTATATAAGTTATAATATAATTTTTCAAAATGTTTGAAAATGTTGTAGAATTAATTTCCAAAATATTATTAATTAATATGATTACTAAAATAAAGAATTAATTAAATATATAAACATGTATAATAATATATATAATGATAATATGTTATATTGTCTTGAATTGTTTAAGACAATATGAGTACGCATGTATGTATAAAAGAATTTTCAAAATTATTAGAATTTAATTAAAATTGTTTGATCAAATAAATTAATTAAAAGTTAATTAATAAATTAAAATACATACATATAAAAGATATACGTGTATTTCTATAAACATTATAGTATATAATTCAATATAATATGTTATGACTGAATAATATAATAATTAATTAAAGTGTTAATGAATTAAATTAGTTAAATATGATTTAATTAATATAATGTTATACATAAAATATTATATAAGTTAAATAATGTATAAAAGTTATGTAATAATAAAACTTATATAATATAAATGTATAAACTAAAGGTAGAATATTAAAGAAACCCTAAATAGACTTAAGGAATAAATACATATGTAAAAGTGCGTATATCATGATTTCTGATGTGTCTGACATTTGAATCACAAGGATATTTCATAAGAAATACATTATTCTATAAGTCTATATCACTCGATATAATATATTGAATATTATGAATCTTTGATATAAAGTTGTCCTTTACCATTTACACATTAATAAATTACTTGCATGCTTTATTTTTTGTTGAGCTTTCTTCAAACTAGAGATGTTATGTGCAGTGTTATTAATGTATAGACTAGAAAAGTTAAGATATTTATGCGTATTTGTTGAGCTTTCCTCGAGGTATATATAGTATACTTAGGGTATCGTGAAATGATGGGTACAACTGAATAATCTCTTTTTACTTGAGCTTTCCTCATGGTAAAAATGATGTTAGGACAAAGAATCATGGGTTAGGAGTTGTATATGATACAACTGATTAGGAGTTATCCACCGCATACGGGTGTATGATTTATTGAGCTTTCCTCAATGTCAAAATCATAAGATATACAAATCCTAAAACCCACTAGTGAAGTCGAAACACTTCTATGTTCCATCTTAGGGTTTAGAGAAACATGAAAGACATGTGTGAGCCTTATTAAGAAAATGAAATAGTGAAATTTAACCTTTCTAATATCAAAAAATCAATTTCTATATAAAGCTATAATGATTTACATTAATAAATTTGTGCAATTAATATAATTGTAAAATGTTTATCAATTATAATATACAAATAAACTTAATTAATATTGGTAAATAGAAATATAAAATATACTTACCAATAAATTTTTGCATGTTGACTCACTCAAGAGCCGAATTATATAACCACTAAATACGTTCGTAACTTGGTCACTTATGATTTTGCTTGCCCGAGACTATGTACTATCTTCAATGAGTTTCAAACTCTAAAAGCAATAAAAGAATATGGATACTTGATCCCTTATGATCCCATATAAGTGTTACTGGTAAAAGGTCACAATTCTTAATGTAGAAAACCTCAATGAAATTAGCTCATTGAAATAAACAAGTAAACTGTAGTGTGAGATCATGTATTCAATATGATTGATTATAATAATGATCATGTTGGGTATGTGTAATACTGGACCAAAGACTACAGGATAGAACTAAGAATTTCATTACCGAAACGTAAATTTTATTAGTTTACTTAAAGTGCAATTTATTCGATATCCTTAAAACTTAAGGATGACCAAATGCACTTATGTAAAGTGTTCGTTATGATATTGTAGGAAGGATTTCTTTCGAATGGTTCGACCATTTAGAAAGGAAACCGAATATAAAAGAGTGGATGTAACCTAAGGCACATTTGGGATGAAAAGAGCGAATAACACTTCTTCTTCATAAACATCTGAAACGAGAATTGTAAAATAATAGTTGATACTTAAGATTGGAATGAAAAATATGATTTTTATTCCAAAATATATTTCAAAATGGAAAATTGTTTTCTATGAAATTTATTTCTTTAAGTTTAAATGTTTAATCTGGAAACTCTCAACTGTAAATTGGTTACAATAAATGTAATAAATAGCATGTATTAAGTGGTTGAATGGAGCTTCGTACTTCATATGCTATTATAGTAATGGCGAAAATATTGGAAGCATGCCATATATCACTTATTGGTTGCACCAAGTTACAAAAATTATTTTCGTAAAACATACCAAACTTTATTTATGAAATAATAACCGTTTTTCAATATTGAGTGAAAAATTGACATAGTTTTATTTTAATATGAATATTATGAATATTCGTTATAAAATAAAACTATAATAGTGGCATTTGTGGTGCATTATAAACTAAATTTATTTGCAATTATTTTTTATTTATAGACTAAGACAAAGTTTGGAGAAATAATTTTTTGATTATATAATTATGAATCATATGGTACTATTGAATCATATTCCAAATAATAAAGGGTAATGCGTCCATTCGGTGGAGCGATCATTAGGGTTGATGAAATCTTTGGATTGATACATATAGATGTATCCAATCACAAATCTAGAAATACCAAAACGGTTCCACATGCTTCGTTATATTCACTGGTTAATTATCCCCAACATGGACATGTGCATTTGATACACATGCACTATGTCTATGGTAAGCTCTAAGAGTATAAAATGGAAGTAAATAAATAACATGCAATAAAATATAAAATTGATTTGATTTGATTGAATAAGTGAGTATACTGAAAAGAGTTTCAAATGTACCTAAAAGTGAATAAAGATACAATCTCAAAAGTTACTCCTCCCTATGGTACATAATGATGTATTAATAAGAAGTAATCGGAAATTGGTGAACAAATTACGATTAATTGTGAGTGAAGTTGAGTTAACTTCTTTCTGTAAGGTCGTGTACTTAAAAGTACCGCACAAGGTTAAAATAAATGTCATCTAAAGAATGGTTTGTTAGTACCTTAGGTATTGATTTTGATGATAACAACTACATGACATTATATAAAATATAGATACTAATGGTTTAACAAGATATATATATATATATTATATAGTGCAGGATATTAGACATATATTGATTAAGAAGATTGTACAGTATCAAAATGCTGATATATTAAGATGTTGATATCAAGAGTATATTCAAGATGATGATAATTGAAGACTCATGAGTATTGAAGAGTTCAAGATTTCTAGATGAGTTATAAAGTTGTAGAATTTATGTTAAAACCTTGTAGCACTTTCCTGTTCTACCTCGCCTTCTCTAATTTTGTTTTAAATTGTTTTTCAAATATTCTAGTTTTAAAATAATGTTTTCAAAATATTTCCCAAAATTATTTTCGATCTCTTATACTTATACAAATTTATTTTAGAGTTTTTAAGTTTATATATATATTTAATTTTTTATACTTTAATAAATCATAACTATATTGATTTTTATACATATTATTGTATACACTTATTTAATCTTTCAAAATTATTTTATAGAGTTTTATTAAGTTATATTTTGATTAAAATATATATAATCTATGTTTAAATGATTCTACAAAGTATCAAATTATTTTACAAAGCAATGGATTTTCAAAATAATATTTTAAAGTGTTTTTCAAATTTGTGAAGAGTATGTTGACATACTCTATAGGCACATGTCAACGTAGTTGCCGAAAAATTGAAAATTCAAATTTAAATAGACGTGTCTTTTCGTCGTATCTCTTCGTGAATGGACATGAACGTTGTTTTCCTATATATACCAGACTTCCAAACGAATTTTTATTAACTACTTTCTTGTTCTTCTCTCCTCTTTTCACTATCTTGATTTCTAAATCAATTTCATCCAAACACTGTCGAAATTCATCTGGAATCTAATTCAATCATTACTAGTTTGATTCTCTTTCATATACTCTCTGATTTCTCTCAAGATCAAAGTGCTATTCAAGAGTTATAGGATCAATTGTAATCAAGATCGAAGATCTAAGTTTGTAAACTTTATCAAATCATACTCTTATACTTTATGGTGTGATTGGTGTCCTTAAAATCCAAGTAGGTGTGATTGTAGCCTGTAAAATCAATTGAGTGTGCTTAGTAGCCCGTAAATCTAGTGGCTGTGCTTGTAGCCTGAAAATCAAGTGACTCTATGCAGATGTTGAAATTTTGGAGGGTCTATCTTATAGCCTTGAAATCGAGATTGTATTTGCATCTACTAGTTGAAAAGAATTCCATACAAGGAATTGTGCGGGACTGGATGTAGGGTAACTCCGAACCAGTATAAAATCCTGGTGTGTTATTTCCTTTTTTACTTTTACTGCATTTACTTTTATCTGCTCTTTGATTCTGTGATTGTTTCTGTGATTGTTAATTGTATCATTCCAAGTACAATCTTAAAGAATTTGAAAATATTCATATAATCCTTTAAACATTATTCAACCCCTCTCTAGTGTTAATATAGTCTTAAAAACCCTATTCTACCCACTTACATTTGGTATCAGAGCATTGATTTTCAAAGTATTTATCATCTGATTTTTGAAAAAGTTTAAATGGCTACAAACAATGGTAATAGTACTGTTAGTAACACTATTAATATACTTTTTAGTAACTCATTTGTCGAAGGACAAGCCACTACTAGACCTCCACTTTTTAATGGCAGTAATTACACATATTGGTCATGTAGAATGAAAATTTATTTACAGTCAATTGGCTTAGACACTAGGAATATCACATAAACTGAGTACACTGAACCCGAGACTAATTTTTCACTGTGGACTGCTATCCAAAAAGCAGTTGCACAAAGTAACTCTAAGTTATGAATATATTATTTTATTCACTAGACAGAAATGAATTTAATAGAGTATCTATATGTAAGTACGCATTTGAAATTTGGAAAACTTTGCAAGTTACACATGAAGGGACAAGTAAGGTTAAACAGACCAAAATTTCCATGTTAACAAACCGGTTTCAATTATTCAAAATGAGTCCAAATGAGTCCATATCTGATATTTATAGTAAATTCCAAGATATAGTACACTTACTTATTCATCTAGAATAATATGCCACTTAAAACAAGACTGTCCACTTCCCGATAAACTGAAAACTACACCAAACACCGGTTCATTCAGAAAACGGAGAAGAGCCTATACGGCATTAGACGATTCAGACACATCAACAAGCGATAATGAATCAGATACAAAAATGGCTAACATGTGCTTCACAGCAATACATAATTTAGAATGAAATGGTAAAATGGATCGAAAAAGGTACTCTTTTAATATATCAAAAGTTTTTTAATTTCTTGACTGAAATTTTCTTTTCTTTTGGTTGCTTTATTGAAGGTTAGGAATATCCTATTGATTAATAATAATAATGGTTGAATATTATGTGATTATATTTTAAATATAAATATTTTATATATTTTAATAATAAAATAAGAACATAAAATATATTTAAAATTATTTTTCAAAAAATAGAATAACTATAAATAGATCTATAAAATAAAATAGGATATAGTTAAACAAAAATCATATTTGAAAATTTCGACCTACATGTCGCATACCCCACGAGCATATCTCAACATATGTAGACCGATCTTGAATTTCAATTTCAAATTCAAATTCAAAATTTGATTTTTCCTCCACCTTTTCACCAACTCTTATGTTCTGAAAAGTTGCCTTTTGACCGGTGAACATGTCCTTTCATTCTCTATTTACTCTATCTCCATCCATTCATTTTTCACTTTCATTTTCAATCTCAAAAACCATAAACTCTCTTATCTCTTCAAACTACTCTTCAATGGAATCTTCATGCAATACTAAGGCAACTATGAGGCTTTCTAAGAAAATAAAAGAAAATCTTTTTAATGATCAAGAAGCCATGCAAGCCTATATTGAGTATTTATCTTTCGGAAAAGTCTTTCCTGGAATATTTTCTATTTGAAGATTTTCTTACTTATGATCTTTTCAATCTTTGTTTGCAAAATGAAATTCTTGGTTTAATCAATGATTTCTAAAATGGTTTCGTTTGTTATCCCAAATTGGTGAAGATGTTTTATGCAAATTTAAAAGGAAAGTTTTATGATAGTAGAGAAGGAGAAGTTTGGAGTAGTGTCAAGGGGACATAAATTGTTTTAAATTGTGAACTTTTGGGTCACATTCTTGGATGCAAATCTAGTGGAATGGACCTTTCAAATTTTCAAATTGAATTTCAAAATCGTGAAGTTATTCATGATATTTTCGAAAGTGATGATGATTTTGAATTTAAAAACAAAAACTTGCATCTAAAAGAAAGAATTTTAAGCCTTCTTTTGCAAAAAAAGTATCACCCATAGAATGGGTAATTATAATAATCTGACACAAAAAGTTTTCAAAGCTCTTTTCGCCATTATGGTCAATACAACATAAATTGGTCTCAAGTCATTTTGGATGAACTTTTTCCTAAGAATCTTTCTAAACATGAAAACACACTATTGCATGGTGTGTATCTTACTCGTGTTTTCAATTATTTTGGTGTTGACCTTAAAGGAGAGGAAACAATTCCATGAAAAATATTTGACAAGACCAACATTTCACTTATGCATATTTCACCCTTTTTCAAGCCTTATGAAATGCTTGCGGAAAAGGAATAAAGGTTGGCTTGGGAAGAGGAGCAATAAATAAGAGAAGAGGAAGAGAAAGGAGAGGAAACAGAAGTCGAGGAGGAAGAATCAAAAGAGGAGGAGATACTTCTTTGAAAAGTATCAATATCCCACCTAGTCCATCCAATAAAAATCTTCTCAAAAATCAATAGAAGATCATTCATAACCAAAGGAAGCTTAAGAAATAATTTTCAAAGAGATTTACCTCAATTTCCAAAAAAAATGGATAAATTATTTGAAAAGATCATCCGTAAGCTTGGTGGTTCTTCTTCATCTTCATCCATATATGTCTAGTTGTTTGTTTAAAACTATCTTTGTATTTGGATTTTCTAGTTTTTAGTTTATTTTGAATCTCATGTATCTTTCTTTTATTTCTTGTACTCATCCTTATTATCAATAAAAATTCTATTTCTTGCTGTTATATATTTTTAACTGTTTGTGGAAAGTTATATAAATATAATAGTATAAGCTAAATACAATAGAAAAGTAAAATAAAGTGGTTTTAAAAACTATAGTATATATGTCGACGTATGCCAAGCATGTATGTCGACATATAACGGCCAGATTTGTCAATATTTTTTAAAGATTAAAAAATAATAACTACTAAACACTAATTCATTTCAAACGACTTCTTACCCCTATATATATCTATTCACTCCAGAGAATCAGTCTCTATCTTCACCTCTTTTCATTCCTAAAATCTAATAAAAATTAATGGCTTCTCCTATCCAAAAACTAACCTAAAACCTCGAACAAACTCTTGGATCATTCAAGAACATTCTTTCTTTCATCCTAAGAAACCAGGGGCACTTAGAATTGAGTCAAATGCAGATGATCAAGGAGCAAGAAAGGCATTTCGATGTAATTCGGTAGATGATTTCTGCCTTGAACAAAGAAGAACAAACCACCAATCCAGAGTGTACCATCAACAAAGATGATGAAGATTGGCATGCTATCACAGCAGATCCAATCTTTGGCACTGATGGATGGGTTGAACTTCCTCAATATGTCTAGTTTAAATAAGTTTGATTGTATATAAATAATAATACTTGATTTGGTTTGGATTTGATTGGTTTGATATGTGATGATTTGTTTGAACGGTGCGTGACATAAAATTTGTTTAGTTGGATGAATAATTGGATTTATTATGATTATTTCATGATTATCTAATTTTACAAACCACTTATTATTTTTATACAATCTGTCTCATCATCATTATATATAATTCTAATACATATTGATTAGTATTTTATTTAGGGGGAGTTAGAGTTAGAATTAGAGCAAAAGTTAGTGTTGGAGTTATAGTTTTAGTTGGTTATTTTTGTCGATGACTAAGAGTGAGAAATATATAAAATCTAGGCATAGATTAAAGGAGAGTTTTGTAACTCAAGGGGAGTTATATTATATTTTATATACAGAGTTGTCATCATCAAAAATGGGGAGATTGTTAGTACCTTAGGTATTGGTTTTGATGATAACAACTATAGGACATTATATAAAATATAGATACTAATGTTTTATCAAGATATATATATATATATATATATATATGTGTGTGTGTGTGTGTGCAGGACATTAGATAGGTATTGATTAAGAAGACTATATAGTATTAAGATGCTGATATTAAGAGTAGATTCAAGATGATGATAATTGAAGACTCATGGGTATTGAAGATTTCAAGATTTCAAGATATTCTAGATAAGTTATAAAGTCATATAATTTATGTTAAAACCTTGATAGGACTTTCTTGATCTCTCTTGCCTTCTCTAATTTTGTTTTAAATTGTTTTTCAAATATTCTGGTTTTAAAATAATCTTTCCAATATATTTCCCAAAATGATTTTCAATCTCCTATACTTGTAAAAAAATTATTTTAGTGTTTTTAAGTTTATATTTTTATATTTTAATAAATCATAACTATATTGATTTTTATATATATTATTGAATACTTTTATTAAATCTTTCAATATTATTTTTTAAAGGTTTATTAAGTTATATTTTGATTAAAGTATGTATAAACTATATTTAAATGATTCTACATAGTATCAAATTATTTTACAAAGCAATAAATTTTCAAAATAGTATTTTAAAGTGTTTGTGAAGAGTATATTGATGTACTCTATAGGCATATGTCGACATAGTGGCCGAAAAATTCAAAATTCAAATTTGAATGGAAGTGTCTATTCATCATATCTCTTTGCGAATGGACGTGACCGTAGTTTTCCTATATATACCAGTCTTCCAAACGAATTTTTATTAACTATTTTCTTATTCTTCTCTCCTCTTTTCACTCTCTTTACTTCTAAATTAATTCTACTTAAACCCTGTCGAAATTCATCCAGAATCAAACTCAATCATTACTAGTTTGATTCTCTTTCATATACCCACTGATTTCTCTAATCTCTCTCAATATCAAAGTGCTATTCAAGAGTTATAGGATTAATTGTAATCAAGGTCGAAGATCTGAGTCTGTAAATTCTATCAAATCATACTCGTATACTCTATGGTGTTTTTGGTATCCCTAAAATCCAATTAGGTGTGATTGTAGCCTGTAAAATCAATTGGATGTGCTTAGTAGCCCGTAAATCTAGTGAGTGTGCTTATAGCCTAGAAATCAAGTGACTCTACCCAAAAGTCGGGATTTTGGTGGGTGTGTCTCGTAGCCTTGAAATCGAGATTGTATTTGCATTTACTAGTTGAAAAGAAATCCGTGCAAGGAATTATGCGGGACTGGATGTAGGGTAACTCCAAAGCAGTATAAAATCCTGGTGCATTCTTTCCTTTTTATTTTTACTACATTTACTTTTATCTACTCTTTGATTCTGTGATTGTTAATTGTATCACAAGTATAATCTTAAAGAATTTTAAAAATATTCATATAATCCTTTAAACACAATTCACCCCCTTCTAGTGTTAATCTAGCCTTGAGATCCATACTCCGCTGACTCACATGGTTTACAAAATCATACAAGATACGAGTTTATAAGAAACCTCAACTTATCATGGGCCAAGGAATTGGCAAGTTGTGTGAGTCGAAAGGTCACACGTATTCGTGAGGGATCTTGTATGAATCACCCTAAAGGAGTTTGGGAACGACTGTCATTGGATGACTAATTTATGTTTTGAACATAAGTATCGTAAACTAAAACCAAATTAGTTTTGTATATAATGAAATTCATAATGTTTATGAATATCCATTCCGTTGAACTGATAAACATTCAAGAAATACCAACTTTACAACAAAGGTTCTTTCAGAAATTATTGGTAGTAAAATGGTTTGGATACGATCTAAGGACAAAAATGATTGCGGTGGATGAAATGAAATTAACCAAACTTAAAATGAACACAACGCGTTAGAATGTCTAATAAGTATTCTTACACATTGAAAGAAACTGCGAGTTTCTTATCAATGTCAAGAATATATTATACTCAATTATCAATTAATCCATTAAGTGTGTTGACTCTACGATATGATACAAATCTAAAGAGGATTCTAAGTACGTTATCAAAATATGATTTTGGTAGTCATACCCGAAGGGATATAATCCATCGACTGCGAATGAGTCTTCAAGAGCAAGACTAGTGCAGTTAGAATATATTAAGCAAGTTAATAAGAGTAACATTGTAAATTTCAATTGTTGAAAGTTGCATAATAAATTCTTATTCAGCAGGCTTAAGTTAATATGGATTTACTCACAAAATTATCGCTATGACTTTTTTTTGGGTACATATGTGTTAAAATGGTAAATTATGACAATGATTTAGAATGGACTATATGCACATAACAACCAAAGTGTCTCGAAGTCAGTGGAAGCGATATTGAGTTTGTGGGTTTTATGATATGATCCAAGAAATGATACGAAATTATCATTTTATAAGCATTGAAATTGAATAAGAATTTTGATTGAAATATTGAATGATTGATTTTCAGTCAAAATGAGAGGAAGCGTGTGTCCGTAAGAAAGAACCACTAAAAGGTACATAGATATTTCTAGACCATAAGTAAACAACATACTATTAATTATTACCGATGTAATTATGTTAAAATCAGTAATTGTTTGGTTGTTTAATGCTCGATATTGGATTTATAGATTATACCTTTTATTTAAATATAAAGTGTGTTAGAAATGCCCGAAACGATATGCAAAGACACCTTATTAAAATGTTTAATAAGGAACATGTAAGATGAGATTCCTTATGTTTTAGCAATAGGAATTATCATACATGTTGTGTTTCCTACAATATCATAATTTTCTAATGTATTTGATACATGAAGAAAATATCAAATCCAAATTAATATCACTAAATGGTAGTTTAGAGTATTCTCGATTATTTGCGAAATGCTAGAGAAATGTTTACACAAAAAACAAACTCCTTACGATGGACTACTCGAACTTGAACTTCATAAGTGATATTGAGTATAATGTGTCAATATTAAATCCATGTTCAAACCTTAGTTAAGAAGACTTAAGTTAAAAATGTTCCAAATAGAAAGTTGTGGCCAATTCAACCAAACTGCTAAGTACACCGCCTTGAATGGTGCCATATAAAAGCAATATATAAATATAAATGCCCAAATTTAAAACCGAGCTAGGGGCAATTCCTAGAATTAAGAATACTGCATTATTGTTATATGATAACAATGTGAAAGCTCCGTATAAGTCATAAAAACATACTCTAATTGTTCCACATGATAAATATAGTTTATCAGCATCGGAGAGAGTTGATTGACATAGTAGACATAGCAGATCCATTCACAAAAGGCCTAACTCGATCGGTTCTATGCAAACTAATTGAAGAGATGGGATAAAGATTCCATAATTGGCTCCTAATGCAAGTGGGAGATTAATAGAGTTAGGGGTATGCCCTAGTGGCGATTATGTAATTGTTACATATATCTAACTCGATAACCAATCTTGTTCGAAATAAAAGATGTTTTCCTTTTATTATATACTTGATATAATGTGTTATATTAATCAATTAAACTAATTAAAAGCATACTTAATAGAAAATCCATAAATTGTATCTTTTGTGATAGTAGTTACAAAGTGTTGTAACCATGAGTAATTTATCACAATGAAATTAGACATACTATTTTAAATATTCCTAATAAAGATGTATCGAGATCGGATATCAATACGTTCGTTGAGAATAGAGTACGTAACGTCCTCCAAATGTTGGGCAGTTTAATACTCATGACTTCTGGGACACCAATGGGTTAAGTAGCGATAATTATTGGATAACTATGGAATAACTCACTTGATAGTTTTCTGTTGGTTAATACAACCAAGGTCAAATAGAAAATATTGATGTGACAAAATTACACAGTTCTCTTGACTTGAAAATACCATTGATCTTCGATGTGGAAGCTCCACTTTGATTGTAGATAAATCATGGGACGACGTCCATTGAACAACCATAGTTGGGTCGAGTGGAAGCATTAGAAGTGAAATACTATTTAATAGAGGATTCGTCTCCTCAATTACATGAGGTTAGTACCGCGATCAATCAGAGTTAACTCAAAGTATACGTGCACATGCAACATAATAAAGTGTGCATGGTTTGACATGCCCATGTATAAATGTTGGAATTTGTACTGCAACAGACGCATTAGCCCCTTTAGTATTCTATGTGACATCTAAATGAATATATGTACATGCATCAAATGTTATGTATATATTTATATCAAATTATACGTATGTAAAACACAATCATACATAAATATATGGAAATAACAAGTGTAATAATTTATATAAAATATTTAAGATATATTTATTCAAACGTTCATTTATATTAAATGACCAAAAACATTTAGTAATTAATATAAAATAATTTTAAACAATTTTTTTAATTGCTTTTTGCAAACCCGAGATCAAAATTAATTTTTTAAGTATAAATATTAATAAATTTATACACATAGGTGCACATACATAAATATACATATACATATGTATATATTATAAAATTGATGCAAACTAGCTTTAAGCTCATAATAAAAAAATATTAAGGATTTAAAAACAATTTTTAAATTAACAATTATTAAATAATTTAAAAATGGTCAAAATTAATTATTAAAATGATTAAAAAGTCATTTTTGAATTTTGAAAATTATGTAATATTATTATATAAAATTTTATACTTAATTTCAAATTATATTAATATATATAATCAATTTCTAGTTAAATAAATAGTTATATTAATATCTAAATATATAATAAATATTTCTTTACTATTGAATTATTATTGTGTGAAAACAAAATTTTATAAGTTTATTATATGGTTTTAATCTTTAGGATATAATTTGGGAGAAAATTAATGGCGTCTGTCCCGTTATCTTTTTTTCCATTTTCTGCCTCAAGCTCTTCCTCCGCTCCTCTTTTCAATTCCGTTCCTTCCTGTAAGTTCTCTGCTCCTAATTTTGTTAGTCCCAATATCGTTCCTACGTCCAAGTAGTGAAAGATTCGATATGTTTGTTTCCTCAAAATCTCAATCGCAAGAAAATATCCAAAAAATGGGTCGATTCTAAAAAGGGAAAGAGAAATTGTTTTCTCTATGGGGGATTTTCTCATTATGCTAAATTGTCGAGATCCCATTTGCTGTTTTTGCTATGGCTTATTTGGTCATAAAAAAGATATGTGTTCGAGGAAATTCACTGTTGTTTCAGGCGTTAAGAAAAGGTTATCGATTATAGACCATGGATTCTTCTTTGTGTTAAAATGTATGAAATTAAAGGGTATCTTACTTGATCATCTATGGTTGCAAAGGAAAGAAGGTATCGATCTCCTCGAGGATATGTTCAAGCATTTTGATGCGATAAATGCCGTCAATATTGGTCGTAATTTTAAAAATAAATTCTGTGATCCTAATGCGGTCTCTGTTAATGGTGGTTCTATTGATGGTAGTATGTCAAATTCTGATGGGTTTGGCGTT
This sequence comes from Allium fistulosum, assembly GCA_030737815.1. Taxonomy (NCBI): domain Eukaryota; kingdom Viridiplantae; phylum Streptophyta; class Magnoliopsida; order Asparagales; family Amaryllidaceae; genus Allium; species Allium fistulosum. The sequence goes on along the minus strand of CM060908.1, from coordinate 861,961,283 downwards.
GTTTCAAGTGGAATTTCTGAAGCATCTACCGTTTCAGATGATCATGTGGATGCTAATTTAGAGGTGTTGGGCGAAAATTCTTTGAATGATTCATACTCCGATGCATTGCTTTTTGATCCTAATGCTACATTTTTTAGTTCAAACAATAGAACTCAGGAAGATGTTATGGGATATGGTTTGGGCTGTGTGAATCTCTTGCAATAGAATGTTCAAGTTTCGAATAATGGCATAGATCTTAGTTTAGATTTCATAAAAAATAGAAATCATCATGCAAGATCTTGCAAAATGGTAAATTTTGAAATTTCCACTTCTAACAGTTTTGCTTGCTTGAGTTCCTTAGATGATTCAGATGATATGATGCTCGAATATGGTGAGATGGATAATTGTTCGGGTGTTAATCTGGTGGTTGAGGGTAGTCTTAAGAAAGTTGTTTTTTCCGATGATGAAATTGGGATGTTACTATGTGATTCTACAAAAATGCAAAATGATTTTCGTATTAACATGATCGGTACTGCCGATAAGGTTAGGGATTCTGAATGTTGCTCAAATGAGATAGTTGTAGTTGATGATGATAGTAATGCTGTTTTTTTGTGATGGTTTGGTTGAAGGTATTCATTTTAGTTCTGATAAAATGAACGGTAGTCCATATGTTATTCTAAGATGCATAGTACTGATTCGGTGCATAGATACAAGAATGAGATAGCGTTTTTGTTATCACCAGGGTTGGATTTTTTGTTACATATTATTGGATCAGTTGAGGGTAGGTTTCTTGTTGGGTCTGGAGTTTGTTGAATATTCAAGGTTTTGATGATATTGTGTTTACTGATATGGCAGGATAGAGGGAGTCGCCTAACAGTAAGCATTTTATTGTATATTCTCATTTAATGACTTGGAGGGAGCGTGTGTTTCAAGTTGCTGGGAGGGTGAGGGATTCTGCCAGTATTGATCTTTCGGAACAGGCTTTGCTTAGAAAATTTTCTAAAGGGAAGGATAAATATAGTTCTGGGTGTGGTTCAGGGAGTATTTCAAGTGGCCTTTGTGGTGGGGCTGTTCACGGCCCAGATTCATTTCTCTGCATAAATGTGATGTCACAAGAGCCCGATTGTAGGTAGGGCTGTCAATGGATACCCGAAAAATCCGAAATCCGTCCGCATCCGCATCCGAAAAGCGGATAAATATCCGATATCCGGAAAAATGGATGCGGATACGAAGACATCCGCATCCGAAAATTATCCGTCCGGTTTTTGTCAAGATTATAGTTCAAATTATGTGTATTTTAGTGCAGTGAAAGATATTTGTTTATTATTTTATTAAGTTGGTAGTTTATACTATATGCACTTAATGCTTTTTAACTGTTCGAAACTATTTATTACCATCATATTTGTTAATTTTTAACACTTATAATCAATGGGATTGAAAAATATTTATATTAAACTAAAATTTTCTTTTTATAATTCTTGATTTATCAGTCGTTAGAGGATAGGATAATTACCCGATATCCGCCCGTATCCGCGGATGCGGATATCCGATATCCGAAAATGATTTCGAATGCGGATGTAGATATGACACTATCCGCATCCGAAAGCATCCGTTGACAGGCCTAATTGTAGGGAGAAGAATAGTATTGTTTCCTCAGGCTAGGCTTTTCAATGTTCTAAAAAGAAGGATAATTATATATGGGCTGGTTCAGGCCGTTGTTCAAGGAATTGTTCGGATGATCATTTCATGCATGGTGTGACTTATCATGGTTCAGATTCCTGTAGCTTTTCTAATCAGAGCCCTCATTCTACCTATAGTGTAAAGAGAGGAAGGAGGGTTATAAAGGCTAATTCTAGGAATAGTGTAGATGTTGCTTCTTGTTCAATTGAGCATAGATCCGTTAGAAGAAGTGCACGTTTTATTAGAGTTAATTCTAGAGCTTCTGATAGCTCTAGCTTATGTATGGAACCTCTTATGGGTAGTACTTATATTTCATGTGCTTTGAATAATTTTTCTATCAGTGATATGTATTTCTTAGCTAAGAATTCAGGCCTCAATTTTGTTGATAGTCGGTTAGATATTGATTATATTAAAAAGAAGGAATTAGAATGGGTTAGAACACTTGGGTTTTGAGATTTATTGGTTGGAATATTAGGGGTTTGGATGAATTAGGAAAATAAAGAAAAAAATAAATCTAATTCTAAAGATAATAATATTAGTATAGTTTTATTACAAGAAACTAAAATAGAGCATCCTGATTATCATATTTTAGATGCCTAGGGGGTCATTACTTTGATCGTTGGGCTTATCTTCTGGTCGAGGGTAGTGAAGGAGGTCTTTTGTTAGGTTGGAAAGATAATTGTGTTAGACTTTTACAATCTACCACTAATGATCACTCGATGCATTTGATATTTTTTGATATTAATGATGATTCTATTCTTAATATTACAAATATATATGAGCCAAATTCAAAAATAGATCGTAGGGTTCTATGAAATGAGTGTTTAGATTTTAGAACACTAGCTCTTGGACCATGCATTATGGAGGGTGATTTTAACGTTACTAGATTTTGGGAGAAAGATCCCTTAGGATAGGGGATTTTGGGACGATGGAAGAATCCGACCAATTTATTGTTAATTGTAATTTAATAGAGATAAGACTAAGTAATAGACGATTTACTTGGTTAAATACTAGAGAATTTCCATCGATGACTTTGTTAGAAATGTTTTTCTATTAGTGATGAAATAGAAGACAAATTTCCCAATTGTAAGGTTGTAGGGCTTCCGAATCTTTATTCAGACCATTGTCCAATAATCCTTTCTTGTACTTTCACTAATTTTGGAAATAAAATTTTTAGATTTGAAAAAATATGGTTGTTAAAAAATAATTTTAAGAGTCTAGGTGAAAATAAATGGCTCTCCATGAATAACTACAATTACTGATTTCAGGTAATATAGCAAAAATTTTGGTTAGTAAACTTAGAGATTTAAGATTATTTCTCAAAAAATGGAGTAAAGTTGTTTTTGATAACATTAGAATTAAAAAGGAAAAGACGATGAATGAAATCTTAAAGTTAAATAAAATTGAAGAAATAAGAAATTTATATTTTTTTAGAAAAAATGTGCTTTATAACTTAAAAGAAGAATTAAATAAAATAGTTCAAGAAGAAATAATGTGGAAACAAAGATTTGGAGTTCAATAAATGGATAAGGGTGATATGAATACTAATTTTTTTCATAAAGTAGCTAATGGTAGAAAACGTAGTAATTCCATTTTAATTAACGATATTGAGATTTTTGACAAGTAGAACTTAATAATGAATTTACTAACTATTATAGAGATATTTTTGGAACTACAAATAAACATAGAATTAAAGCTAATTGGGATAAGCTTTACAACAAGGATACTAAGGTTGATTTAGTAGGGTCAGAAGATCCATTCACGGAGGAAGAAATTATGAAGGCTATAAAAGAAATGCCTAATGACGAAGCTCTAGGTCCGAATGGATTTCCTATTTTATTCTATGAAACTTTTTAGAATGTGTTAAAAGAAGATATAATAAAAATGTTCAATGAATTTCATGATAGTTCATTATAGTTAGGTAGATTTAATTTCGCAAATGTAATCCTATTGCATAAAAATTGGGTGATAATTAACTAAAAGATTTTAGACCTATTTCATTATTAAATTGTTCTTTTCAAATTATTTCTAAGGTTTTGGCGAATAGATTAAATACTAAAATGAATGTGTTAATAGATAACACTCAAACAGCTTTCATTAAGGATATGAATATCACAGATGGTGTAGTAGTAGTTCAAACTATATTAACTAATGTTGCAAAAATAATATCACCTATGCACTTTTAAAATTTGATTTTGCTAAAGCTTTTGATTCAATTGATTAGGTTTTTCTCGAAGATGTATTATTGTCTAGGGGATTTAGTGTTAGGTGGGTATGATAGATTATGTCATTACTTAAAATAAAAAAATTCTAGTACCATGGTTAATGGTATATTAGAAATAAAATTCAATCAAAATGTAGACTTAGACAAGGGGATCCTTTGTCACCTTTATTATTCAATTTAGCTGTTGATGTTTTTTCTTAAAATTATCAAATTAGCTACTAGTAATAGGATTCTAGATAGCATAGGTAATAAGATCACTAGTAATGGCCTTTCAATTTTACAATTTGCAGATGATACTATGATTTTTACATCTCATTGGCCTAAACATATTATTACACTTAAATTTATTTTATATAGTTTTATTGAACTTCTTTCCGGCTTAAAGATTAACTTGACAAAAGCTCAGTTTTAGTATTAAATGAGACAAACAATATTGAAAACCAAATTTCACACACTTTTGATTGTAAGACAATGAAATTTCTTATAGAATATTTAGGTTTTTTAATTTGGCCGCAAAAACTTAAACATGATGATTGGAATACCATTATAGATAAAATTAATAAAAGATTGTCTAAAAGGAATGGTAAATTCTTATCGAGAGCATGTAGAATTATTCTTATTAATTCAGTTTCATCCGCATTACCCATTTATCAGATGTCATTTTATCGTTTCCCTAAATGAGTAATAGATAAAATTAGAAGAGACTTTTTATGAAGTGGTAAAAATTCATATAGTAGCTCTAAATGCCTTGTAAATTGTAAATGGTTTGTATGTCTAAAAAAGGAAGGTTTAGGAATTATAAATTTACATAATTTAAATATATCCCTTTTAGGAAAATGGATGTGGAAATTTAATAATAATAATGAAAATATATTATGGAAAGAATTAATTTCAAACCAATGGTATGGAGGTACTTTTAATTTGTATCATTCATTTTCAAATAATACAAATAATACATCTCATTTCTGAAAATTAATAATTTTGAATTTAGATATATATAATTTAGGAATTAATAATGTTGTATATTCTGGTAATAACATCTCGTTTGGCATGATTGTTGGTTGTTAGTTATCCCACTTAAAGTGGAATTTAAAGATTTATATGAAATTTGCAATTTTAAAACTGTACTAATTATTGAAATTTATAGGCCTAATTTAGACTTTCCTTGGGAATTTAGTTTTAATCGTACGTTAGTAAGAAATACGTTTGCACAATTTGCTTTATTGTGTGCTAAATTAGAATTATATACTATTGATAATGAAAATGATATTAAAATATGGTGTTGGGACATTTGTAAGAAATACACATCTCAATACTTTTATAAGTTCATCAATTTTTCGGGAACTAAATTGAATATATTAAATACATTAGGAAAATAAGTGTTCCACCTAAAGCTAAGGTGAACATGTGGTTAATTTTACATAAGAAATTGAATACTATAGAATTTTTAAAAAAGAAAAATATATTCATTGATAAAAAATGTTATTTTTGTTATAATAAAATGAAAGATATTATGCACTTATATTTTAAATGTAACATCACTAGATTTATCCTTTTTAAAACTCTTAATTTATTTGATTATAATAAAAATTATACATGCATTAATTGTGAGTTATGTTGGAATTATATTAGATTTTATTACGAGGGTCATAATAGATTTTTACAAGACACCATTTGCACGATTATATGTTGGTATATTTTGTTTGAAAGGAACAAACCAGTTTTTAATATTATTTTTGGTTTGGGTAACTTAATTTATGTTATTTCTCTATTTAGTTTTTAATTGGATTTCAAACCATAGTCATAAATTAAATAAAAATTTAAATTTTAAAGAATTGCTTCAAGCAACAAAATCTCGTATTGATTTTTTTTTAAAAAAAACATTCCAAATAATAGTAATAGTAATATAAGATTAAGTTTAGCATCCTTGGATAATCTATCTAGGAATACATTTAGCGATTTGTCTTTATTAGGATATTAATCTTGTAGTTAGTTTCTTCGCTAATTTACTCATACCATGTTAGATGTATTCCCTTAAGTATGATATTTGCCTTACTAGTCTTGTATATTTAATGTTTAAGTAATATTATATGTTATATTTTCATTGTTATATTAGTCTAACTAAACATTATTAAAAAAAATTATTGTTAACTAAACATGGTCTTTATATTCACTATTAAGCAACATGTTTTTCAGATCTTAGTTTAAGCCATGCGTGCGAATTTTTATTTTCTTCGAAGTTGTAAGGTTTGTAGAATTTCACTCCCTCTTTGTATATGTATTGATTACCTTGTTATTAACACGTGATGGCTATATTCCTATTAGTTTCTTTCAACACTAGGTTTAAAAGCCTTCGAATATGGGGTAAGATAGGGGTTCCGTGAAACTGGACCCATGGGCATGGCACTCGATTTTTATGAATCTCGTGTTATTCTGATACAAAATGGGAATAAAGTGGCTCATGACTAGTATATCAGTGTTTTAATTATTGGTTGCTATTATTCTAATTTTTCAACTCGTTCCCTTGCAACAAAGTGGAAACTATCTTGTAGGTTCTGACTATGTAATATCTGATTCTAAGAAGTGTCCTATAAACAAGTTGGATGCTTGTTTGAACTTTTGTTTGTTCCATGTTTGCTTTGCATTCTAGATCCAACAACTGGTTATTTTCATCATTTAATTTATTTTCCACTAAGCTAACAATATTTGGCTTAAATTTTGTGAGGAGCTTGGACACATCATTCATTTTTTATGGTTTGTTCACGCCCCTAACATTCCAAGTAATCGAATGCATTTAATTTTAGAACTGCACCTCAATTTCCTTTTGGGGGGAGCAAGTTTGTGTGCACTTGTTTTAGCCTTCACAGTGGATAGATAATCATCATACATATATACTGTCCTTGGTCATGCTTTCTTGTTCACAAACTGAGTCTGCCGCATTATGTAATATGTTTGTTTCAATATAGTGTGGTACATCAGTTTCAAGAAAGCTCAGATGATCGTTATGCATTGGTTCTTTACCGGTATAAGAGTTTATAGGCATTGTATAATTGTATTAGTAGTAGTTTCCTTTACTATGTCCTTAATTGCTGCAGTCTGAACTTGGCTTAGAACTCGATGGGCCGGTAAACTTCTGAGGAGAGTATAGTAAAGTCGTACGCTAATCCAAACCTCCATACATTCCGGTAAATTTATATAAGATAGGGAAGCACATGGTAGGAATCGAACCTGGGTCTTTTTACCATAACCTAAGCCTCCTTTCCACTGCGACGCACTCGCGAACAAGGCTTACTTTAGTTGTTTCTTACTGAATATGCACTTGGTTAACTCAAGTCACTTCTAGATGGATATGCACTTGATTTACCTCGGTTGCTTCAGGCTGAATATGCACTTGATTTACTCAGTTGCTTCAGGCTGAATATGCACTTAATTCACTACATTCACTTCTATCTAAAAATGCATACTTGTAATTGATATGCCTTCAACATTTTCGTAAACATTGGATTCATTATGTGTTGTATCTGTTTTAGGTACTTTGCTGAATATGCATTTGTGGGTATTCCAAGCAAACAATATGTAATGACCCAGTATTTTGGACCATTCAAATCGACAATAATCCACACATGCCGAATTTGAATTGCTCAAAATATCAGATTGTTAATTTAAATTTGGCAAAACTCGGCATATACAGTAAATAAAATAATCACAGATCATAGACACAGACATATATAACAATAATGCAGCGGAAACAAAAGAATAGTAGTTCCTGAAGCTACTATATATATAACAGAGTTAAACAAGATACAACAGAAGTCACGAGTGCATAGATGTCTCAATACAATAATCAAATACAAGATCTGAATGCATCACTGGAATTGACTGAACAACTGAAAGCAAGATAGATAGCTGGATGTCCAAGAGAAGCTCCAACTCCAAAGATGAGTCTCGAATACTGTATCACTCGGTCTGACCCGAGCGTAAAGCAAAACACAAAACACTCGAGTCAGGATTAACATTCTTATATCAATAAATCCAACTCAAGTGAAATATCAACTGAAATACAAGTAACTCAAAGGATGTTTGGGATAACCATCCTCTAAGGATCCGTTAAACTATCTACTATGTAGTATATACGCTATTATAATAATGTCTAATATAAAATAAACTTACTTTTAAATAGCGTTAAGGCTTTACATTTTCCACCTTAACACATAATAGTCCCAGTAGTCTATCCAGTATTAGCATACTCCCAGATTGGGGGCTACCCTCAATACTCCACAGGCTACGGCACAAATCCAAAATCATAGTAAAGCTCGATATGGTAGGTGACACGGCTCAACTAGGCAATGCCAGGGTAGATATACCAATTACGCATCCGGACCGGTGGTAACGCATAGCAACCACTACCGCCCACCTCGGAACACACTCCTAATCAAAATCGAAGGGTGGCCACCAAATCAATCACAAAGTAATAGAATGGTATCGAAGAAATGCATCCGATCAGAGGTGATACCTCATTGGCCCGTCAATCGCTCCTGTTTTAGCCACCTTATGCCAACTCATGGGAGTCGGGTCCACGTATATACCTCAATAGGAATCATCGCCACCATCCTACTTCATTCTGGAATCTCCACCACGTACATAGTTGTTAAAGTGATTTTCAGTATCGACAGAGAGTATGCCCATATCCGATCCCGGTCTCTTTAACAACCAAACGTTATTATAACAGCGCAGTCATTTCAAAATAGTTTATACTTAAAAACCAAAATATAATTTCCATTTCAAAAACCAAATCAATACGATAACATTTTCACTTCAAATGTATTCATTTCAAAAATCATATCACTTCCAAAGTTATAATACTTTCGAAACCAACAATTTGAAATAATAATGCTTTGGAAATCATAATACTTTGAAATTCATAACTTTGGAAATCATAACACTTCGAAATCATAACACTTTCCTTCAAACAGTTTAGATATTAATAATAGTATATAAAATAAAATAATTTATATAAAATAGTTATAAGTTAAAACAATTTATATTGAAAATGATTTATATTAAAATAGTTTATATTAAAATAATTTATAAAGTAAACATATAAATAGCTTTAGATATAGTTTAAAATTACTCTATATAAAATATCTTCCTCAATTGCACAAATCGATTCAAATCAACTCGAATTCCAAAAATCCAAATTTAATCAAATCTCAAATCATCAATTTCAATTCGATTTCGTTTCTCAATAAACCATTTCAATTTATCAATTTCAAATACATATTTGAACCATAAGATAAGCCATTTCAATTTCAATATATTTCAAAACTTTAAATATTCAACATTTTAAAACTAAATTCGATAATTTCATATATATATCAAATTCATTTTTCTATTATTTAGTTTTGCAATATTCACTAAATAAATTCAATATCATTTAGATAAAAGCCCAAATTTCAAATCTCTAAACATTTCCTTCAATCTATTTAACTTGAAATATTCAATTTAAATCATCTTAACCTAAAAATCAAGTTATAAAATCATATCCTTTAAAAAACCCAAATCCCATAAGTTCAGTTAGATTTAATTAAATATAATTCTTAATTAAATACAATTTCAAATCGATTTCAAATCAATTTCAAATCTATCCTTTCAACCGTAATTTATTTAATCATTTCGAACTCTATATTAAATATAATTTAAATAAATACTTAAACATATATATATCAACTTTATTAAATCAACTTTAATAATTCTTTAAAATCAATATTTATTAAAACCATAAATTTCTTTTCAAAACCATAGAAATCATTTTCAAAATATTTGTATATAGACCAACGGTGTCTGTATATAATTCTCTACCCTATGGTCAAGTGATACGGATATTTATCATTTCAATCGGTAATTTAAATATATACGGGTATATATATCATTTCAACCCGCAATCCCAAATTCAATTCAATGAAAACCGCTTGGGTTTATCATTTCAACCCATAACGATTTTCTCCTATTCTACAGATCGTTCGGGTATGTATCATTTCAACCCATAGTGAATTCTATACTAATAGGGAACTTGCAGAGTGATAACAGATATGATAATAACATAATAGGCATATATCATCAACATTAATATAAATAACAAATAATGGTGTCAGATCTCATAGGTGAACAAATACAGATAATAGCATATATATAACAATGTAACTAACTAACAGTAGCATATTTCAATTGTCGTTTCAATTGAAATCAAATTTAATAAATATAAGAACGTTAATCGTTAGTGATTGGTCACCTTTCGAGGATTGATGGATTTGACAAAGAAAAGAGCTATGAATTCCAAAGCAAAGTGAAATGGGCACGAACTGACGAACAAAGCTGATCAATAGGAAAAGACGAAATCAAATCAAAACCGAGCCCATAAAATCCAAATGGCGGCTGCATCTTCGTCCTCGTCTAGCCCTAATTCTTTTATCCCGACCTCTTCGGATTCTCAGGAAGGAGAAGACGACGAAAATTGGTAAGAGGTAGGGAGAAAAGGAAAGCAGAAGATGGTGGCAAACCCTAGCTCTACCTGAGTACGATCGTCGTATGCTGATGCACTCAAATCTCAAGTTTTTTCAATGGAAAAGACTAAAAGCTGGACAAAAGCTACTGGGTGCAAAGAAAGTATAGACAACAATGTTCGATTCTATGAGAAAATGGTGGATGACAAAGGAGATTTTGCAGAAATCGATGAGGAAGATTTTGCAGAGGCAGAGAGCATGTGGAAGAACTCGATATATATTTATATGGCGGGAAAAAGACCGTATTATATTCATTTTAATGCATACATTAAAAGATAATGGAAACCACAAGGAGGGTGAAACATCTTTGCAAGAGAAAATCGCTACTACTTGGTTAAATTTGAACTCGAATCTGATTGCCAAAAGGTTATTGATAATGGACCATGGTTTATGGATAGCAAATTACTCTTCATTAAAAGATGGGAAGCTAACCTAAGACTGGAGCAGGATATGCTAGATTCACTCCCTATTTGGATCAGATTAATGAATCTCAATTTAGCTCTATGGAGCAGTAGGGGTATCAGCAAACTGGCCAGCCTCATAGGAAAACCAATTAAGATGGATGAAGACACAAAACATCTCAGGAAGCTTAATTTTGCAAGGGTTCTGATAGAAATTTCACCAGAGTCAAAATTACCTAACAAATTAAGGGCTAAGGATAGCATTGGAAAGGAGTATGTCCAAGATGTGGAATATGAATTTGTCCCTCCAAAATGTACACAGTGTCTATGTTTTAGACACACACAAATGCAATGCACAAGAAGCAACATACAAGAGTGGAGAATCAAAGAAAAAACAGTTGAACAACAAAAAGAAATTGAACGAGAAAGCAGTTCAAAGAAAGAGGCAAGCAATATATACCAAAGCCAAAATGAAAAGGTGCCAGAAACATTACAAGGCCCACAAAAAGTTTCAAAGGAGAATACATCTCCAGATTTACCAAATACACATAGTACTGTCAGTACTTTCACTGATTCAATACATCAAAATATTGCTGATAATCTAACACTCCCTGATTGCCCAAGTCCTGTAAAGGAAATCCCTGAGACCAAACAAGACAGCAATTGGAGTATTTGAACAATTCAGCACAACAGAAGGTACAAGAACAGGTGTAGGATGATTCATACCAGAATGAAGAGGAAACTGAAACAGTTGAAGACATTAATAAAATGAATATAAATTTGAGTTCTAGTGATGTGGAGATAAACGATGATACAAAAACAAGAACTTACACTAAACCAAACCAGGAATACATAGAACAGTTCAATAAGAAAGCAAGTAAGCATGGTCCAAAGAACATTGCTCCTAGGAACTTGAGGAGTAATAAAGCACCACCTTCCCAATGACAATTATTTGCTGGAACGTTAGAGGTCTTAATAGTGACGGAAGATAATTAGACCTCTTTAATTTAAGAAATAAATATAAACCATCATTACTTGGTCTACTTGAGAATAAAATGAATAATGAAAACATATATAGTTTTCATTCTATTTTGGGGGCAAACTGGAGTATATATCATAATAACTCTACTAATTGCAAAGGTAGGATTCTAGTTGCCTGGTGTAATGATTTTTGGGCATGTAATCTGACAAGCAAGGATGATCAGCAAATTACAGTTAAAGCTACAAATACTGGAGGTTTGAAAATTAATATTACTTTCATTTATGCCAATAACCTTGCAATAAAACGTTCAGGTCTCTGGAATCAAATTACAGTTATATCTAAACAAATGGATGGTCCATGGTTTACAATGGGAGATTATAATGCAATGTTAAAAGCGGAAGATAAAGTTGGTGGTCTCACATTAAAAGCGTCCCAGCTGGAGGAATTCAACGATTGTTGCATTGCTGCAGGGTTGACTGAGGTTGCCCACGCTGGACTGAAGTATACATGGAGAAGTGGTGAAGTTAGAAAGATAGCTTGCAAACTGGATAGAGTATTAGCAAATACCGAAGCTATTAATTCAACTCCCCCCTCCTTGTTATGATTTTGCCTTGCTCTACAAGTGATCACTTCCCCCTCCTTGTTGAATTAATTCAACTCAATATTGAGAAAGGTAAGCCATTCAGATATGCTAACTACCGGCCTTTGTGTAAAGACTATTATAATGCAGCTGACTTCTCCAAGTTAGATATTTTTAGGGTAATAATTCTATTATCCTAACTATGATCCTCAAAAACATTAAACTGAGACTCAAAGAATGGAACAAATGTAGAACAAAGCAAAATAACAAAGTTGCTCAACTTCAGGAAATTCTAGGAAAAATTCAATCTGAATTGGACATAGACCCTTATAATGATGATTTAAACAGAGAATTCTTTGAAGTGCAACATGAACTCAATAATGCTTTACAAATCCAAGCTATGGAGCTAAAACAAAAATCTAAGGAAAGATGGCTGACTGATGGTGATGAAAGTTCAAAAAAATTTTATACAAAAATGTCTCTTAGACAGAACTATAACAATATTTATAATGTTGTTGATGATAAAAGTGAATTGGTTTCTAATACGGAGAGTCTGGAGAAAGAAGCTATTGATTATTGCACTGACCTTTTTAATGGATCCTACCCTGTAAAGTTACATGACATTAAAACCAGATGCTTGGTTTCCGACAGTGGAAGGCATATGCTGACCAGAGACATTGAAAGCAGGGAAATTGAAGAAGCTATTAAATCCATTCATCATGATTCCAGCCCAGGGCCAAATGGGTTGGGTTCTCATTTCTATATAACCCACTGGAAGGATCTGAAAGAGAAACCGAGGTTAGCTTACCAGGAAACATTAGACACTGGAAAATTTGTAAAAGAAATGAATCACACTTTCATCCGTCTAATTCCAAAAAAAGAAAAACCAGTTCAGATTCAGGATTATAGGCCTATCTCGTGTTGTAATGTATCCTACAAAATCTTGAGTAAAATCATTTGTAATAGAATTAAGCCAATTCTACATGACTGCATAAGTGAATGCCAAAGTGCATTTATTAAAGGTAGAAGCGTAACCATTTATAGGCAAATAAAAATCATATTATAAATTCTAACACATATTTATTTCAAATCAAAATTTCACTTTAAAACAAAAAAGAATTCTAAATATAATTTATATCTGAAGTGAATTAAGACCCAAATTTCCAAAACGCTTTATAGATAGGCGTGCACTTCCCAGAGTACACGTAAACATAATATATGCCTATACATATAAAACAAACAGATCTATATATGCTATGACGTATATAGTAAAACACATATGTACAAATATATTTTAATATTATATCTACTCGGCCTATATATGCAGTACCATATATCAATTCATAAAAAGTAAAATACAGTATAATATAACTGAAAATATACAAACACGCGAGACAACACCAAACCTTAACATATATATATATATATATATAATAGTATGGGCTCATAGTTTATCTATCATAACCAGCGAAATAGACATTGTATCAAAACCTAACCCAAATGCACTTTATAAATTCTTGTATAAACTAACAGTTGAACACAAACAACTTACATACATATTTTAAAACTTATAAGCTTCACCTGTAACAAGCATATGCGCATATATATATACATATATGTATGTAAACAAGTTAACAAATATATAGTATTGGTACTTGAAACATACTACACAATATATATCAATATATAAAACAAAACATAAACTAATATATACATCTATATTTACGCACTATATATATATACTACGTGCAAATTCAAAAACATAAACAACATATATATTTTATAACTAATAATTTATAAAACTAGCCCAGACTTGTATATTACTGCATCATTACAAAATATGATACACTTCTATATTATAAACATAGAATTCATAACATTAGGTATATATAAAAGAATAAACACATATTATAATAATTAACTATCGTAAACTTCTTTACCAAACGATATATACTATTACATAACAACAAGGCATAAAGACTTGGAAGAGAATTAAAATTCCAATACAACAGATCCTATATAACTATATGTATATACTTCGAAATCAAACATATATATAGAAAACAAATTCATGTATATAAACATACTTATATATACAGACCCTTATATACAATCCTGTAAACAAAATATAAACCAATATATATACATATTAATATATATACAAACACGTGCATACCTTCATATATAAAGAAGGAAGGCGGTTGTGAACAAGCAGGGGTCAGGGAGGCCCGAGCACGGAGAAGAGAAGGGAAAAGCACGGTGCAGGGTGGCATTCACGTAGATGGAAGTGCTGTGCGAGGGTGGATGGTGTTTGCGTTGGAGAAAGAGGGACGGTGGAGGGGAGGAAAACGGGTTGCTGCAGGCGGCTAAGAGGAATACAAGTTGGGGATGGAAGATCGGCTGGAGGAGGAAGAAGAGATGGTGGCCGTGTTTGCTGCAGCTGCGTGCTGAAGGAAGAAGGCGGGCAAAGGAAAAGCTGCTCGGTGATGGGATGATCTGTTGGCTGATGGACGTGAGGTTGGAGGCGGGTTCTCTGGTGGTGGATCGGCCAATGGAAGCTTATGGCCGCGGGTGGTTGCGGTGTAGGTCTGAGGTGGATGGCCTGACGTGTGAAGGTGATAGCGTGGGTGCTGTTGCTTTGGAGGGGAGATGAGAGAAGTAGAGAGGAACAGAAAATGAAACAAGCCTTTCTCTGAAGAACGAAAATAGATAAATGAAAAATGAACCGAATAAATATCAAACAACGAATAGTCACAGTCGAAAAATCAATTCTGGGAATATTAAAGGTTGTTTGATTTCAGCAGTTAGATAGATGAAAAGACAAGGAGCCCAAAAGGTTGAAATTGGGTACCGGTACGGAATCGTTTTTCCGATTTTTCCGACACGTATCAGACACCGAAACACAGATATGAATATACTACGGAGATCAGCACGATGAGACGATCGAAACGGTATACATATATCAGTGGTACGATCATCCGATCGAAGGTCGATATCGGTACCGAAATTGCTGCTATTTCGCTGAAAATAAGATCGACGGAGCAATAGAAGTCCAAATTTAGAGAAACGAAATATGACGTCTCACTCAGAAGATGATTTACAAATTTTCTATATAAAAATATTCAGGTTTGGAAAACATTTTATTATCATCAATTTTAACTGATATAAATTGGAATAAAATTACACTAGAAAATAAACTTTCAAATTATCTGATGGAAATTTACCAGTTGCTATGTTAAAACAGACGCATTTCAAATATCAAATTTAAATTTCAAAATTTTATTGTTTAAAGTTTCACAAAATTTAAATTAAATATATATATAAAAATAAAAAATTATCTAAATTTACGGGTCGTTACACTCTCCCCCACTCAAAACTTTTCGTCCCCGAAAAAGAAGGATGTAAGAGAATGGAACAACTAGAAAGAAACTAGGTTGGAAAACAGAATAAAACAATTAATTTAAACCATATAAGTTTCAATTTAAATTAATTAATATTCAACATTTTGGTTTAATCCATTTGAGTTCACCTAAGTTAAATCAATCTATCTATTTCTAAATTCATTATCTTATGGTCTAGTCATCCTCAATTAACAATTTCTAAATCATCAATTTGTATAATCATTTATTATACTCATATTTTATTCAACAAATTTAATTCTTTTATTCCAAATTATTATTAACTTTATTCCACTTAATATATCTTATCACATATATTTAAACCATATAAATTAATTGAAACCATATAAATTTCAATTTAAATTAATTTATATTCAATACTTGATTTTAAATTCAAGGTATTTCCCTAGGTTAATCTAATTTCAATTTATTAATTCCTTCAAAACAAATATATTTGTTTCATCTATTATTCAATTAACTTATTATTCTATTTGTCTCTATTAACATCTTTATAATAAAATTTAAGTGTATAACATTTATTATAACACTCAAATCTTTCCTTATAAAGTCATTTTATATTGTATATTATCAAATTACATTTTTAACTTCTGAATAATTTAGGTAAGTTATATTGGAATGTAATTGAGTATCATACAAGTAAAATTTTCTCATTCAACTTATTTCAAGTTTAAATATTTATTCAAAATCTTGGTTTCATCTTAAATCATAATTTTAAGAATTTTAAATTTCCGATTAACTTCAAATAATTTAGAGATAAATATATATACATATGTTATATATATCAAATCAGATTTACAACCATATACCTATATATTGTAAATCAAGCCATACTTTAAACATTTTGAATCAAATTCAATTTCCAAAACAAAAGTGTAGCAAAGCTACTGAATGGCCTCTCCACTTCGAAACTCGAAAATGAATGTCGATGATGCGGCCGTCATCGCCGAAATTATTTTCCAGCGACAAAGAGAAGAGTACCGATTTAAACTTCTTTAAAATCCTTTGGAAACGATTTATACTCAGAAATACTTTATATAATATACATTTAAAACTTTAAAACCAAAGTTTGAAATCACCGGAAATTAAATTCTCAAATTCTTTATTTAAATTCATTTAAACTCTAAATCGATTTATAAACCATATTATAAATTCATTTATAGAATAATAAATGATAATCAAATATTATCATTTCAAACAACCATTTTAATTAACTTATTAAATTACAGAAAATTATACTTATATATATATATGATATAATCATACCAATTTATTTCATTTGCCAAATTTGAAAATAATATTGTGTCAGTTTGCTCTGTTCAAGTGTTTTGGAAATCCTATCGATAGCGTTGATCAAACGAATCGATCGAAAACCCAAATCAACATCAACAACTCAAACAACACAATATATAAAACATTTTAATATTAATTACAAATACACTCCCTCACTCGATAATTCAAGAATGGATTTCAAAGCAAAGATGGGATTCAAAGTAGAGGAACTCTAATCAAATAGAATTCAACTAAAAGATAGACTCGATAGGGAGATAAGATGATTGAATTTCAAAGTGGAAGATGGATAAATTTATATAAATCGCGGGAAACCTTAACCGGGTCAACCGTGACATCAAGAATATGATCGATGCGGAATTCTGAATCAAATCGATATCAGATCACAAGAGATAGAATTCGGGTAAAACAAAAGATAGCAGCATCTAAACCGAGGATACAGAAATCTCCGGTGAATCAATGCCTGTTGTAAAGGAGTTTCACCCTTTACAAATCATCCAAAGATTGGCGAGACCGCCGATTTATTATAGAGATTATTCGAAGTGGAGTTATGGGATTCTCCAGAATCAAGAAGACATGAATAGGGGAGACAAGAGTGGACTTTGGAACCGAAGTGAACGCTCCAAAATTCAAAGGAAACCGAGTCAAAGAAGAAGGAATTCAGCTCAAACGAAAGTGATTCTGTAATTGAATTTTACTCTATATGCTGAGCTTTGCCTAAAACCAAAGCTCTGATACCACATGTAACGACCCAGTATTTTGGACCATTCAAATCGACAATAATCCATACATGTTGGATTTGGATTGAATTGCTCAAAATATCAGATTGTTAATTTAAATTTGGCAAAACTCAGCATATACAGTAAATAAAATAATCACAGATCACAGACACAGACATATATAACAATAATGCAGTGGAAACAAAAGAATATTAGTTCATGAAGCTACTATATATATAACAGAGTTAAACAAGATACAACAGAAGTCACGAGTGCATAGATGTCTCAATACAATAATAAAATACAATAATCAAATACAAGATCTGATTCATCACTGGAATCGACTGAACAACTGAAAGCAGAATAGATAGCTGGATCTCCAAGAGAAGCTCCAACTCCAAAGGTGAGTCTCGAATACTGTATCACTCAGTCTGACCCGAGCGTAAAGCAAAACACAAAACACTCGAGTCAGGATTAACATTCTTATATCAATAAATCCAACTCAAGTGAAATATCAACTAAAATACAAGTAACTCAAAGGATGTTTGGGATAACCATCCTCTAAGGATCCGTTAAACTATCTACTATGTAGTAATATACGCTATTATAATAATGTCTAATATAAAATAAGCTTACTTTTAAATAGCATTAAGGCTTTACATTTTCCACCTTAACACATAATAGTCCCAGTAGTCTATCCAGTATTAGCATACTCCCAGATCGGGGGCTACCCTCAATACTCCACAGGCTACGGCACAAATCCAAACTCGTAGTAAAGCTCGATATGGTAGGTGACACGGCACAACTAGGAAATGCTAGGATAGATATACCAATTACGCATCCGGACTGGAGGTAACGCATAGCAGCCATTACCGCCCACCTCGGAACACATTCCCAATCAAAATCGAAGGGTGGCCACCAAATCAATCACAAAGTAATAGAATGGTATCGAAGAAATGCATCCGATCAGAGGTGCTACCTCATTGGCCTGTCAATCGCTCCTGTTTTAGCCACCTTATGCCAAGTCATGGGAGTCGGGTCCACGTATATACCTCAATAGGAATCGTCGCCACCATTCAACTTCATTCTGAATCTCCACCGCATACACAGTTGTTAAAGTGGTTTTTGGTATCGACAGAGAGTATGCCCATATCCGATCCCGGTCTCTTTAACAACCAAACGTTATTATAACACCGCGGTCATTTCAAAATAGTTTATACTTAAAAACCAAAATATCATTTCCATTTCAAAAACCAAATCAATACGATACCATTTTCACTTCAAATGTATTCATTTCAAAAATCATATCACTTCCAAAGTTATAATACTTTCGAAACTAACAATTTGAAATAATAATGCTTTGGGAATCATAATACTTTGAAATTCATAATTTTGGAAATCATAACACTTCGAAATCATAACACTTTCCTTCAAACAGTTTAGATATTAATAATAGTATATAAAATAAAATAGTTTATAAAATAAAATAATTTATATAAAATAGTTATAAGTTAAAACAATTTATATTAAAATAATTTATATTGAAAATGATTTATATTAAAATAGTTTATATTAAAATAATTTATAAAGTAAACATATAAATAGCTTTAGATATAGTTTAAAATTACTCTATATAAAATAGCTTCCTCAATTTCACAAATCGATTCAAATCAACTCGAATTCCAAAAATCCAAATTTAATCAAATCTCAAATCGTCAATTTCAATTCGATTCCGTTTCTCAATAAACCATTTCAGTTTATCAATTTCAAATACATATTTGAACCATAAGAAAAGCCATTTCAATTTCAATATATTTCAAAACTTTAAATATTCAACATTTCAAAACTAAATTCGATAATTTCATATATATATATATATATATATATATATATATCAAATTCATTTTTCTATTATTTAGTTTTGCAATATTCACTAAATAAATTCAATATCATTTAAATAAAAGCCCAAATTTCAAATCTCTAAACATTTCCTTCAATTTATTTAACTTGAAATATTCAATTTAAATCATCTTAACCTAAAAATCAAGTTATAAAATCATATCCTTTAAAAAACCCCAAATGCCATAAGTTCAGATAGATTTAACTAAATATAATTCTTAATTAAATATGATTTCAAATCAATTTCAAATCTATCCTTTCAACCGTAATTTATTTAATCATTTCGAACTCTATATTAAATATAATTTAAATAAATACTTAAACATATATATATCAACTTTATTAAATCAACTTTAATAATTCTTTAAAATCAATATTTATTAAAAACATAAATTTCTTTTCAAAACCATAGAAATCATTTTCAAAATATTTGTATATAGACCAACGGGGCCTGTATATAATTCTCTACCCTATGGTCAAGTGATACGGATATTTATCATTTCAATCCATAATTTAAATATATACGGGTATATATATCATTTCAACCCGCAATCCCAAATTCAATTCAATGAAAATCGCTTGGGTTTATCATTTCAAACCATAACGATTTTCTCCTATTCTATAGATCGTTCGGGTATGTATCATTTCAACCCATAGTGAATTCTATACTAACAGGGAACTTGCAGAGTGATAACAGATATGATAATAACATAACATGCATATATCATCTACATCAGTACAAATAACAAATAATGGTGTCTAATCGCATAGGTGAATAGATACAGATAATAGCATATATATAACAATGTAACTAACTAAGCATATTTCAATTGTCGTTTCAATTGAAATCAAATTTAATAAATATAAGAACGTTAATCGTGAGTGATTGCTCACCTTTCGAGGATTGATGGATTTGACAAAGAAATGAGCTACGAATTCCAAAGCAAAGTGAAATGGGCATGAACCGACGAACAAAGCTGATCAATAGGAAAAGGCGAAATCAAATCAAAACAGGATTGATGAAGATGAATTAATATAAGCGAACATATATATATATATATATATAACTGTATACAACTATATATATATATAAACATTTATAGGAAAATAAAAATCATATTATAAATTCTAACACATATTTATTTCAAATCAAAATTTCACTTTAAAACAAAAAACAAAAAAAAATTTCTAAATATAATTTATATCTGAAGTAAATTAAGACCCAAATTTCCAAAACGCTTTATAGATATGCGTGCACTTCCCAGAGTACAGGTAAACATAATATATGCCAATACATATAAAACAAACAGATCTATATATGCTATGACGTATACAGTAAAACACGTCTGTACAAATATATTTTAATATTATTTCTACCCGGCCTATATATGCAGTACCATATATCAATTCATAAAAAGTAAAATACAGTATCATATAACTGAAAATATACAAACATGCGAGATAGCACCAAACCTTTACATATATATATATATATATATATATATATATATAATAGTATGGGCCCATAGTTTATCTATCATAACCAGCGAAATAGACATTGTATCAAAACCCAACCCAAATGCACTTTATAAATTCTTGTATAAACTAACAGTTGAACACAAACAACTTACATACATATTTTAAAACTTATAAGCTTCACCTGTAACAAGAATGTGCGGATATATATATATATATAAAAGTTAACAAATATATAGTATAGGTACTTGAAACATACTACACAATATATATTAATATATAAAACAAAACATAAACTAATATATACATCTATATTTACGCACTATATATATATACTACGTGCAAATTCAAAAACATAAACAACATATATATTTTATAACTAATAATTTATAAAACTAGCCCAGACTTGTATATTACTGCATCATTACAAAACAGGATACACTTTTATATTATAAACTTAGAATTCATAACATTAGGTATATATAAAAGAATAAACACATATTATAATAATTAACTATCATAAACTTCTTTACCAAACGATATATACTATTACATAGCAACAAGGCATAAAGACTTGGAAGAGAATTGAAATTCCAATACAACAGATCCTATATAACTATATGTATATACTTCGAAATCAAACATATATAGAGAAAACAAATTCATGTATATTGTGACGCCCACCTCTATGCTCACAATAACAAAGAGTATTAAAAGAAATACCGTCTGTTATTACGAAGAATAAGGCTGGATAGGAGCGGCCATCCATAGTTAGCCTTACACTAGTATTGGTTACCTCGATAGGAGTGGTATATATTTTTCATTTTTCATCTCTTATTTATTCACTCCCATCGACATACCCAATTCTAGTATAAAACGAACTACGATGGTTCATAATAGTTTAGGACAATATATATAATACTAACACAGATACAAAAAGATGCGGAACATAGATAACAAAAGTCTCATATATATATAACTGATGTCAGTTACAATACATTTGACACAATACATATGATACAACTACAACTGTCGACTCTGGAAGTTATATATACAAGTACATTATCAACTAATATACATGAATACATATCAACCTATACTATGACACGACTACTCCAAAAGATATGAAAAGTCTTCAAAGCTCAAACAGCAACCCAAAGCAGGAAATCTACAACCTGAAATAACTCGGGTCTGATCCGAGTATTACATTCAAAAGAAAATAATACACGGGTGAGTCTAATTCAAACTCAGTTATTAGTGCATAGAAGCAATAATAATCAAATAATCAAATAGACGACAGTCACAATAATTCTCGTCTATCCAACTCTTTTAATAAAGAAATCGGATAATGGTAAAATATAACACTTAACAGTGTTAAACAACAAATCAGCAGAATCAAAATCATCAACAAAGATAGATAAAAAGATTATCGATGAAGATAATTTTAGAAAACAACAGAATTGCTTAAACAGCAATTAACAACCAAATCCAATTATTAAATAAATAATTATAAAATCTCAAAATGGTTAAATCAAACCATACTCTGTGTGGCTGCAGTACATGCACGCGTGCACTGCCTTGCCACTACAGTACATGAAATCATCACAACAGTGAATACTAACAGCAATCAAAACTGCAGAGGTCAAAGTGAAACCCAAGCCAACAATACAGCGTAAACAACAAAAATCTAATTATCGATACGATAATTAGAAAACATATAATCTAATTATCTAAAAGATAATTAGATATCAACAAAATCATCAGCTTAAACCAAATCAGAATACAATTCAAAATATTTTGAATTGGCAACACGAAACAATTCCAACAATTGAAATCATCAATTATAACTTCAAATCTGATTTGGCTGCAGTACACGCTCGCGTGTACTGCCTCACCAAAATCAGATGTACACAGAAATATATGCTAAATAAATCTCCAAGTGAAACGCAGTAAAACCCAAATGTATAAGCAACAGCCTCGATAGCAAGAGAACAAGACAGCAACAGTATGCAAGTGCAGACCACACAAGAACACAAGGCATGGTACACTGAAATATGAAGTGTAACAAAGTGGAGATGAAACTCAACTCAACTCAACTCGAAGACTGGTGCAACTCAATACAGCAAAGACCATGAAGACCACAACATCAACTACAACAAAACAAACTGTCCAACCTAATGTACATCAAACTGGTAATACAAATGGAAACACATGAGCTAATGAATGCTACTGATGTAACATGCTCAAAGTAAGCCCAAGATTGCAACTCGACAACAGTTCAAGATGCGGCAACCAACAAGAAGACAACAATACTACAAGACCGAACAACATGAATGGTCACAGGCATGACCCCACACGCATATATGCGGTTGTGACTAATGCAAGCTAATGTCATGAGCATGAAGGCAATAGTTCAAGGCAATAGTAACAACTACATGAAAATGGAGATTGTAAACTTAAATAGAAAATGCCCATGAACATGAAGGCAACAGAGCCAACAGACCAGAGTCATCATGAAACCAAAATAAAAGGACTGCAATATACTCAACCGATCATATCTCAAAACATCATTGTTGAAAATGAGAAGAATCGAGTGCATACAGCACTTACCAAATGAAACAGCAATGGAGCATATATATGTGTGCATAAAAATGATACTCGACAAAATTACAAACTGCTCATAAAACAGCAGTTCGAATAACAATGCAAGCTCCAGAAGGTACAACATAATAAGGTACCAATGAAACTGACATTCAAATGCAAGCCACGGAACAACAAAACAAATTCAAGCAAGGTATAACCGAAGTCAAGGAAGAATCACAACGAACAAATCGACTGCTGAGCATAATAATGGACAGTGAATAATCAAAATCGAAGACAACATTCTCACAAGCCAAAGTCAGGTAATAAACGACTTGAAGCAGAAAATAGAATTCACGTCAATGTCGAAAACAACAAGAATCGAAATCGAGTGACGAAATAAATTATCGACGAATTTAAACAATTGTCAGACGAACACAAATAAGGGAATTTAAACCCTACCACATACGGTTTGAACTAGATGTGAGCAATTTAAAATTACTCACCTTTGCAATTGACGCGCGTAGATCCATCGATCGGCAAGCAAAGACGAACGAACATCAGAATTGAAGCCATGACATCTCGAAGACGAGCGAGAAGGAGCAGCCATAGTGAGCCACAAGGAATCGATCGAGCAAGCAACAAGAAACATCATTCGATCGAATTAAAAACGACACTTCGAACAAGCCCTAAATCTCAGATCTGAGAGTACGAAGATGAAGACGCCATGTTTATTTTCGTTCGTTTTGTTTAGGGTTGCAATCGAAAAATGAATGGGTCGGTGAAAAGAACGATATGATAACCATCTCGGCAACAATTAAAACATGGGCCAAACAATTTTTAAAGCACGTCTAACTCTTAACCTATTTATAAAAGAATTTAAATACGATTTGAACTCCAATGGCAATAGTCAAACAATTTGATCGTCGCTTTGGCGATAATTAAAAATTACAAAATCCCGGGTTGTTACAGACTCCCCTCCTTATAAAAATTGCGTCCCCGCAATTTTCATAATTAAAGTTGTCAATAACAATTATTTTTCCTAACATAAACTGGTTAAGCTAGAAAAATAAGGTTAAGAACACAAACACCAAAGAAATCTTTTAATTTCATAAAGGAAATTCACAAATTCTCAACAAAGTCTGATTATCAAATAGATAATCAGAAAACAGCAGAACTGAATAAATACTATTTTCAGCAATACTCAATTATCAACTAGATAATTAGAAATACAGAAATCACAAAACAACAATATCTAATTATCGATACGATAATTAGAAAACAGCAAAATCTAATTATCAACAAAGATAATTAGAAATCACAAATCATAAATCGCAAAACCGCAAATATCTAGTTATCCAACAAATAACTAGAAAACACAGACTCCATAATCAACAAACTCTAACTATCAACAGAGATAGATAGAAAACAGCAATTCGATAAAATCAGCATACTCTAGAATCAATTAGAGACTAGAAAATCTCAAAATTATCCAAACTAGCAAATATCCAATCATCAAAACGATAATCAGAAAACACAATTATCTACTTATCAAAAACGATAATCAGAAATCGCAAATCAACAATTATCTAATTATCAAAAACGATAATCAGAATTACAAATCAACAAATATCTAATTATCAAAAACGATAATCAGAATTACAAATCAACAAATATCTAATTATCAAAAATGATAATCAGAATTACAAATCAACAAATATCTAATTATCAAAAACGATAATCAGAAAACATCAAATATCTAATTATCAAAAACGATAATCAGAAAACATCAAATATCTAATTATCAAAAACGATAATCAGAAATCACAAATCAACAATTATCTAATTATCAAAAACGATAATCAGAAAACATCAAATATCTAATTATCAAAAACGATAATCAGAAATCACAAATCAACAAATATCTAATTATCAAAAACGATAATCAGAATTACAAATCAACAAATATCTAATTATCAAAAACGATAATCAGAAAACATCAAATATCTAATTATCAAAAACGATAATCAGAAAACATCAAATATCTAATTATCAAAAACGATAATAAAAAAACATCAAATATCTAATTATCAAAAACGATAATCAGAAAACATCAAATATCTAATTATCAAAAACGATAATCAGAAATCACAAATCAACAATTATCTAATTATCAAAAACGATAATCAGAATTACAAATCAACAAATATCTAATTATCAAAAACGATAATCAGAATTACAAATCAACCAATATCTAATTATCAAAAGCGATAATCAGAAAACATCAAATATCTAATTATCAAAAACGATAATCAGAAATCACAAATCAACAATTATCTAATTATCAAAAACGATAATCAGAATTACAAATCAACAAATATCTAATTATCAAAAACGATAATCAGAATTACAAATCAACAAATATCTAATTATCAAAAACGATAATCAGAAAACATCAAATATCTAATTATCAAAAACGATAATCAGAAAACATCAAATATCTAATTATCAAAAACGATAATCAGAAAACATCAAATATCTAATTATCAAAAACGATAATCAGAAATCACAAATCAACAATTATCTAATTATCAAAAACGATAATCAGAATTACAAATCAACAAATATCTAATTATCAAAAACGATAATCAGAAAACATCAAATATCTAATTATAAAAAACGATAATCAGAAATCACAAATCAACAATTATTTAATTATCAAAAATGATAATCAAATCTCAAATCAACAAATATTTAATTATCACAAATGATAATCAAATATCAAATATCTAATTATCACAAGCGATAATTAGAAACAACAAATATTCAATTATCAAAACGATAATTAAATCTCATAACAGCAAATATTTAATTACCGATACGATAATTAAATCTCATAACATCAGATATCTAATTACCTGCAGATAATTAGAAACAACAAATATCTAGAAATCAATTAAGAAGACTAGAAAATCAACATAAAAGGTTGGATCGATCCCATCAGATGGCGAGTTTTTAGTTCGCCGCATGTGCATCAACAAATGGCCGAAGCCTACCAAGTACTCAACATAATTTTGGCGCCCATCAGATGACCCGAAGGTTCGCAGAGTGACCTAAAGGTCTAGTACCGGTATTTGACCCGAAGGTCCATCAGAGTGCCCGAAAGCCCAACAAATGACCCGAAGGTCCAGTAGATGACCCGAAGGTCCAACATAGTGGCTCGAAAGCACACAAATCATCAGGATCATCAAAACATCATATATTTCAATTAACGAGTCCGGAATTAACCGAAATAGCAAACGCACATGTCCCATACCACGTGTTTTACTAAATCGTTTGATTCTCTTCATCGTTTCCTTGAAAGTGCAAAATTGTGTATTTTGTAAAAATACATTTTACATTCTCAAACGAACAAGTCCGGAATTAAGCGAATCAGTAAAAGAAAGGGGTCATAGTCCTCGATTTTGCTGAAACGTTTAAATCGCTTCCTCATTCTTTTGAAAGCGCAAACTGTAAAATTCCTGAAAACAATTTTATTTATTTTATAAAAATAAAAATTCACATTCTCAACTGGACAAGTCCGGAGTTAAGCGAATCAGTAAAAGAAAGGGGTCATAGTCCTCGATTTTGCTGAATCGTTTAAGTCGCTTCCTCATTCTTTTGAAAGCACAAACTGTTAAAATTTTTATAAAACAATTTTCATTTTAAAACGATTTTCCAATCACGTGAATAAAGCAACAAAATCAGTAGCAATTTCGAAAAGGAAATTGCACTTCCCAAAACATCGTAAAACGAATCTCAAAATCAGCATTGCGGAATAACTGCTTGAAAATCCACTTTTAAAATTTGACGGTTACTGAAGTCAAAACGACAGTAATTTTTAAATGTCAAAATCTCATCAAAATAATTTACATCAAAATGTAATACCAGTGAATTTTCATTCATCAAAATGCCATAAAACACCGTGCTTCCAAAATTTAGCATTGGTGTAAAAATCCCGTTATAAAAATAACAGCAACAAAATACGTTTCATAACCAAGCATCGGTTCAACGTAAAATTAATGCAGTAACGTGCAATTCATATTTGCACGCATGCTACAATATAAACAAAGAAATTACTCTATTATCTTCAATGAAGATAATTTAAAACAGCAAAAATCTAATCAGATATGTGATTAGCATCAAAGAAAACCAGCATGAATTTCAAAAAATCAAAACCACTGGTTAAACAACATAATGAAATTAAATTCATTTTCATATTTTGATTTTTAAATCAAAATAATTATCAGCTGTACTCAGCGAAGCAATCTCACTGTTTCCGCTGCGCACTCTGATAACAGAACACAAATCAATCAAATCAATAAAACACAGTCTCTCTTTTATTTTTAAATAAAGATATTTAAAAATTTCATCATAATTTTAAAACTTTAGTTTTGACTCAAAGTACAATTAAAACATCGACCAATAGTTGTAACACATGTTCCATCTAAGTTATGTTTTACATTATGTCCATAAACCCCAAGCTCTGATACCAACTGTGACGCCCTACCTCTATGCTCACAATAACAAAGAGTATTAAAAGAAATACTGTTTGTTATTACGAAGAATAATGCTGGATAGGAGCGGCCATCCATAGTTGGCCTTACACTAGTATTGGTTACCTCGATAGGAGTTGTATATATTTTTCATTTTTCATCTCTTATTTATTCACTCCCATCGACATACCCAATTCCAGTATAAAACAAACTACGATGGTTCATAATAGTTTAGGACAATATATATAATACTAACACAGATACAAAAAGATGCAGAACACAGATAACAAAAGTCTCATATGTATATAACTGATGTCAGTTACAATACATTTGACACAATACATATGATACAACTACAACTGTCGACTCTGGAAGTTATATATACAAGTACATTATCAACTAATATACATGAATACATATCAACCTATACTATGACACTACTACTCCAAAAGATATAAAAAGTATTCAAAGCTCAAACAGCAACCCAAAGCAGGAAATCTACAACCTGAAATAACTCGGGTCTGACCCGAGTATTACATTCAAAAGAAAATAATACACGGGTGAGTCTAATTCAAACTCAGTTATTAGTGCATAGAAGCAATAATAATCAAATAATCAAATAGACGACAGTCACAATAATTCTCGTCTACCTGACTCTTTTAATAAAGAAATCGGATAACGGTAAAATATAACACTTAACAGTGTTAAACAACAAATTAGCAGAATCAAAATCATCAACAAAGATAGATAAAAAGATTATCGATGAAGATAATTTTAGAAAACAACAGAATTGCTTAAAAAACAATTAACAACCAAATCCAATTATTAAATAAATAATTAGAAAATCTCAAAATGGTTAAATCAAACCATACTCTGTGTGGCTGCAGTACACGCACGCGTGCACTGCCTCGCCACTACAGTACATGAAATCATCACAACAGTGAATACTAACAACAATCAAAACTGCAGAGGTCAAAGTGAAACCCAAGCCAACAAAACAGCGTAGACAACAAAAATCTAATTATCGATACGATAATTAGAAAACATATAATCTAATTATCTAAAAGATAATTAGATATCAACAAAATGATCAGCTTAAACCAAATCAGAATACAACTCAAAATATTTTGAATTGGCAACACGAAACAATTCCAACAATTGAAATCATCAATTATAACTTCAAATCTGATTTGGCTGCAGTACACGCTCGCGTGTACTGCCTCGCCAAAATCAGATGTACACATAAATATATGCTAAATAAATCTCCAAGTGAAACGCAGTAAAACCCAAATGTATAAGCAATAGTCTCGATAGCAAGAGAACAAGACAACAGCAGTATGCAAGTGCAGACCACACAAGAACACAAGGCATGGTACACTGAAATATGAAGTGTAACAAAGTGGAGATGAAACTCAACTCAACTCAACTCGAAGACTGGTGCAACTCAATACAGCAAAGACCATGAAGACCAGAACATCAACTACAACAAAACAAACTTTCCAGCCTAATGTACATCAAACTGGTAATACAGATGGAAACACATGTGCTAATGAATGCTACTGATGTAACATGCTCAAAGTAAGCCCAAGATTGCAACTCGACAGCAGTTCAAGATGCGGCAACCAACAAGAAGACAACAATACTACAAGACCGAACAACATGAATGGTCACAGGCATGACCCCACACGCATATATGCGGTTGTGAATAATGCAAGCTAATGTCATGAGCATAAAGGCAACAGTTCAAGGCAATAGTAACAACTACATGAAATTGGAGATTGTAAACTTAAATAGAAAATGCCCATGAACATGAAGGCAACAGAGCCAACAGACCAGAGTCATCATGAAACCAAAATAAAAGGACTGCAATATACTCAACCGATCATATCTCAAAACATCATTGTTGAAAATGAGAAGAATCGAGTGCAGACAGCACTTACCAAATGAAACAACAATGGAGCATATATATGTGTGCATAAAAATGATACTCGACAAAATTACAAGCTGCTCATAAAACAGCAGTTCGAATAACAATGCAAGCTTCAGAAGGTACAACATAATAAGGTACCAATGAAACTGACATTCAAATGCAAGCCACGGAACAACAAAACAAAGTCAAGCAAGGTATAACCGAAGTCAAGGAAGAATCACAACGAACAAATCGACTGCCGAGCATAGTACTGGACAGTGAATAATCAAAATCGAAGACAACATTCTCACAAGCCAAAGTCAGGTAATAAACGACTTGAAGCAGAAAACAGAATTCACGTCAATGCCGAAAACAACAAGAATCGAAATCGAGTGACGAAATAAATTATCGACGAATTTAAACAATTGTTAGACGAACACAAATAAGGGAATTTAAACCCTACCACATACGGTTTGAACTAGATGTGAGCAATTTAAAATTACTCACCTTTGCAATTGACGCGTGTAGATCCATCGATCGGCAAGCAAAGACGAACGAACATCGGAATTGAAGCCACGACATCTCGAAGACGAGCGAGAAGGAGCAGCCGTAGTGAGCCACAAGGAATCGATCGAGCAAGCAACAAGAAACATCATTCGATTGAATTAAAAACGGCACTTCGAACAAGCCCTAAATCTCAGATCTGAGAGAACGAAGATGAAGCCGCCATGTTTATTTTCGTTCATTTTGTTTAGGGTTGCAATCGAAAAATGAATGGGTCGGTGAAAAGAACGATATGATAACCATCTCGGCAATAATTAAAACATGGGCCAAACAATTTTTAAAGCCTGTCCAACTCTTAACCTATTTATAAAAGAATTTAAATATGATTTGAACTCCAATGGCAATAGTCAAACAATTTGATCGTCACTTTGGCGATAATTAAAAATTACAAAATCCCGGGTTGTTACATATATAAACATACTTATATATACAGACCCATATATACAATCCTGTAAACAAAATATAAACCAATATATACATATACATATTAATATATATACAAACACGTGCATACCTTCATATATAAAGAAGGAAGGCGGTTGTAAACAAGCAGGGGTCAGGGAGGCCCGAGCACGGAGAAGAGAAGGGAAAAGCACGGTGATGGGTGTCATTCATGTCGATGGAAGTGCTGTGCGATGGTGGATGGTGTTTGCGTTGGAGAAAGAGGGATGGTGGAGGGGAGGAAAATGGGTTGCTGCAGGTGGCTAAGAGGAATACAAGCTGGGGATGGAAGATCGGCTCGAGGAGGATGAAGAGATGGTGGCCGTGTTTGCTGCAGCTGCGTGCTGAAGGAAGAAGGCTGGCAAAGGAAAAGCTGCTCGGTGATGGGATGATCTGTTGGCTGATGGACGTGAGGTCGGAGGCGGGTTCTCTGGTGGTGGATCGGCCAATGGAAGCTTATGGCTGCGGGTGGTTGGGGTGTAGGTCTGAGGTGGATGGCCTGACGTGCGTGGGTGCTGTTTCTTTGGAGGGGAGATGAGAGAAGTAGAGACGAACAGAAAATGAAACAAGCCTTTCTCCGAAGAACGAAAATAGATAAATGAAGAATGAGCCGAAATAAATATCAAACAACGAATAGTAACAGTCGTAAAATCAATTCTGGGAACATTAAAGGTTGTTTGATTTCAGCAGTTAGATAGATGAAAAGACAAGGAGCCCAAAAGGTTGAAATTGAGTACCGGTACGGAATCGTTTTTCCGATTTTTCCAACACGTATCGGACACCGAAACATGGATATTAATATACTACGGAGATCAGCACGACGAGACGATCAAAATGGTATACAGATATTAGTGGTACGATCATCCGATCGAAAGTCGATATCGGTACCGAAAATGCTGCTATTTCGCTGAAAATAAGATCGACGGAGCAATAGAAGTCCAAATTTAGAGAAATGAAATTTGACATCTCACTCAGAAGATGATTTACAAATTTTCTATATAAAAATATTCAGGTTTGGAAAAATTTTTATTTTCATCAATTTTAACCGATATAAATTGGAATAAAATTACACTAGAAAATAAACTTCCAAATTATCTGATGAAAATTTACCAGTTGCTAAGTTAAAACAGACGCATTTCGAATATCAAATTTAAATTTCAAAATTTTATTGTTTAAAGTTTCACAAAATTTCAATTAAATATATAAATAAAAAAAATTATCTAAAATTTACGGGTCGTTACACTCTCCCCACTTAAAACCTTTCGTCCTCGAAAAAGAAGGAGGTAAGAGAATGGAACAACCAGAAAGAAACTAGGTTGGAAAACAGAATAAAACAATTAATTTAAACCATATAAGTTTCAATTTAAATTAACTAATATTCAGCATTTTGGTTTAATCCATTTGAGTTCACCTAAGTTAAATCAATCTATCTATTTCTAAATTCATTATCTTATGGTCTAGTCATCCTCAATTAACAATTCCTAAATCATCAATTTGTATAATCATTTATTATACTCATATTTTATTCAACAAATTTAATTCTTTTATTCCAAATTATTATTAACTTTATTCCACTTAATATATCTTATCGCATATATTTAAACCATATAAATTAATTTAAACCATATAAATTTCAATTTAAATTAATTTATATTCCATAATTGATTTTAAATTCAAGGTATTTCCCTAGGTTAATCTAATTTCAATTTATTAATTCCTTCAAAACAAATATATTTGTTTCATCTATTATTCAATTAAATTATTATTCTATTTGTCTCTATTAACATCTTTATAATAAAATTTAAGTGCATAACATTTACTATAACACTCAAATCTTTCCTTATAAAGTCATTTTATATTGTATATTATCAAATTACATTTTTAACTTCTGAATAATTTAGGTAAGTTATATTGGAATGTAATTGAGTATTATACAAGTAAAATTTTCTCATTCAACTTATTTCAAGTTTAAATATTTATTCAAAATCTTGGTTTCATCTTAAATCATAATTTTAAGAATTTTAAATTTTCGATTAACTTCAAATAATTTAGAGATAAATATATATACATATGCTATATATATCAAATCAGATTTACAACCATATACCTATATATTATAAATCAAGCCATACTTTAAAATTTTTGAATCAAATTCAATTTCCAAAACAAAAGTGTAGCAAAGCTACTGAATGGCCTCTCCACTTTGAAACTCGAAAATGAATGTCGATGATGCGGCCGTCATTGCCGAAATTATTTTCCAGCGACAAAGAGAAGGGTACCGATTTAAACTTCTTTAAAATCCTTTGGAAACGATTTATACTCAGAAATACTTCATATAATATACAATTAAAACTTTAAAACCAAAGTTTGAAATCACCGGAAATTAAATTCTCAAATTCTTTATTTAAATTCAATTAAACTCTAAATCGATTTATAAGCCATATTATAAATTCATTTATAGAATAATAAATGATAATCAAATATTATCATTTCAAACAACCATTTTAATTAACTTATTAAATTCCAGAAAATTATACTTAGTTTGCTCTGTTCAAGTGTTTTGGAAATCCTATGATAGTGTTGATCAGACGAATCGATCGAAAACCCAAATCAACATCAACAACTCAAACAACACAATATATAAAACATTTTAATATTAATTAGAAATACACTCCCTCACTCGATAATTCAAGAATGGATTTCAAAGCAAAGATGGGATTCAAAGTAGAGGAACTCTAATCAAATAGAATTCAACTAAAAGATAGACTCGATAGGGAGATAAGATGATTGAATTTCAAATTGGAAGATGGATAAATTTATATAAATCGCAGGTAACCTTAACCGGGTCAACCGTGACATCAAGAATATGATCGATGCGGAATTCTGAATCAAATCGACATCAGATCACAAGAGATAGAATTCGGGTAAAAAAAAGATAGCAGCATCTAAACCGAGGATACAGAAATCTCTGGAGAATCAATGCCTGTTGTAAAGGAGTTTCACCCTTCACAATCATTCAAAGATTAGTGAGACCGCCGATTTATTATAGATATTATTCGAAGTGGAGTTATGTGATTCTCCCGAATCAAGAAGACATGAATAGGGGAGAAAAGAGTGGACTTTGGAACCGAAGTGAACGTTCCAAAATTCAAAGGAAACCGAGTCAAAGAAGAAGGAATTCAGCTCGAACGAAAGTGATTTTGTAATTGAATTTTACTCTATATGCTGAGTTTTGCCTAAAACCAAAGCTCTGATACCACATGTAACGACCCAGTATTTTGGACCACTCAAATCGACAATAATCCACACATGCCGGATTTGAATTGCTCAAAATATCAGATTGTTAATTTAAATTTGGCAAAACTCAGCATATACAGTAAATAAAATAATCACATATCACAGACACAGACATATATAACAATAATGCAGCGGAAACAAAAGAATAGTAGTTCATGAAGCTACTATATATATATAACAGAGTTAAACAAGATACAACAGAAGTCACGAGTGCATAGATGTCTCAGTACAATAATCAAATACAAGATCTTAATGCATCACTGGAATCGACTGAACAACTGAAAGCAGAATTGATAGCTGGATCTCCAAGAGAAGCTCCAACTCCAAAGGTGAGTCTCGAATATTGTATCACTCAGTCTGACCCGAGCGTAAAGCAAAACACAAAACACTCGAGTCAGGATTAACATTCATATATCAATAAATCCAGCTCAAGTGAAATATCAACTGACTCAAAGGATGTTTGGGATAACCATCCTCTAAGGATCCGTTTAACTATCTACTATGTAGTAATATACGCTATTATAATAATGTCTAATATAAAATAAACTTACTTTTAAATAGCGTTAAGGCTTTACATTTTCCACCTTAACACATAATAGTCCCAGTAGTCTATCCAGTATTAGCATACTCCCAGATC
The DNA here is from genome assembly GCA_030737815.1 of Allium fistulosum. Taxonomy (NCBI): domain Eukaryota; kingdom Viridiplantae; phylum Streptophyta; class Magnoliopsida; order Asparagales; family Amaryllidaceae; genus Allium; species Allium fistulosum. Next base: position 861,926,114 of record CM060908.1, on the reverse strand, counting down.
GGGGGCTACCCTCAATACTCCACAAGCTACGGCACAAATCCGAACTCGTAGTAAAGCTCAATATGGTAGCTGACACGACACAACTAGGCAATGCTAGGGTAGATATACCAATTACGCTTCCATACTGGTGGTAACGCATAGCAGCCACTACCGGCCACCTCGGAACACATTCCCAATCAAAATTGAAGGGTGGCCACCAAATCAATCATAAAGTAATAGAATGGTATCGAAGAAATGCGTCCGATCAGAGGTGCTACCTCATTGGCCCGTCAATCGCTCCTGTTTTAGCCACCTTATGCCAACTCACGGGAGTCATGGTATATACCTCAATAGGAATCGTCACCACCATCCTACTTCATTCTAAAATCTCCACCACGTACACAGTTGTTAAAGTGGTTTTCGGTATCGACAGAGAGTATGCCCATATCCGATCCCGGTCTCTTTAACAACCAAACGTTATTATAACACCGCGGTCATTTCAAAATTGTTTATACTTAAAAACCAAAATATCATTTCCATTTCAAAAACCAAATCAATATGATAACATTTTCACTTCAAATGTATTCATTTAAAAAACCATATCACTTCCAAAGTTATAATACTTTCGAAACCAACAATTTGAAATAATAATGCTTTGGAAATCATAATACTTTGAAATTCATAACTTTGGAAATCATAACACTTCGAAATCATAACACTTTCCTTCAAACAGTTTAGATATTAATAATAGTATATAAAATAAAATAGTTTATAAAATAAAATAATTTATATAAAATAGTTATAAGTTAAAACAATTTATATTAAAATAATTTATATTGAAAATGATTTATATTAAAATAGTTTATATTAAAATAATTTATAAAGTAAACATATAAATAGCTTTAGATATAGTTTAAAATTACTCTATATAAAATAGCTTCCTCAATTTCACAAATCGATTCAAATCAACTCGAATTCCAAAAATCCAAATTTAATCAAATCTCAAATCATCAATTTCAATTCGATTCCATTTCTCAATAAACCATTTCAATTTATCAATTTCAAATACATATTTGAACCATAAGGTAAGCCATTTCAATTTCAATATATTTCAAAACTTTAAATATTCTATATTTCAAAACTAAATTCGATAATTTCATATATATATATATATATCAAATTCATTTTTCTATTATTTAGTTTTGCAATATTCACTAAATAAATTCAATATCATTTAAATAAAAGCCCAAATTTCAAATCTCTAAACATTTCCTTCAATTTATTTAACTTGAAATATTCAATTTAAATCATCTTAACCTAAAAATCAAGTTATAAAATCATATCCTTTAAAAAACCCCAAATGCCATAAGTTCAGATAGATTTAACTAAATATAATTCTTAATTAAATATGATTTCAAATCAATTTCAAATCTATCCTTTCAACCGTAATTTATTTAATCATTTCGAACTCTATATTAAATATAATTTAAATAAATACTTAAACATATATATATATATCAACTTTATTAAATCAACTTTAAAAATTCTTTAAAATCAATATTTATTAAAACCATAAATTTCTTTTCAAAACCATAGAAATCATTTTCAAAATATTTTTATATAGACCAACGGTGTCTGTATATAATTCTCTACCCTATGGTCAAGTGATACAGATACTTATCATTTCAATCTGTAATTTAAATATATACGGGTATATATATCATTTCAACCCGCAATCCCAAATTCAATTCAATGAAAATCGCTTGGGTTTATCATTTCAACCCATAACAATTTTCTCCTATTCTACAGATTGTTCGGGTATGTATCATTTCAACCCATAGTGAATTCTATACTAACAGGGAACTTGCAAAGTGATAACATATATGATAATAACATAACAGGAACACATCATCAACATCAATATAAATAACAAATAATGGTGTCAGATCTCATAGGTGAACAGATACGGATAATAGCATATATATAACAATGTAACTAACTAACAGCAGCATATTTCAATTGTCGTTTCAATTGAAATCAAATTTAATAAATATAAGAACGTTAATCGTGAGTGATTGCTCACCTTTCAAGGATTGATGGATTTGACAAAGAAATGAGCTACGAATTCCAAAGCAAAGTGAAATGGGCACGAACTGATGAACAAAGCTGATCAATAGGAAAAGACGAAATCAAATCAAAACTGGATTGATGAAGATGAATTGATATAAGCGAACACACACACACACACACACATATATATATATATAACTGTATACAACTATATATATATATAACCATTTATAGGCAAATAAAAATCATATTATAAATTCTAACACATATTTATTTCAAATCAAAATCTCACTTTAAAACAAAAAAAATTCTAAATATAATTTATATCTAAAGTAAATTAAGACCCAAATTTCCAAAACGCTTTATAGATATGCGTGCACTTCCCAGAGTACACATAAACATAATATATGCCTATACATATAAAACAAACAGATCTATATATGCTATGACGTATACAGTAAAACACGTCTGTACAAATATATTTTAATATTATATCTACCCGGCCTATATATGCAGTACCATATATCAATTCATAAAAAGTAAAATACAGTATCATATAACGGAAAATATACAAACACGCGAGACAGCACCAAACCTTAACATATATATATAATAGTATGGGCCCATAGTTTATCTATCATAACCAGCGAAATAGACATTGTATCAAAACCCAACCCAAATGCACTTTATAAATTCTTGTATAAACTAACAGTTTAACACAAACAACTTACATACATATTTTCAAACTTATAAGCTTCACCTGTAACAAGAATGTGCGCATATATATATAAACAAGTTAACAAATATATAGTATAGGTACTTGAAACATACTACACAATATATATTAATATATAAAACAAAACATAAACTAATATATACATCTATATTTATGCACTATATATATATATATATACTACGTGCAAATTCAAAAACATAAACAACATATATATTTTATAACTAATAATTTATAAAACTAGCCCAGACTTGTATATTACTGCATCATTACAAAACAGGATACACTTTTATATTATAAACTTAGAATTCATAACATTAGGTATATATAAAAGAATAAACACATATTATAATAATTAACTATCATAAACTTCTTTACCAAACGATATATACTATTACATAGCAACAAGGCATAAAGACTTGGAAGAGAATTGAAATTCCAATACAACAGATCCTATATAACTATATGTATATACTTCGAAATCAAACATATATATAGAAAACAAATTCATGTATATAAACATACTTATATATACATACCCATATATACAATCCTGTAAACAAAATATAAACCAATATATACATATTAATATATATACAAACACGTGCATACCTTCATATATAAAGAAGGAAGGCGGTTGTGAACAAGCAGGGGTCAGGGAGGCCCGAGCACGAAGAAGAGAAGGGAAAATCACGGTGCTGGGTGGCATTCACGTGGATGGAAGTGTTGTGCGATGGTGGATGGTGTTTGCGTTGGAGAAAGAGGGACGGTGGATGAGAGGAAAATGGGTTGCTGCAGGCGGCTAAGAGGAATACAAGCTGGGGATGGAAGATCGACTGGAGGAGGAAGAAGAGATGGTGGCCGTGTTTGCTGCAGCTGCGTGCTGAAGGAAGAAGGCGGGCAAAGGAAAAGTTGCTCGGTGATGGGATGATCGGTTGGCTGATGGACGTGAGGTCGGAGGCGGGTTCTCTGGTGGTGGATTGGCCAATGGAAGATTATGGCCGCGGGTGGTTGCGGTGTAGGTCTGAGGTGGATGGCCTGACGTGTGAAGGTGATAGCGTGGGTGCTGTTGCTTTGGAGGGGAGATGAGAGAAGTAGAGACGAACAGAAAATGAAACAAGCCTTTCTCCGAAGAACGAAAATAGATAAATGAAGAATGAACCGAAATAAATATCAAACAACGAATAGTCACAGTCGAAAAATCAATTCTGGGAATATTAAAGGTTGTTTGATTTCAGCAGTTAGATAGATGAAAAGACAAGGAGCCCAAAAGGTTGAAATTGGGTACCGGTACGGAATCGTTTTTCCAATTTTTCGACACGTATCAAACACCGAAACACAAATATGAATATACTACGGAGATCAGCACGACGAGACGATCGAAACGGTATACATATATCAGTGGTACGATCATCCGATCGAAAGTCGATATCGGTACCGAAAATGCTGTTATTTCGCTGAAAATAAGATCGACGGAGCAATAGAAGTACAAATTTAGAGAAACGAAATATGACGTCTCACTCAGAAGATGATTTACAAATTTTCTGCATAAAAATATTCAGGTTTGGAAAATATTTTATTATCATCAATTTTAACTGATATAAATTGGAATAAAATTACACTTGAAAATAAACTTCCAAATTATCTGATGAAAATTTACTAGTTGCTATGTTAAAACAGACGCATTTCAAATATCAAATTTAAATTTCAAAATTTTATTGTTTAAAGTTTCACAAAATTTCAATTAAATATATAAATAAAAAAAATAAAATTATCTAAAATTTACGGGTCGTTACACAATATTACGTATAATAACAGTTTAGTCAATTTTATTTTGCATGTATTACTGTCAAATGACATATATATAACTGGTTTCTTGCTGGACTATTTGCTATTAATAAATAATTCTCTTTTATTCTAGATTATATTATTGAATTTTTGAAATTTTTGTGTGAAATGCTCAATATTTTATAAAATAGTTAATAGGATTGTATTTTTTGTGATGAGAAACTATAAGTATATGAATTAGATTGGTATGCTATTACATAAGCTGCAGATATTACTTGAATAGCCTGTTTCACCAACAGACGATACTTGAACTGGCCGATATTTGAATTTAATAATTACGGACTTGTATTGGCATGCAACTATTGCTATATAGAATCGACTGTTTGTGATTTATTTGTGAACAAATGCAGATAACAAATGTTAGTAACTGATTTGTATTGGCATGCAACTATTGTTATTTGAACAGTATGTTTGGTTTAAGTACATTTTAATGCATGCGATAATAATTTCGTGCAAATGATTATTTGAATAGCCTGTTTCACAAATAGGAAATCGAACGGTGTGATAACAAATGTTAGTAAATGACTTGAATTAATTGTATTGGCATGTAATGGTAGTATTTACTAGTTGTTTAATTTTAGTTTGTATTGCCATGTATCGGCTTCATTTAGTTTTATTTGCCTCTATCATGTAATATATGTGATTTATATTCTTTATTGTTAATCATAATGGTTGCTTTGTTGGAATAATTCAACATAATGGGGTCACATATTTTAATGTTTGAATGTGTGGGCTATCTTGTAATTAAGTCTAATTACGTGATCTATTTTTGGAATAAACATATTAAGACTTAAGGGGTATATTCGTTATGTAAAATTATAATGTGTGTATACCAGAGTGACAATTTTAGTTTGTTGAAGGGCCGAACTGAAAAAAGTCACACACTATATATATATGGGGTTATGGTCCCCAAATTACATAAGTCTTATCATATTCTCTCTACCTGTTCTAAAGAGAATTTACAGATCTAAGCTTGGATTAATTTGGAAGATCTAATTCAAATTAATCTTCTCATCAATTAAGAACCGATGGATTCAGATACGCCTTCCGCTGTTAATTTCATATACTTGTTTCTTAATTAAATCAATATGGGTTATATGTATTCAGATCTAACATAGATTAATCACCAACAAGTGGTATCAGAGCCACCCATCATTGATTTTATCGAGAAATTTCCTTATTATAAGTATATATGAAATTAGGGTTCTGAGATTTACAATTTTGGTTTATTCATCCGATGCCTTTATTCGGAACTGTGAGATTTGCACTTTTCTTATTAATTCATCCGATGCCTTTGTTTCAGATATTTATAAATAATTCATGAATTAATTCCACTTGTTCGGATCTGATGGCTTTAATTGTTGCTACTCATATTATTCATATTTTATTGTCAGTAGTTTTGCGACTGTACAAATTTTATTGCTATAGATAGTTACCATGTTAAGTTTTGTTTCATTCACACGTATGGAAGCATCTTCATGCCTTTTAATGTTCCTGTAATATGTATTGGACCACATAACAGTCAATTGTATTTATTTTTATCATAATTGCATTAAATGTGGTTGTTATATTAATAAATAAATTAATTTATTATCATAAATGTAGTAAATGCGTCAGTTGCAATAAATTTAACGATGCAACATGTTTGTATTTGGAATAAGAAAAGACATATTGTTCATTATTTAATGCATTTATATTTTATAGATGCATATATTTTATATGTATGGCCCGCTCATTAAAAAATAAGTTTCACTTTCTGTAATATTATAACACATGTATTCATATTTGCTTATTCAAATAAGCTTTCATCGAAAGCTAATCTCCTGCCGCACTGATATAATAAGCTATTTTGATATTGATTATTTATTTTCATTGCTTCCCACTATGTTTGGGATCAACCACTGCTACAGTTTTCAACTATTCATTTTCTTGCAATATCGCATGTATGGACCATGCTATGTTAAAATTTGTTTTATAATCTGTCTTGAATATTGACAGTTAAATAAAGTATGCAATATTTTATCATTAATTGTTATTGCAAATACCATTTGTTATGTATTGTTACAGTTTTAGTTAATGTCAATTCTTTTATTACGGCTATGAAACTATATTTTCAATATGTATAAAATTAACAAAAATTGAAATTTCTGGAATACGCATAAATGAATGAGTTAAAATAAACCAATTCATATATTATTTGGTGTCTCTTTGCAAACTAACTGTAAATATCCTACATTACAAGTGAACTAATTGAAATAACATGTCACCAAAGTGACCTCTCTTATTTTAGTTATTCATGAAAAATGTTTAATGTTTGTGTGTATTTATTCATGCGGATATTAGCCAGCCCAAAGAAAGACTAATATTTGGCCGAATCATTTACACACGTGTGATGATAAATATGTGACAATCATATAGTTTTGCAAGAGAATATCTAATCGGCCCAAAGAAAGATTGATATTTGACTTGAATTTATTGTCAATGTTTGATCATTACAACAAGAGTACCACTTACAATTAATATTATTGTCCAAATACTTGATATTGTTGTTGTGCTAGGTATCTTGGGAAGAGACTTACCAATTATTTGAATTTACTGCGGTTTTGTTTTATAAAGTGAGCACATTTGATTGATTCTTATGTTAAAATTATAGCTAATTTAACTATGGTATCTGCCAATCTTAACAACATTCCTATTTTGAATGGAACAAACTTTAAGGATTGGAAAGAGGACATATTGCTTGTTCTTGGTTGCATGGATCTTGACCTTGCACTTAGGATGGATGCACCCACCCCTCTTACGGATGAAAGTTCTTCTGATGTTATAAAGAACTTTGAGAGGTGGGATCGTTCAAATCGCATGAGTCTAATGATCATAAAGTGTGGCATTCCAGAGGCATTTAGGGGTGCAGTATCTAAAAAGATAACCAATGCTAAAGATTTTCTTGCTGAGATTGAAAAAATGTTTTGCTAAAAACGATAAGGCGAAAACAAGCACGCTTTTGAAGTGCTTGATTTCCATGAAGTATCAAAGCAAAGGGAACGTAAAGGAGTACATTATGGATATGTCTAATGTTGCCTCAAAACTTAAGGCACTTAACTTTAGCTTTCAGATGATTTGCTCGTGCATTTGGTACTAATCTCTGTTCCATCACAATACAACCAGTTTAAGATCAGTTATAATTGTCAAAAGGAGAAACGGACTCTTAATGAGCTCATTTCGTATTATGTACAAGAAGAAGAGAGATTAAAGCATGATAAGACTGAAAGTGCTCATTTGGCATACAACCCTAAGGAAAAAGACAAAAAGAGAAAGAAGTACAAGGAAACTTCTAAGGGTCCAACGGAAAAGAAACAACATAAGGAGGCTGATGGTTATTACTTTTGTAAGAAGGCTGGACATTTAAAGAAATATTGTACCAAATATCACGCATATCGTGTTAAAAAAGGTACATCCTTTACTTTGGTCTGCTCTGAAATAAATTTAGCTACAGTACCTAGAAACACTTGGTGGTTAGATTCCCGTGCTTCTACTCACATAAGTGTTTCTATGTAGGGTTGCTTGAGCTACCGAAATCCAACTGATGCTGAAAGATACATCTATGTGGGTGATGGAAAATCGGTTAAAGTAGAGGCTATTAGGCATTTTAAGTTGTTATTAAGAACACATTTTTATTTGGATTTATTTAATACTTTTGTTATACCGTCATTTAGATGGAATTTGGTATCTATTTCTAAGTTGGACAAATCTGGTTATTCTTGTTCATTTGGGAATGCTATTTTTAGTTTATCAATAAATTCAAATCTTGTTGGAACTGGTTCTCTCAATGTTTATGATAACTTATATATGCTTGATATTAATACCTCTTATTATGAAGCCTTGCATGTGGAATCGCGTGGTACTAAAAGAAAAGCTAATAAGGAAAATTCAGCCACATTGTGGCACAAGCGCTTAGGTCATATATCTAAAACTAGAATTCAAAGGCTTGTGTCAGATGGCATATTGGAATCTATTGATTTTTCAAACTTCGATGTCTTTGTAGAGTGCATCAAGGGAAAACAGAACAAATATAAGAAAATAGGTGCCAATAGAGAAACCGACGTCTTAGAATTGATACATACAGACATTTGTGGACTATTCCCTATGGAATCATGGAATGGTCAACAATATTTTATCACATTCATAGACGACTACTCAAGATATGGCTACCTATATCTTATACATGATAAATCAGAATCCTTAGACATGTTCAAGAAATTTAAGGTAGAAGTTGAGAACCAACTCAAAAAAAGAATTAAAGCTGTCAGATCTGACCGTGGAGGTGAATATTATGGTAAATCTGATGGATCGGGTAAACAATGTCTAGGACCATTTGCCCAACTCCTAGAGGAATGTGGAATAGTCGCACAGTACACCATGCCAGATTCACCTAGCATGAATGGTGTTACTGAGAGACGAAACAGAACTCTTAAAGACATGGTGAGGAGTATGATTAGTCATTCTACCTTACCAAAATCACTCTAGGGGGAGGCATTGAAGACAACAGTTTATATCCTTAATAGGGTACTCACTAAAGCAGCTACCAAGACACTTTATGAGCTTTGGACAGGCAAACTGCCCACTCTAAAGCATTTTCATATTTGGGGATGTCTAGTTGAGGCAAGGCCTAATAGGCCAAATAAAAGAAAATTGGACTCTAAAACAACGAGCAGCTAGTTTATTGGTTATTCTCAGCGATCTAGGGGTTATAAATTTTATGACCCCACAGTAAAGAAATTTTTTGAGACAGGAACTGCAACATTTTTTAAGGGTGTTGAGTTAGGGGGGAGAAATGAAGTAAGGAACATTGTTTTTGAGGAGGAATCATTATCTGTGATTCCTACTACAGTTACTTCTTCTGACAATGTACAGATTATCATTCCTGTCATTAATGAAGAAGTTGATCCGAAACCACAACAAAACAATGTTGAAGAAAACCCTCTTCAAGATGAGGACAATGTTACACAAGAACAAACTCAACAACCTCAAAATGAATTGCCACTAAGGAGATCCACTAGAGAGAGGAAAGATGCCATTCCAGATGATTATGTGGTATTTCTTCAAGAAATAGAGCATAATAATTGATTGGTGGAAAATGATCCTATCAACTTTCACCAAGCCATGCAAGATGCTAATTCTCAAAAATGGATTGAAGCTATGCACGAAGAGTATAAATCCATGCAAGACAATAAAGTTTGGGATCTTGTATCTTTACCCGAAGGTCAGAAACCCATTGGTTGTAAATGGATATTTAAAACCAAGAGAGATGCAAAAGGTAATGTCGAAAGATATAAGGCTCTTCTTGTAGCAAAAGGTTTTACTCAGAAGGAAGGCATCGATTTTAAAAAGACTTTCTCCCCAGTTTCATCAAAAGACTCTTTTAGAATAATTTTGGCGCTTGTTACACATTTTGACCTTGAGTTACATCAAATGGATGTTAAAACTGTGTTTCTTAATGGAGACATTGAGGAAACAATTTATATGCTGCAACCAGAAAACTTTATGTTCGGAGATCCAAAGAATATGGTTTGCAAACTATAGAAATCCACTTATGGGCTCAAACAAGCTTCTCGTTAATGGTACCACAAGTTTCATAAAGTAGTTACCTCATATGGTTTCGAGGCAAACATAATTGATAACTGTGTGTATCACAAGTTCAGTGGGAGCAAATTCATATTTTTGATTTTATATGTTGATGATATACTGCTTGTTTGTAATAATTTACATATTTTGCACGAAACCAAGAGATTTCTTTCAGATAATTTTGAAATAAAAGATCTTGGGGATGCTCCTTTCATATTATGAATCCAAATATATCGTGGTTGCTCACAGGGTATTCTTGGATTGTCACAAAAGAACTATATAGAAACCGTGCTTAAAAGGTTTGGCATGCAAGATTATAAAATAGGTGATACCCCTGTCGCAAAAGGAGATAAATTTTGTCTCAAACAATGCCCTAATAACATCCTTGAAGCTAAAGAAATGCAGAAGATCCCTTATGCATCTGCTATGGGGAGTCTAATGTATGCTCAAGTGTGTATGCGTTCAGATATTGCGTACATTATAGGAGTGTTGGACAGGTATCTTAGTAACCCTGGAATGGATCATTGGAAAGCAGCAAAAAGGGTTATGAGGTATCTTCAGAGAACAAAGGACTATATGCTTACGTATAGAAGATCAACTCAGTTGGAGATCATTGGGTATTATGATTTTTATTTTGCTGGATGCCCGGATAGCAGAAAATCCACTTCAGGATACATATTTCAATTAAGTGGAGGGGCTATATCATGGAAAAGCGTCAAACAAACGCTCATAGCTTCTTCCAACATAGAAGCAGAGTTTGTGGCTTGTTATGAGGCATCTAACCATGCGAAATGGCTGCGGAATTTTGTCACTGGGCTGCGCATTATTCATAATATTGAAAGACCATTAAAGTTATATTGTGACAATAGATCTACAATATTATATTCTAATAACAATAGAAGCTCAAGCAAGTCAAATTACATTGACATCAAGTTTCTAGTTGTAAAGGAGAGAGTGTAGAATGAGTTAATATCCATAGAGCATATTGGGACAAATTCCACGCCAGCGGATCCGCTTACAAAAGGAGTACCACCCAAGGTCTTTCATGAGCATGTTGCTAAAATATGTGTATATTCTATATAAGGATATTTTGGTTTAGGGAGAGTTTGTACCTAGTCACTTATTTCGCGACATTGCTCTATATTTTGATTATGGACTTGCTTTGGTTTTTCTGATCAGAAATAAAGTTTTCTTTTGCACTTCAATTGTTTATATATATTATTTGGAATTTTGATCTCATTAAAGTAAAGTAGGACCAGTTGGGAATAGACATGTAAAGATCACATTTCATGTAATTTCCATGCTACACATACATGATTGATCTATGTCGTTTGATTGTATTGATATCTGTGACCATTGATGGGTTTAGTTACAAAAACAGTAATGAAAGGCACTTTGGTTCTATGTTAACACAATTAATGGATGAGATCTTTTGAACATACCATATTATCAAGATAGATATTTAAGAGCTCATAAAGTTGAATACATTCTATAAAGTTACATAGGTGGCCCAAGGGGAGATTGTTGGAATAATTCAACATAATGGGGCCATATATTTTAATGTTTGAATGTGTGGGCTATCTTGTAATTAAGTCTAATTACGTGATCTATTTTTGGAATAAACATATTGAGTCTTAAGGGGTATATTCGTCATGTAAAATTATAACGTGTGAATACCGAAGTTACAATTTTAGTATGTTGAAGCGCCGAACTGAAAAAAAGTCACACACTATATATATGGAACTATGGTCCCCAAATTACATAAGTCTTATCATATTCTCTCTACCCTCTTCTAAAGAGAATTTATAGATCTAAGCTTGTGTCAATTTGGAAGCTCTAATCCAAATTAATCTTCACATCATAGAAATCAATGAAAATATACGATCAATGAAACGATACTAACATCACAATTATTGGGAGAAGTAAGAATACCTACAACGAAAGAAGAATGAGGATGGTCAAAGCCAACATGTGGATGTTGCATTGCAGACAACCATCTTTGATGGCTGGAGAAGAGGAAGACCCTGCGACGATGTGAGGAGGAACTACATCACACACGGCGTACCGAAGATTACCACCATTGGATTAGCCAGAAAACTGGATTCGAAGGAAGACAACATCGATGATGGACAAAAGACGAAAAGTGGGGGTAACGTGGTTACCTAGGGTTTGGATGTGAAGTTGGGTGAGCATGCGCGAAAATGAGAAACAAAGGGAAGTAAAAAAAACCCGTCAAGGGTAGAAGGGGAGGGCAACATCTACATATGGGAAAAGGCACAAATGGGGGGCAACATTAATATCTAGGGTTTGGAGGAGAAGGAAGGAAGCGGAGACCTGGGTACAAATAGAAAGAAATAAAAAAACGTGACTGTTGATTTCAAAAAACAACAACGAGGCTTTTGCGCTCTTGAGATCCAACTCAGTAATCATAGTACAGTATAGATAACCAAAAATGTATACTTATTCTATCATGTTTCTTAAAAGTAAATCAATATGCTAAAAAAAATTGTTTTGGTTTTTTTTGTTAATTTTTTTGGAAAGAAAATTCAAAAAATAAACCATGAAAAATCAAAATAAACATGAGACCCCCCTCCCCCACACTTGATTTTGACCGTGTCCCCACAGTCAATGCATGATATAATGAGTGTAACGGAGAAAAATATGTACATATTTACAAGAGAGGGTTAAAATTTCTTACTAGACGTAGTGTGGCTCATGAAGAATCATGAGTTCCTCCTCTCGATCACTCGCCAACTCCAAGTAAGGTTTTAAACGATGACCATTGACTTTAAAAATCGATCCATCCCTAGGGTTTTCTATTTCTATGGCACCATGTGAAAAAATAGTACGTAACACATATGGTCGTGTCCAGTTTGATTTTAATTTCCCAGGGAACAAATGTAGTCTAGTGTCATATAAAAGAACTTTTTGATTTGGCGAGAATGTTTTCCTTAGGATTGACTTATCATGAAAAACTTTTGTTCTTTCTTTGTAAATTTTCTCATTTTCATACGCGTTGTTCTAAATCTCCCCTAATTTATTGAGTTGCAATTTTATGTTCTCGCCAGCTTTTTCAAGATCAAAGTTTATGTTCTTAATTGCCCACAACGCTTTATGTTCAAGTTCGACAGGTAAATGACATACTTTACCATATACTATCCTAAAAGGAGACATTCCTAGATTAGTTTTATACGCAGTTCTATAAGCCCAAAGCGCATCTGTCAATTTTTGTGACCAATCTTTTTTATTTTTATTCACGGTTTTATCCAAAATTTGCTTGATTTGGCGATTTGAAACTTCAACTTGGCCACAAGTTTAAGGATGATAAGGAGTGGATAACTTGTGGGCTATCGAGTATTTCTTCATTAGAGTTTCAAATGATCGATTACATAAATGGGTTCTATTATCGCTTATTATTATGCGAGGTGTTCCAAACCTCGAAAAAACGTTTTCTTTTATGAGTTTTACAACAACTTTGTGGTCATTTCTTTTACATAGAATGGCTTCAACCCATCTAGAGACGTAATCAACATCAAGAAGAATGTATAGATTTCCAAAAGAGTTGGGAAATGGTCCTATAATGTCAATACCCCAAACGTCAAAGATTTCGGTCGTAAGAATGGGGTTCAAAGGCATCATGTTTCATCAAGAGATTTTTCCTAACATTTGGCAGCGATCACAAGTTTTACAGAACTCGAATGCATCTTTGAAAAGTGTAGGCCAATAAGAACCACATTGGAGCACCTATTCTGTTTTTTTCTTCGGACCGAAATGACCACCACAAGCTTGGTCATGACAAAACGAAAGAACACTATTATTTTGCAATCTGGGATGCAATGTCGAATGATTTGGTCGGAACAATACTTAACCATGTATGAATCATCCCAATTGAAGTACTTAACTTGGGAAAGAAATTTATATTTATCTTGTTTCGACTAAAATGAAGGAGTTTCTTTAGTGACTAAATAGTTCACTATATCGGCATACCATGGATCGGCGGAAACGAAAAGGAGTTGTTCATCAGGAAAGTTATCGTTGATTGGTAAAGAAGATGGTGTGTTTGGAAGACATGACAGATGATCAGCAATGACGTTGTTGGATCCTTTTTTGTCTTTGATCCTAAATTCAAATTCTTGAAATAAAAGGATCCAATGGATCAAATGAGACTTAGCATCCTTTTAAGCGAAAATGTATCTAAGAGCGGAGTAGTCAATAACGTGTGAGCCAATTAAATAAGGTCGGAACTTTTCGAGCGCAAAGACTATCGCTAGAAGCTCTTTTTCCGTGGTTGTGTAATTGAGTTAAGCATCATTTAAAGTCATAATAGCATAGTAGATGACATGAAGAATTTTTTTGGTGTGTTGTCCTAAGACAGCACCAACCACAAAGTTAGAAGCGTCACACATAATTTCAAAAGGAAGATCCCAATTGGGAACAAATGATGGGAGCGGAAATGAGTTCATTTTTAAGACGTTCGAAAGAAGAAACATAGTAAGAATTAAAGTCAAATGCAACGTTTTTTCCAAGAAGCATCGTTAGAGGTCAAGCAATTTTGCTAAAATCTTTCATACAGTGTTGCTAAAAACTAGCGTGTCCAAGAAATGAACGAATGTCCTTAACAGATTTGGGAATGGGTAGATTCGCAATTACGTTAACTTTCGCATATCTACTTCAATGCCTTTGTTTGAAATGACATGCCCAAGAACAATGCTACGTTTGACCATAAAATGGCATTTTTTAATTTAATGTTAAGTATTTATCCTTGCATCAATTCAGAATCATCTCGAGATGGTAAGCACTTAGAAAAAGAGTTTCCAAAGATGGAAAAATCGTCCATAAACACTTCTAGAAAGCGTTCGATCATGTCGGAAAAGATGCTGACCATGCAATTTTGGAAAGGAGCAGGAGCGTTGCAAAGGCCAAATGGCATACGTCGATATGCAAAGGTGCCAAAGGGACACGTGAAACTTGTTTTCTCTTGATCTTGGGAACGATCAGAATTTGGTTATAACCGGAATAACCATCAAGAAAGCAATAGAATTCATGGTCGGCTAAACGTTCGAGCATTTGGTCAATGAAAGATAGAGGAAAGTGATCTTCACATGTTGCAGCATTTAATTTTCAATGATCAATGCAAACATGCCAACCTATTTGAGTACGAGTTGGAATGAGTTCGTTAGCATCGTTAGTGATAATGACAATTCCAGACTTTTTAGGAACGACATGGATTGGGCTAACTCACGAACTATTGGAAATGGGGTATATGATTCCGTTATCGAGGAGTTTAAGAATTTCATCTCATACTGCATCTTTCATTTTGGGGTTAAGCCCTCATTGCGCGTCACGAACAGGCTTTGCTTCGTCAACTAAATGGATACGATGTTGAATAAGAGCGGGACTAATTCCCTTTATATCGGTAATCGACCATCAAATTGCCTCTTTGTTTTCGATAGAATTAAAAGAAGGGAGGCTTCTTGTTCAAAAGAAAGATTTGAAGAAATTATGACAGGAAATGTTTTGTTGTTACCTAAGTATGCGTACTTAAGGTGATCAGGAATAGGTTTGAGTTCCAACTTAGAGGGTTGCTCAATCAAGGAATTCGGTTGAAGTTCCGACTCAACTGTGAGGGGTTTAAACTGAAGCACATTTTCCATCTCATTAGGCTCGTCTTGAAACAATTGTTTGTATTCAGTCCCGTGTTCGTTGTTAAAGTAACTATTTCGTTGTCAAAATTTTCTTGAATGGAGCTAACTTCCAACGTTTGGTCAAGTGGTTCGTTCGATTGATTTTCAAAATTGAAGATGTTAAGATCTAAAGTCATGTTTCCAAATGAAATTTTCATCGACCTATTTTGACAATTTATTAGGGCATTTGAAGTGGCTAAGAAAGGTCATCCTAAAATCAATGGAATTTGACTCATCGGATTGTTCATAGGTTGTGTCTCTAGGACGATGAAATCGAAGGGGAATATGAATTGACCGATTTTGATGAGTATGTGCTCAATTTCTCCTACGGGGTTCTTTATCGAACAATCAACAAATTGAAGAGT
Source organism: Allium fistulosum (assembly GCA_030737815.1). Lineage (NCBI taxonomy): Eukaryota > Viridiplantae > Streptophyta > Magnoliopsida > Asparagales > Amaryllidaceae > Allium > Allium fistulosum. The sequence goes on along the minus strand of CM060908.1, from coordinate 861,909,813 downwards.
TACTTTTATCTTTTTTAGTTCACCCAAGCAAAGTTGCTGGTAAACTGAATGAGGAATCAAATTAACCCTTGCGCCCAAGTCTAGTAAGCACTTATTAATCATCTTGTCTCCTATCGTGCACGAGATCGTTGAACATCCGTGATCTTTGTATTTTACGGGAATTGGTTAAGACAAGACCTCGCTAAGACTGGTAGCTAAGAAAACTTTCTTGGGTACATGAGTGTGTCGTTTTTGAGTACACAAGTCCTTTAGAAACTTAGCATAAGTTGGGACTTGTTGAACGATATCAAGGAGAGGGATGGTCACTTTGACTTGTTTAAAAATTTCCAACAACTTTTCCATTTGATCGGAATGTTTCTTAGGTCAAAGTCGATGTGGAAATGGAATTCAATACTCTATAGGTCGGTCTACTTGAGTAGAAGATGAATTTGAACTAGAATTTGATTCGATATTTGACTCGATGTTTTGTTTAGAATCGCTTGTCGTTTTTGAAGTTTCAAAAGGAGTTTTCGGTAAATCTTTTGGATTGACAACTTGGTTATCAATCAGTTTACCGGAACGAAAAGTCATGATAGCATATATTTGGTTCACATTGCTACCTTGAACAATATGGGCTTGACTCGAATTCGTGTTTTGATTTCTAGGGTTCAGAACTGGCTGACTTGGGAACGTGCCTCATTCACGTTCACTCACAGAAGTGGCTAATTCACTCATTTGCATTTCAAGTTTAGCAATTGATTGACTCGTATTCTGCATATACGAGGTTAAATTTTTTTGCAGACTATTATTTGATTGAAGGTTTTGAGTGATCGCTTTTGCCAAAGTTTCAAGACTTTTCTCCAGTGAAGTCAATCGTTTATCTTCTTGAGGAGTGAAAGATTGTTGTGATTAATTTTGAGATAAAGTCACAAAATTTTGTTAAAAGTGGTTAGGCTGAAAAGAAGGATTCAGAGCATTGTTCGAAAATGCTTGAAAGTTGGGACGAACCAAATTCATATTAGAATTATTTTGGTTCCATGCAAAATTAGGATGATTTCTCCAACCCGGGATTATATGTTGGAAAAAATGGGTCATTCTTAACCTTGTTAAACACATTGAGTTGTTCTACCAAATGAGGACACTGATCGGTGATGTGATTCAGATCGTTGCATTATAAAACAATGGTTGGGAAGCTTGGTTCATTTGATTGGATGAGAAAACATTGTCGAATTTATTGATCATTGCATCGATTTTCGCTTTCAAAGACAACGATGGTCCTATCGGGTGTGCGCTTGATCATGAATAAATGGAATTTTTGTTAGAATGTTCACATTGGGATGATTTGTCGGCCAAGTTTTCAAGGAATTGCCAAGCATCGTCATGATGTTGAGAAAGAAAATTACCTTGGTACATCGATTCAAGCATGGGTCATAAACTATTTTCAAGTCTTCGTATAAGATTTGGCAAAGAGTCAATTTTTCAAAATTATGGTGTTGACATTTTATCAAAAGCTCTTTAATTTTTCGAACTGTTTTTCGAAAATTTCACCCTTGAATTGATGAAAATTCACAACTTCAATTCGTATTTTGGTTGTATTTTCCAAGGGGTAGAATTTTTTTAAGAAAACTTTAATAAATTCAGCCCAAGTTTTGATCGAGTTTGAAGGTAAGATGTACAACCATTTTCAGCATAGTCGGTAAGGGCGAATGGAATTAACCTAAGTTTGATTCCATCACCACATAATTGTTGGAGTTTAATGGTTGCATATACTTGTTTAAATTTCGTTAAGAAGATGTATGGGTCATCGTGTTCAAAATTGCCAAATTATGGGAGTGTGCAATATGGTTTGAATGAATTTCGAAGTGATTACCCATTGAGGTGGGTAATGTTATACAAGAAGGAATATAAACTCTATCTGGAAAGATTCTATCCATGAGAGTTTGAGGGGTGTTTTCATTAGCCATCGTTGGAGGATCGTTCATTCGAATTAAACGATTTGTCGTTGTGTCACAAGTCTAATTACTCATGCACAAGTGAAAAGATCAAGGAGAGAAAGACGTGAAGATCAAGGTTAAGAGAATGAAAAAAGCTTTAGAAAAATAAAAGATCAAAATAAATTTCTGTTCTTAGTAGCTCCTAACCCAAAATTGTATAATCGCACTTTGACTTAATTCAACAAAATAGTTCTTAGCCAGGTAACGGACATGGGTTATCAGTGCACCATGAATCACCATAGCAATGCAACCGAAGGTTTAAGTTCCTTCAAAGAAACAATCGCTATAATATTTACGAATCACCGTAGTATTTATAAATGATTATTACTTTGCCGTAGCCTAGACACCAAGAATAGAGATTGTTAAAGAAGACAAGTTGTCAAGATAAAATTAAGCTCTAGATGAGCCCATGACTCCCTTAAGTCCAAAGTCTAACCGTTATTATTAGTCAAATTCTAAGATGATATGCAATTTTTGGCCCAAGGAAGGGGTGATGAAATCCCTCACCTTATGTGAAGTTGGATATTGCCCTTAGAAAAGAAAATAAAATGAAATGAATGTAAAACATAAATTAAACGTGATTTAACAATACAACTACAAATGAGATATGATTTTTTTTTTCATTTTTGGATTTTTAAAATGCAAGCAGCCACAATGCAATGAAAATAAAAACAAGAGTCAAGAACACGATACCAGATCATGCAGAATGATTCATAATTTATTATTATTATTTTTAAGCAGAGATTTTTTTACCAAGCAAAGCGAAGCTAGAAATTCCTCCTTTTTGATTTTTTACAACCTGAAATTTGCACCCTGAAAAAGAGTTGAATAAGATATTTTTTGTATTTTTTTTAAAGGCAGGTGATTTTTTTGTTAAAGGAGATGCAACAAATTTTTTTTTCGTTTACCCAAGAGAAAATAATTTTTTTTCATTTTAGAAGAATTGAACAAAACAAAATAAAGCTTTTTTTAACCAAAATGGTAGGGGATGAAAGTTTAACCAAAATAAAATAAAATAAAATGAACTTGGCCCACTTGTAAACAGGCCGAGCCCAATACAAATTAAAACAGTACAACAGAAGTTAAAACGACCTTTCCCAATATCAGTTCTCTTTTTATTTTTAAAAACAAAACGTGAACCGGAGATTGAAGTAGTGATTTGTTGCGATTTGCAGGTAAGTTCGGTGCAAGATGGTTGCGGGTTCGCAAAAGTGGAAGAAGATGGAGGAGGTTTGCTTTGATTATAAAGATTGGGTTTGATGAAATTGTGGTGGTGAATTTGATTTGGGAGGCGTTGATGGGTTCGCAGTTTATGTTACGGTAGAGGGAGGACCTGGTGGATTGAGGTCATTCCGGTGAAGGCATGGTTGCTGGTTAATGGTCGTTGGTTTACTGAAAGGTAGGGTAGAGGTAGTTGCGACGGTGAAGGCGCAGTGAAGGGGGTTTGCAATTGAGGAGGGCGGACGATGTTGCTTGCGGTTGCTATGGGTGATGTAGTTTGAGGTAGGTTTGAGGCAGTGCAAATGAATCGTGGTTTCGGAGATGGGGAGTTTGCTGTTTGAGGTGGAGCAATAGGGCGATGGTTGTGTTAGTATGGTAATTGGGTGTTTGGTTTGTGTATTGAGGGGTGGTGGTTTGGGTGGTAGTTTGGATTGTAGCAAAGTTTGGATTGCTATGTGATTTGTGTGATGAGGGTAGTAGAAAAGGGGAGTGGTGTGTAGGAGTTCAGGTTATTGAGGAGTTGATGGCTGATGGTTTTCTGGTTGTAGAAAATAGTGTGGTTGGAGCGAGGAGGAAGTGAATGTAGCAGGTTGCGTTTGGATGCTGTTGAACTGGATGTAGTTGATGATGGTGGTGGTAGCCTGGTAGGTTTTTGAGGTTAATTGAAGTGGTTGTTGTAGTGCTGAAGTCGGTTGTCAAGTGCAGTTTAGAAGCAGGTGACGAAAGAGGATGTATTGGCAATGGGAGTTGTATCGGGAGTGGTGGTAAGAAGTGCAGTTTTGTATAGGAAGCAGTTTTGACAGTGAGGATGGGTTGCTGTGGTTCTGGTTGCGTGTTGAAATGGTGAGCTAGTGGTTGCTTTGTGTAGTGGAATAAAGTGATGCGGAGCGATGGGTTGTTGTACTAGTCGTTTTGGTTGAGTGAGTAGTGGGGATTGGGAGGGAGTGATATGTTTTTTTGGTGACTGTTGTAGTGACGGTATTGCTGCGTTTGGATGGTTGAAGTGCTGTAGGGAATTAAGTTGAAGGGAGGAATGCAAAGTAGAAAACAATGCATAAAACAGAATAAGCATAAAATGATAGAGGACCCGAAGAGAGAAACAAAACGTGAATAGATGGAGTGTAACAAAGAAATGGCAGAAAACAAAATGAACTGAAAACAGAGAGTATGAATTCTACCGAGCCTAGTTGTAACAAAATAGAAATAAAATGCAATGTATTATAATGAAGTGCAATAGAGATGTACAATTGCACGATGAAATGTAAATGCAAATGAAATGTAGATTTTTTTCTTTTCTTTTTCATGAAAACAACAAATGTAATGTATAGGAATGAAAACAGGAACGAGGAACACAATAAAATGCAATACCAAGATGAAAATAAATGCAATGAATTGTTTTTTTTTGAAGACTAACACAAAGTAAAATAAAACAACAACAAATGTAAAAATAATTCAAAGAGTAGAATTAAAATAGAATTGCTTTCCCCGACAACGGCGCCAAAAACTTGTTGAACGACGGAAATTTCTATCGATTAGAAGTCCGTCGAAAATATATCATTATAAAACCATAAGCGCACGACGTACAATCATAATATGTATGCGAGTACGGGTCGATCCACAGAGAAAGAATTAAATTCTAATGTTACTCAATTTAGTTAGCCCAAAGTTTTGAAATTGTTTAAAACTAGGAGAATTGTAGAAAAAAAACTAGAGGAAAAGTGAATAAAATTATGGGATTAAGGAGCAATTTAGAGACAAATCCACTTCCAATCTTTTATATAAATCAACACAAAATTCATTTATAATCTCTCATTTAAATTTTAAGTAGAAATGATTAATGTGTTTATTATAAGTATGGTTTATTTATGCTATTAATTAGCACAACTTAAACCATCAAAACTCTAGCACACCATTCAAACCCTCTTATCAACTCTCATGAAAATGACATGAAATTAAAAATAAAATCTATTTTTTTAAGCATGATCTATTTACTATGAACTAGTAACATAGATCATCAAATTTTGGTTTTAGTTTGACTTTCATCGTTAAAATCACTTAGGCAAATGATAAAATAATTTATGTTTATATTGGATTAAACATAGCCTATCTGAGATGCCAACATAGACTATCAAATTCACTAAAAAAGAAACACAAAGCATCATCATTCATAATTTCCATTAAGCACAAAAGAGAGATCATAAATACAACCATGTTATGTTGATTTATTATGATTAATGAGAGCTTTATTACCCCTAAATTGAAAGGGTTTAGCTTTCCATATTTGATTTCATATTAACACAAATTGATGTAAGCATAAAAAGCGAGGAAAATGAGAGCTAATTAAAAGAAAAGAGAAGTAACTACTTGCATAAAATAAATCTAAACTAATTGCATAATTAAATCTATACTATTAACATGAAATAAAAGAGACATAAACTAAATAAGAGAAAAGAAAATAAAGGAGCATAAGAGAAAAGAGCATGTAAACAAAAACAAATAAGAAGAAGGCTAAGAAGCCATTAAAGAGACATTTTATTTATCATTGATTTTGTGGTTACAATATCCATAAAAGAGAAGACTCATTACATGAAACATAAGGGGTATTTATATATGTTTAAAACCCTAATTCCATTTTAGGGGACTGCCAAAAATGCCCTTGAGATTGTGTAACCTCCAAGTAATCATTAAGGAATTAATTAATCACCACTAACATGCCTTTAAATCTCCAATAACATGTGCATGCACTTTTAATTATGGTTCATTAGTTAGTGGGCATATGTGCGCCTCTATGTTGCATGAATTCTTTTATTTCCTTTCTTCATTTGCTTTCAACATATGTGCATGCATACATCAATGAAGCTTCATCCAATTTGCATTAAATTTCCTACAAATAAAAATAAAAATACGCAAATAAATTTTCTCAAAATCAATTCAGACACAAAATTACCATTTTGGCCCCAAATGAAGATGAATGAATGATGATTTGAAAAAAATTAGATTTTGGTTTAAACATGTAAAATACCCTAGTATGCTCATTTATTTTAATAAAAGAAGATTAAATATGGGAGTAAAAATATACACTTTTACGTGCACATCATCAATCCTCCTGGCTTCTTCTTCTTCACTTTTACCTGGCAAGTCGTACATCTGGCTACATACTTTGCCCAATGCCTCTTCATACCAGCCCAATAAAAGGCTCTCTTCATATCATGGTACATATTATCTTCATCAGGATGAATGGTCATCCTAAAACAATGAGACTCGGCTAATACCATATCAATTATATCCATAATGATATGAACACATAATCTATCATCTCCCCGTAACTACCCCTTCGAGTCAATGGTATAACACCTCAAATGACTCTACTGCTCTTCTCCACTAAGCTTCTTGTAAATATCCAATAAATCCTTATCATGCTTCTAGCTTGACCCAATTCGTTCCGTAAGTGTGGGCTGCACATACAAAGCTACTAACAATCTTAAAGTGATGTCCGACGATGGTCGAAAATCAAATGTAGTGATAAACTCCAAGTGCTTTCACTCTAAGAACATAGGACTCAACATCCCATGATTTCTACTCAAGGCAGCAGCTACAACATTGCCCTTACCTGGAGTATAGGAGATATCGAAATTTTACGATGCCAAAAACTCCATCCACCTATGCTGCCTTAAATTCAAATCCTTCTAGGAGAATAAATACTTTGAAGACTTATGATCCATGTACACCTTAAACTGCTCCCCTATTAGATAATGTCTTTATGACTTGAGTGCAAAAACAATGTGTAACAACCCGTATATTTGGACCATTTAAATTGACAATAATCCACACATGTCAACTTAAATAGTGCAAAACACGAATCATTAATGGAGTATATGTATATAAATGAGAATCATCACAGAATCACAGAAAATACAACATAACAGAATAGTGTAGCGGAATTACAACAATGTCATAATAGTAGTTCATGAAGCTACTAAGTAAATACAACAATGTCACAAGCAGATAGTGAAAAGAAATACATAGATGTCCGATACAATAACAAAATAGAATGGAGCAATACTGATAAAGATAAATGATGGTCTTCAAGTCTTCAGCTTCCAATAGCACAGCAACAGAAATCCTCAGTCTAATCCGAGCATATGCACAAACAAACACTCGAATCAGGACATATATTCTTATACAGATAATATGGTTCAACATTTTAAATAACAATAACTCAAAGATGGATGGAATAAACATCTTTCAGGATCCGATAAACTATCTATACATAGTAGAGTACGATAAATAGATAATGTCTATCAGTAATATAAAGATATCAAAAATAGTGTTAAGTCATGGCCCATTCCACCCTTAACACATTTTTATTCCCAAAAGCATATAAAAGACCGTAGTTTCCCCAAAACCGGAAGTCACCAGAGGGCAATCCATATACTAAAGGTACAAATCAAAGTCGTAGTGGTCGCGCATAAATGGAATACAAGTATGACAAGGCACATGAGGCTATACCCAAGGTAGTGATACTACCGTTCGCCTGATCCGGACTGGTGAGAACGCAACGCCGCAGCGCCCGCAACACCGTGAAACAACACTCCCAAATCAAGGGTGCGCACCAATCAATCACAAAGTAAAAGAATAGTTTACGAAGAAGTGTGTCCACTTGAGGTAGCTAATCCTCCATTGGCCCGGCACAGCTCCTGTTTTAGTCATTTCCAATTTGACACAAGTGTCAAGGCTATCCATTATCGTTCACTTTCTTCGATCATCAACGTTCGCCAATCCAACCACTTCATTCTGGATCATCACTTCGCGTATAGTTATTAAAGTGGTTTCCGGTTTAGACAGTGAGTATGTCCCAAACCGACTCCGGTTCCTTTAATAACCTTCGTGATTATAACACCGATTGGTCATTAATATATTTCAAAACCAAAACGATTTCAATTTCAATTGAAATTCGCAAATCGACAATTCGTTAGCCTTTCGAAATCAATTTCCAAAATTACTTTTCAATCTTTCCAATTTCAATTTCAACATTTCCATAATTCAATTTCAAACTTTCAATTAAACAATTCGAATATTCATTGCATTTTGTATATAAGTTCATTCCAAAATCATTTAACTAAATTTACGTTCAAAACGATTTAAATCAATTATCGCTTCCATTCGATATTCATTAAATTTATTTATCATTAAGCAATTTCAATTTAATTTCCAATTCATTACGTTACTTCTTAAGTTCATTTTCATTATCAAAGTTTCAACTTATTTACAATTACATTTGTCGAATCCAATTCCTTTTTAATTTCAAGTCTTTCATTTGTTTTAATAAAACGCATTCTATTTCTTATCAAAGATATTCCTTCCAAATTTCAAACTTAGTTAAAACTTATTTTCACTTGTTCAAAAATTCAATTACTCTTAATAAAGATATTCAATTCAATTTTTAATTTGGAATTCGATCTCATCAAATTTCAATAATTTCAAATCTTAATTATTTATTATTCAAACTCATTCATTAATGATTCCAAACTTAATTATTCATAAATTCAAAATTTAATTATTAATTATTTCAAACCTCGTTATTAATAATTTCACACTTAACTATTAATAATTTTCAAAACTCTTATTAATTATTTCAAAAATTAATTATCAAATAATTCTAAGTTTAATTATTAAATAATTAAATTTTAAACAATATTCTTTTGTCAATTACTACTTTAATATTCGTTCCAAATTCAAATATTCACATTTACCTTCATTTCAATTTAAATTCCAAATTATTCAAAACTTTGTTATTCGTCAAATAAAACTTATTTTTATTTAAATCAAAACATTTGGCCAATTGGGTTTTATTTTCATTTTCTATCCTAAGTCAAAATTGTTTGGGTATTTATCATTTCAACCCGATTCCATTTAAATTCAAAATCAAAACATACAAAGGGAACTTGCAGTGTGATAGCTGGGATGATGTCAAAGTAAATAAACAAGCAATAGCATCCATTCACAACAATTCAACAATTTCAAATAATCCCGAAATAATCGTATTTATTTACGCCAATTAATATAACTATTTCTAGAATCTACTCTATCATTTCAAGTAGATTAAAGATTATAACAATTCGGTTTCACTTGTCGTTCAATTTCAATTACAACAGTTAATTCAATACGTTCAAGAGTCCAAAGTGAAATTTATCAATTTCTACATGTCAATTAACTTAACAATTTAAAGGTTCAATTTAACTAATCAATATTTATCATATAAAGGTGTCAAGTTAACAATCAAAATTTGACATATATAATTCATTTTAAATCGTTAACCATCCTATATCCAATTTTTAACTTGCAATTAATTTATCACTTAACAATAACAATTTACATCCAATTCAACATCGCATAGCAATCATTTATCAATTCAAACTTGTATAAGAATATAGTCGTGAAAATTAATTCACCTTCCGTGGATATAGAAATTGACGGCGAACAAGAAAACACGAATAGAGTCGGTATATGCGAACAACGGACACTGTAAATATCGGAAAAACGATATTAATTCAATGAACGTCATATATAATTTATAAATTATAGATTCGCTTACCAACGACGGAGAAAGGACGAAAGCTGAAGATTGATGTTGTCACGACAAGAAGCTCAGTCGGTTGCTGCAACAACAGAGGAAAGGAACGGTTACTATTTACTCAATAAATCGATACCGATCGATTTCGTTTTTTTTTTATAACAGCCCGCACTACCATTATACACCCAGCACACGCCCAGATTCATGCACACGACCACGCATACTATCCTTCTACTTGCTGCAAATTTCTCACCTCACGTATATTTTCTTTTTCCTTTTTTTTTTCATGCTACAGCAAGCATAAAATGAGATGCTTTCCAACCCAGATCCAAAATGAAAACACCTTTCATCACCCTACACTAAAATGTCATGACACACGAAACTCAACTCACCGCTACAACACACGCAACACATAAATGCACACAAAATTTTGGAAAAACAAACACACGCACACACTTCCTTTTGAAAGATGACCATACGCACGCCACAACAACACACACACGCAGCATCACACAGTGGTCCAAGCAAAGTCAGGGAGGTCTGGGTGATGGCTGGTGGCGTGAGGAGGCGTGGGCTGGAGGGTGGCAGCGACGTGGTGGTGGAGATGGGTTTTTCTGGCCAGTGGCGGTGGACGTGGGTTGCTGGTAGAAAGGCAAGGCTGTGGGTGGTGCGAAGGGAGGTCTGGGGTGGCGGGTTGGAGGCGGTGCAGGTGGCAGTGGACGTGGTGGGTGAAGGGATGGGCGTAGTGAGTGATGCCAGCGGGAGGAGGATGGGTCGCTGGAGGTGTTGGCTGCAACAGTAGAGAGGGGAGCTGGCGGTGGCGGAAGGCATTGGAGATTTGGAGGTGGTGAAGGGTAGTAGAGATGCGGATGACTGGAATTGGGGTGGAGGCGCGTGATTCAGGGGCTAGTGTGGAATGAATGAGTTTGCATTTTTTGGATACAGGGTCATCATTCTTTGTTTAAAAGTTAACAGTAAAAAAAAGATATAAGGAAGAAGTAAAAGAAACAGAGAAGAAATTTAGAGGAGGAAGGAAAATCACCTGAAGAGTTGCACGCGAATGAAGCAAGAGAAAGAATGAAGCGGTTGCTTATCTTCCCAAATTAAGTAACAATGGAATTTGCATTGAGCTCCTAAAAGGTCACGTTCATTCCCATTCCCTACCTATCCACTAGTACTAGCTACCCACTACCTCATTAATTACCAGCCGATTTATGATTCAAAATTTCTTTTGTAAACGGCTGACAAAAATTTGGGCTGCCAATTTTTTTATTTAACCGGTCTGACTGGAACCGATAAATTAACATGACGGATGATGTCGGACTTCGATTCGCGCAAATAAATATACCGTTATGATCAGTGTGACGATGTGCTTCCAACGGTACACAGATTATTGCGATACGATGATTTTATAAAATTTGCATTTACGCCGCTTAAATTGTACGATTTGCAAAACAATTTAAATGGAGTAGGCGATGACAGTTTTAGACGAAACGAATTACAAAATCCTGATCAGAATAATTTTTACAACATAACTGTGTAAAAATATTTGGATTTGGAAGATAAATTTTACGCAGCTTTATATGGACTGATATACAGTAAAACGCGAACGGATTTTACTGTAATATTTTTCAACGAAACTTTTTCTATGTCCATTTCTAACTAGACGTATGTCATAAATAAAGTTTGGACGTAAATTGAGATCGTTATAATTTCGAAATTTTTATTGAAACGATGAATTTAAAATTTTAAATCGGGTCGGAAATTTAGGGTCGTTACAATCTCCCCCACTCAAAACTTTTCGTCCTCGAAAAGGAACGAGACGAGTGAAGTAGAAATGAAATAAGTAGAAAAGTCAAGATAGATTTCGAGAATTTTGGATGATACCTGAAATTAATAGTTCGGGGTTTGAATCCCGAATACTATCCTCAGTTTTCCATGTGCAATCTCGCTCATCTGTGCTCCACTGTACTTTGACGAGATTTACCGACTTCCTTCTGAGTTGCTTTGTCTCACGATCAACTATCCGAACCGGCTTCCGCTCAATAGTCAAATCTGGCTCGATAACTATCTCATCCAACTGAGCAGTAGGAATGGTCATAGATGGATCGTGTACAACCTTGCGAAGATGTGAGACGTGGAACACGTTGTGCACACCGGCGAACTTCTCTGGTAATGCAACTCTATATGCTAATGTTCCGACTCTTTCTGTAATCTCAAACGGACCAACAAATCTGGGAGCTAATTTCCCCTTTCTTCCAAATCGAACAATATTCTTCAGAGGCGACACTTTCAGAAATACTTTGTCTCCTACACTGAATTCGAGATCTCTTCTTCTTTTGTCAGCATAGCTTTTCTGTCTATCCCGTGCCGTCTTTATCTTCTCCCTGATTTCTTCGACTTTTTCAGAAGCTTCCATAATCATTTCTGGTCCAAGCACTAATCGATCCCCAGATTCTATCCAACAAGCTAGCGATTTGCACGGCCGTCCATATAAGGCTTCGAACGGTGCCATACCAATGCTTTCCTAGTTTATAAAGGATAATTAATTCAAATTCAAATATACTTATTCAAATTTGAAATTCAAATTCTTTACCTGGTAACTATTATTATAAGTGAATTCTACCAAGTGAAGATGATCTTCCCAAGATCCACCAAAGTCAATAATACACGCCCGGAGAAGGTCTTCCAAAATCTGATTCACCCTCTCAGTTTGGCCATCTGTCTGAGGATGATATGCTGTGCTCAGATTCAGTTTGGTGCCCAAAGTATCCTGAAATGCCTTCCAGAATTTACTGGTAAAAATAGGATCTCGATCGCATACAATACTAGATGGTACACCATGAAGTTTAACAACTTCTCTCATGTATATCTCGGCCAAGCTCGAAGCTGTACGAGTGGTCTTGACTGGAATAAAGTGTGCGGACTTCGTCAGTCTGTCGACAATCACCCATATGCTTTCGTTACCCTTTCTAGTCCTTGGCAGCCCATCAATAAAGTCCATAGAAATCTGCTCCTATTTCCAACCTGGAATCTCTAGCGGTTGGAGCAATCCTGCTGTCTTTCTGTGATCAGCTTTAACTTGTTGGCAAGTGGTACACCTGCTAACATAGGTAGAAATATCGCGCTTCATCCCACTCCACCAATATAACTTCTTCATATTCTGGTACATTTTAGTGACACCGGGATGAAATGAAAGTGAAGACTTATGATTTTCTCTCAGCACTTCCTGTCTAAGACCATCAACATTAGGAACACAAATTCGATTATCAATCCTCAAGATTCCATTACTATCAACATGTGCACCCACTTTATTATCAGCATTTTCAACTCTGCCAAGAACTATTTCTTTGATGCGATAAAGCAAAGTGTCCTCATACTGCTTGGCTATAATACGATCCATAAGAGCTGGGGAGACGGAAAGCTGGAATAACATTCCTTCAACAAGATTACAACATATCATAGCTTGGTTTCTACTCAAAGCATCGGCTACGGCATTTGCTTTCCCTGGAGTGTAGTTAATATCAAGATCATATGCAGCTAGAAATTCAAGCCATCGGACTTGTCTCTGATTCAAATCCTTTTGCGAGAAGATATATCTCAATGACTTATGGTCAGTGAATAACTCGAATTTTGCTCCCAATAGATAGTGCCTCCATAGCTTAAGAGCAAATACAACCGCAAGAAGCTCTAAATCGTGGGTTGCATAGTTTGTCTCATGGGTCTTTAACTGACGACCAGCATAGGCAATAACTTTTCCTTTCTGCATTAAAATAGCTCCAAGTCCATCTCGACAAGCATCTGTATATACAGTCAATCCTTCGCTACCATCAATAACTGTAAGAACCAGGGCAGAGGTCAACTTCCGCTTCATCTCATTGAAAGCTGCTTCGCACTTTTCGCTCCAAATAAATTTCACATTCTTTCTGGTCAGTGCGGTAAGTTGTGCGGCAATACGGGCAAAGTTTTCTATAAATCTGCGGTAATAGCCGGCCAAACCCAAGAAACTGCGGATGTCTGTAGGAGTTTTGGGAGTCTCCCAATCCTGTAAATTCCAAAGATTTGAATTAAGAAATTGATAAGTTGGTTTGATAGAATTGACAAGTATGAATGGAACTTACATTGATTACGGCGATCTTAGCTGGATCGACCGAAATCCCATTCTCTGAAACAATATGGCCAAGAAATCGAACTTCATCTTTCCAAAAATGGCATTTTGAAAACTTGGCTTTAAGATGATGGCTGCGTGGAGTTTCGAGAACAAAAGCCAAATGCGACCTATGCTCTTCCTCATCCTTAGAGAAGACGAGAATGTCATCGATGAAAACAAGAACAAACTTGTTAAGAACATCCCGGAAAACTCTATTCATCAAATCGACGAAATAAGCTGGAGCATTAGTAAGACCGAACGACATAACCAGCCATTCAAAGAAACCGGTCTCAGTGCGGAATGCTGTCTTAGGAATACTCTCCTCGGCAATTCTGAGTTGGTGAAAGCCAGTAGCCAGATCGAGTTGAGAGAATACTTTAGCTCCATGGAGCTGGTCGAAGAGATCGTTGATGCGGGGCATCGGATATCTGTTCTTGTGGGTGAGCTTGTTCAGCTCTCTATAGTCCACACACATTCTGAGTGAACCATCAGTTTTTGTGACGAATACCACTGCAGCACCCCATTTTGAATGACTTCGCCGAATCAAGCCTTTAGAAAATAAATCTTCAATTTGAACATTCAACTCTGCCTTTTCTTTAGGAGCCATTCTCCGAGGAGGGAGAATTACTGGTCGGGCACCAGGAATAAGGTCAATGCGGAATTCGATTTCCCGCGGTGGTGGTAGAGAATTGACTTCTCCAAATACATCAGAAAAGAATTGAACAACTAGAGTAGAGCTTAGTTCATTTGGATGGGAGTCAAGTGAAAATATAAAACTCCCAGCATATTCTTGAGGTGATTTGCCTTTAATAACCAAAGGCATACTCTTGTCATCGATAAGAGAGATTGTTCGAGCTTTGCATGAGATATTGGCTTCGAACTTCCGTAGCCAATCAATGCCTAATAGTATATCGAATGCTTCGAACCCGAGGACATAGAAATCCCAAGTGAAGTGGTGAATGCCATGCATAAGAGTGACATATTTACAAACCCTTTTAAGGTTAGCAGGCCCTCCAATAGGGTTTGATACACATAAGAAGGTAGATGAAAGAATGGGTTCCAAACCAAGTTTATTGCACAAATCAATAGATATGAAACTATGTGTTGCTCCGGTATCAAATAGAACTTTAACTGGTAAAGTATGCAACATAAAAATACCCTGTAATGTACCTTGGTTATCAGTAGGAGCAGGTGGGTAGGTGGATCATGGGCGGAAGAAGTCATAGCAAATACCCCGGCCGTCTTTCCCTTTTTGTACATAGGACAATCCCTCTTGAAATGGCCTGGCTGCAGACATACGTGACAGAGGTCGTTCCTGGTATTCTGAGGAGGCGGAACAGCGGCACTAGCAGAGGTTGGACAACTGCTGGCGTAGTGACCCCTCTGGTCGCATTTGAAACAAGTGATAGAGGATAAGTCAATAGGCTTCTTCTGAGAATAGCCAAGCCCAGATTTCTGCTGCCAATTCTTCTTTTGTTGCTCAAAATTTTGCTTCCTCTTTCCCGACTGATTAGCTGGTGTCTGAGTAACTGGGGCTTTGGGGACAGATGTTCCCTTGGGCTTTCCCTCGTATCGAAGAGCAAAATCCATCAACTCAGTGAAAGTTCCATGGACATGAGCGGTGAGGAGCTCGTAATACTCTGGGCGTGCGCCATGTATGAATTTCTCATTTTTGAGCAGAGGCATGTCGATCAAACCAGGTCCGAACTTGGAGAGTTCGTTAAACCTCCTTTCGTACTCAGTAAAGGTCATACTGCCCTGCTTGAGATCCATGAAAGACCGATAGAGTTGGGCCTTCCCAGCAGCTGGCATCCACTGAGCCATAAAGGACTCCCTATTACAAGTGATATGAAACGAATCAAAATTACGACGAGATAAGATAGAAATTTATTTAGTTGGAATTTAGATAGATTGCTACCTAAACTGGGCCCATGTGATAGTTTCCTCATCAGTTCGAGAAGTGACTGATTCCCACCAATCTTGTGCAGCATCCTGAAGCTGCCAAGCGGCCAACTTGCGCTTCTGAGCATCTGCGATCTCTAAGCCAGAAAAGATCCTTTCCAAACTCTTTAGCCATTGTTGTGCTTCGATAATACTCTCGGAGCCAGTAAATTTGACTCCTCCAAGCTGAGTATACTCCTTGTTGAGAGTGGAGAATCGGACTGCGGGAGCTGGAGCATGTGGACCAGGAGCATTTCCACCCCTGCCTCTAACATTTCTTCTGGTAGCCATCCTGGAATACCAAAAGTGATTTAGAATCAAAGATAGAAATTTATAGAACTTAAGGAAATTCTATTCAACGAATTCAATAAGAAAGATGAATCAAAGGAGGTGGATTCTGCAATGATTCTCCTCATTCTAGGGTATGTTCACCCTATCTCTAATGAGCTTTAAACTCCACAGGCTAAGGTTATCGGGAACCAAAGCTCTGATACCAACTGTAACAAACCGTATATTTGGACCATTTAAATTGACAATAATCCACACATGTCAACTTAAATAGTGCAAAACACGAATCATTAATGGAGTATATGTATATAAATGAGAATCATCACAGAATCACAGAAAATACAACATAATAGAATAGTGCAGCGGAATTACAACAATGTCATAATAGTAGTTCATGAAGCTACTAAGTAAATACAACAATGTCACAAGCAGATAGTGAAAAGAAATACATAGATGTCCGATACAATAACAAAATAGAATGGAGCAATACTGATAAAGATAAATGATGGTCTTCAAGTCTTCAGCTTCCAATAGCACAGCAACAGAAATCCTCAGTCTGATCCGAGCATATGCACAAACAAACACTCGAATCAGGACATATATTCTTATACAGATAATATGGTTCAACATTTTAAATAACAATAACTCAAAGATGGATGGAATAAACATCTTTCAGGATCCGATAAACTATCTATACATAGTAGAGTACGATAAATAGATAATGTCTATCAGTAATATAAGGATATCAAAAATAGTGTTAAGTCATGGCCCATTCCACCCTTAACACATTTTTATTCCCAAAAGCATATACAAGACCGTAGTTTCCCCAAAACCGGAAGTCACCAGAGGGCAATCCATATACTAAAGGTACAAATCAAAGTCGTAGTGGTCGCGCATAAATGGAATACAAGTATGACAAGGCACATGAGGCTATACCCAAGGTAGTGATACTACCGTTCGCCTGATCCGGACTGGTGAGAACGCAACGCCGCAGCGCCCGCAACACCGTGAAACAACACTCCCAAATCAAGGGTGCGCACCAATCAATCACAAAGTAAAAGAATAGTTTACGAAGAAGTGTGTCCACTTGAGGTAGCTAATCCTCCATTGGCCCGGCACAGCTCCTGTTTTAGTCATTTCCAATTTGACACAAGTGTCAAGGCTATCCATTATCGTTCACTTTCTTCGATCATCAACGTTCGCCAATCCAACCACTTCATTCTGGATCATCACTTCGCGTATAGTTATTAAAGTGGTTTCCGGTTTAGACAGTGAGTATGTCCCAAACCGACTCCGGTTCCTTTAATAACCTTCGTGATTATAACACCGATTGGTCGTTAATATATTTCAAAACCAAAACGATTTCAATTTCAATTGAAATTCGCAAATCGACAATTCGTTAGCCTTTCGAAATCAATTTCCAAAATTATGTTTCAATCTTTCCAATTTCAATTTCAACATTTCCATAATTCAATTTCAAACTTTCAATTAAACAATTCGAATATTCATTGCATTTTGTATATAGGTTCATTCCAAAATCATTTAACTAAATTTACGTTCAAAACGATTTAAATCAATTATCGCTTCCATTCGATATTCATTAAATTTATTTATCATTAAGCAATTTCAATTTAATTTCCAATTCATTACGTTACTTCTTAAGTTCATTTTCATTATCAAAGTTTCAACTTATTTACAATTACATTTGTCGAATCCAATTCCTTTTTAATTTCAAGTCTTTCATTTGTTTCGATAAAACGCATTCTATTTCTTATCAAAGATATTCCTTCCAAATTTCAAACTTAGTTAAAACTTATTTTCACTTGTTCAAAAATTCAATTACTCTTAATAAAGATATTCAATTCAATTTTTAATTTGGAATTCGATCTCATCAAATTTCAATAATTTCAAATCTTAATTATTTATTATTCAAACTCATTCATTAATGATTCCAAACTTAATTATTCATAAATTCAAAATTTAATTATTAATTATTTCAAACCTCGTTATTAATAATTTCACACTTAACTATTAATAATTTCAAAAGTTAATTTATTAATAATTTTCAAAACTCTTATTAATTATTTCAAAAATTAATTATCAAATAATTCTAAGTTTAATTATTAAATAATTAAATTTTAAACAATATTCTTTTGTCAATTACTACTTTAATATTCGTTCCAAATTCAAATATTCACATTTACCTTCATTTCAATTTAAATTCCAAATTATTCAAAACTTTGTTATTTGTCAAGACCCGCAAATCCGTACTCCTTGATTAAACACTAATCTCCATTGATTAACTCAAGATGCATGGAAATACGAACCCTGAGGGGTTTTAAGAAAAAGAAATAGAAGAAAAAGAGAAGAAGAAGAAAGCAGAAGAAGAAAGAAAGAAGAACAACAGAACAACATCAGAATAGAAAACAATATCAGAATCTTACACATCGCAGCGGAACAATATATAATAAATAATCGCTAGTCTTTTATAAACAAAGAACTATATCAGTTTTATACAATACATCAGTCAATATACAACTCAATACAACAATGGACAGTTATATAAACTTGTCCTCATACAGAATACACAGCGGAATAAATAATATCAGATACAAATACTACGTCTCGTCATCCAGCTTATCTCCAAAGCTCCAGAATATCCTGATAACATAACTCAAGGCTGCCCGTGTGGAAATTGGTGAGCACCCAAAGTTTAGAAGGGAAACAATAAACTCCGAGTCAGTCATGGTGATTGGTGTGAGATCGTAAAACAGTTTATTTTTAAAACAAACAAGGAATTATTTTAAAATAGATTCGCAATGCTTTTGGAAAATGAAACTACCATAAGACCTCCCGCCACACACACAATGCAAACGCAGAATTGGAGGAGATTTCTTCTTATGATAGTCAAAGATGCTTACTACGCAAAAAAAATCAAATCCTTTTGATATTATTATTAGTGCATAATGTAGAAAACATTTCGAAAGTATAATATTAATCTTAGCCAACATACGACCAGTATCGTATGCCTACTATAACTACCATCTAAACAGTGGTGACCACCGTACGTAAATGGCAGGTTCTACAACTAATACCGTACAAGGTTCGTATTGGAGTTTGGATTTCCAACAAATGGTCAAGCTAAGGAACTTCCTATGCCACGATGGGTACGTCCCTGGAATAGACGACCCGAGAAATAACCTAACATTACGGTTAGATCTCTGCCAACACAAGGCCGGGTTACCTCTGCAAAAATAGGTAACTACTGACACGCGTATGCCATCCCCCGATCGTCACCGATCTTCCCGAGGATCCCCGATTTCCAACAAACCACATCAAAATAATAATGCAGCAACCACATAGGTTAAGTATCTGGGCTCCATACCATGATACCACCTCTATCCAGAAGGAATGACATACACTAAGGGGCGCTACTCCCTAGAACCTTGCCGCATCCTTCCTGTTTTGACCATTTCCGGGGTGTGAGGCTCGACGAAGTCTCGTCCACAAATCTATGCTTTCTACAAAGCCATGCTTCGGGTCAAACAAATGATCAACCTATGATCACAAAGATATAAGATCAAACAAATGATCATATCGCAAATGATCAAACACTGATCATTTCACAGCAACACTCAGTATGCCACGTTACCAAATTGGGAGTATATCGCTGATAAATTTCAACTACATAACCTCTGAGCTCGTACGTCTCAGAGAAGGGTGTTAAGCTAAGAGAATAAATTCTCTGCCACCAACAGAAATGTATTTTGAAAGAAATCAGCTTTATATCTCAATCTGTAACGTCAGACACACAATCCATATAAGTCTGTTCCGGGATCGAACAGAACCGAAGGCACTTCTCACGAAGCCCTTGCATATCCGGATAATTTTCTAATCACGTCCGGACTTCCCGTCACTAAGGGTGATAAAACCTCTAAATCGGAGATCAGCCGATGTAGAGTAACTCGACGGTAATCCTTCCGTTTTCAAAAATATCCGGTCTTCAACACCGGTCTTCAAATGCAATTCATAACGACGTATCACATATTCGGAATGGGTTATACGACCCCATGGTCCTTTCCCGGCTAACCCGAATAGTGAGCGATTATTCAAAAATAAGTGTGGCATTCAAATTCATCCAATTCACAACAAATACCATTCAAGGTAATTATTGATAGTCGGTTATTTAACTATCAATAAAGATGCGCAACATCATCAGATTCCAAATAATTTTCCCAAATTATTTTATCTTCCAAAATATCTTTTACTAGATATAAAATTTCCACACTTAATCATTTGAAAACAATTTCAAATCAATTTCCACATTTCATTTTATCTTTGAAGATAAAATCTCAAAACAGTTCATTTCATATTGGAAAAGCATTTCCATACTTATTTAAAAATAAGTATTTCACAAATCTATTTATTTTCAACATTTGAAAATATTCAATATACTTAAATCAATATTAAGTATACATTTCATTCTTTAAGGAAATCATTAATTTTAACATCTATTTGAGTCAAAACGAATGTTGCGTAAAACATCGTTACGACGACTCGAAATCACTAGTATAGGGATTCGGATTTTAAGATAGATATCTGTAAATCCCAATACTACATAAAACATTTTCTTTCGAAAATCATTTACTATAACAACAGTGTTATAGTCCATCATTTCCTTATTTCTCGAAAACGTCTATTTCAACAATGAATGTTGAAATCTATGATTTCGATAGTTCACACGTTTTAAAACATCTTTTAAAACAATTAACTTCATTTATAATATCGCTTTCCCAAACATAACTATTTTTTTCAATAATATATTCACTGTCCAAAATCGTGAATATACTTCAATAACCAAATTTCAATCTTTTTTACACATTTATTTCAAGAATTATCCACTATCCAAAATCGTGGATAAAATTCCCTTAATAATCTCTATATTTAAAATCAATCAAATTTGATTTATTTTTGAATTTATAAAAACAACGTTTATAAATTCTATTTCCATTTTATAACAACTTCGATTTATACATCTTCTTTAATGACCCATTCAATTTATAAGTTAATATAACTTATAATTCATTTATTTTAAAAGAAATCGTTCTTTTAAACTTCACAAAATTTAAAACTTTCAGATTTCATTAACTTATGAAATCCCATTTATACTTCATTTTAACACTTATAGAAACTTGTCTTATAATCCTAATATTTCAAATTTATAAATATCCATTTTTGTACATCTTTTAAATAAACCGTTTATAATACTAGAAATCCCAATTTAAACCATTTCATAAATTCCTTAACTTTTATTTCAAAAATCACACTTTGATTTTATTTCACAAAAATCTTAACTTTTATAACTTTAAAATTTTAGACGTTTATTTATTTGAAATAAATCAATTCAAAAATTCAATAAAACGTCGACTTTCAAAAATCACTTTTAAAATCCTTTTAAAGTAAAAGTCGTTATTTTTAAACTTCAAAACTGAATCCGATGATGCAACAACACCAATTAGTCAATCACAACAACAAACATCATATATCAATATGATAACAGAATATACATCAATATCTGTAAAAAAAATAAATACAATTGAGGAATCCAGTTGGATCCCTCCAACCTGTTTCCCTGCATCCAAAGACGTTAGCACAATACCAATTCCACTTCGAGGTGGAATATCGCGGTATATGGGTTTTTATAATATATCCGCTTACTAACGGCGCAATAGGGTCTCATCCGCTATACGAGGCGGGAAATCATCAATCCAATATATACATATGCCAATATGTATATATTGCTATATATATATAGATATATCCTACTATATCTAATATCACATCCAAATAGCAATCATATCCGTCAAATCAATAACTGTAATACCAAATATATTTTGAGTGAGAAAAATCTCACCTTAGCTTTTTAATTTGCCATCCATTTCCATTCCAGTTTGTTTTCTCGACTTTATTTGACCTTGTATAAAAATCATACAATTATTAATATTCGAATTAAATCGAACACTTTAATTATCGTTCTATTTATTTACTTAACCAATTTCTCCTTAAATAAAATTTTTTCTTTATTCTAACTGATGATTTAAATCTAAGGAAAAATTTAATTTCAAACTAACTTCCTTTTGAATAATCCTTTAGTAATTAAAATAAATTTTAAATAAGTTACTAAACAAAGATATTGCTTTATATTTTTATATCTTCAAACTGTTTATCATCAATACCCTTTTAAAATGAAAGCATATTTATATACTTTGTACATCATTAAATGAAACTTGTAAATTTGGAATACATATGTATTTATTCACTGAATTGAAGTTCTCTGCTAAACGTAATATACCTTACAGTATGTCGTAGTCGAGCGACCCAGTACTCGAACGCCTCGCCTGCTTCGAGAAACCCCTATTTGCCGACCATCGTCGCCTCTGCCCTAAATGAAGTCGACGATGAAATCCAACTTCCCATTCACTGCGCGGCCCAACCCTAGCACGTCGAAGTGAATGCATCGCCTTTCCCAGATTCGTGACCCCACTTGCGAACCCACAACAACGCGCCTTCACCGCAGTGTCGTCCTCTTCGCTAAAGTCTCCTCTCCGATCAAACGATCGACTCGATTTCGATCGATCGTGCTCGCGATCCAATGCGCCTTCACAAGGTCGCCGATAGCAGTCTTCAAATTGCCTATCTTCTCGTCTCTCGCGTAAGCCAACTTTGCCGCCCTTGCCTTCGAGCTCGATTAGCATCTGACAGAGGCAAACGGAAGTTCGCAAATTCCAAAATGCAATGTAAAACCCTAGCCTCCCTTGCGCCTAGATTGATTTTGCTCGAACTGGCCCCTTTGATTATTTTTTTTTGAACGAAGTCGCGTGAAGAAGGGAAACGCGAAATAAATTCGAGGTCATTATTTTGTTTATCCTATTTCAATTTTTGTAAATGAGAACGGAGACGAGTTGTTCTCTTTTATTTGTTATCTGGCTTTGAATTTTAATGAACGCGTGATTGAATTTGTTTCTGATTTGAATAGAGAAGAGGGAGAATAGCATGCGGCCATTGATTTTTGAACGAAGGTATGGGTTTTGATTTGAACTAACGAAGGTTCAGGGATATTTAAAAATGAAAACAGCATGCTTCACATGATTTCTTCCCGTGATTGTAGGCGTGAGTTAAGGGAAAGAAAATGTGCTAAGGTTGACCAATTCAAAGTTTAAATTCAAATTGAATTCGATAAAGATTCAACGCGTTTATGTGTCGTACGTTCACATAATAGCTCCGATAAATACGAAATTTGAAATTCGATAATAATTCAATATTCCGGACCCAATGGAACTGGTTTCGTCGAATTCCGAGACTGTGCCTCGGACGGCTATTTTTAATATCGATTCGAACGATTTAATTTCAAAACTGAACAAATTATTTTCAAACTCGATTCTGAAGCTTCTATTATCTTTAGTATTATCAATACGAATTTTAAAAGCTTTTGAAATATTTTTCTTCAGCTTAAAATTGAAGATTCAAATATTTATTCAACTCACACTAGATAAAATTTAAAATTTAATTGCCAAATTTAAAGTTATATCGGGGATTCAAATTAAATTATCGTTCAAATATTTAAAATTAATTAAATATTTTCAATTTAATTTGTTTAAAATTCTGGGTCGTTACATTATTCGTCAAATAAAACTTATTTTTATTTAAATCAAAACATTTGGCCAATCGGGTTTTATTTTCATTTTCTATCCTAAGTCAAAATTGTTTGGGTATTTATCATTTCAACCCGATTCCATTTAAATTCAAAATCAAAACATACAAAGGGAACTTGCAGTGTGATAGCTGGGATGATGTCAAAGTTAATAAACAAGAAATAGCATCCATTCACAACAATTCAACAATTTCAAATAATCCCGAAATAATCGTATTTATTTACGCCAATTAATATAACTATTTCTAGAATCTACTCTATCATTTCAAGTAGATTAAAGATTATAACAATTCGGTTTCACTTGTCGTTCAATTTCAATTACAACAGTTAATTCAATACGTTCAAGAGTCCAAAGTGAAATTTATCAATTTCTACGTGTCAATTAACTTAACAATTTAAAGGTTCAATTTAACTAATCAATATTTATCATATAAAGGTGTCAAGTTAACAATCAAAATTTGACATATATAATTCATTTTAAATCGTTAACCATCCTATATCCAATTTTTAACTTGCAATTAATTTATCACTTAACAATAACAATTTACATCCAATTCAACATCGCATAGCAATCATTTATCAATTCAAACTTGTATAAGAATATAGTCGTGAAAATTAATTCACCTTCCGTGGATATAGAAATTGACGGCGAACAAGAAAACACGAATAGAGTCGGTATAATGCGAACAACGGACACTGTAAATATCGGAAAAACGATATTAATTCAATGAACGTCATATATAATTTATAAATTATAGATTCGCTTACCAACGACGGAGAAAGGACGAAAGCTGAAGATTGATGTTGTCGCGACAAGAAGCTCAGTCGGTTGCTGCAACAACAGAGGAAAGGAACGGTTACTATTTACTCAATAAATCGATACCGAACGATTTCGTTTTTTTTCTTTTTTCTTTTTATTTTTTATTTTTTTTATAACAGCCCGCACTACCATTATACACCCAGCACACGCCCAGATTCATGCACACGACCACGCATACTATCCTTCTACTTGCTGCAAATTTCTCACCTCACGTATATTTTCTTTTTCCTTTTTTTTTCATGCTACAGCAAGCATAAAATGAGATGCTTTCCAACCTAGATCCAAAATGAAAACACCTTTCATCACCCTACACTAAAATGTCATGACACACGAAACTCAACTCACCGCTACAACACACGCAACACATAAATGCACACAAAATTTTGGAAAAACAAACACACGCACACACTTCCTTTTGAAAGATGACCATATGCACGCCACAGCAACACACACACGCAGCATCACACAGTAGTCCAAGCAAAGTCAGGGAGGTCTTGGTGATGGCTGGTGGCGTGAGGAGGCGTGGGTTGGAGGGTGGCAGCGACGTGGTGGTGGAGATGGGTTTTGCTGGCCAGTGGCGGTGGACGTGGGTTGCTGGTAGAAAGGCGAGGCTGTGGGTGGTGCGAAGGGAGGTCTGGGGTGGCGGGTTGGAGGCGGTGCAGGTGGCAGTGGACGTGGTGGGTGAAGGGATGGGCGTAGTGAGTGATGCCAGCGGGAGGAGGATGGGTCGCTGGAGGTGTTGGCTGCAACAGTAGAGAGGGGAGCTGGCGGTGGCGGAAGGCATTGGAGATTTGGAGGTGGTGAAGGGTAGTAGAGATGCGGATGACTGGAATTGGGGTGGAGGCGCGTGATTCAGGGGCTAGTGTGGAATGAATGAATTTGCATTTGTTGGATACAGGGTCATCATTCTTTGTTTAAAAGTTAACAGTAAAAAAAAGATATAAGGAAGAAGTAAAAGAAACAGAGAAGAAATTTAGAGGAGGAAGGAAAATCACCTGAAGAGTTGCACGCGAATGAAGCAAGAGAAAGAATGAAGTGGTTGCTTATCTTCCCAAATTAAGTAACAGTGGAATTTGCATTGAGCTCCTAAAAGGTCACGTTCATTCCCATTCCCTACCTATCCACTAGTACTAGCTACCCACTACCTCATTAATTACCAGCCGATTTATGATTCAAAATTTCTTTTGTAAACGGTTGACAAAAATTTGGGCTGCCAATTTTTTTATTTAACCGGTCTGACTGGAACCGATAAATTAACACGACGGATGATGTCGGACTTCGATTCGCGCAAATAAATATACCGTTATGATCAGTGTGACGATGTGCTTCCAACAGTACACAGATTATTGCGATACGATGATTTTATAAAATTTGCATTTACGCCGCTTAAATTGTATGATTTGCAAAACAATTTAAATGGAGCAGGCGATGATAGTTTTAGACGAAATGAATTACAAAATCCTGATCAGAATAATTTTTACAACATAACTGTGTAAAAATATTTGGATTTGGAAGATAAATTTTACGCAGCTTTATATGGACTGATATACAGTAAAACGCGAACGGATTTTACTGTAATATTTTTCAACGAAACTTTTTCTATGTCCATTTCTAACTAGACGTATGTCATAAATAAAGTTTGGACGTAAATTGAGATCGTTATAATTTCGAAATTTTTATTGAAACGATGAATTTAAAATTTTAAATCGGGTCGGAAATTTAGGGTCGTTACACAATGGCTACCAACTCATGATCATGGGCAGAATAATTTCTCTCTTGGACTTCTAACTATCGACTAGCATAGCTCACAACTCTCTCTTCCCGCATCAAGACCACACCCAACCCCATAATGCAAGTGTCGGTATACACTGTTAACTATCGGGTGTTAATAAAACAGGTGCACTAATCAACAACTCCTTCATCTTGATCCTCACACTTTGAGTCCCATGAGAAAACCAAATTCTTCTTGGTAAGGCAGGTCAGAGGGGCATAAATTTTAGCAAAGTCCTTAATAAACTTCCTATAGTAGCTACCCAAACCAAGAAAACTCCTCACTTCCATGACATTCTTTGGCACATACCAATCCTGTACTGCATCAACTTTACTAGAATCGACTACCAGCCCACGCTCAAAGACAACGTGTCCCAAAAAGCATACCTCCTTACGCCAAAAGTGATATTTGAGAAACTTCGCCTTCAACTTATACCCATGGAATGTATTGAGCACTTCTTCTAGATGCAAAATGTGCTCCTCCTCGCTCCTCAATCAAACTAATATGTCATCGACGAATACCATCATGAAGTTATTAAGCATTCCTCTAAAAATTTGGCTTATCAGATCAACAAAGTAGGTGGGTGCATTGGTTAGTCCAAAGGGCATGACTAACCACTTATAAAGTCCTTCGAGTGTATGAAAAGTGGTCTTTTGAATACTGTCCTTGGCTACACGCCGCTAATGTAATCCGATAGCCAATTCAAGCTGGGAGAACACCTTCACTCCAATTCACTGATCAAAGAGATAGTATATGCAAGGCAACGAGTAATGATTCTTTTTTGTTAGCTTATCCAGCTCACGGTAATCGATGCAATACCTCAAAGAACCATTTGTCTTGGTGGCGAAAACAAGCAGTGTTCCCTACTATGAAATACTCCTCCTAATGAATCCCTTCTCCAACAACTCATTCACTTGCTTATTCAGCTTGCGTCTTTCTTTAGGAGCAATGTGCCTCAAAGGTTAAGCAACAGGTCTAGAGTTCCCCATAAGATAAATCCAAAACTTGATCACTCTTTGAGGTGGGAGATCGGTGACTTCGGAAAAGACATCTAGATAGTCTCTAACCACTGGCACTGAAGCTAGCTCATTATGTGATAGGTCTGAAGAATATAGGTAACTCAACATTATTGAACCTCTAGGATCATACTAAAACTCTAGACCTCATCCACTACAAGTTCCCAAACGAATAATCTTTCGATCATAATCTAAGATCGCCCTATACATAGTCATCCAGTCTATACCCAAAATCAACTCAAACCCAGAGTATTCTAAGACAAAAGCATCGCAGTAGAACTCGACCTTCAAACCCCTACATATCGTAGATAAATAAATCGATCCTCCAACAGAGTTTAATACAAATACTGGGTTTGTAACTATGCTAGTGTCTAATTGTAACTCATCTACAAGTCTACTCAAAATAAAAGAGTGTGATGCCCTAATGTCTAATAACGTACAAACGAATAAATCAGATAGAGTTAACACACCTTCAATTACGACCTTCTTCCCCTTGTCTAGGGATGGCAATGGGGCGGGTTTAGGGTCCAAACCCGGTTGACCCGCCCTTGTTTTGGCCCGCCCAGACCCATCCCATTAGGTCATCGGGGCGGGTAGACCCGTGACCCGTTCTTGAGAGCTCCGGATCTAGGGTCAGGTCGGGGCTTGGTGGACCCGCCCCAACCCGACCCGCACTACTGAGATCTCATGAAATCACTTTAGTATTATAATGATGATTTGTTAATATATATAAATGTGTGTGTGTGGTTATGACATGGATATGATAATGTTCCAATCAATAAGCTATAAATTTTTTATAGTATTAAGTTGCATAATTGATAATTATACAATAACATATGCATATTTTTTTGAACTATTTGGTACAACACATTTTTATTACCTTCCCTTATCATTGTTAACACATTGTTATTTGTATTTAATGTATCATTTAGTAACAACAAATATAAATATATGTACACCAGTACATAATTTTGAATCAATACAAAAAACCTCACCGGGTCTCGGGGCGGGACGAGGCGGGGCGGGTCTACCCTGACCCGTACGGGTTTCGGGTTCGGGGCGAAATTTCCGGACCCGCACCGGGTCTACGGGGCAGGGTCTAAAAAACTCAGGGCGAGTCTGGGGCACAAAAACCCGCTCCATTGCCATTCCTACCCTTGTCTACTACAGGAGGCACACTCGAGATGGGAACAACATCCAATGGGTAAGATGAAACCACTTGGGTAGAGGTCTTCAATAGTGCTGGACACCCCCTCCTCATGTGCCCGACTTGATTACAGTTGAAACATTTGATCTTTGAGATGTCCGTCTTGCACTCCTTCGCAAAATGCCCCCTCTTAACACATCTCATGCATTTGAGCTCCTACTTCTTAATCTTCCCTTGGGCCCTCATTCCGCCCTTGCATTGATTCTACTGGGGTGTCTTTCCTTCCAACTTCTTGGGCTCGCTCTTCACGTCTTCCTTGGAAGTAGTATTCAGCAAGGCTATCTCCACCAGACCCTCATAAGTCGCACCCGTGGGAATATGACTAAGTGCCAAACTTTGAAGAGGTTGATTCGGCCCTTCTATAAATTTCAAAGTTTTCATGTATGGGGTATTATTCAGATCCAAACCAAATCTAGCCAACTTATCGAACTGATTCATGTATTCCTTCACCGACATCTCTCGTTGTTGCAAATGTATGAACTTCTCCAACTGTATTCCCTGTTCTGCCATGGAAAGAAACTTCATCTCAAAAGACCCTCTAAACTCCCCCTATGTAATCTCTTCCTCATCGACCTCCATCACTACCACGTCCTATAAATTTAGAGACTCTCCCTTTAAATGCCAGGCGCCAAGCTGTCTCCTAACCTCATCTCTAAGACCCATCAATTCGAAAATCCTCTCAAAGGGCGAACTCAAGCCTTCGAGTCCGCATAAGACTCGGTCCCCACGTATGGTTTCCCTTAAAGACTCAAAAAGTCCTTACATATCTTAACGAAATCGACGATAGGTGGGTGGGAAGGAACCACACCTGGTGCCCGCTCTGTATGTTCCCTATTAAGATTAAACTCGACTTGTCCTCTCGCTTGCAGATACCGACGAAACCATGTCTGAACGTTTATGCTTTAAATTTTTTAACACTTTTTGGCAGATACTCGACTTGTCCTCTCGCTTGCAAATGCTTTAAAATTTTTAACACTTTTTGGCAGAAATGGTTTAAACATTTTGTAACACTTTTTGGCTTTAAATTTCTAACGGTTATAACCATTACCAATTTATTACGGTTATTTCCGTTACAACCATTTATAACGGTTATTACCATGACTAAATGTGGTGATTTCGTAATAAATTTAAAGTGATTAGGATAAATTTGTAATTTACGTACTTTTACACTTAAAACATCCATCACAGTTCTTTCATTCCTCGTTTTACTTTTCATGTCTCTTTCTCCATCAAGTTAGGGTTTCACCACTCGCAATCAATATCAGGGTTTAATTCACATTAATCAATATTAGGTTGTCGTTCTCCACCTCGATCAATATCAGGGTTTTGGTATTCGCCTCAATCAATATCAGGTTGCCATTCTCTGCCTCAATCAATAGTTGGGTTTCGCTGTCTGCCTCGATCAATATCTTAGGGAGTTATTTCTTAAATCAAATAGTTTTGCAGTAGTTGAATTCGTATGTTGTTTTAGAGAGTGGTTTATGTATGTAAAATTAAAATTGCTCATTTCTTATTTAAATCCAATTTAGGGTTTTTTTTCCTTCAGATTCGTTTCCAATTTGTAGATTGAATTCGGTTGGAACTATTTGGATATTTTTGTGATGAGTAATAAGAGGAGCGAATCTCATTGTTCGTGATGTTAGAAGCAGCGATCCTTATCTTATTCTTCGAATGGGCAAGCAGGTAGCTTTGATTTCACTTCTTTTTGTCTATTACGCTTGATTTGTTTAAGAAATTTGATTGGATTTTCTGTCTGGATCGTTTGGTTTAAGGAATAGTCCATCGACTCAAAATACATTTATACGCTAACTAAATGCAAAGATTTATACGTAAGTGGCAAAAAACTATTGCCAAACATTTGAAGTATGTAAGCCGGAGGCAATACATCTTTTTGTCCTTTATGGATCTAATTTGATTTATATGATTTTCAAAATCAAACCTTTGTTGCGTTTTTTTAAGCACCAATCTTTTTTTAAATCTCACTGTTTCAGTGGTAATATCAGTTTCAGCTTACCGTCTTTCTTCCAAGTTGAGGTGCGCGCTCATCTCTCATGCTCAACGAGTCATTTTATGTTCAGAGCTTTTTTTATTACTGTAAATCAGCGAAACTCAGAGACATATTTATGATGCCTTTTAATTGATGTTCCTTTATTTAGCAAGCACGATATAATATGTAATCTTTTTTTAAACATAGTTAATGATACCAATGGATTACGATCCGAAGTTTCTAAATCATTCTAAAACCTCACCACTCTAGTTGTGGTCATTAGCGTATATAATCAAAATACATTTCTTCAGGTAAAGGAAAATATATTTTATTTGAGTTGTAACTGTTGTAACCAAGTCAAATAACTTTCTTGTTAGTTTATGACGATGTAGACCAATATGATGAATGCATTTATTAGATTGAACAGATGCATCAATTCACACAATGTAATTGTTAAATCTTAACTGTTGAACTTGTTCATATTCTTGTATTATGAATTTGGATATTAACTCTATTAGACTTGATCATATTCTTTTATATTGTTATACATACTATTCTAGTGATTATATTTTTGGCTCAATAGGCATATCATGCTTTATTTATTTTTTAATCAAATTTCACTTTAAATCAGACCCTTTAACCTTAATCTTACTCAATTTGATGTCTTGCTTTGTTCACTTGTGTAGTTCTATTTTTGTTAGATTGCAGTCCATTTGGTATTTCGGTCACATATGTAATTTGCGGTAGAGTAATATGGTGGTAATGAAAGCCATGAAGCTAATGTTATAACATCCTACTGAATATATGCTAATTTCTATATTGCATCGGCAACTTTTTTTATCATAGTAAAGTAGGTGGCCCTCTTTGTTACTTATTTGCAGTGCTTTATGCTATTTGTTGAATTTCTCGACATCGGTTGTGTGGTTCTAGGAACAACTTATTATTTCTCTTATGCCAAATGCATCATACAGAGGTCGAGCGATATTTTTGCGATGTCACTGCTTTTGTTATTTTTCCATATCGATTAAACATTTCAGTATATGAGTCTAAAATGAGCACTATTGCATGTGCTGTTGGATGCTTCAGCTTTGCACTACACTATTTTCAGATGTAAGTAGAAAATGTTAACTGAGCCCATAACCCATGATGCGTGTAACGACTCGGGTTTTGCCCGCTCGAAAATCAACATCCGTACTTCACATTGTACTAGAATGCCGCAGATTCGACCGTTCAAATCCGATTCGCCGGAGCTATAACACAATTAAGTAAATAACACAGCGGAAGAAAAGAATAATACATTGATATATAATATCTGATACAACAGAGTGATACAATGAATATCAATATACATCAGAGATATGATACAAGAAATAGCAGCGGAAAAGAAAAGATAACAACAGCAGCGGAACAATATCAATAGAAGTGATAACTCCAAAATGATCTTCAGACAAGAATGAATCCACAACTCCAAGATACGCAACTCCGATGAATGAACTAGATCCAGATAATCTACTAAACCTGAATATCTGAAAAGAAACCCAACTCTAGACTGCTCGTGTGGAAAATTATGAGCACCCAGAGTTTAGGAAAGGAACAATAAACTCCGGATCAGTCATGGGACTGGTGTGAGCAACAAAAACAGTTTATCTTTAAACAACAACAAAAGAATCTTAAACATTGAAATCCGCAATGCTTTTGGAAAATGAAACTGCCATAAGACCTCCCACCACACACACAATGCAAACGCAGAATTGGAGGAGATTGCTTCTTATGATAGTCAAAGATGCTTACTACGCAAAAATCAAATCATTTGATATTATTATTAGTGCATAGTGAGGAAAGTATTTCAAAAGTATAATATTAATCTTAGCCAACATACGACCAGTATCGTATGCCTACTATAGCTACTATGTTCAATAGCAGGTTACCGCCACATTCCATAGCAGGTAATACAACTAAAACCGTACACGTCACGTATTGTTTCTTTGGATTTCCAACAAATGGTCAGGCTAAGGAACTTCCTATGCCATGATGGGTACGTCCCTGGAATAGACGACCCGAGAACCTAACCGGATCTCTGCCAACACAAGGCCGGGTTACCTCTGCAAAAATAGGTAACTACTGACACGCGTATGCCATCCCCCGATCGTCACCGATCTTCCCGAGGATCCCCGATTCGCAATAACCACAAAGTAATAAATTTGCAGCAACCACAGAGGTTAAGTATCCGGGCTCCATACCATGATACCACCTTTATCCAGAAGGAATGACATACACTAAGGGGCGCTACTCCCTAGAACCTTGCTGCATCCTTCCTGTTTTGACCATTTCCGGGGTGTGAGGCTCGACGAAGTCTCGTCCACAAAGCTACGCTTTGTTCACAAAGCCATGCTTCGGGTCAAACAAATGATCAACCTATGATCACAAAGATATAAGATCAAACAAATGATCATATCGCAAATGATCAAACACTGATCATCACACAGCAACACTCAGCATGCCACATTACCAAATTGGGATATATCGCTGATAAATTTCAACTACATAACCTCTGAGCTCGTACGTCTCAGAGAAGGGTGTTAAGCTAAGAGAATAAATTCTCCGCCACCAACAGAGATGTATTTGAAAGAAATCGGCTTTATATCTCAAAGTGTAATGTCAGACATGTATCCATACAAGTCTGTTCCGGGTTCGAACAGAACCGAAGGCACTTCTCACGAAGCCCTTGCAAATCCGGATAATTTCCAATCACGTCCGGACTTCCCGTCACTAAGGGTGATAAAACCTCTATATCGGGGATCAGCCGATGTAGAGTAACTCGACGGTAATCCTTCCGTTTTCAAAAATATCCGGTCTTCAACACCGGTCTTCAAATGCTATCCATATACGACGTATCACATATTCGGAATGGGCTATATGACCCAAAGGTCCTCTCCCGGCTAAACCGAATAGTGAGCGTAATATTTAAAAACATATGGATATTTGGATTTCGATTAAGTCACAACTTATTACCCAAAACTTCTCTTTTCAAATGGTTAAAACAAATTACCATTTAAATCTTTAAACAAAAAGATTCAATCTTTACGGTTTAAACAGTTTCCACACTTTAATCCTTTAAACAAAAGATTCATTCACAGATTTTCCAAATTAATTTCCATTTCAATTTGATTAACTCGTTAAATCTTTGAGATTTAACTTATAGCTTTCAAAACAATTTCATTTCGAATGGTTTAGATAAATCATTATTTTAAATCTGTTAAAGATAACAGATTCAAATCATAGCTTTTCAAAACAATTCATTCATAACTTGGAAAACCATTTTTCAATTCAATCTTGAAATTCCTTTAATTAAACTGGAAATTTCATTTCTTATCTGAAAGCTTTTATCTTTTGAAAACAAATAGTTTCATTTCAGAAAATCTGATTCATTCATACGAGTTAAAGTCTTTGGGTTAAATCCAAATTCTCAAAATTACATTTTTTAAACGGTTTAACTTCATATAAACACATTTATAACATTTTCAATCCCTATTTTCAAATCATAGGATTCAATTTCAAACTTGAATTCAAATTTAAATCAAATTATTTAAATTTTCAAAACTCGATTAAGTTATTCAAAATAACTTTTATCTTTGAAATTCTATTTCAATTGCTTTTCACTTTAAACCCAAATTTCAAAATCAATTGAAATTAAAATTTCAATTTCAAAAACATCAAATTTAAATTATCCGTGACTTAACCGATTTCCACGTGAAATCCATATTTGTGTGTGAAAAAGTGTAGTCCAGGGGTTTCACACAATAGTGCAATACAATGAATCATCACATATCAGAATACAAGATATAGTTGATAAACGATATAAACTATATCGCTTATCTTTTACTCACAGATCACAGATATAAATTTCAGATAAATAAACTACAGTAAAGATTACACACAAATCAGAATATATCACAAAGCATCTCAGATCAGAATATCAAACAATCCAATATCCAATCAAATCCAAATATTCATAAGTAAGGTCAGTTAATTATCTGATTTATTCAAATTTGATTAATTACTTATGAATTTCTAATCCGCCGGGTTAATTAATCGTTAATTAATTACAAACCAATATAATTAATTATCCTTTAAATCATTTATTAACTAACCATTAATAATTAATAAATTATTCTTAAATTAATTATCCTTAATTAATCACATTGATTAATTAGCCCTTAATTTATTATCTTTCCTTAATCATCTTCATTAATTTATAATTCCATAATTAATTAACTTAATTAATTAATTCTTAATGACCCATTAATTATTTAATTAATTCAAGTTTTTAAATGTGACTTAAATTTACACCTTATTTAAATCTTTCAAATTTAAATCTTCTTTTAATTTCAAAACTGAAATTCATATTTTAAAACTGTGTTTTATTAAAAACTGAGATTTTAGATTTTAAACTTGGATTCCAAAAAAATCCAAACACCCAGTACAAGTTTACTTAAAACCTGTAAACAAAAGCATAACTGAGACAACCCCACATCTTCGAGAGAAAAAAAAACTGCACTGCTTCGAGTCGAAACTCGAATTACTCGAGAGTTATTCGAGTTCAAACCCTGCAACCCCAACTCTTCGAGTCTACAACCCATCTACATCAGCCAACAGGGCACGGTGTACATGCACACTGCCGCCAGTCATCTCCGACCATCAGTGGTGATTGTTCCACATCCAAAACCACTCCATCATCCCAACTCGATAGTCATGTTAGCTCCAACCCAACTCGAATTTGAATTCGAGTTTCGATCCAAACCTGGAAACCACGAATCAGGTTACTGCTTCAAACCTGTCAACGGCAAGAACACGCCGCTCCGACCACCTGACGATCAACCCCTCCGGCCTCAACTTCAACCAAGCACCAACTACCGATTCACAAAGTACCACGACACTCGATCCACTCTACAACCTGAAATTGTCGATTCTTCAAACCATTTTAGAACTAGGGTTTAAAACGAATTTCCACTACCGCATTTTCTCTGGTGAATTTCATCATCACCTATGATTTTCTTAGCTTCTACTATCCCTCCTCCATCACCTGGAAGAACCCCGAGTCTCCACGATTCATAGATCACCAGAAATTGTTCGAAAAGCATTTTACAGTCATCTCAGAATTTCTAACTCAAAACCCAATTAAAAATTATGATTTTAGTTTTAAAAATCATCATTTTGTGTTTGAATCCTGATCGTAAGCCTGAAACCATGAATCTTGGGATTTCATTTTTCACCTATGTTCAAAATTTTCTGTTCCTTTGTTTCCAGAGCCCATTCACCATTTATTTTGACTTAGTTAAATCTTTAAACATAAATTTATACTTAAACAAACATGAATTTGTTTTTAAAACCCAAGTTATATTGGTAACTAAATTTATAGAACATAAATTTTAAGTAAACTTATGTCCAGGAACACAACAGGAAGTATTTGAAACACACAGTATATATACACTGTCACATATCCTCAGAAATACCAGGAATTTATATAACCATATTTGTTTCAGACAATATCATTCAACCAGATTTACTCTAAGATTTTTAGAAGTGGAGTTACTCACAATCATCAAGATATCAAAACAGTTAAACTTCGAAAAATAAGAGTTGCTCACCTTTCATTTTGATGAACAGAGCCTGCTCCAATATTTGAAACAGCCTGAGAAATTACAAGTTGAAGCTTTCTTGATCTTTAATCCTCTGTTTTGTATTGTTGTTGATGTTTAAATTGAGTTAATATTCATTTTCAGTTTTCTTAGCTTTGAAGGAACGAGCTGATGTGAGAAAATGATAAAGGAAATATACAAAGATATGTTTTGTACAGGTGGTATAACATTGGTTTGTACAAATGGTAACCAGAGATTTTTTTTCTTTGTTTTGGGGGCTGGTGATATCAATTCGTGCTAGAGTACTGGTTCATTAAATGCATGTTCCCCACATGCCTACATACTTATCCCATTTTTCCCTTAAGTACATAGGTTATATTATTATCTTCATTTCCTTCTTGCCTTTAGTCTTGTTTTTCAAAAGCTTATGCATATCATTTTCGGCTGAGAAGATGATTGTGGTGGCTTACATTATTTGTTGTTGTACAAATTTAAATATATTTATCTATATGCTAATATCTTTCCTTGCAAGCTAATACTATATATGTTTTGTTCACTTGTTTCATATTTTATTTACATACTTATCAATTTGTTTCCATTGCTTTATTTTCCTTTCTAATATTTATTATTATCATTTATTATTAAACAATTTATTTACTATTTAAATTCAAACCAAAACATATATATATATATATCTACATATATATACAACATTTTAAATTTAAATGATTTAACGCATTTTTATTCGATTTCGGGGAAACTCGCATTACTTCATCGATTTATTTCACAATTTTAATTCAAATATTCAATAAATTATCAATTTAAATTTAATTAAAATTCGGGGTCGTTACAATGCGTCATCCACAACTTCCGTCCGCTGTAGAGGTTATAATAAAAACTTTTAGTTTGGTTGAATGTAAGCATAGAAAATAGCACAATGAATACAATGATAGCTTTTGACCAGAAAATAGAGTGCTTTATGGTTTAAGAAAATTATTATATTTTTGAACCATGTGAAATTTATGTACTGGACCAAAGTGATCATCAAGAAAATAAATCTAACCTGCTGAAAATACAAGTTTGGAACTTCTTCAGCTCGTATAGGATTACCTTGTTCCTCCTCTAATGATGCCCAAGTCATCCTTGTTATATGGCTTTGAGAATTTATATTTAGTGACGACCTAAATAATCTTCTAGCTACTGATAAATTACCAGCCCTCTGTTCTAAGACACCCCATGCCTACAATGCATGTTACATTATACCCTTTAGCATATATATTATAAAAAAATTGCATGTTGGCATGTTTATTTACAAGTTTGGATTGCAGCTATTGTTATAGTGCTAGTTTTCTTCTTTTTCCTTTTTAAATATCACTTTATGCATATCATTTGGCTTTTTCTTTTGCAAATGTGTGTGTGTATAAATTGATTATTGTTGTTTATAAACAATACAACAAACACATTTTGCAAATCAGCAGGTAACAAACTATTGGTAGGTAGGGTAAAGAAAGTAGGAAAGAAGTGAGCATATATCAACCGGCAAAAATTGATTATATGTTATTGTTGCAGCATCATATAAAAATTTATCTTTAATTTAATACTTAATATAGGTTGGGTTTGATTAACCGCAGAACAAGCACAGCCAAACGGTGGGGAAACCGACCGTTTATAAGTTGAAGGAAAAGATTTGTTGTAAATTATAATATGCAACATACCTCTTCACTATATCTGTAAA
This sequence comes from Allium fistulosum, assembly GCA_030737815.1. Classification (NCBI taxonomy): domain Eukaryota; kingdom Viridiplantae; phylum Streptophyta; class Magnoliopsida; order Asparagales; family Amaryllidaceae; genus Allium; species Allium fistulosum. The sequence goes on along the minus strand of CM060908.1, from coordinate 861,871,780 downwards.
TTATAATTGTACAGTTGCGTACTTGTTATCAATGCCTAAAGTTCCTTGAAAAATATGTAACAGTGATGCAGTATTTCAAGAAACTGTATCAATGATGTGCTTTATTACCATATCAATGACTAAAAATGCTGTGACAACACTATTTCATAGTAAACTTAATAGACAATTTTACACTTGCTACAATTTCTGTAAAAATAAGTAATAAAATATTCAAATAGCTTGGAGCTATATCCGAAGAACATGTATGCCAAATAAACAGAAAGTAAACTATACCCAAATATTGGTTGTAAAAATTATAATAATTTACAAGGAAACATTTCAAGTTTTCAAATATGTGTGTGCGCCTATACAGTTATATCTACTTATTAAAAAAATACTCATGGATGAACAGGATATTTAAAAATGTTTCAAAAGCTAGAAAAACAACAACTAAAAGAGTTACCTACTAATATATTGCGAAGTAAAACAAAATGGATAATAGTGATCAAAGATATCAGTAAGTACATCGCATGCATATAGCAATGCTCTATTCGAATACAATTTCCCAAAATGGGTTTAGAATTATAATTATAAGGAATAAGGAGTGTACATGATACCTTTCAGTAATCAATGAAAATGGATTTCTAAAACACCTAAAGCTGAACCATGTTTATGAATTAGAACAATATATCTATTTTCAAATATAATAAATGCATGAAAATGATAATTTTATATAAATGGAAGAAAGAAAAGCCTACCTCAAAGGAGGCATCATTATGGCTCCACATAATTTATGAGTGAAGTCCACACTGAAATCTATCTTCATTGTAAAATCATGCAAAATCATTAGAAATCAAAATTGAGTAAATTGATTATTAAAGAAAACAAAAATTTGACTTTCCTACATGGATGCTCCATTGAGCTCCCATTCATATGTAATGCACCGATGAGTGGACGATTAAATAATGTTAATGGGCTTATTTGCAAAGAGTAACGGAAAAGAGATGGATAATTAGTGAAGGAAGCTGAAGAGCTTTAGTTTATATATGAATGAAAGAAGTTTCACCATTGAATACTTGTTAGCAACTGAGCAATCGTTTTTTATACTATACCAAGGCAGAACAACAAGCACTAGCAACTATTCCCTCTTAGAGTTCTCTGAACTGCGGAAAATGATACATGTACATGCACGCATGCCCACACTGATATATATAAAGAAGGATCCGTAAGCACTTAATTTTTGAGATCATTATTAGATTTGAAAAATCAAAGGACAAGTCAAACATATTAGCTAAAAACATATCAACTTATTTCTAATTATTTAATTTAATTAAAGACGATGAAAAATGCATTCGTAAATAATAGACCTAAAAAATAAACCTTATTTTAACAGTTGTTGTTTTCTTTTCTACCGATAATTCATTTAATGCAAAGATGATTATCGCCTCCTAGAAATTCATGTCTTTTTAGATGGTTAAATGTATCAAATCAGGTATCAGCCAATTTATTCATGAAATAAACAAGCAGATTTGTGTTCTAAAGATGCTAGAATACTCTAAGATGACGCAATGAAATAAGCAAGTAGATGTGTGTTCTGGAGATTTGAATTATTTTATACATTTTTGAATTGTCCAGATGTATGAATATAGTTATGCTCTGATTCTCAGTAAACTTTTGTTAAAGCATGAGCATGCATAAAAATCAGATCCCATAATTCATATAAAACCCAAAAGAATGAATATTCTATAGATCATATATCTAAAAGCGCCGATTAATTGTGTGTTATAATATCTAATTGAGTTAGCATTGCTACCTGAATGTCCATTCTAAATCTTCAGCTCGTATAGGATTGCTTTGTTCCTCCTCTAATGATGCCCAAGTCATCCATGTTATATAGCTTTGAGAATTTATATTTAGTGACGACCTAAATAATCTTCTAGCTGCTGATAGATTACCAGCCCTCCGTTCTAAGACACCCCATGCCTACAATGCATGCTACATTATACCCTTTAGCATATATATTATAAATTTTTTGCATGTTGGCATGTTTATTTACAAGTTTGGATTGCAGCTATTGTTATAGTGCTAGTTTTCTTCTTTTTCCTTTTTAAATATTACTTTATGCATATCATTTGGCCTTTTCTTTTGCGAATGTGTGTGTATAAATCGATTATTGTTGTTTCTAAACAATACAATAAACACATTTTGCAAATCAGCAGGTAACAAACAATTGGTAGGCAGGGTAAAGAAAGTAGGAAAGAAGAGAGCATATATCAACCGGTAAAAATTGATTATATGTTATTGTTGCAACATCATATAAAAATTTATCTTTAATTTAATACTTAATATAGGTTGGTTTTGATTAACCATAGAACAAGCACAACCAAACAGGTGCCAATTATGATTTATTGCATTGGAATGAGAATGATGAGGTAGTCGCCAAAGAAAGAATTGAGCAAATTGATCCAAATGAGCTTTTCAATGAAGTCCCTTTAGGTCCGAATGCAATGAAATATTGGATAGGTCATCGGATAAAATTAGATGTTTTTTGTGGAGGCCTTCACCTGATTTGGTTCATATTGGAGATGCCAAAGATGAGATAGTGGCATGGACAGATAATACAATTGTTATGCACATGGTAGAGAAGTTCGAGAAAGCGAACACTGTAAAAAAAATTCACACTACTATGTTTGCTATGTTTCAAGCAAAACTTCAAATACATCAATTTTTTTCACACTAATTTTTTTTCCAATTTATAAATATGCGACAGTTTAGTTAAAACGTTTGGGTTAAATTAGGAGTAGTTTTATAACTGACACATGGTTAGTGATGGTGAAACAATGAGATTTGTTAGTTTGATTCAAAATTTATTTGTCTAAATGGGAATATGATCTTATGAAACAATGAAATTTTGTATGTGTGCAAATGAAATTAACACCAATGCACCGGTGAATAAGCCAGATTTTATTAGCCAAAAAAATATAGCTAACCTGAAATATGGACCTGAAATAAGTTTAATCATTAATATCGTGTTTCTTGTGGATGGTGATAGTGTTAATAAATTAATTCATGTTTTTAGGTACTTTACTAATCGAACTGAAACCACAGGAGCCTACAAAGCACTAGTACGACTAGGATGCTGCAACTTCGTTCTCTTTTTTGCAGAAGTATGGCTTGTTAGGTAATGTTTGTGGTCTTTCTCTCCCATTTCATCATTATCAGTCATTTAAGAAATAAAATTTTCATGTTCTTACTCTTCATAATGTACTTTAGGCATCACGTATCATTATTTACTTTTCATACTATTTCAGCTATCAATTTTAAAGTACATTATTTTTTGCTGTCTTGGTATTTTGTTTGTGTAACCTGGTTTTCGCATCTGATGACTGGTTATTAGGAAAACCATTCAAGATCTACTTTATCCATGTTTTAAATATAGGAGTTTAGTTTAATTAAGAAGCTTTAGTGGGTCCTTGCTGTGCTTAACAAATGTGGAATCTCTCATGTGCCTCCATCAAAAATAAAATTGTGACATTTTCTCTTTTATAATTATTTCTTTTTTGTCTTTCCAGCAAATTTATTAATTGTTAGCAATTTTTTGGGTTAGTTTTTGATCTTTCAATGAGTGAACCATGTTAATTATCTTGAAATTTACACGTTTGCTCATCCCAGTCCATTTTGAATTAAAGTAAGATGTCGACGAGAAGTTGCTTATGTATGAGCATGGTAATGCTTGGTTTAAAGTTCACTATGTTTTATGAGAATGAGAATAATGGATTTTGGTCTGGAAATTTAAAATTGAAAGTAAAAAGCATTGGGGTCTTTTCATCCTGTACTCAAATATCTTATAATACAATAATATAAAGTATTGATATTGATGTTCAATTGTGAATCATATCATTAATTAAAATTTGTAAAAAAATAAAAATTAACAGTGTCACTGTTACAGATATGTAGCAACTGACTTGGCAACAAATATCATTGTGATTATTAGAGACGTGAAGTTTTGTTTGCACAAGGTATCAATTCTGTCCTTCTTTATTGAACAAGCGTTATTTAGTTCATAATTGCTTGCATACAGCGCTTTCACATTTCTCATTGTTTTTTTTGATATCATGGGGAACCTTAAGATCATGGTATTCATTGATACTCACTTAAGTAAACCCCACGCCGTGTGTCTACCTCGCTTTTATTTAGTCGTCGCACACGGATGCTTAACGTTGAAACTCCCACTGATGGTTTGGCGCTGGGATTCGAACCTGCCCGGACACAGTCCTTTGGTTTCCATCTCCCAGCTCCCCAACCAACCGAGCTACGAACGGCGGGTTTTCTCGTTGTTTTTATAGGTGCAAAATTAATAAAGCTCTCTAAATTTCTTCTACTACATACATGGTTATTGTATGTCTTTAATACCAATGCCTTACATGCATATAGAGCCTTGTTTTCCTTGATAAGTTAATGATAGTGTTCTATGTTATCAGCAATTTAGACTGTTTTGGATAAATCTAATGGCTCACACGCTTAGGTGAACTAAGTTTTGTATTTCATCAGAGCAAGTGATCTCAGTTCATTTTTCTGATAAGTATATGGGATCCTTAAATTATTCTTTGTGCAAATTTGCAGTTCCCTCTTCTATCAAAATGTGGACGCTTGCAAAAATTAGCGAGTTTAGCAGATGAAGAAAACAACAATGTGATCAGCATCCCTGATATTCCAAGGGGGCCAAAGCCTTTGACATATGTGCCAAATTTTGCTATGGCATGACCGTTACTTTCGACCCATATAATGTGATTTCAGCCCGCTGTGCCTCATAATATATTGAAATGCATGAATCAGTCGACAAAGGCAATCTCATATACAAAATCGAAGTTTTCCCCAACCCTAGCATTTTCAGAAGTTGAAAAGACTCCATTATTGTACTTCAAACTACAAAAGCTCTTTTGTCTTTCTCCGAAGACCTAAAACTAGTCACCCGTTGTGTGGAATCCATAGCCTCTAAGGCTTCTATCGACCCTTGCGAAGTCGAATGGTCCTACACTTACAATAGGAAGAAATTTGCTTTAGAAAACGGAGTTGATCAGTCACAGTGGAATGGCATGAAAAAAGAAGTTTATGTCCCTAAGGATTGGTGGGTCGAGGATTTATGTGACCTTAATATAGAGTCCTATAGAAAGGTTATAACGACCATAAAGAGTAAAGGGAGATCGACTTGTTATATAATTGGTGAAGCTCTAAAAGCTTACACGTATAGAAGAATTCCAGGCTTTAGTAAAGGGGTGATAAACAAAGGAGATGTTATGAGAAATCGAGCAGTTTTAGAAACTGTGCTTTTGTTGCCGCTTAAAGAGAAAGGTTCGGTTTCTTGCAGTTTCATTATCAAATTTTTTGAAGCCTGCAAGATTGGTTAATGCTGGTGAGAATTGCAAGAAGTATTTGGTTAGAAGAATAGGGAAGCAGCTGCAAGAAGCATCTGTGTATGATCTTTTGATTTTTAGCTGTGAAGGTGATGAAATAACGGATGATATTGATTTAGTGATGGATATAGTTCAGGAATTTGTAATGCAAGAAATGCAAGTGGTCAAACCGAGACAAGGTGTTCTGAAGAGGTTGGAGATGGAGAAAAGGTTGTTTGGGTGGAGGATGTTCTTAATCCAGACGAGCCACTTTTTGATGCGCCTCGAAATGGTCATTATACATTATTTGAGTTGGTTGATGGTGGTTTTGTAGTTTGGCCGGGGTGTCGTATTCGTTGTTTGTAAGCTTCTAGATATGTAGTAGTGAAATTTGAAGTTGTCACAATGAACTTTGTAGAATTTGATATGTATTATTTCGTACATTTGATTTTTTTTATAATTTGATGATATGTTAGTTTTGAAATTTAGTTTCATGTTTCCTATTGTTATAAATTCGTATAGATATAGTTGAATGAAATACTATTAGATGCTGAATAAGTTATGGTTCAACTATACCAAATTTGCAACACTTATAAGTGCTGGTAATTTTGCTATTTACCTATGTGTGCGAGGAATTCCCAAAGGTTATAACCGTTGGAAATTAAAAAATTCCCAATGGTTATAACCATTGGGAATATGAAAATAGTCGTAGGTTATAACCGTAATTTCCAACGGTTATAATCGTTGGAAAAGAAAAAATTTCCAACGGTTATAACCGTTGGAAAAGAAAAAATTCCCAACGGTTATATCCGTTACAAAATATGTAAAAATAATAATAACGTACCTGCTACCAACGGTTATAACTGTTGGGAATTTGATTACCAACGGTTATAACCGTTAGAAAATGACAATTCTGGTGTTGTGTAATCATAATCCAAAGTTTATAAGAATACATCATAGTCTGGTGAGAAATAGGTATAATAGATAGTTACATGGAGAGTAATGGAAAGTAACAAGCAATGCCAACACCAAGCTCGCCTCTCCACGTACTAGATTTGGGCCAATCACCTACTAGCTTGTCCACATGTGGTAAGGGAAAAAGGGAAGAAGTGAGTCAAATAAAAGTATGGTGAATGAGTCACATCATTAATATACGGTGATCACATGCAATTGACTTCATTAATACACTATGTGACCTAGGGTATCATACTTGTATTTGTGAACTACTCGCTAAGGTAGGTTTCTATAACACCCCAAAAATTTAACGAGAAATTTAATAAGAAAATTAAGTTAAAATAAAACAAGGACTAAAAAGAAAATTTTCACAGACGTTCGAAATTGGCTACCATTGCATTCGTAGCTATTTTCCAGATGATTTTCGTATATAAACTTTGTAATCTGAGTAATACATAAATGTTATGGTCGTTGGAAAAATCAAAGATAGAATAAAAACTTAAAATTTATAATTCTCAAATTTACACTAGAGCCGGTCGACCCATGAGGGTCAAAGGTCGACCGATAGCCGTTGACCTGGGAAAGGCAGTGGTCGACCGTGAGCCTTGTAAAATCAAATGTAAGCCGTTGCTTCGTGGCGTACTCAAATGATGGAGATTAATTACTTGGTTGCCAAGCTTTTGATGACCATGCCCGATGACCCTAAATATTCTTTAGACTAAATTTAATGGCCTAAAGAAATTGTTTAACCCTATAAGTTCTAGTCTAACTTAACCCTAATTCTCATATAACAATTTATAGTAACAAAATATATCAAAATCTATCCTCTTCCTTCACTCTAAATTTTTTGAAAAACCAAATAAAATCAACCTAGAAGAATACAAGAGTCTGAACCAAGGTGGAGCAAGTGGAGATAACACTCGGAGGGGCGATTCTCAAGTAAAAGCAGATAATAAGAGCTTAGGCTTGAGGTAAGTGCAAACAATTTTCATAAGATGACTGTTACAGTTAGTTTAATATCTTTAATTGGTATAGGGTGTTAGAAACCTAGTTTGACCATATAAAACCCTAAATTGGAATATGCAAACTAGACTAGAATTCAACCACAGTAAACCCTTAAACTGATACTGATGTATGTACCTCTTTCATAGTTAAATTTTCATACCCTTAAATCATAAACCCAAATTGAATTGCAAACTGAAACATGGACTGGTCATTTAATAATTAGGGTCCACCAATAACTGCTAATAACTGCGAACGACATCGATTAAACAGTAACTAACAATGAAATAAATGCAACCCTAATTTTACTATGCGACGTCGACCCTAGAACCCTAGCGGTCGATCGTTCTTAATGAAAATTGCTGATTCGAACCTCGGCCTAAGGCCCAAGTTGATAATAAAAATTATATAATTTCAATTAAAAATTATATAAATAAGTTTGTATTAATCATTTGGTTATGTTTATTTTTAGTTTTTATATATTTCATTATTTGATACTAAGTTTAATTAAACTGTGTAATTGTTATTTACATTTACTTAAACAGTTTGAATTGTATTTAAAATGTTAATTGTTATCAATTTTGAAGTTAGCTTGCTGCTGAAAAATTGAGATGATAAACTAACTATTAAACTGTATAAGATGAACATAATAATGATTATATGAACTAACTATAACAACAACTGATATTGGAAATGAAAGACAAAACTGTCATGTGAACTAACTATAACAGCAACCGATACAGTTTAATAGTTAGTTGTATAATCATTTGTTGTATCAAAATAATATTAAATGTTAATCCTTTTTTGATATAACTTGCTGTTATATTATCAGTTGATGATATATAGAATAATGATGTTAACTTGTAGTTGTTATTAATACTTTTTGTTGATATAATTGTTGTAATAGCAACATATCAGAATAATTGATATTGCTTATAAATGATATTGATTATAACCGATATTGATGATAAGCAACTGTGTAACTGATAATACTAAGTTAACTTGCTGTTAATATTTTATAACCGAGTTGTGAACTAACTATTAAACTGTTATGTTTTATCATAATAATGTTAAATGTTGACAAGCACCATTGTCCCAGTGGTTAAGTGATTCGACTTTGGTGCGAGAGGTCACAAGTTCGAAACTTGCGTAGCGTGATTCGAACATATATTGACATGTGAGTTGTGATATGTTGTTCTAGTGACATGTTGTATTAAAGTACCATTTCAAAAAAAATGTTAAATGTTAATCCTTTTTTGATATAACTTGCAGTTATATCATCAGTTGATGATATACAGAATAATGAATTTATTTCATAATATGGTAAGGTTTGCAATCCTTGAGTTTATTTTAAGTTTTCTAATCCCAAAATCATTTTATGATATCCTTAATTTAAAAAAAATTATATCAAAGAAAAGCCTCTCTCTAAACTCTATGATATAAATAATGTCAGGAAGTAGCCAAAGTAACTGCAATAATGAGTAAAATGATTTGAATTTATTTTGAATGCATATTTCCTATTGTATAATTTAGCTAACAAGATCGACGTAAATTCATATATTGTGTCGGTATTACAATTGCGTATTAGCGGTATTGACAATTGAAACACGGTTATTACATTACTGTATACTAAACGATCACCTGAATGAAACTTTAATTCATTATTCATGTTTCATAATTTCTCTATATCAAAACCTTTTTTCCTGTCTTTCTTTAAAAGTACTTATCGTATTGGTCTATGGACAAGATAGAGTTCTTATCGATCATATGATATTGCTTCTGTTAGGTAGAATTTTTTTGATAATTGGTTAGGAATATCTTCCTTCCCTCAATTATCAGTTTTGCAACTTCTAGCCATTTTGGATTCAAAGTAAATTTCAATCAATTTTGCAATTCGGTTACATTTTTCTTGATATTTTTTTCATTTCTCATTTCATTTTATACTTTGTTCAAGTTTGGGAAAGCTAATTTTAAAATTTTGGATTAATCCAATTTTCCATTACAAGCTAAGTTCAAATATTAAATATATAAAATACAGTAATTCAAGCATTAAATAATCAAAAACATTTAATAGATATGAACGAACAGAAGTAAATTGACAACAATTAATAGCATTTAATAGATAGTGAGTTAGCTTGGCTACTTTGAAGGTGAATTTATTTTGGATGCTCTTAATTTTTTACGAGTGTTATAGCATGCGCTTTGCACGTGAATTATTTTTCTACAAACTATATATGTCTAACACATTCAAGATGAATGATTTATTTAAATACTTAGCCATATTTTTGCGATAAAATCATGTGTAGTTAGTTTGATTTTTTTCAATCCTACAACATCTAATTTTTTGTTAGTTTGAATTTTTATGTTTATTATTTGCTAATAAAGGTCGAATTTGTAAAAGAAATTTATTTGTTAGATCCTGTTTTTAGGTAATATTTATAAAGGAGCATTTTGAATTGGTAAAGAAAGTTTATTTATTAGATCCTATTTTAAAGTGATATTAAGATTTGATAATATATTAAAAGGGGCATTTTTGGTAGTTTACGTTTACACCAAAAAAGTGTGACATCAAAGATATTACAACTATTATTAAAGATAAAGTTTTGTTTTCTGGCATAAATCAAATTCTGTATTGCTTTATAACTTCTCTTCTATCACTTTTTGCGCCAAATTTTGAATTATTTGGAAAAATTATTAATGTAAAATTATCTAAAAGCTATAGATTATAATATGTTATGTAAGAAAAGAGTAAAAGAAAGTCATTATCGACAAATTGTGAATTCAAATCTTATGTGTAATTGAATATCATTTACTATTACCACCAATGGTTGATATTATAATCACATTTGTGTTGCAAACATTCGAGGTATTTATTTTTGTTTGAACATCTGAAGTATTTATCAAAATCATGAAAAATGGTATATAGCTTGGAAATAGATTGTTTTATCTATGTATACAAAATTTTAAAAAAACATTATACAAATCAAGTACACATGAACGGCTAAGCAAATGAACTCACATATCATCACTAATTAAATATGGTAATGATTTTCAATTTTGATTCATTTTTAATATATACAAATAACAATAAAAAAATCAAATACAGCCAATAATATTAACATCATTTGTTCATATATATACAATAATGATATATTTCATAATGGAGTACATCATAGTTATTCAATTAAACTATGAGAATTTTTGTGAGATTTGATTTTAGAATGTTTAAGCCGTACCACTATGATGAAGGTCATTAAAATAATTTGTAGTTTTTGTTGCTGAATAATGAATATACTCCATATAAAATTAAGAAATATCTTCTTATGAAAACGATAAGTAGGTAAACTCAAAATATACTTCTATATATAATATTTTTCATAAATATTATACCTATATTTTTGTTGTTTTATTCATCTAAAACAACTTAATGTATCTAAATGATCCTCTAGTTGTATGCAGTTATTAAAAATGGCCTCCTGAAAGATCTCTCTAAACTGCGATTCTCTGCTTCTCTCTTCTTCTCCTTAGTATTTCAGCGTTTAATTGATTGTGCCTTCTCTAACTGGGTGCGATCTTCCCCTCTCTCTGCCCATTGCAATTCTTCGCTGTTGCATCTAGGGTTTCCTATGGATTTGGGGATTTTTTATTATCGTGGTGATTTCGTGAGCTTCTGTCCCTCTTTCACTGATTTGGCTGCCGCTCTCTTGTCAGTGGTGGCTCCGCCTTTATCGGTGTGCTTTACTAGTACATGCTCGGTTGAGATTTGCGTCTTTTCCCATAGGGCATCTGCGGCTCTGTCTCGTTTCAGGTTTTTGGTAATGGATGGGTTCTTCATGGAGATTTCCCCATGCTTTTCTTACTCAGTGCGAGACACGTCTTTCTCTGGTTTGCTATCTTTTGTTGGTGTTGCGCCTGAGTTCACTTCTTCCTGCCCCTGCTTGGCGGAGTCCATCGGTGATCGGGATTTTATCACCCGATTTGAACCGAGACTTCTCTTCGGGGATGCGGTGGGAGGTTTGGATCTGCACCACTTTGGATTGAGCTTTGGTTCGATTGATGTCGTTACTGATTGCGTTTCTGTTGGCTCGGTGGATGATTGTGTCTCTATTTCGAGTGACAAGTGAGACTTCACCACTCGTTTCGTCCCTCGACTATCATTTCTAGGGGCTGAGGCCTCTGATTGTATGTTGGATTTTTCTTGCGACTTTGGGTCGGTTGGCGCTGATGGAAAGGTCGGTGATAGTGGGGAAAAGGATTTGACCACCTTTGCCTCGCGGCCTGATCGTTTGCTGCCAGGAAGCTCGCCTGGGCCGGCTGTTATGGTGCCTGGACGTTTGAATTGTCTTTCGGGCGAGGTTTATATGGTATCGTCGTTTGCAGGTGGTAGTTTGTCTTCTGATTGGCTTTCTGACGAGAAGGATTTTCCAAGCTCGTTGTTGATGTTGGCTTTGTCGTCTTTTCGGAAGATCGGTATTGCCATGTGTAGGCAGGTAGAAGATTTCGTGCTCGAAAGTGTTTATAGTCTAGCAATCAAATGGTCACCGAACAAGCTGGACAAGTTTAGTCTACATAATACTCTTTCAACAGCTCTGTCGTCTTTCCGGAGGGTTGGTGCTGCCTTGTGCAGGCAGGTGAGCGATTCTTTTTCTTTTTCCTTTTCCGTAGATTGTGCTGGTTACCCTATTATTGTTTGGTTGTTGGCCGATGAGGTCGGCTTTTTTGCTTGAGCCCTGACACACGTTTGTGTGTCACTACACCAAAACAGGTGATTCCCAACGAGTATAACTGTCGCAAACAGTTTCAGCAACGCTTATTAGCGTCGTTGTAGGGGCGTCGCAATTTATTGCCAACGCTTATAAGCGTTGGCGAGTTTAGTTTCCCAACGGTTATAAGCGTTGGAAGGTTGTATTCGCCAACGCTTATAAACGTTGGTGTATATTATTTAGCAATGCTTATAAACGTTGGCAAATTAACCATCCAACATTGTTTAATTTTCTATGCTGACGCTTATAAGCGTTGATAAATTATAATTGCCAACGCTTATAACGCTGAAATATTTTCATTCTCAATATAGTCAATTATTTTAACATTAATAAACAATTAATAACTAACATGATATGCATTATTATACTACATTCAATAGGAACCCAAAATTTACAATATTCATGATCAAATAACAACATAAATTTCATAGTCAACTACTTCATAACAATGTCAATTACTTCATAACAAGTACAATACATAATTAAGTTGGTTAATTCAATACATAATCAACTACTTCATAACAATGTCAAATTGGAATACAAAAGACAACGTAAATTTCATAGTGAAATTCTACAAATACCGAATACGAAACTCCGGCCATATAACGAAACCTCCATCTGAAAAATCACATAACTTGTACATTCCATTTTGAGGACCAAAAACTTCCGCAATTGGGTCATCTTCAAGATCTTCGACTCCGCCCTTAGAACTATCATCCAACTTCCTCTTTTTTTCCGCTTCCTCTAGAAGTGCTTCATTTAATATCACGTTAAATTGAATTTGCAGTTCCTTTATAAAAATTAAATTGAACATTAAATTAAGTTGATAATAAATAATTAATAATTGTTTTAAATAAAAGAACACAAGGAATTTCGGCCAAAGCAAAATAGTTTTCTATAATTCTGTGTTGTAACTACAGGGATCAAACAAAACAAAACTCAATTGTTGTTTTTTGAATTTTATTGCTAGCTCTTTATTTTTGAAATAATGTTAACTTTTGGGTTTAGTTCATTTCATTCTTATGTTCAGAATATAAATCTTTGACAAATTTGGTTTAAAAACTTGAAATTGATCATAAATGTCAATAGAAATTCCTGGGTTTTCATTACTTGTGATTCCAAAGTTTTTGGACCAATTACCTAATACAATTTATTCAAGATGTTATTTGGAAATAATTGCCGACAAATGCGTGAAGAAAGCAAACATCTATGCAGGCATTTTTATCCATTTTACATTTTGACATCATCTATGTGTTATTGAAATTTAGAGCAAGCGCTACAAACCAAGAATAGGTCCATGCATGAAATTCGAAAGCTAACAAACTTAGCCAAGTTACACATAACCAAAGTTAGGGATGCTGAAAGGAATAAAGATGCAAATGCTGTCGGTTTTCAGCATTGCACGAGAATACCTTGGTCTAAAGAAATTATTCAAACTAATTTTCAACCTAGAATTCAAGCCAAGGCGATCTATGTATTATGTAACATGATCTATGTATTACGTACTGATCTGACACTAAGACGAGTTAAAGCAAACTAAAATCCACATAATGCCTCTCTTAATAATTTAAATGAGCAAATGTAACTGCCACAAGTAGCCACCCACTCATTATAAATCTGAAATTATAAGTCAATAAACATTAATTAATGAAAATCGTGAAGGAAATATCAGTGATACAAAATCGTGAAGGAAATATCGTGAAGGAAATATCACTGCCACAAGTAGACTTCTCTTTAATTAATGAACTAAATCTTAATCCAGTAAAAGAAAAAGTCACAGTAATATCACTGATACAAAATCGTGAAGGAAATATCTAAGGCAAGTTTGCACACTAGACAACCATATGTAAACTATCATGTTATATTATTTTGTTGTTTATTGATTTCTGGTTAAAAACAGGTTGTGTCTTCCACATTTTAAATCAAAGATATTGGATTTGCTCCAAAAAAGTTGATTTTGTTTGACTGAACTTTCTAGCTTGAGTAGTTAGAGCTTCTTTTCTTAAAAGATTACATGTCTAAAGTTGTTTATTAAAATTCCAATAAAGGCTATGAACTAAAAATTAAACTGCAAAAACACAGTAATCATTAAAGGAAAAATTGCAAAGCATCAAAAGGGAAGCTCCTATATACTGCTATCCTTACAACAAGCTCTGTTAATGTAAGGTAATTCTTGCACTAGTTAGTTTTCACAAATATGAAGAATCAGCACGACATTCTTTTTTAAGTAATAAATTTTTATATGATAATTCAAATTCAAGCTATCTGCTAGATCTATAATGAAAAGTCAGTAAAAGTGGTTACTACGCCACTGTTCAAGCAATTGACCGTAGTTATATCTCTATGCTGATAAAAGGGATTTGATTGTATAGAACATCGGTGTTCGTCGTTTCAACCATCGTCAAAGTTACATAGATAACCTTTTAGTTTCTCATATTTTATCGCAAATCTACATCGTGTGCATGTGTGCACGTATTGTGTGTACCATACACTATTATGTATACAGAAAAGGTTCTTTCTAAAATGTCCTGTGCTTACTTTTTATAGAAAATCTATAATTAATGTATAAAATGTGTACACATGTTTATCAATCACCATACCAATCAAACAGAATCCCATGTATAATCAGTTTGTACTTTGTACTCCCAGTGCACCTTATGTTACATCTAATTTACAGAACAAAGAAAAACAAAATATCATCAGGAAAACATAACATCTTATGGACTCGTCTTAAGTCAGAAAAAGGATAAGGAGATGATTGCAATACCATTTGACAATTTTATTGGCATTCAAAACTATGCGATGTATAATCATTCTGTAAACCATAAAAGATTTATATTTATATACAAGCGCCCATTTTGTAGAATGAAGAAAACTCAAATATTATTTGTGAAAATAAATTTAAAAAATAAAAGAAAACTGCTTACCTCTACAGTTGCCAAAAAAGTAAATCCCATCAAAATAGGAAGAGCATAGGAAGGATCAGGAGTGGTCAAATCAGTAAACCAAAATGCTCCACCAGCTTTGAATGATGGAACTTTTTCAACCATATTGGAGATCTGAACAAAATGGAAGCTTTGAGACAGGAATATATTCCAGCTAGTGCATGTGATGCAAGATCATTTAAAGTTTAGTCTATTTCTGAAATATGTTCCTTCGTATTTGAAATTAAAACTATTTTAATGATGTAACATTTTGGTTCAGTACAAGGACTTGATATGGCTTTTTAACAGAAAAATGCATGAGAATATTTCCAACTTTCTTGTTTCTGCATAGATACATAAAATCAACTTCAAATTAATGTCGTTTTAATTAAACATCGGAAATTAAATTGAATTCAAAATATAAATTCTACTTGAGATTCATTATAGTTGTGCCTGAGGATAAAGTTCCAGTTTGAGTCATATCCTAGTTCAAGCAAAATTAATGTTTTACTTCTGTAGAGTTTGAAGAAAATTTCCCGCATGAGAGGAGAAACAGTGTTTGATGTATAAGACAGATTTTCCATTAAAAATAGCAAGTATAGGTTATAACTTACAGCGAAGAAAAAACTGATGAAGACGGGACCTTGAATAAGAAGACCCTTTAATGGAGAAAATGGACTAACCCCATGCCTACAATAATAAATTAAGAAGAAAAAATTACAGTAGTTAGAACTAAAATGCTACTAAGGAGACTTTGTTTGCATAAAAGAACATAAATATGTGACGAACTGCAGTGAACTGGTCATTTCAGCAGTGCATCACTAACTGCAGTGAACTGGTCATTAGGATACAAACTGAATACATTTTTTTAATATGCAGACATATTGATTAAGTCATAAAAAGTTCAAAGCAACACCATAGTTGTAAATTTTAAAAGTAATGGTTAAGTCATAAATATTTATTAAATTAAACATTTTATAATTTCATGAGATGTACATCCACATACTTAGTTGTACCAAAAAACAACCGCATTCAGTAGTTGGCTGAAGTTGTCAAAAGTACAGATAATATAAAAGTTATACAAATAAAAGCAAACGTTGTTTGTTTACAACTAAAACAAAAGAAGTACATGACTCAAATATAAGTTCAATCCTACAAAGAAAAATATAATGAAAAAAAGGGGAAAAAATATTTCACTAAAAAATAATAAAAACAAATGGGAAGAAGAAAATGGCAGTTCATCAAGCTTAGTTTCTCCATCGCTTTTCTAGAATTTTAGTTGCACTTAGGCCTGGTTAAGAGTTTCATCAACATCCCATAATAAGCAATATTTTTTTTGGTTAGTATAAGATTAGTAAATAAGTCGATATCTTTAAAAAATACTTCCTGATATGTTGAAGATTTAAGTTTATTGAATACTAACTATCTTCTTGTTCAGTCCAGTGTAACGCACAAATTATTGAACATATAATATTAATAATAAAATGGTTTGATAACAATAAAAAGGACATAACTGAAACCATAGTTGCTAACCTTTTCTGAAAGATAATAAAATGGGTTTGGACCCCAGTACATAAAAAATGAGTGTTACTAGTTAAACATGCGACCAAAAATATAGTTTTGTGGGATATTGTGTGACAGTTTCAAGTGGAAAAGTGTCTTCATTGTTTGGTGCCTATAAAACTAAACTGTTGCTACCGGCAGAGAGTGATTTGTGCTTAGTAACATCTATAATCCGACGACAATTTATAATTTCACAATTTGACTAAGTCAGTAACAACTGGAAACATTCTTTGCTTCTTCCAGTTCAGTTGATGTAAAAGTATAACAGTTTTGACTCATCCAAATACTTGATCATCTTAAACAACCTAACTACTGATTATGAATTGCAATGGAGTAAACAAATTATTAAACATAACAAAACGATTTGGTGGTTTTTCTTTTCCAATAAAAGGGTTGAAATAAACTAACATTATTAGTTTCAGAACATGTTAATAGGTTGGTAGCGTAAATCAATCTTTAAAATCTTTTACGAATCCAAGCATGCAACACAGCTTGTAAATAAAAATCCAAAAGATAACATACACCATAAATATGAACTCTATTTAAACTTACAAGGCTATGCTACGTCGAAGGTGTCTGCTCCGAACAAATCGGCGACGAAGGCGACCAGATTATGTTGCTTTTGAGGTTTTTAAGGATAGTGGCGACGGAGGGGACGGATCGTACGGTCCGACGGACATGCGCGTTTCGATGGCGGCGTTGGAAGGGAGGTCGTCGAGGTCCACGGGTGGGAGAGAGATGGAAGTGATTGAAGGTGGTAGAGAGGAGAGGTATGCCTGGTAATCGAACGTGTAATTGAAATATCCTGGAAACGATTTGGGGAAAATGCGGCCAGGAATAAGCGTGGTTAGGGTTAAGTGTGATATGTTATTCAATTACAATTTTGCCCTTGTATATTTCAATTAACTCCAATTAAACCAAGGCTTACAACGAAAATAAGTGTCGCCATATTTAAAAGTGTAAATTTTTATTTTCAGTAATACTTATATTGGATAGCGACACTTATTAGCGAGACTAAAATGCAACCCATATAAGTGTCGCCAAATGAAAAAAAAAGTGTTGCCAAATGACTGTTTTGGTGTAGTGTGTGCTCCCTGACATCGTCCCTGACACTTTCATTCGCCACTGTCTGGTACTACGTCAGGTCCCGTTTGCACTATTCTTTTTGCTTTGTCCAGCCGTGTTCTCTTGTCTAGCTGCATGCATCAGAGACATTGGTCTCTGGCTGCTTTGCAAGCTTCCCTAAGCCATATTGGTTGTGTCTTAGCCAATTTTCCAGTATGGGGAGATCGACTGGAATCCGCTTGCTGGGTTCTAGTGTTGAGTCACTACGATACCCTTTCTTTGTCGTCAGTGACCTATTCTTGTTTTTGTGTTTCTTTCCTGCCGGTAAGCCATCGATTCTTTGGAGGGTTGCTTCGGGCCTGGAGCGGTTGGTTAGGGCGATCTCCCAGCTCTGGTCGTATAGCGGTCGTCTATGACCGTTATACGGACAGCATGGGTTATTGCCAGCCCTCGTTGTTCTGCGCTGCTGTTACCCCTGAGACACGACTCTTACCCATAGCGTGGGACTGTTTGATTAGTGACAGTCCGGCAGTGGTAGGACTCCCACAGCAACTTGGGAAGCAACTTGTTTGCTCTTCCACATTTTTCAGTCAGTCGTTCAGTCGTTCGTCAGTTTTTCCCTTCGTCGCTATTCCCGTTCTCCCGTCTCTATCTTCTTGTCCTTCATTGGTTGATCCAGTGTTTTCTTCTGATGGTTGCTCCTCCATAGTCTCTGATCCCCCCTTCGGTGTTCTTTCCCCTCCTTCGTCTGACTGGGTCTTTTGGCTGTATGGATTGCGCTTGGTCAGCATCCCCTCTCTTTTTCGCTTTCCTTATGTTCACTCGGAACGTTTGGTCCCATCTCCCTTGCGATGCTCCTCGGAGTGCTCGCGTCCCTCCTCTGCATGTCCTCTGTCCATCTCCATTCCTCTGATGAGTAAGGCAGAGATTGCGCTCCTTAATGAGCGTCTAGATTGTTTAGCTAGGAACTCCTCTCCATCGTCTTCGTTGGTTAGTTCCTCCTTATCTCCTTTGGTAGGGACCGGGGGTGAGGTGTCTTCTGAGCCGTCCGACTCTCCCATTCGCTCGACGCGGCGCAGATGGCGGAGAGTTGCTTCTACCCCTCGCACCATTCGCACACGCTCTATAGCGGCGTCCGAGCGGATCGATCGATCTGCTCGTTTTTCGCTGTATCTGGTTTGAGTTTGTGCTTTTTCTTGTTTCCTGTGGGAGGTGTCTTGTTTTCGCTTCTTTCTCCTCGCCTTCATCCTTTCTCTTTTCATGGTGAACTTTCTCTTCTGGAATGTCCGTGGTATTGGTAATGATGCGTCTTTGGCTAGGCTAAAACGCATTGTCAGGAAACACTCTGTTGGATTGGTCGCTCTCTTGGAACCCTTTATTGACCCGGCAGGTATTTCCAAGATCGTCTTATCCTTAGGATTTGGCGGTGGCTCAGCTAATGTCTCGGGTAAGATTTGGATTTTATGGTCCAAATCTCTTGCGGTTCGACCTGCTTTCGATTCCCCTTTACTCTTTTCGGTGGCGTGCACGTCTCCGTCCATTGTTGCTCCTTTTCTTTTTTCCGCAGTCTACGCAAAATGTGATCGTTCGGAGAGATTAGCTCTTTGGTCTGACATACTTGCTCTTGATTCTCTGGGCATCTCTTCTTCAGTGTTAGGTGGCGATTTCAATATCGTCGCTTGCCAAGCGGAAAAACGGGAAGGAGCAGCCATCAACCGAGGGGCGATGGCGGATTTCAACTCGTTCATTGCCTCCTCTGGCCTCTCGGAGCTCCCCTTTGTCGGCTCTGCTTTCACCTGGTCTAACAACCAAGAGGGCCCGAATCGAATCCTCTCTAGACTTGACCGTGTGTTCGGTTCGGAGGAATGGTTTCGTCTTCCATTCTCCTTCTCAATCGCTCATCTCCATCGGTCCTTCTCGGACCATTCCCCTATGATTGTCCGATGCTCTCCTCTATCGCTCTCGGGGCCCTCTTCCTTTCGGTTTCAGAGCATGTGGAAATCCCACCACTCTTTCCTTCAGGTGGTATCTAACTCTTGGAGCGATCCTATTTTTGCCTCCCCCTGTGCTGCTTTCGGGCGTAAGCTCTCGCGTCTCAAGGCTTGCCTTAAGGTGTGGAACGTTCAGGTTTTCAAGAACATCTTCGATCGTGTTCGTATGGCCGAAGAGTCGCTTATCGTAGCCGAATCCTTGTTAGACGAGGATCCGACCGCTGCCAACAAGGAGGCGTGGGCCCTTGCCCAATCTTCCTTCTCTTCGGAAATGCGTGTCGAGAATGACTACCTCCGTTAAAAGGCGAGGGTCAAGTGGGTAGTCGTCGGAGATGCGAACTCCAAATTCTTCCACTCTTCTATTCGGAAGAAGAATAACCTTCTATCGATTCGAGAGATTTTGAGGCCTGATCTCTCTTCGGCTTCTTCGCCTGAGGAAGTCAAAGATATCATTCTATCCCACTTCCAATCCTTTCTGGGCTCTCCATCTGTTTCGGTTTCAGATCCGGCCCTATTAGCTTTCATTCCTCCGGTGGTCCTCCCTTCGGAAGGTGCCATGATCGCGGATCTCCCATCCACGGAGGAGATCCTTGCTTGTGTCTTCGCACTTAGCAAGGATAGTGCCAGTGGCCCTGATGGCTTCAATGGTGTCTTTTATAGGTGTTCCTGGCCTATTATCCAAGCTGATTTTTGTCTTTCCATTCAATCCTTCTTCTCTGGGGGAACTCTTCTAGCTGGATGGACTTCCACCAACCTGATTCTCATTCCTAAGTGCGAGAACCCAAGGACTTGTGTGGATTTCCGACCTATAAGCCTTTGCAACTTTTCAAATAAGGTTATTTCTAAAATCCTGGCCACTCGTTTGGCTCCTTTCCTTGAGCGTATCATTTCTCCGTCTCAAGCAGGGTTTGTCAAGGGGCGTCTTATCTCTGATAACGTCCTTCTCACCCAGGAACTGATCTCCCAAATTGATCGGAAAGTTTGGGGATCTAATGTTGTCTTTAAATTGGACATGGCAAAGGCCTACGATCGCATGTCCTGGTTTTTCGTCATCAAGGTTTTAAGGACCTTCGGTTTTCCGGAGGCCCTGATTGACTTGGTGTGGAGGCTCATCTCCAACTGCTGGTTCTCTGTCCTCATTAACGGTTCAGCCCATGGGTACTTCAAAGCTGGGAGGGGCTTACGTCAAGGTGACCCGCTCTCGCCTTCTCTTTTTGTGATCGCGGAAGAGGCTTTTATTCGCGGTCTCCAATCCTTAACCATCTACGGTCAAATCCAGCGCTTCGGGATTCCGAGGGGTTGCCCCCTAATTTCCTCCTTATCCTTTGCAGATGACATTGTCATTTTCTCTAATGGCAGCCGTTCCTCTGTTCGGCGGCTTCTTAGCTTTATCCATCAATACGAGAGGTCTTCGGGCCAACTTGTTAACCCTTCCAAATGTTGCTTCGTCCATTCGAAGGACATGTCTCACTCCCGTGCTTCCTGGATCGAGACTATCTCCGGTTTCAAGGAAACATCCCTTCCCCTTCCTTACCTTGGTATTGTCCTGTACCGGGGCAGAAAACTTAACGCGCTTTTCGACCCCTTGACAGACAAAGTGAGGGTGAAGATTTTACGCTGGAATTCGTCTATTCTTTCCCATGCCGGCAGACTTGTTCTAATCAAGTCAGTTTTAGATTCAATGGGAACTCATATTTTCGCGACTATGACCCCTACCTCCTCCTTTTTCCGATCTTATCGGTCTCTGGCTTCGTCTTTCTTCTGGGGAAACAAGGACAACGGCCGTCGTCACCACTGGGTGTCGTGGGACGCGATTTGTCGCCCCAAAAATGAAGGTGGGTTGGGTCTTCGTAACCCCAAAGACCTTTGTGCGGCCTTTGCTTGTAAGTTGTGGTACAGGTTCGGCGCCAACAACTCCTTATGGGCGTCGTTCCTCCGTGCTAAGTACCACAGACTTGCGGGCTCGAATTTCACGGGCACTCCATCCTTTGCTAGCGAGACCTGGAAGCACATGAAGTCAGTGAAGCTTTTATCTGACTCTCACGGCGGTTTGACAGGGTGGGATGGCGCTTCGTTTTCCATTCTGAAAGCTTGGTCCTCTATCAGAATTCCTTTCCCCATTCGCCTTGAATTTTCGTTCATTTGGGATTCTCGCATTCCCCCCAAGGTCTCACTTTTGATGTGGCGTATGCTACATGATGGGTTGCCACTGGACGAGAATCTACAAAAGATCGGCATCCCATCTGTATCCCGTTGTAGATGCTGCGGAAATGGTGAAACGGAATCCTTGAACCATTTGTTTTTCGGTGGTTTCTCGACCAGAGCTTGCTGGAATTACTTCGGAAACCTAGTCGGTGTTCGAAGTACTGCGAGATCTCCTCTAGAACTTCTGAATTCCTGGTGGGCTGGGAGTTCTGGAAAATCGCTCAGGTCTATCGTGTTCCGTTTGATTCCTTGTCTCATCTGCTGGCACGTCTGGTGTGCGCGGAATAAGGCTACTTTCGAGAGCACCTCTATGGATCCGCCGTCCATTATCCATCGAGTGAGGAACGACGTCTTCCTGGCTTTCCGCGGTAGACCTTTCAGGGGACCCATGAGTCACCGTTCTGGGCGGCTAGTGGGACTTCTTTCGATTTCCTGTTCTCCAACTGCCGCTAGACTGGGAGTTGGCTGAGCCTCTGCTATCGGGTGGTGTTCTTCTCCCACCGCTCCCTCCCCCTCCCCCCCTTTTTATTTTAATATGGTTGCTAGTTTTTGTTTCAGGTGTCTATGGTGTTTCCATGGACCGGTTTTCGCTTAGGATGGATTAGCTGGTGATTTCTGATGTCATATTAGACTGCGCGTTTGGGTTTTCTTCCGCCTTCTCAGCAGTCGATCCTTTCCTTTTGTGATTGAGGGCTCTTGCTTCCTCTCTGGTGGTCTCCTATACTATTTTCTGTCTCCACCATTGGGCGGTGGCCTTGCCGGAGCTCGATGGTGCTGGCAGATTGGCGGCTTCCTTGGATCATACCGGGATGTCCACTTTTTTCCGTGGAGGTTGTGTTGTTTTCTCGGTGTGTGTGTGTTGCTCAGATTGGTTTTGCTGCTTCTGTCTGTTTCTTTTGGCACGATAGTGGTTGGTGGCGTATTGGGTGGACTAGCCTACACCTTTTGGTTGTGGCGGGAGAGAGGGTCTATGGGTTGTTTCTGCTTCTTTGGCCTTTTTGTCTGTTTCATCCTGGCTACTTTGAGTCTGTGGGTTGATTTTATTGCTTGCTTTTTCTTTCTTTTTGCTGTCAGTTTCTTGGGAGGTATATGTTCTCCATACGCTTTGCCTTTATGTATGAGCCTCTAGAGGAAGGCATTCTCCTCTTTTTTGCTATTTATTTATATATCTTTCTGTTAAAAAAAAATAGTTGTATGCAGTTGGTTAAACTCAACAGGCCCAAAGCTAGAAAGCTTGATGTTTGTTGGATAATAACCATATGTATTAACCGAAAATGTAAATTTTGTTAAAGCTTCTATTGTAAATAATTAATGTTTGTTTTGAATTGCCATAACTGCACACTTATTCGATACAGGGGGATTTTTGTTGATCTTCATGACATTGTGATACTGCTAATTGGCACTAGAAGCATACAGGTCTTCTCAGGTAAATTTTTAGACAATTTTATCTATTCAAATATTGATCCCTTGAATATTATATCCTAGTATTTTTGGTAGTTCTTGCTTTTTAATAATGGACAAGGATCTAAACAAGAGTAGCAATTATTGATCGGTTAAGTCGGTATAGGTGCATTTAAAGCATTACTGCTGAACTTCATATAAGTTTGATCACATGCCATTTTACCTTTCCATTCTTTCCAGAATTTATGCACTACTCCCCTTTGTATTATAATTCACTTACGTTTATTCGTTGGGTGTGTTACATAAAGAGCTTTATTTTTTAATGTCCAACAAGTTTAATTCGTTCGTCCTTTTCCAAAAGAGCTATTTTTTAATCAAAAAAAGGAAACTTTAGAAAAATGATGCAAAAAATGAAAAAAAGGCCAGTGGTGACACAATGCTTCCTCATTTTTAATTTTCAAAGGTGAAGAACCTTCATGACATATATCATTAGATCATTTGTGTGGATGGTATCATGTAATTAATCATTTTTCTTATCAATGACTAATTTTAACATATCATACACCCAATACTGTTTGTGACATTAATTTTATGCTTGGATTATTTGTTTCAATTTGGAAAATTAATGTGTAATATATTAGACCCATCTTGACATGCTCATAATTAGGAAGTTCGATAATCTTAAAAATAGGAGAACCTTAATTACTAGAGAAGAGGATATGGTATGGAATACTCACAGGATGAAAACAATTATAAAGGGGATAAAGTTTGTTCCTTTATCATAACTTCAATTGAACACTTGACATATCCCCTTGATTATCAGCCCTAATTATATTATTCTATTCACTTTTTAGTACGTTTGTTTTCGGATAGATGTCATCTAGCACCCTATAATATTTATTCCTACATCATGAAACATAGTATTGGCATCTACACTCATCCTCCAATTCTTTGTATCAAACAACAAAGAGGCATAAGATTTTATCACCTGATTATGCCCAAGTAACATGACTACATGCAAGATGATATTAGTCTTGGGGTATGTGGACAACGTGACCTAGATGTTGGGTAGGTACCTCCTGTGACATATGGACATTCATCTTGCGTAGCTAATATTTATTTCTCTATTTTACATTAATATTTATAGGCTATTCTAACTGATTCACACACAAAAACATTTATGCAAACGCATCATGCACGATTCAAATTAATTTTGGTACATGAATCATAAGCATTGAAATTTGGACACCTTTATTTTCTACAAATATAATATCTTATTTATAACTGGTTCTTACTAGGGGGAATGATTAGCATTACTAATTTTTTTGCATGTATTTTCTTCCTATTTATAACAGGTTCATATTTAATTGTATTTTAGGTAAGATGAAGGCTTCATGTAAGATGTGTTCACTATAAATTTAATAATAAAATATAATATGTTTTCAAATTAGATAGCATTTGAAAGTAAACTAAGATAAAGGATTATCAAGCCTATTTTCTTACATAGTTTGTCTATTTTATTTTTGAGATATGTAAAGTAACATGTGGATGAGCATGTATTTGATACAAATGGCTAAGGAAATATGCGATGTTACTAAGACGTCGCTTAACGTAAAAAACAACTTTTAAAAATTTTGAACTTACAATTTATCTATATTACGCATACTGTAGTGCAAACAGTTCAAATCTATTAGAAATTAGGGTGGAATAATTATTTTAGGAAGAAGTATAAATTCTAAAGTAAAATAAGCATAAAATGTTGCTTTTATTGTAACTGTTTAATTAGCTTATATCAAAAATTATTTTACTCTTATGCCAGTTATCATCGTGTTGTTGTTTGTATGGCTGTGTTAGAATCTTTTTTTTATATTCGTAATTTGTTTTAAATTTATTTTCCCTCCTTTTGTCTGTAGGTTTATCCATATTGAATTCAAACTCAACTTGTTTTTATTGTAATGTGTTGGGATCTAGGTAGTGTCAAATTTATCTATTTAGTCAAGTTCGTGTAGGTGGTAGTTGACTTTGTTGTTCATGATATGTTATATTTCTTCTGTTTTAAGTCTTCTACGAATTGAAACACTAAAGGATGCAATATTTTTTCAAATGTCAGTTTTTTTAATAATTTTAAATATTAAGTTTCTAAGATTAGATCTTTGTATTATATAATTTTTTAACCAAAGGATTGGTTAGGATGTAATTATTTGACTTGCAAATGGAAATTTTATTCATTAGTGATTTTAGGTATTTGGTGTATTCAAATCTCTATTTTTATGTCTTATAGAGGCATATCTATATTTGAATTGATGATGACTCACCACATGGGAGGAGAAGCAAACTCTAAACTGACATTTTGGAATTTCTGCAACTTACAAAAAATAATATTTTTGACATAAGACAGTATATCACATGACATAAAGGCCTGTACAACTTGCGCATTTATCTATATTACGCATGCTATAGTGCAGACAGTTCAAAAGCTATTAACAATCAATCTGGAATTATTTTTCAACAAAAAACAAATTCTAAAGTAAAATAAAAGAAAATGTTGCTTTTATTGCAGTTGTTTAATTAGGTTATATAAAAAATGACTTTACTCTTATGTCAGTTATCACCATGTTGTTGTTTGTATGGTTTTGTTAGAATCATTTTCTTTATATTTTAAATATGCTTTAAATTTATTTTCCCTCTTTTTTTTCTGTAGGTTTATCTGTATTGAATTCAAACTCAACTTTCTTTTATTGTAATGTGGTTGGGGCTTAGGTAGTGTCAAGTATATCTAATTAGTCAAGTTACGTAGCTGGTAGTCGAATTTGTTGTTCATTCTTTGTTATATTTCTTCTGTTTTTAGTCTCCTACAAATTAAAACACTAAACGATGCAATATTTTTTCTTTTGATGTTAGTTTCTTAATAATTTTAAATATTTTGTAAGGTTAGTTCTCTATATTATATACATTTTTAACCAAAAGATGGGTTAGGAAGTAATTATTTGACTTACAAATGGAATTTTTTATCATTAATGATTTTAATTATTTGGTGTATCCAAATCTTTATCTTTATGCCTTATATATGCATATCTATATTTGAATTGATGATGACTCACAACATTAGAGGACAAGCGAGCACTAAATTTACATTTTGGAATTTCTACAACTTACCAAAAATAATCGCTTTGACATAAGACAGTATATCACACCACATAAAGGCCTATAAATGGTCGGATACAGAGTTGGATAGTGCTATATCCGTATTAGTATCCGAAATTATTTTCGGATATTAGATATCCATATCCAAAGATGCAAATAGATATTATATATTTATCAGATATTCTTTGATCAATTCACAACTAATAAATCTAAAACAAAGAAATAGAGAATTTGATTCATTATAAATCTAATTTAGTATTAAAAATATACAAAATAATAAACGCTACAAGAAAATATATCTTTTGCAGCACGAATGCACAACGTTTTCATAAAAATGCCGTAATTATGCGGATGGATTATTAAAAAAAATCAATTCTAAAATGCTGCCTCTAAGTGAAGTCATCCGCATCTCCCAGCTACAATGCTGCGTGTCTAATGAACACGAGGAAATAAAAAATTTGCCGCCGTGAATACTTCTTTCCAATTGCGGGAAATTAAATCCCCTCTTTCTTTCTAACCCAAATTAAATTAAAACTAAAACTTTTCCTAACATCGCTCAACATCGATCATCACTCAACATCGATCTTCGCGCGCACCGCCATCTCCATCATCTTCGCCCTTTTTCCCATCTCAGCCGTCTTTGCTATCTCCGTCGTCGATTTCACCTACCCAACAACCCTCTAGTTTCGAAATCATAATTGAAGGTATTATTTGATTTCTTCATTCTTGATTTCGATATCTGATTTCTTTATTTGTGGTATGAATAAACCATTACTAGTACGAGTACGTGATTTTGGAGCATCCATTTGCGATTCTGGGTCTGTTATAATGTTCGTGTTTTATTGGAATTTCAAGCTAAAGAATCAATTTTTTTTTAGTGTTTTGATAAGAATAGAATACATAAGAATTTATTTTAAAGAAATTGGGTAACTCGGTATTTACATGTTCAAATCTAGATTTGCAGTAATGATTTTTCTGAAATTTATTTGCAATAATATCTATTATCTTCCTTTATTCAGTAACTAATTAATTTGCTTGAGATGTTCTTCCATATAAGCTTATTGGTTATATTTATATATTATGTTTGAATCGGGTAATTACTTTTCTGTTTATGTACACAAATGAATATGTGGCCTTACTGATTAAGTTGTTTTAGTATAAACGAATTGTTTGCTTTGGTAATATAAAAAATCACTTATATGTAGGGAAATATCACAATCTGGTGTCTATACAAAATTTGAGGTGATTTGCGAAGCAATTTAAAAGGCATCATATATGTAGTGATCTCTTAAATAAAATAAAAATTAAGACATTCGCTTCAGTATTTTTTTTAATCCTATCATCAATCAACACATCGAATGCCATAGATCTCACGAGTAGAATATTTTGTGAGTCTAATTTCTCATTTTAATTGGATTTTCATATTCAATTGGCATATCATTTGTTGCGATCTTGTATGTTATACATTACCATACATTTTAAGAAAAAGCTAACGTGGATCATCAAATTTAACCATTGGATTGAAAAGAATAGAAAAGACTCAACGGTTAGATATTGAAAAATCACAGTATGACTAAAATGAAGACAAAATTTTGATATTTTGTCGGTCTTTAGTTTTAGTGACTAATTAAAAACTGATTTTCAGTATCTAATACTGATAATTGAAGACTAATTTTTTTCAGCATTTAACATTTCTTTAATTAAGGATTGAAAATTTTCAGCTTTTAATTGTCAGTCTCTAATCGATTATTTTTTATAGTGTTATACGATTAATCGATTAATTAAAGACATTCGATTAGGATATAAATATTAAGTCTATTGTTACTTTTCCTCTTAAGTCCTTTCATACTAACATAGCAGCATCCTTTCTGATATTGGTGGAGGTTCCTGCTACCATAGTCTGTAAGATAGGGAGCATGTCGTTATTAATGCAGCATTACTAGGAAGAGGATATGGTACATAGCATAACTAACATTGGTTTTAGGATTTTTCATCTACATAAAGGAAGATTCTACATATAATAATTTCTTTTTCGATAAGTGAGAAAAGATGTTGGTCCATCTGAAGATTTTTCATCTAGCTATCACAAGGCTTCTACCGATAGCGATTTAAAACTATTATTGTTAACCACTCTATATTAGGTTATGTGATTGCTGAACTCCAGCTAAGATTTATGTAGACAGTAAGTAGAAGAATTATTTCTGTAGCTGATGAGACAAACAAAAAATAATAAAACTAACATGGACATGAAATTTGCGAGGAAAGTGAGTAGAGTTTCATGTAATCGCAAACAAATATATACATTCATACTTTAATCGTCCAAATGTCTTCTCAGTGCTGTAGCACATATACAAAAACCCATCTTCATCTTTGTACATCTCATAAACTGAGTCAATACGGCTTGCTGTTTAAAAAGGAAAAAAAATAGTAAGTTGCAGAAAGGAAATTATAAGAGTTTATCAGCATAGCTTATAAAGTAAATAGATTCAATGTTATGCATACTTGTCTGAGGCAAAGTGTTCTCAATAAAGACGAACAGAGCCTTTCCAGGAGTGAGATGCAAACTGCCGCTCAGGATATGAACAAACTGTCCAACCGACATGTCCCGAGGAACCAAATATCTGAAATAACATTATAGATTAATGAATTGCATTGGGTGTTGTTTAAATGCAATGTGACAATTTTATAATTACATTGGATAAGAACATTTTCATTTATATCTAATATACATTGTTTTCAAGACAAACTACTAAATTGCATTTAACTCACCTCTTCTTTTTATCCATTTTAAATTATAAATTTGTGAGGAAAGTAATATTGTTGTGAACCTTATTTTTTTAAGTTGTTGTTACTACTACTTTCAAACTGCTTGTTTACTTTTCAAAATCAAAACCTTTAGTTAAGTGTGAGCAGCACAATTAATTAAATCAATGGTGTAATGTGCATTATATTAGTTTGTTTGCTTTTTAAAACTGCTTGTTTTATATCATGTGCATTATATCAGTTCTGTTTTTTCTGTAAAAGGTTAGTGGATATAAATATGTACTTTATGCAAGAAGGGATATGAACAAAGAGGAAGTATGAACTGGATGTGCTAAAAAGCAGTAAAAAGTTGATGTTGTACAGTGTTTAAGTAAAACAGCTAAGTAGTAATTATGAATGAGCTTAGTTACTACTTTTAAACTGGAACTGTAAATGTAGAACAAAAGGTGATTAAGTGTTTAATTTGTTTACAGTTGTTAGTATAAATAACTTTTACAATAGATGCATAGAACAGTACAGTGTTTAGAATACTTATATTGATAATTATGCATTTCTGTGATCCTTTCCACTTGTAGTTGATGCAGCAGCGGATTAACAAAATGATGATTCTGTGAAAGTAGCAATTGATGGAATGAAGAATACTGAATGGCCCAAATTCGTTGATCCGAAGATACCGAATTCTAGCTATCCCAAACATGTTGATAGCGCACTATACCGTGTTTAAAGATCTACGATTCTTCGTACGTTGATCTAGCGCACTAGATACCATGAATCGGCTTCAGCAGTCGTTGAATCGAGCGCACTCGATTAACAGAAAGTGGAGATAGGAGATCACACTCAACTACCAATTTAATTGAAAGCACAAAGCTAACAAACAAAAGTTTTCATTCAAATCAACTAAACTATTACAAATGGCACCACCGGCCTATTTATAGAAGTTACAACCCAACACTGAAATCTGTACAACACTTAGGTCGGCCATGACCTAACAAACATCACGACCTACGACTTAAAAGTAGACGACCTAAACAAAACAGTTACAACACATTACAAACCTTCACCGACCTAACATAGGTCGTCAATGACCCAACAGATCAACAACAAACACGCTACAGTATTTACAAAAGTCACACATCACGACTTAACACTTGACCGACCTAACAACAATACATCAGCCTCCATCAGCGCCTTATTATAGGTCGTTAACGACCTAACACTTCATCCGACCTAACAACATAAGATAGCGACCTAAAATAAAGCGACACAAGATATTCAGGCGGCATGGGCTTCGTACGCGACCTAACAAGTTAGCTCCTGGGGTTCTTCACACGACCTAATCTCCTTGCGACCTAATTTAGGTCATAACTCGTTCACGCGACCTAACTTAGGTCGTAGATCGAGACAAATATCAGAGCGACTTAAAGGAGTGAGAACTTCGTTAGGTCGTTCGTGCATCTTTTCCTTTAACTCGTGAACTCGTTCTTCGTTAGGTCGTACACGACCTAAAAACTCCTTAGGTTGCAACTGATCTATAGAATGTTGCTTGTTAACTCGCGAATCTTCACTAGGTCGCTGGAGCGACTTAAAGGACTCGTTAGGTCGTCCGCGACCTAACACTTCACCAAATTGAACTGTCTCATCACTACGTAACTCTGCTACCTCGCTAGGTCGTTTGCATGCCTGAACATTGATTCCGTTGACTCGTGGGCGACTTTCCATAGGTCGTGAATGACCTAAAATTCCACTAGGTCATGAGCGACCTAAATTGGTAGATCGCGCCGCATCATCCTCCCCTGGTTAACAAAAATTCGACCTCGAATTTGCACCTTCCTCTTCCACCACAAGCTCCTCTCCGTGATATGGAATCAAATATTTGACATTGAAAACATCGGAAGTATGAACATCATTCGGCAATCTCAACTGATATGCATTCTCATTAATTTTCTTCAAAATTTCCACTGGACCGATTTTTCGAGCTTTCAATTTATTGTACGTTCCCACTGGAAAACGATCCTTCGTTAGTACAACATATACTAAATCTCCTTCATTAAATTCAACGCTTCTTCGCTTCAAATCCGCAGATCATTTATACTTTTCATTTGCTTTCTCCAATCGTTCCTGAACGATTTTATGACATTCTGCCAATCCATTAACAAAATCAACAGCCCGTTTAACTGTCCCCTTCGGTTGTGGTACTGTCGTCAAATCCATCGGACCCTTCGGACTAGCTGAGTATACAACTTGAAACGGACTGAAACCCGTACTACGGTTAACAGCGTGATTATGTGCAAACTCTGCCTGACATAATTTCATATCCCAACTCTTCAAGTTATCCTGCACAAGACATCGTAACAAATTTCCCAATGATCTGTTTACCACTTCCGTCTGCCCATCTGTTTGCGGATGATAGGCGCTACTAAAATTCAGCTTCGTTCCAACCATCTTCCTCAAACTTAACCAGAAATGGCTTAGAAATCTAGTATCCCGATCTGAAATAATAGATTCAGGTAGCCCATGTAATCGATACACCTCTTTAAAGAACAATTCGGCAACACGGACGGCATCAGCTGTCTTCTTACAAGCGATAAAATGTGCCATTTTGAAAAATCTATCCACCACAACGAATATAGAATCATTTCCCCTTTGAGTTCTAAGCAAACCCAAAACAAAATCCATGCTGATATCAATCCATGGTTTAATAGGCACAGGTAATGGCATATACAATCCCGCATTTGTCGTTGTTCCCTTCGAAACTTGACAGATATGACATCTCTCCACCAATCTTTCAACTTCTCTTCTTATAGTAGGCCAGAAATATGATTGTGAAACCAACTGTAATGTACGGTCTCTCCCCACATGACCTTCCTCTTGCAACTCCTTCACAATCTTCATTCGTAAGCTGCACTCTGGTATACATAATCGATTTCCCTTAAAAAGAAAACCATCCATAATTACAAACTCATCCGTCTTCCCCTCCTTGACTTCATCAACAAACTTTGCAAAGTAAGGATCATCGACAAATAATTCTGGCAACACATCAAACCCTGTTACTTCAACCTTCATTGTAGTCAACCTGTGAAGTTAATGCGCGCTGCCACTCCATAGCGTTTGAGGTGCGAAAAGTTGTAGCGGAGTTATATTGGGGATATAGCAGGATATAGCGGACGACTTTAAAAGGAGGAATGATGAACATTCTACATTAAAAAGAGGAAAAAGTATTACTTATTATTTCCCACCAATCAAAACAAGTTATAATAAAGTAAAGATAAACAAAGTTGACACTTAAAAAGTTAGAACTAGTTATAATAACCAACAGCGTATATCATTATTACATCAACTTTGAAGTTACCATAAAACTTAAAAGCAAGACATCAAGCAAAATGCTTATTTATAGGAAAGGGGGATATAGCGGGGCAACAAAATCGGGGATATAGCGGATTATTGCCACAATATCGGGGATAATAGCGGATCTGCTATATTGGGCCGCTATATTGGAATATCGTTGCCCCAAAAGTCCGCTACGGGATATATCGACGATATATCGGGGCAATATCGTGGAATTGACTGCACAGTAGTCAACACATGATTCCTTCGACTTAATGCATCTGCCACTCTATTCGTAATTCTGGATTTATGCTTCACCGCAAATGTAAATTGTTGTAAGTATGCAATCCACGAAGCATGCCTAGCTGCAATCTTGTCCTGTCCCTGCATATTCTTCAATGCCTCATGATCAGTATACAAAACAAATTCTTTATGAAACAAATAATGTCTCTAGTGTTTCACGGCTTGCACGATAGCATAAAACTCGACATCATAGGTATTATATCTCATCTTTGCTCCTGATAACTTCTCACTGAAATATGCAATAGGACGTCCTTTATGACTCAACACCCCTCCAATTCCAATCTTCGATGCGTCAGTATGTAATTCAAACAGCAACTAAAAGTCTGGCAACACTAGAATTGGTGCTGTCGTCAAAAGCTCCTTGATCCGTTCAAAAGCAACCCCTGCTCCCTCCGACCATGAAAACTGTTTGCCCTTCATACAATCAGTAACAGGCGCCATCACACTACTAAAGTGTGGAATAAACCTTCGGTAGAATGATGCCAAACCATGAAAACTTCTAACATCGGTTATCGTTCTGGGTTGTGGCCAATTTCTGACTGCTTCAACTTTATTCTGATCCACATGTATGCCTCCTCCCGAAATAATATATCCCAAGAATAAAACACTATGCGTCATGAACACGCATTTCTTCGTTGCAGCATAAAATTGTTCTTGTCGCAATACCATCAACACTTCCCTCAGATGTTGCAAATGTTCTTCTAAGCTTCTACTATATATCAGTATATCATCAAAATACACCACCACGAACTTCCCAATAAAAGGTCTAAAGATTTGATTCATCACCCGCATGAATGTACTAGGTGCATTCGAAAGACCAAATGGCATGACCAGCCATTCATATAATCCTTCTCTCATCTTGAATGCTGTCTTCCACTCATCCCCTGGTCTGATTCGAATCTGATGATAACCGCTCTTTAAATCAATCTTCAAAAAGATAGTAGCCCCGCTCAACTGATCCAACAAATCATCAAGCCTCAGCATCGGAAATCTGTATCTTATAGTTATCTTATTGAGTGCCCTGCTATCCGTACACATCCTCCATGTCCCATCCTTCTTCGGCACTAACAAAGCTGGTACCGCACAAGGACTTAGACTTTCCTGTACACGCCCCTGTTCAAGCAACTCTTCCACTTGCCTTCTCAACTCCTCATGTTCCCTTGGACTCATTCTGTAATGTGGCCTATGAGGTAACACAGTTCCTGGAACAAGGTCAATTTGATGTTGAATGTCTCTCAACGGTGGTAACTCCGTTGGTAGCTCTTCAGGAAATACATCGTCAAATTCTCCTAGTACTGGTTTTACTTCTTCAGGAATCTCAACCACTTCATGACTTTCACGTCCAATCAACAAGAATACTTCAGGCTCCTCTTCTACCACCTTAACAAACTCCTTCAAAGATAATAAAGTTTTAAGTTCTTCAATTTCCTCCAATTTGCTTTCTTCTTGTTGTCGCTTCTTAGGAATCAAAGTGATTTTAGTTCCTTCAAACATAAAACTGTAACTGTTGGTACACCCATCATGTTGCACCGCCCTATCATACTGCCACGGTCTCCCCAGCAACAAATGACAGACATCCATATCTACCACATCGCACCAAATTTCATCTTTATATTTCTTTCCAATTGAAAAATTAACACAAGCTCGACGTCCGACTTTCACCTCCCCACCTTTCCTCAACCAAGCTAACTTGTACGGTTTCGGATGCTTCTCTGTCTTCAATGATAACTTCTTCACAGCCTCTGTAAAGATAATATTATCACAGCTTCCCGCATCAATCACAAATTTGCAAACCCTTCCCAAGATAGTGCAAGTTGATTGAAAGATGTTACTCCTCAACCAACTAGTTTCCTCCTCCTGTTTTGGTGTTAAACACGACCTCTTCATCATCAGTGAATACCCTTCGTCTCCCGACACATTTTCTTCCTCCTCATCAGGTGGTGAATGGGAACATTCAGCTTCTTCATCCTCATCCTCAACCTCCGCTATCATAGCTCTCTTCTTCGGCTTTGGACATTCATTACTTTTGTGGCCCATTTCTTGGAAATTATAACACTTGAAACCATTATTGACTTTCGTCTTCCCAACTGGTTTTGCAACAGCTTTTGAAACATTAGAACTTCCACTAACACCCTTCACTGGATTGTTGGAATTTGTGAACACACCACCTCCTCGTCTTCCCTGTTTCTCCCAAGCCAACGCTTTCTGGTGTGCTTCCGCTACAGATCTGGGGTCAAACATATTTACCATGTCTTGAATCTGCATACGCAACCCTCCAACAAATCTAGCTGTTAATTGCTCCTCTGTCTCCATGATGTCGTTCCTTGCAATCAGTTGATAAAATTCATCAGCGTAGTCATTAACAGTCTTCATTCCTTGCCTCAAGTTCTGCAACCTCTGATACATAAGCGATTGATAGTTAAAAGGCAAGAAAGTAGCTTTCATCATTTTCCTCATCTTTTCCCATGATTCAACCTTTGACTTCCCCATCCGTTCACGTGTAAGTTTGGTTTGCTGCCACCATGCCAAAGCTCTACCCCTCAACTTTGTAGCAACCAACTTCACTCTACGATGTTCTGGAACCTCCTTGAAGTCAAAAATCTCCTCCACATTAGACAACCAATCCAAAAACTCCTCAGCTTGCATACCACCTTTGAATTCTGGAATTTCAGTTTTCATCCCCGACTCCCATCGACGATCATCCTCAAACTCTCGATTTCGTCCTTGGCCATGATCTCGATAATGAAAACTCCATTTATCATCATCTTCATCAACAATAGATGTACTTCGATAACGATCTCGACCACCCACATCTCTATGATCATGCATATTCCTTCTACTTTGTCTTTCATCATCTCGATATGGTTCATCTTCGAATTCTCTATGACTTCTTCTTCCTTGATGAGATTGTGGTGACATTCTCCTTCCTCCCGAAACCGATGGCGAAACCCTGTTTCCACCTTGGTTTGAAATTGGCGATGTTCTTCTTCGGGGTTGATTATATCCATCATGAGCTTCTCTAATCTCCCAATACCTTCATCCAACTTCTCATTGAATTTTTTACTTATACGTTGTTCCATTTGTTCAGCATCCTCTCGCTTATACAAATCTTCAACATTTTGGTGACGATTAGCTCTTCTCGGCGGCATGGTTTGAAACTTCGCAAATACTTCAATTCTCGACTTGTACTAATCAAAAGATACCAAATGATGTACGATCTTCAACTTCAAACTTCTCGGCTCTAACTTCTCTTAGATCGGCTTTGCTTGATGTAGTTCGGCTTCTCTAACTCCTCAAACTTCAAAATTCTTCAATAGAATTGGCTCCAAGACTCGGCTTAGCTATGATTGGCTAAGTCTAGCTCTGATACCAAATGATGCAGCAGCGGATTAACAAAATGATGATTCTGTGAAAGTAGCAATTGATGGAATGAAGAATACTGAATGGCCCAAATTCGTTGATCCGAAGATACCGAATTCTAGCTATCCCAAACACGTTGATAGCGCACTATACCGTGTTTAAAGATCTACGATTCTTCGTACGTTGATCTAGCGCACTAGATACCGTGAATCGGCTTCAACAGTCGTTGAATCGAGCGCACTCGATTAACCGAAAGTGGAGATAGGAGATCACACTCAACTACCAATTTAATTGAAAGCACAAAGATAACAAACAAAAGTTTTCATTCAAATCAACTAAACTTTTACAAATGGCACCACCGGCCTATTTATAGAAGTTACAACCCAACACTGAAATCTGTACAACACTTAGGTCGGCCACGACCTAACAAACATCACGACCTACGACTTAAAAGTAGACGACCTAAACAAAACAGTTACAACACATTACAAACCTTCACCGACCTAACATAGGTCGTCAACGACCCAACAGATCAACAACAAACACGCTACAGTATTTACAAAAGTCACACATCACGACTTAACACTTGACCGACCTAACAACAATACATCAGCCTCCATCAGCGCCTTATTATAGTTCATTAACGACCTAACACTTCATCCGACCTAACAACAGAAGATAGCGACCTAAAATAAAGCGGCACAAGATATTCAAGCGGCATGGGCTTCGTACGCGACCTAACAAGTTAGCTCCTGGGGTTCTTCATACGACCTAACCTCCTTGCAACCTAATTTAGGTCGTAACTCGTTCACGCGACCTAACTTAGGTCGTAGCTCGAGACAAATATCAGAGCGACTTAAAGGAGTGAGAACTTCGTTAGGTCGTTCGTGCATCTTTTCCTTTAACTCGTGAACTCGTTCTTCGTTAGGTCGTACACAACCTAAAAACTCCTTAGGTCGCAACCGATCAATAGAATGTTGCTTGTTAACTCGCGAATCTTCACTAGGTCGCTGGAGCGACTTAAAGGACTCGTTAGATCGTCCGCGACCTAACACTTCACCAAATTGAACTGTCTCATCACTGTGTAACTCTGCTACCTCGCTAGGTCGTTTGCATGCCTGAACATTGATTCCGTTGACTCGTGGGCGACTTTCCATAGGTCGTGAACGACCTAAAATTCCACTAGGTCGTGAGCGACCTAAATTGGTAGATCGCGCTGCATCAGTAGTTCTACGTTGTTTTGTTTTTGGATGCTTTCCTTTTCATACTTGCTATCTTCATCCTGTGCGAATAGAGAGTGTTAGTAAGTTAAATGATATTTTGAATATGCACGATAATATCATTGTGTTGTTTATGCTATAATACCTAGTCAGTAGCATTGCATTGAAACTGTAAGTTCAAACAATCAAAATTGTCCCAGTTTATTATATGCTACACAGTCGAACGCATTGCCTATCATTAACAAGGAGAAATTAGAAAATAATAGTATCTTAGTGGACATAAGTCTACCGCTACAGATTCAATTCACAAAATGGGAATGTTGTCAACTCAAACACACATAGACAACACTCCAAATTCCTCACAATATCGTTTCTTTGCTGTAATTAATTAAATAAATTTGCAATATTAACATTTTACATAATTCTTTGCTGTATATTACACCTTATCAGGTGCTGTTTGGGTGTACTTAAATCTGGAGTGCAAGATTGTGCTATTTTCTCTGTTACCGTCTCTTCATTTGGTAAGTCTCGGACATTGCTTCTGTTGCATTCATTTATTGTAATTTTTCATTGATATTATATTGAGATAATATTGCTTCAACATCTATGTTGCAGAGGCTTACATTATCTTCTGGCATTTGCTGAGAGACCACTCCTAACCTATCGTTGCTACCACTTTGCACTTGGTTTCAGTTTGCAAGCTCGGATTAGTGGTTTGCCCACAATATATAACACCTTAGGTACATTTCAATTAATTGAACATATATGTTCTAACTTCATGAAGTAAGAAGCATTCTAATATTGAACATCAGAAACTATATACAACTGAAAAATAAAAATAGTTTGCTCACAATATATAAAGGACTTTGCTATAGTTATCTTTTCTAAACGTGTATCATGAACATTGGAAATTTTATCTTGAACATTTAATTATTTGTATTGTCATTGAGTAGATTTATTTTTCTTTCATTGATTTGTCCATGTATAACCAAAAGAAGTTTGAGTAGATATGGTTACAGCATGGACTACGAAGGAAATTTTTTTGCAACTTAAGTTAGGTAGTATAATTATAAATGTAGCAATGTACACACATATTAGTTTGGGTAGTTAGGTAGTATAAAAGTTCATCAGCAAGAAGTTTAAAAATACTACATAATATTCACTAAATCCTTTTGCATTAAATGGTTCTGATCAAACTCTGAAGTAATTTTCATGGAGTATCTTTAAAAACTTATCCACTGTTCATATTAGTAAAACACAACAGTAAATTTGACATGTTTGTTAACAAAACTCAATTCAGTAGATCATGTGATATAAGCTTGATGAATCAGTCATATTACCGTGCCATAGTTTTCTGTGTTATTCTGAAATATATACAGACTCCTCCCTCTGTCTCATATTCAATTTTCTTCTAAAATAACGCAACCTGCAAATTTTCTTACCATTTGTGACTGTATTCCAAAATCATAAATGGAGAAGATGATTAATTTAGGAACAGATATATCGTTTATTTCAAAAATAAATGGCTTCTTTTCTGCTGTTTTGCTACTCTTTTCTTTGTCTTTGCAGTATGTTTTTTTGTTAACTTTTATTTAATGTAGCATAGTGTGAGGCTTTCTTTATTAACTACTCTTTTCATTTACAGAACAATATATTTTTGTTTTGACTCGGAATGAACTGACATATTTGTCTCTTTCAATAATTTTATTTCAAACTGAGAATCATCAATATTGATTAAATTCCTGAGCCTAAATAATGTTGAAGCACTGTTTGGGATACATCAAAACAAAATGAATTAGAATAACGAGATTTGACAAGATTCTTTTTTTAAATTCGTCAATGATAATGGGTAAAAGTAAATCTAAGGGTGAATGACTAAACTGCATGGACCACGGTCTTCATGCAATTTTGGGTCGTAGAACCGAATTGCTATCATCTAAAATTTTTGTATGTTCGGACAAAGCAGGTTTAATTTTTATTTTATTTTAAACTTCAAAATCGGAGATAACTAAATTCATAGATTTGTATACTCGTTATTTGTATATATACAATTGAGTGATAAGTTTCCTGTAAATTGAAAAATAAATTCATGATTATTTGCATACCGATTTTTTGTATAATTTAAAGGAAGTTCAAAGTTTAATTCAAAGGAAGTTTAAAGTTTAATCTCATTTTATTGGCTGTTTATTCTTTTGTTGTTGTTTTTAGTTTCCTCTTGAGTCAACTATCCCACCATACATTTGAGGTAAGCATTTTGGATCTTTTTTTCAATTGAGTTTCAGATTCACTAGAAAATAACCGATTTTGATTAAAAATTCATACATGAAAAATCAACCTGAAAAATACATTTATGATTTGCACCTGCCTATGCACCGGTTATCTTTTTTTGGATCCATTTTGTACATAGGATCACTTAACATTTATTAACACTTTCTGTTAACTCTCCACAAAAACTGTGTTCATCCTTTTTCAATATCAAGAATTTCAATTAACTCTCCACAAAAATAAGGTAAATCTCTTTTAACCTCTCATCTATTCACATTATTGTTTAATTTCCTTGTTATGAGCAACAACTTATTTTGACTGGGAATATGAAACATTTGCAATATGTCTACAATTCTATGTTTTACTAGCTGCTACAAGAATAAGGTAACATCGGACATTTGTTATATTCATGGCAATTTGGACTTATATTTATTCTTATAATTTTATTTAACATAGAAAGTTGCTATCCCTATGCTCAAAACTTAGATTCCACCTGCTTGTACTATTTTTGTAATCTATTGCTTGCCTAGTTAACATTAAGCTTTAGCTGACATCATGGCAATGAATACACATCTGGGTTTGTACAGTGCCCACAAATATTTAACCATAGAAAGAAGTCGCGGTTGCTCAGAAAGTCATGATTCTCTTGTCGGCTAAAGCTTAAATTCAAATACAAATGCACAGAGTTATAGAAGCTATATCTCTGGCTTACGACATTTGATGTTTAACTAAACCATCGTTTCATTTTGATAATTCATATGTGACGGGAAAAAATTAATTGTTAGTTGATAAATGGGACTATACACATATCTGTTTCTATGCGACCCATCTATCAACATCAACTGTTTTCCATTTTTTCATTTCCTAAATCACATTAAGGCATATTACAAATGAAATAAAGGTTTTTGTCATAATCATATAAAATGGTCCTTCAATATCACTATTAAGATACCAATTGGTCAGGTTTGCTTGCGTGTAAAAAATCAAATTATAGAGAAGAAGAGTACCGTCTTTTATTTTAATTTTGGGATTTTTGTTCTTACTTTTCCATGTTTCGGTTTATTTATCTTGTTGTTTAGTTGGTGCACCTGCCAATTGTGTGCATCACGATTGTTGAAATTTATTGCAAGAAGGGTGATAACTCCTCCCTTTCTTGGTTGATTAAAAAACAATGTTGTTGGCTGTTAACCAATTACACAAATGTCACAGGGACATGTCATATATTGCATATATGGTTTCCTGTTATTTATCCAGAGGAATATCTGCCTAGTAATTACATTTTGACAATTGCAATGTAGGTTAGTGTCATACTTTTAATATATTATGGTCATCTTCCTCTTAAAAAAAACGAAGAAATGAGAGGTCTACATACAGCCATCGTCGATATCAATGCAATTTTTAACTAATCTTAACATGAGTGCATGATAACATAGAACCAAAACATTGTGCCTATGCTATCATCTAACTTTGAAACCTGTTCAATTTCGGTTATCTATTTTGTTCAATTTCACCCTATTAAGCCACCAAAATAAGAAAGTACACGTTTATTTATTTCAATATGGATTCAAAAATGAGTTTAATAGCATGCATGACTACTTTCATTTCTTATGATTCCACTTCATTTCAGTCATTCAGTATTATAAAGGTTTAAAATTCAGAATTTTTTAACTAGAAATTGACCACATCCAAGTTAGATAGTATATCTTTTAGGTAAGTTATGTGCGTCCTGCATCATAATACAGTAATTTTCTTGTTTTTTAGTTGGTGCACCTGCCAACTGTGTGCAATAAATTCATATAAATACTCTTGAAATCGCACAAAACAAAGCGGTCTTTATGTGCATATCTTCAGCTTGTTGGTTTTTTTTATATTTTGCTGAATCTTTTGTCCTCGCTAGTCACTAGTAGTAGGACTTTACTTTTAGTGTGTTTTATTTGATGCTGATGCTTTATATACACTGATTGATACAGGAGATTTAAGTTAGAAACCATCGAAGATGTAATTGGTTCTATTATAGCTTGGCCTTCTGCAAATGTTATAGCAGGTTCACCTTCTAGTACTGACACTTGAGGTACATTTTATTTTATTTCTATTTTTATTTTTTTGCTATAAACAATCTATTGATGAAATTTCAATACGAAGTTTTGAGTCCAACTATTGTGGCGTGGACTACTATTGTAGATTTGAAATTTTTCCCCCTAAGAAAATCCTACATCTGCCTTTTGTTCTATCTAAATTAGAACTGATTCTGAAACGACATCATGGTTTGTCAATTTGATTCAATCACCAACCTCATTAATTTTTAATATTTATCTGCAGTCAAAGGAGTTTATCTTTATCTTTGTTATAGTTAAAAATAATTTACACTTAAAAAAGAATTAAGATGAAAGAAAAATTGAAAAATATGAATTAAACACAGCCCAACTCAGTCCAAAAGCCTACACTCCAATACATTACCAGCCCCTTCTCTTCTGTTTAACACAACGTAATTCATTTCGTAAAAATAAAATAAAAGAAAAGGAAAGGACGCTAACTTTAAAAAAAGTTACGGTGATTGAAGGTTTGGGATTGAGGCGGTTAAGGTAATTGCGGTAGCGATTTTGGTGGTGGGGTGGTCGAATGATTTAGGCGGTAAATAATATTTTTTAAATGTAAAATCCATTGGTAAATTCTTTTGAAAAAAGGAAAAAAATCTTGGTTTTTCTTCAGCCTTACATTTGCTCTTCCAGGTATGGTAATTCTTACAATCTATATCTAGTAGTATAATAACTTGTGGATCATTAACCTGATTGAGCATTTGTTCCGTGTTTCATTTTCATTCATGGCAGATGCAGCGCTTCTGCAGAAGCTTGAAAATGATAGTAGGTAGAGACGGTGGTAAAATAATATCAGTTCAGATAAAATTTCAAAAGAACATAAGTAATTGGTCAGGAACAGAACATTAAAATGAACATAATAGAAAGAAAAAAAAATAACTGTCCTTTCCTATATACTTTTTTCAAACAATGAATTGGTATGACATCTTTAATCACGGTGGTAGAATTAATAATCGGCTCAATTTAAATCTATTATAATATAGCATTTGGCCTAGTCTTAGAATCTTCTATCCGATATGTATTTTGTTTCATGGAAGGCCAAGGATTAATTAACAAAAACCATCCAGATTTCTTTCATGCCTCTTAAATTTTACATCAGTAATCGACTATCTAATGTATAAAATATCATATTTAATGGTGAACGGTGAATTGAAATGGTGAACTGCAATGTTTGTAATGGTTGAAATATGTAATGCACAGTTTGAGCAAGGTGGTGCAATGTTCGTTGAGGTTTAGGTTGATGAGGGATTTGGCAAGGGAAATACAGATGACAAACACAATAAATACACCTTGGCTGAAATAATTATCAGCACTAAAGACGTTATGTATGGTGAAAAATGCACACAACATCTGGCTACATAGTTATATTTTATCGTAACTCATTTCATTTTGATGTCCTATGATTAAAGCACATCACCTTTAGATCCTAAGTCTAGAATGTCATACCACATACAAGATGAACTAGTGGTTCTTAACAATTTTTTAAATCAATATGTCAGAATTCGGGTAAAGTAGCATTATACCAGCCTTACGGACTGATTTTACTGACTCAAAATATGAGCTTCAAAAATATTACATCAAAACCTAAATCATATATTTTTTATTTAAGACCATATGAAGCGTCGGTCGGTACCAGGACAAGTGGAAAAATAATACGTATAGGTAGCAATAGTCCTGAATGCGTATAGGCTGCTAAAAGTGAATTAAAGTTTTTTGAACAAGGTTAAGATACATATAATTACAACTCATGGCAGAAAACTGAACCTAGATGCCAATACCCATACCAATAAACCACCTACTATTTTAATTTGTAATAAAAATAAATATAACAGGGCCTCCCTATGTGTAGGTAGTAAAATCCTAGCACTTTAATCATGTAAAACAAGATGCGGTATCCGTTACTTAATCGCCAAGCTCAACTTAAACAAAACTTATTTTCACTATTTCAAAGAAACCTCATTCTCTGCACATTTTGAATGCATCAAATCCTCAAATAATGCGAGTTAATGTAATGATCCTAGATAGAACTCAATCAAGTAACCCTTAATTATTCAACGACCAATTGATTATGTTAGTCATTGAATGAATATGCAGCAATTATATCTATTGCACAAACATAAAATTCTACTAAAAACATAATTCTGGACTATAAAGTTTGGAGATCCTAGTGCAATACCATAATTCATAAAGTGAATAAATGTTGAAGGAACATTAACCATCTATAAGCAATACACTGACAACATATTTTACATGAAAAATTAGTATAGGAGAAACCGAAATTTTAACAACATTAGGATCATTAGACAGGAAAGGAATACTGTAGCAACTTGTGTAACAGAACACAGAAATGTAAATGTGAACATAAAAGAAATGCAAACAAAGAAATGCACATTTTTTTTGGAGATTTGGAACCTTTTGTGAATGAAATGAAATTGTAATGTAAACTAAAATGATATGCAACTATAACAGTAAATGAAAACAGAATCAAGAAGTGTGGCAGAGAATGAAAACATTGAATGAAAATTAGATGCAGCAGTGAAAACAAAAAACAAATGAAATGCCCAAGAACTGAGACCAAATGAATTGAGAAAATGTAACATAATGAAATGCACATTTAACATTTGTTTTTTTGTACTGTTTCTTTTTTTAGTG
Organism: Allium fistulosum; assembly: GCA_030737815.1. Taxonomy (NCBI): domain Eukaryota; kingdom Viridiplantae; phylum Streptophyta; class Magnoliopsida; order Asparagales; family Amaryllidaceae; genus Allium; species Allium fistulosum. The sequence goes on along the minus strand of CM060908.1, from coordinate 861,827,413 downwards.
AAAACAATCATGGATTGTGAAATTGACATGGTACTGTATATTTATTTTAATATACAGATATAAAACTGCTATATATGTGTATTATTTGTCATACATTGTTGCTTCTTTTACCTGTACCGGTTAATGAGATCAAAGGTTTTATATGTGTATGTAAGTGGAAAGCCCGTGTGTTGCATGGGGTTTATGAATTGGTTGTTGGATTATGTTTGGTAAATATTTGGATTATACTTTTAGATTGATTGCATGTGTTAAACTTTGATGAACTCTGTTGAAATAGTATGAGTATGTAGGTCGTTATTATTTGGATAACCATTCTTGTTATGTGTGTTGAATGACCATTTCCAAGCACTATATGACATTCTTCCACCGTTTATCTCTAACTGTTTTTTTGTATGAATATTGGACTTTTGAAGGAGAAGAGCTTGGACTTTCCTTGATTTATATTATGCTTTTTTAACAAACTTTTTTTTGTAAGATTTTATGTCGCTAACATTTGAGTTGAAACACGGTTTTTATAATTTTGTATATGACTAAATCTTATAGTTAATGAAATTGATGTAGCTTTGATTATGTTTAATCTATATAGTTGTTTATTATATCATAGTATATCCATTATTGTGTTATAAATTGAGCAGTTTGTTATTGAATTCATTAGCTATAACTGATTTAAAACTGCTGCAGTAAATGAAAAAAATGAAGCAAAACTTTGATATACATTGGCGTTTTTAAACTGTTGCAAAATAAAATAGCAAAATACTGCAAAATAATAAAAACGCTGCATTATATATTACTGCAGCGTTTTATAAATGGTGCTATATTAACGACATGTTGAAGCATGCTTTTAGATTGCGTTCTTCGAAATGTTGCTAAATGAATTCACAATATTTAGAATACGCTGCAATAACAATTTTTCATAGCGTTTTATAAAAGCTTTATAATCCATTTTTTAGCAACCTTTCAGAAACGCTGCGGCATATTCGTTTTTAGCAACTTTTCAGAAACGTTGCAGTATATTAGTGCTCTTTTGCAGCAGGACAAAATACCGCGTTCTTCGAAACGTTGCGGATGATAATGACAGCAATTCTAAAACGCTGCAAAAGTCCCTTTTGTTGTAGTGAAATATACTTAGAAAACTAAATTTTAAGCGGGAAATATTGATTTTTATACACATATATTAACTTTCTTTTTCCTAGATAAAGTAGCGAGTTATTTCACTTACTAAAATACATTAAAAAAACTATACTCTTGATAAAAACCGTATGGATAATTATCAGATGTGGATGTGGTCATATCTATATTCGTATCCATTTTTTGGATATCAAATGATTTATTATATTTTGGATATGGATACGGATGGATTTATGATTTTTCGAGTACTCATTGACACCCTGACATTACAAGTAATGATATATAGTGTTTTAAAATAAAGGCATCTAACATTTTTTTCATGCGTCAATGCTAATAGTTGGTAGTACCTAAAAATTTATTAACAAATTAGCAAAGGCTTCTAGGTTGTTATCAATTTTTTTGGTTTGTCAAGAAAAGATATGACATTAAATGTACTTTCAGTTCCTAAGTTGCTGCTAGTTATATATGTTTTCCAAAAAGTAATATGAACAAAATCATAATAATTTTCTTTAATATAATCATGCGTGATGATATTAATTACCTATGACTTATAAATGTTATTTCTAGATATAAATCAAGGAATAATAGATTAGAGATGCAACAGATGTGCGTGCTTGCCAACTTAAATATACTCAAAAATAGCAATGGGAATGAGTTTGATAAAAGGTTTAATAAATGTTCATTGATTTAGTATTCAAACTTTTAAAAGACAAATTCATTTCGATTTTTATCAGTTTTGAGCTTTAATTGGAAGAGAAAATGACTTTTGTGGTCGAAACAAAAATTGTCATGCTCAAATTGCCAAACACTGGTCTAACCAAGAGCAAATATTTCAATGTTTATTATGTTAAATAAAGTTGATACTCCAATGGATCAGAATAATGTATGACGGTTTGATTTTAATTATTAAGGTATAAGCCAACGTAATCTTGCTTTTGATAAAATTTTAAGTTTTATTATATGATTTGAATGTTGTAGAAATGAAAGTAAGATTTTTTAGCTAATGGGCTACCAAAAACACTGTGGATGATGATAAGATTTTGTGTTTTGGGTTATTATGTGATATCATGTTGGTTTTGCTTATTAACCTGATATTATTTGCTGCATTTATAGTGCACTATTTATGTCTCGGTTACTAATATTATTAATGTTGATTGCAGATAGTGGTTTTGTAACAAATTGTGGAAGGTTAGGAATGGAAGGTCTAGATATGATTGCAAAAGCTATCAAATCATTCAAGAAAATTGTGGGAACTTTATCATTTGCATGTTGTTGAAATTAATACCTGAAATCCATCTAAAAGCAGTAGTTGAAGAAGAAGAAAGAGTCACAGAGGAGAAGCAGGCGAAGCCCTAGGAGCAGAAACTGAAATAACGTTGAAAAAGGAGGAAGTGCAGAGGTGAAATGCTAGGGCTTGGAAGGATTTGGAGCGGTAGCATGATATTTGGGGAAGATGTGGAAGCTTCATTCGGTATTGTGATAGATGAAGAATGCCGAACCAAACGTGCCGCTCCAGAATTTTGGTTCGGTGATTTGGTGAAGAAGAAGATGCTGAATGAAATATCTCGTTCGACATTTGGGCATGCCAGTCCAAACTGAAGTGATGTGTTATGATCCAAAAACCCGGCCTTCGAAAATCGGCACCCGTACTTCACTTGTACTCAAAATGCCGCAGATTCAAACGTCGAATCTGGCTCACCGGAGCTTATAACACCATTAAGTATAACAACACAGTGGAATAAAAATAAATGATATCATATACAACTCCAATGAATACAATAACCAGAATGATATACAACAATGATATCAATATGATACAACAATATCAGAGATACAAGAAATAACAGCGGAAAGAAAAGATAACATCAGCAGCGGAACAATATCAATAGAAGTGATAACTCCAAAATGATCTTCAGACAAGAATGAATCCACAATTCCAGGATAAGCAACTCCGATGAATGAACTCCAAATACTGAACTAGCTCCAGATAATCTACTAACCTGAATATCTGAAAAACCCAACTCTAGACTGCCCGTGTGGAAAATTGTGAGCACCCATAGTTTAGGAAAGGAACAATAAACTCCGAGTCAGTCGTGGGACTGGTGTGAGTAACAAAAACAGTTTATCTTTAAAACAACCACGAAAGAATTTTAAACATTGAAATCCGCAATGCTTTTGGAAAATGAAACTACCATATGACCTCCCGCCACACACACAATGCAAACGCAGAATTGGAGGAGATTTCTTCTTATGATAGTCAAACATGCTTACTACGCAAAGGAAAACTCTTTTGATATTATTATTAGTGCATAGTGTCGAAAGCCATTTCGAAAATATAAATATAAATCTTAGCCAGCATAGACATTTCGAACTATGCCTACTATAGCTACCATCTAAACAGTGGGGCGCCACCATAAGTAAATGGCAGGTTCTACAACTAAAACCGTACAGGGTTCATATTGGAAATTGGATTTTCAACAAATGGTCAGGCTAAGGAACTTCCTATGCCACATGGGAACGCCTCTGGCGGGACGCCCCGAGAACCACCTGGCTCTCTTCCAACACAAGGCCGGTTACCCCCTTCCCGGGTAGTAAACCTGAGATATTCCACCCCCGGTCCTTTGGGACCTTTATCCGAGAGCTCTCTACACCAACATCACACAGTAGTAAATATACTATAGTGTCCACATGAGTAAGTATCAGGGCTCCATACCATAATACCACCCTTTTCCAGAAGGAATGGACATACCCTAGTGGAGCTACCTCTGAAACCTTGCCGCACCTTTCCTGTTTCGACCATTACCGGTCCGTGAGGCTCGATGAGGTCTCGTCCACAAAGCTACGCTTTTTCACAAAGCCATGCTTTGATCAATAAATGATCAGCAACACACAGCAGCACTCAGCATGTCAAACTACCAAATTGGGAATATATCGCTGGTAACCTTCAACTACATAACCTCTGAGCTCGTACGTCTCAGAGAAGGGTGTTAAGCTAAGAGAATAAATTCTCCGCCACCAAACAGAAATGTATTTGAAAGAAATCAGCGTTATATCTCAAAGTATAGTGTCAGACATACAACCATACAAGTCTGTTCCGGGTTCGAACAAAACCGAAGGCACTTTCGAAGAAGCCCTTGCAAATCCGGATAATTTTCTAATCACGTCCGGACTTCCCATCACAAAGGGTGCTAAAATCTCTATACAGGGGACCAGTCGATGTAGAGACATTCCACGAGTTGTCCTTTCATTTTCGAAAATATCCGGTCTTCACCACCGGTCTTCAAATGCTATCCATATACGACGTATCATTATTCGAAATGGGTTATATGACACAAAGGTCCTCTCCCGGCTAAACCGAATAATGAGCGTAATATTTAAAAACATATGGATATGGGATTTCAATTAAGTCACAACTTATTACCCAAAACTTCTCTTTCAAATGGTTTAAAGACATTACCATTTTAATCTTTTTAAACAAAAAGATTCATTTCACAAAGTTCACCCAGTTTCACAAAGATTTATTCACAGATTTTCAAATCGATTTCCATTTCAATATGGATTAACTCGTTAAATCTTTAAATCAAAGATTTAACTTATAGCTTTCAAACCCGTTTTCAAAGATTTGTTCATAACTTGGAAAATCATCATTTTCATTTCAAACTAGGAATCCTTTTAACACAAATTGGAAGTTCATTTCTTAAGTGAAAGCTTTTATTATTTGAAAACAAATAGTTTTCGTTTCGGAAAATCTGTTTCATTTATACGAGTTAAAGTCCTTGGGTTAAATTCAAATTCTTAAAACCATACCTTTTTAAATGGTTTAAATTCATATAAAACACATCTGTAACTAGTATGGTCTTTTTAGACCATAATTTCGAAATCATTGAATTCAAATTCAAATTAAATTTCAAAACTAAATCAAGTTATTCAAAAATAACTTTTATCTTAAAAACTCATTTTCAAAAGCTTTAACATTTAACCCAAATTCTTTTCCAAAATCAATTGAAATTCAAATTTCAATTTCAAAAATATTACATTTAAATCATCTGTGACTTAACCGATTTCCTCGTGAAATCCATATTTGTGTGTGTAAAAGTGTGGTCCCGGGGTTTAACATAATAGTGCACATCATCATCCATCAGATCAAAATACAGAAATATAGTTGATAAGCGGTATAACTATAACGCTTATCTTTTATTCACAGATCCCAGATATATATATATATAAATGTAAATAAATAAATGAATAAAATACACACAGCTCGATCCACAGAACAAAATATCACAGATCAGATAGGACAATCAATTCAAAGCATCTCATACAATACAATGATTCATAAGTAAGGTCAAGCATTCAATAATCATTTATAAGCAGGATTAATTAATTGTTTAATCCCAATTAATTCAATTTATTTCCAATTAAATTTATTACTTATGAATTAATTATCCAATCCTGATTTATTAATTACAAATCATTTGATATAAATTAATTAATCAATCACCTTAATTGATTAAATTATTCTTAATTAATCAAATTAACCTTTAAACCAATTACATAATTAATTAACCCCTTAATTGCTTTCATTAAGTAATTAACAATTTACAATTGATCATCTTAATTAATTAATCTAATTAATTATCAAAATTAATCACATTAATTTAATTACTTCATAATTCCTAGTTAATTATCTTCATTAACTAATAACATTTCTTTAATTACTTTCTTAAGAAATTATCTTAGATTAATTCATTATTAATCATTCCTAATTATAAATTAATCTAAATTATTTATTTATAAATTAAATAAATCATTCTTTAACTACCTTATTAATTTAAATCATTTTATTACTTTAATTATCTCTAAGATAATTAATTTCTTTATTAATGATTTCATTAACATTTAAGTGTATTTTAAACATCACACTTTTAAATTTAAATTCAAATTCCATTTTGAATTTAAGATTCAAAATGATTATATATTTAAACATTTACCAAATTTAAATATCCACTTATAAACCTATATAAGAAAGTTCTAACTAAAATTACTTAAATTTTTATTTAAAATTTAAGCTTTAAAATACATTACATTTTTTTACTTGCAACTCCAAGTTTAAAAACAAATCATATATTTTTCATTCACAATTCTTTTATAAAAGAACTTTATCAAAATTCAAGTTTAAATATTTGTTTGAAAACAAATTTACTTTTAAAAAAGCTATTTTAATTTAAACTTGCTTTTAAAACAATTCAGAATTTAAAATTTATTCAAATTCTCAGGTCTGGATTCAAAGAGACTTGACTCCACTAATTTAAACATTTATTTTAAACCTTTGATTTAAATCTTGATTTTAAATTCTTGACTTAAAATCCAAATTTCATTTTAAAAACTTTAAGATTCAAAGTTTCATTTGAATCTAAACTCCATACTAGAATTAAACTTTATTTAAATCTAACCCACAATTTAAATTTCATTTAAATATGTTTTAATTCAAATTTCAATCAGGTTTACAAAAATCTGAAACCTGTCATAATTAACCCAAGGTAAAGTAAAAATGTTTCGAGTCAAACCATCGACTCCCCGAGCTCGAACATGAGAACTCCTCTTCCCTTCCCCCTGCTTTAATCCTGACACGATGGATATGTCGTGCACATGTACAAGCAAGCCGGCCATCTCCGACCCAAACTCCAATCGTCAATACATCGACGACAACCTCCACCGGCCTCCCAGACACCCAGATCGATGAGATCACCCACGAAATCGAAATGAGCTGATCGACAGAAACTGGAACCCAACTACCCTCCAATTTCGCCTCGACGCCGACGATCTACTCCACCAGAAATCATGCGACTCTGGCCACCACTTCGTCAACCACCACACTTCCATATTCCAAAGCCCCACCGCACTCGATCAACTATAGAACCCGTGTTGATCGAATTTCCTGGCCTAGTGAAAACTAGGGTTCCAGAAAAGAATCAACCATCGCTGCCTCCTCGATGAAATGCAGCACCATCAAGTATTTTTCCTAGAATCTCTAATCACTCCTCCATCATTACTCAAAATCCCGACTTCTCCTAATACTTGGATCACCAGAAATTGACTATAACCCATTTTTTGTTCAAACAAGAACTGCAGCCTCAATTCTAAACTAAAAACTATGATTTTAGTTTTAAAAATCATGTTTTTGTTTAAGTTTTCAATTTATAATACTGAATTTATAAATTATTATGTTTGAGTTTTTACCTTTATTTAACATGCTCTGATGTTTTAATTTTACAGAGACACACCAATTTCTTTTTTTACCTAAACAAGTTCTTAAACTAAAAACTATGGTATAACTAACATATTTGTTTCAGGACTTAAGCCTTAACAAAACTGGGATCAAAAGCAAGTAGATATAAGATATAAATTTAGCCTGGAATTTGGATCAGAGAAACAGAATCCAAATACATCATGCATACCAGTGTATTCATATGTATATACACAAAACTATCTTAAAATACATTCACAAACATACTTTTCAGAGATGAACAAGCAACATAAATATATACTTAAGCTATTTAAATTTTTATGTTACTCGCCTGCAAGGTTTAGAGAACACTCTGATGTTCTTGAAACTGCAGTCTTGAATCTGCTCTTGAGTCTGTTTTACTTTTGTTGAATTGAATTTGGGTTTACTTCTTTTTCTTCTTTTTGTTTTTCTCTGGTTTTCTTATGTGTTTGCTGAGATGATATTATCTAATGCATATGTTTTGATGAACGAGCAAGCCTAAGAATGGACGTACATATATATAAAGAGAAGACATTGTTTGTACAAGGTGATAATATTGCTTTGTACAATCATCAGAGATTTTTCTTGTTTATTTGTTGACTAGCATGTTTTCTTGGTGGCTGATATACATCTTGCTTTGGTGCTAGTATTAATTGCCATTGTACCCTAACAAGTTTACATCCTTATCTCCTAAATTCGTATGTACTTAGATTATTTTCTTATTTCGGCTGAAATGATATTGTGGTGGCTAAAGATATTGGCATTAATTGTTTTGTACAATCCACATACTTATTTTTTTTCTTTTGTTTCATACTTATATATTTTATTTGTTCAAATTTGACTATATTTATCATTGTCTTCATTTGTTTATACTTGGCTTCTTTTGCAAGCCATTCCTTCTTATTCTTTTGTCTTATTGCTTTGTGATGTAAATAAAGTTCTATATATTATTTTTGTTTGTTTTACTACTTGGTATTATTTTGCACTGATTTATTAAGATGTATATATTTACTTTACATTGAATAAAACCATATATATATATATTTATTTATTTTGTAATATAGATGAATTTCTAATGTTTAATTTGTTGTTAGAATTTGAGCTAATGTTTTTCTTTATATTTTTATCATATATATTTGTATTTTTATAGTTTATCTTATATATTTTATATTTTATTTCTAGCTTAAATATTTATTATTACTTTAATTTATTGTCTTGTATTTTTCTATATTTTTATATTTATTTTATAAATTCAAATTGTTATTAACCATCAATTCTAAATTTTAAAATTACTTATTTATTTATTTTATACCTGTGTCAATGAATATACTTTTATATTTATTTTCAAACCATTTATTTACGATTTAAATTCAAATCAAATACCTATATATATATACAATTTCAAATTTACTTATATATGCCCAAATATATATATATATATACACACACACACATACATACAATATTTTAAATTTAAATGATTCGTACAGAATTTATTTGAATTCTGGGAAACTCGCATCGATTTATTTCACAAATTTAATTCAAAAATTAAATTAATTATCAATTTAAATTAAATTAAAATCCAGGGTCGTTACATGATCCATGCCGAACCAAGTAGTGCCGCTCCAGATGTTTGGTTCGGTGAATGTCGGTTCATAATTTTGGTTCGGGGAACTGATGTCGAACGAGATATGTTGTGAGCTTAGCCGGTCCACATTTGGAGTACTGATTGCCGGACCAAATCATGTCGGTCTAGATTTTTGTCGAACTAAACCCCAGGGCTGCTATATATAAGCTATCCCTCCTCATTTTTCACTCTATGAATAGTGGAGCTTTTGGACAACAATGGCAGCCATCCTAGAGAGCTAAAACTCTGTAGAATTTTGTCTGTATTGTATATTCATCTTATGTATGCCTCCAAAAGTGAATCAATTTTGCAACTCTAATCTTTCAGTGATTAATAAAATCTCCTCTCCCCAAGTGGGCGTACATTGCCTCGCGGTAGTGGAACCACTATAAATATTGGTGTTATTTATTTTTCTGCATTGCATAGATTTGTGACTGTCTGTTCTGGTGTTTATCTCTGTTTGTTTCGTCTTACTACAATCACGATCCAGTTGTTTTCCGCTGCGTTGGATTTTTTATTCCCTTATACTGATCATCTGAAGGGATTTTCCCCAACAGTCTGGTATTGGAGCCAGGTTGATTGAGGAGTGTTAGACGCTATGGCAGGAGATGAAGCGACTCCAATTGTTACAGAACCCTATACTAGAGGGATGTATATCGCGTCAGGATCATAGTTGGTAATTGAGAAATGGAATGGGGATAAAGACTTCGAGAAGTGGCAATGGAGGATGAAGGCTGTTCTAATGAGGAATGAAGTCCATACAGTAGTGTTTTCCCCTGAGGAGTTGATGGCTGACATCTCGGTCACGGAAAGGAAGGAGATGGAGAAATTGGTGTTTACTACTTTACAACTAGCTATGTGAGAGAATGTCATTTCAGAGATTAGCAGTGAGATTACTGCTACGGGCATTTGGACCAAGCTAGAAATTCTCTACTTGAAGAAATCTCTGACTAACCGTCTGATATTACTGAAGACATTTTTCACTATGTGGATGTGAGAGGGACTTCAGTGAAGGAACATCTTAATTTCTTTGATGATCCCGAGATGAAGATGAAGACTATTGACTTGAAGATGGATGAGGAGCAAATGGCAATGATTCTTCTGTGTTCTCTTCTGGAGCGATACACAGGTTTCGCTAACAGCCTTACCTTCGCTAGAGACACATTGACAGTGGAAGATGTGAAGTCGGGCCTTCTATCTGAGGGCTTGAGAGATTAGATGAAGGAGACAAGTGAAGGAAGTAGAGGTGGAAGTAGTAGTCACGGCCTGTTTGTTGAAAGAGGAAGAGATGATAAGAAGAATTGGCACTCTAGAGGGCGTTCCAAGTCCAGGAAGCCCGGTAATGGCAGGAGAGGAAAGTCTAAGGATGAGAAGTGCTTTATCTGCAAGAAACCTAGTCATTGGAAAAAGGATTATCCAGATTTGAAGAAGAAGGAAGAAGATGGATCTTCATCATTTGCAGTGGAGAAGTCTGTATCTGACGATGTGTTGTCTACAACAGTATCGGATGTCTCAGACCATTGGGTGCTGGACTCAGGGGCGTCTTTCCATATGTCGCCTAATAAGGATTACTTCAATTCTTTCGTTAGATAAGAAAGAAGCTCTATTCTTATGGGTAATGATGCTAGCTGTAGAGCAATGGGTGAAGGTACATTGAGGATCAGGATGTTTGACGGAGTGATACACACTTTAGCAGGTGTCCGGTATGTTCCAGGTCTTCGGAAGTCCTTAATTTCTTTAGGAAAATTGGCATCTTTGGGATGCAAGGTAACTATCGAGAAGGATAGTCTGAAGGTTTCAAGAGGTGCACTAGTTCTTATGAAAGGAGATGTGTTCCAAAATCTGTATTTGTTGAAAGGAACCATAGTTCTTAGAGAGTCGTGTGTTGGAGTAAATAGTTCTCGTGCATTGAATGCCACAAAGCTTTGACATCTCAGGCTGGGTCATATTTCAAAGAAGGGCTTAGAGTTGCTTCGGATACGAAAGAATATCAAAGGAGGAAGCTTCGACAAGATGGACTTTTGCCAGGAGTGTGTGTTAGGCAAGCATACTAAAGTATCATTTGGAGTTGGACTCCATGGATTGAGGCAAGTAGTTGAATACGTATATACAGATGTTTGGGGACCGGTTGTTACTCCTTCACTTGGAGGAGCAAAGTATTTTATCTCTTTCATTGATGACTTTTCTTGGAAAGTATGGGTGCATGTGATGAAGGCCAAATCAGAGAGTTTTGAGAAATTCAAAGACTGGAAAACGCTTGTTGAGAATCAATTTGTTTCTAGGTTGAAGGTGCCGAGATCTGATAATGGCGATGAATTTGTCTCTAGGGAGTTCCTCGACTTTTGTAGACAGCATGGCATTCAGAGACATTTCACTACACCCGGCGATCCGCAATCTAATGGGGTTGCAGAAAAGATGAACATGACTCCACCAGAGAAGGCTCGTTGCTTGAGATTGACAGAGGGCTTGTCTAGAGGCTTTTGGGCTGAGACATTATCAACTGGGGCTGATACATTATCAACTGCGGCGCATATCATAAATCGAATTCCGTGTTCAGCCATAGATAGGAAGGTTCCAGAGGAGAAGTGGAGAGGTAAAGCAATGTATCTTGGTTACTTTTGAATTTTTGGTTGTCCTGTGTACGTTCACCATACAGGTGATGACAAGTCGGAGGCTAGAGCATATAAGGGTATACTAATGGGATACACCGATGGTATCAAAGGGCATCAAATTTGGAACCCTGTTGATCAGAAGATTGTTCATTCTAGACATGTTACTTTTGATGAGTCTGTTATGTTCAATCCGAAGGAGAAGTTACCTACCACATCAGAATATTTTGATAGGCTTAAGGAGATGGAAGAAGTTCCCGTGTTCCAGCCAAATAGTAGAGTTATTGTTGATGCTGTCGAGGAAAACGCAGTTGATGAAACATCACAGGATAGTCCATAGGTACCTTCTAGTAGTGCTGGTGATGTGCATGAATATAGAGGAAGTTCAGTTCAAGGTGGAGCTGAAAAGAGTTTAGGTGAAGCAGTACCTACCCAGGTCAGTCGTAGGACTATCAGGCCGCCCGAAAGGTATGGTGATTGGCATTTTGCGAACCTTAGCCTTGGTGATCAGTTTGACTATGCCCTACATGTGGTTCATGAGGAGCCACTTGACCTTGATGAAGCTTTGAAGTCATGTGACAGTTTTAAGTGGATGTGCACTATGGAAGAGGAGTTATAGTCGTTGAAGAAGAACAAGACTTGGGATCTGGTACCACCTCCTCAAGGTAGCCAAGCCATAGGTTGCAAATGGGTGTTCAAGGTAAAGAATGATGGGTGATACAAAGCTAGACTAGTTTTTAAAGGGTTTTCAGAAAGAAAGGGATTGGAGTATGATGAGATATTCTCTCCAGTAGTGAGGCATACGTCCATCCGCATTTTGCTCGCTATCGTCGCAACTCATGACTTGGAGCTGGAGCAACTGGACGTGAAAACCGCTTTCTTACATGAAGACTTAGATGAGACCATCTACATGAAGTAGCCAGAAGGATTTGTTGTAGATGGGAAAGAAAATTGGGTTTGAAAATTAAAGAAGTCATTGTATGGACTTAAGCAGTCGCCTAGACAATGGTACAAGAGGTTTGACGATTTTATGCTTTCACTTGGTTTTGATCGTAGCATCAAAGACGCTTGTGCATACTTCAAGCATTTAAAGGATGGTAGGGTGTACCTACTCTTGTACGTGGATGATATGTTGATTGCTTCCAAGGATAAGGCTGAAATCGATAGTTTAAAGCGAAAGCTAAAAGTAGAATTCGAAATGAAAGACCTTGGAGAAGAAAAGAAAATTTTAGGTATGGAAATCCAAAGGGATAGAAAGCTAGGACTTTTGAGCCTCGCTCAAAAGAAGTACATTCAAAAGGTGGTTGCTCGGTTTAGCATGGAAGTTGCAAAGGCAATCAGCACACCTATGCCTATGCACATATAGCTTTCTAGTAAAGGCTCTCCGATCTCGGAAAAGGACAAGGCTTATATGATGAAGGTCCCATTCAACTGGCAGCTTGATGTATTCCATGGTTTGCACTAGGCCTGACATTGCACAGGCTGTTGGATTGGCGAGTAGATTCATGGAAAATCCAGGAAAGACGCACTGGGAAGCAGTGAAGTGTATCTTTAGATACCTTAGAGGAACTCCAAACCATGGACTTGTCATCGGCGGAAGAGGAAGAGATTTCAGCTTGTTTGGATTTTGTGATTTCGGCTATGCCAGTGATAGAGATTGAAGGAAGTCAACCTCTGGATATGTATTCACCATTGGTGGGACATCGATCAATTGGAGAGTGAGGTTGAAGACGATTGTGGCTTTGTCCACTACATAGGCAGAGCTCATAGCTGTGGTTGAAGCAGCTAATGAGGCGCTTTATTTGAGGCGACTGTTGTGTGATTTGGGCTTCGTATATGAAGGCGTGGATGTGTACTGTGATAGTCAGAGTGCAATTCACTTAGCTGAAAATCTGGCATTCAGCTCGAGGATGAAGCATATTGAGGTAAGGGGGTCGTTCCTTGTCTCGATGAGTGAAGAGAAGCTAGTTCGTATTCAGAAAGTTCACACAGAGGAGAATGCAGCAGACAAGTTTACCAAGTCGTTTCCTGTTGCTAATTTCGAGCATTGCTCGGACTTGATTTGCTTAATGAAGTGCTAGGTGCCACAGGGTGGCACGGGGGGAGAGTTGAGATGGTTCATGGAGACATTTGTTTTCATGGTGGAGATTGAAAGGTTCTACATGGACTGGGTATTTCAAACACTTTGTTGACATGCAATGGCCTTGCCGGAGTTCGTTGACAGAGTGTAATGGATGATGGCATTACCAAAGCTCATTGGATGTGTAACGACCCGTAAGTTTTAACCGTTTTAATAACGTAATTAGTTGAAATTTTGTGAAATTTTAAACGATATAATTTTGAAATAAAAATTTGATATTTGGAATGCGTCTAGTTAAACATAGCAACTGGTGAATTTTCGTCCGAAAATATGAAAGTTTATTTCGCGCGTAAATTTACTTCAATTTAATCAGTTAAAAAGCGATGAAAATAAAATGTTTACGAAACCCAAATATTTTTAGATACAAAAATTCTAAACCATCTTCTGAGCAAGACATCATTTTTCATTTTTCCAAATTCGGACTTCTTTAGCTCCGTCGATCTTATTTTTCTGCGTTTTTGCTACATTTTCCGCCGGTAGAAAATTCGAATTTTTATAATTCAATCAAACCACTGATATCTGTATACCATTTTGATCGTCTCGTCGTGCTGATCTCTACGGTATATTCGATTGTCAAATTCGGAATCCGGTGTGCGTTGCAATCTGCGAAATGCCAACCGTATCGGTACCGTTTATAAGCCTTTTCCTTGCCGTGTCTTTTCATTTGATCATCGTGAAAAATCTAACAGCCACAACTTTTAATATTCCTAGGAATTTAATATTGGTCTATCAATATTCCATCATTTCATATTAATTTTGGATCGTTCATTTCTTTAAGCCTTTTTCCATCTTCCGTTCTGTGCATCTTTTGAGAAAAATACAATAAAGATGCAAACATGGTTACATTCGAATGATACTTTATCCTTTCTCTTCTCTTTCTCTTGATCTGGCAGAGCACTCTTCCTCCTCCCCTTCCATTTGCCTTGCCGTGCTCCATTTCAATCACCGAGCTCGCCACGCAAGCCTTCTCTCACATCCCTCCACCTTCTTGCCACAGCAGCCACACCGCCACAACCACATCACAAGGCCACCGCGAGCAGCTCGCCCGCCAACTCGATAACCACCCATGGCCGAACCACCATGCAACAGCCACCCCGACCATCACTTCCACCAAACAGCCGAGTACCCTCTCCAGCTTGTTCCTTCCCTCCGCATGTAGCCGAACTGGTTTTCGGCCTCCCTCCACCATGTTAGCCGAAGCCTTCACCACACTACCCCTCAACGTCTCTCCAAGCCTCGTGCTCCGCTCCACTTGATCACCGCGTGCATGTTTTAAGGTATATATACTCGGTTGTATATTTTGAAATATATATTGTTTTGAAATATCTGGATATTTTAAAGTATACACATTTACAATTTTGGTTTGCTTGTTTCGTTCGAGTATGCAAGCTATTTTGGTATTATTATTTTTCATACCTGAGTGTATTCAGTTTGGTTATTATATGAGTTTGAAGTATTGTTTTCATAACAGTTTTGTACTCATGTATTTAAATTTTGCTTTGGTATTGGTTTATAGTAATTATGTAGTTTATATATATTTAGTAAGTCTGTAGATTTTGCCTACATATTTATTTGTTTACCTAGTACATTTAGTTGTACATGAACCTTTTGTCTGCATTGTATATTAGCCTGCAAATCAAATAATATATGTTGGTATATGTTTTAAGTATATATGTGATATTGTTTTATCAACTATTTCTGACCATTTTAAATTTGCATATATATTTGGTTATTTGTCAAGTATTTATATATATATATATATATATATACTAGTTTCAATAAGAATTGACTTTAAAATAAAATGATTTTTCATACTTTCAGTTGTACTTAGAATTTATTCGTGCTGTTACAAACACGACCAGTGTCCATGTTCGACGCAGCGTATCTCTTTCATTTCCTATCGAAATTCAACGATTCTTTTTTTGATTAAAAGATGAGATTCTCTAGTTTATGCATGTAAAATTTTAGTCCAATTCAAGGCCGTTTGGTCCTCTGTTTTATACCTGAAAGTTGCAACCAAACTGATTTTGCACTTGTTTGCATGTTTATTTTATTTTTTTCTCTGAACAGCAGTTACACTTCATGTTCACGATATCATATCTCACTCATGATTTATCGGAATAGGTTGATTCTATTTTTAAAAAAGAGTCGAAGTTACCTAGTTTATGCCTGTCAAATTTCAGCAAAATCCGACATCGTTTGATTAGTGGTCGAGGATTTGGAAGTTAGACCCAGGCAGCTGTTCTTTTGTACTTGGAAATTATTTTACACTGCTGCAAACACGACCTGAGTTCATGTTTGACGCATCGTATCTCTTCTGTCTTATGTCGGAATACAGTGATTCCCTTTTTGTTTAAAAGACAGTTTTCTACTTTCTGTATATAAAATTTTAGCTTCATACGAGGTGGTTCAGTCCTCTGTTTCTTACCTGAAACCCCAGAGCGCGAGGCGGAGTATAAACATTTTCCTAAAACCCCAGAGTACTCCGAGAGCGCGAGCTGGGTACAAACTTTTTACTTAACTCCGTACTCCCAGAGTGCGAGGCGGAGTATAAACATTTTCCTAAAACCCCAGAGTACTCCGAGAGCGCGAGCTGGGTACAAACTTTTTACTTAACTCCGTACTCCCAGAGTGCGAGGCGGAGTATAAACATTTTCCTAAAACCCCAGAGTACTCCGAGAGCGCGAGCTGGGTACAAACTTTTTACTTAACTCCGTACTCCCAGAGTGCGAGGCGGAGTATAAACATTCATTCAATTCCGTACTCCCAGAGCGCGAGACGGAGTATAAACATTCACAAAACCCCAGAGTACTCCGAGAGCGCGAGCTGGGTATAAATATCAACAAACTCCAGCTTCCGAGAGCGCGAACTGGAGTATAAACATTAACTAACTCTGGATTCCGAGAGAGCGAACCGGAGTATAAACATCAACAAACTCTAGCTTCCAAGAGCGCGAACTGGAGTATAAACATTAACTAACTCTGGATTCCGAGAGCGCAAACCGGAGTATATACATCAACAAACTCCAGCTTTCGAGAGCGCGAACTGGAGTATAAACATTAAACTAACTCTGGACTCCGAGAGCTCGAGCCGGAGTATAAACTACAACCAACTACGGCTTCGAGGAGGGTGGATCCATCCACCTAACGACTTCGACCGTATCTCCATTCAATGCAGCTTCGAGGAGGGTGGACCCGTCCACCTAACGACTTCGACTGCATCTCCATCAAGTACGGCCTCGAGGAGGGTGGACCCGTCCACCTAACAACTTCGACTGCATCTCAACCAAGTTACATCACTCATTCCCCGAGCATAGGCGCCGACTCAACACATGAAAATGAGTGATCAACAACTGTCATGAAGATACAAGTCCCCAGAGTGTGGATGTTAAAATTAAGCAGTGAACAATATTGCATAACGCCTATTACGGCTTATCCCCAAGACTGGGGGCAGAAGTGCAAATCACCGAAAGAAGAGAAAGGTGACTCGCTACATCTCCAGCTTAGCGTCCTTTACAACTTAAGGAAATGACTACAAGGAGACCTTTATGCTAACCAATCAGAATGATGCCCGAAGTTCTAGGCAACCAATTATATCATACCGCCGGATCGACGGGCAATATCGATATGCACCTTTCATATCATACCATTGGATCGATAGGAAATGAGGTCCGAGCATTCTCATCGTGCCGTTGAATCGATGGTCAATATCGGGACCCGAACGTCCATCGAATACCTTTGACCAATAGAGCACGGATAGAAGAATAAACCACGAATGAGTGTGACTTGACCATTCGTCCTCCGTCGCCTTCCTTCGATCCGTCAGGAAGAGCATGAGACCAAATGAGCATGACATGACTGCATTTGAGCTGACTTTATCCCTAGATCTGACGGGAGAACGTAAATCGAAATGGACATGGTTGATCACCCAACTCCAAATGAATGCAACGCGACCATTCATTCATTGACTCTTACCATGATCCAACTAAAAGAGCAATTCAAAACAAGTGCAACCTAAACATCTGAACACTGATTCTTACCCTGGATTCAACAAGGGAAGCATCAATCCTGCATTAGATCTGATTGGACGATTCACTCTTCAGTTTTTGCCCAAAGTACGGCGACATAAGCAGCGAAGTGAATGTCATTGACCGTCCAGAATCTATCTTATGTCTGAATGTTGGCAAAGTAACAATGTATTCCGCTAAGAAAAAAGAACTAGAACATAATACAGGACAGGCACGACTTAGTCTTCCATTGATGAACTCGATCCCATGGTTCAATGGGATAGAATACAAAATTGAAGGGGACATTATCTACCCTACCACTTATCGAGATATTCCCCAGACTTAGGGGCACGAACAATAAAACTTGAAGTTATGACCGAAAGGATGCTTAGAGATAGAATCATCAGATTGACGCCCGGACTTATGGGCAACTGATCATCATTCTGACCCATCCGATGAGCAATGGATCGCGAGTACATTGAATGGAAAATGCATTGCTTGGAAACACATGTAGATTCAAACTCATAGCTGGAGCCAGTTATGCAGCAGCACACGATACAAGGCTAAACTCTACTAAGCCTTTGATTCAACGTCCCTGTAGGGCTAATCATTTACCATTGCAAATAAACACATGAGGCGCCTAAAACCCATCACGAGTACTGTAGATCAGATCACAACTCTGCGCAATGATGAAGAAAGAGTCAACTGTTTAACTTCAGGTAAATCTTGATGTGTTCGTCTGGACTCGATCTCATATATATATATATATATATATATATATATATATGGACTCTCGCCAGCCATGAAGAACCCTACACTAAATGTCGACCCGAGGCATGTCTCGGTAAACAAAAGCGATGCGACATGAGTCCGGAGAGATCTGTTGCACTTAAAGAGGAGGCGAATCTGCTCAAAACCAGTGGGTCTATTCGTTATGCCCTCCGACCAAAACGAGTATCCAATCCTTTACTTATAAGAAAAACAAACAGGGAGTGGAGGACATACGTCAACTACTCAGATTTGCATGGGGTATGACAAAGCACAGTTTTCCACTTCCAATGATCAACCAACTGATGGACCCGACCATCAGACATGAATTACTCACATCCATGGAATGCAAACTCCGAATACAATCAGATACTGAAGCATGTCCCAAACCAGGAATACAACTGTTTCGCTACTAACCTGGGCCTATAATGCTATGCTGCAATCTATAGTTTCAAACTTAAGGACACTTGTGCTACTTACAAAAAGACGATTAACAAATCATTCAAAAATTAGATCGACCGATCGAAAAAGGTAGATGTGGTTAATATGCTCGTGAGATCATGACTATCAAACAACCACATCGATGACTTGGCCGAGATATTCAGTGCTCTCCAGAAAATGCAGGATCAAACTCAACCCTTCGAAATGATCTTTCATCATTACATCAGAAAGATTCTTTGTTTTCATCATCAATTCTCATGGAATCAAGACTAATTTCTAGAAAATTCCGACAATTAGAGACACCCATGTACCGAGGACAACCAAGCAGCTCTAATAGATCGCTTAAAGAGACCTCCCATTTTACCTAAGCTTTTGGATCGCGAAGATTTATACATCAATTGGGCCATGTCAACACACGCCATAAGCGTCGCGATGCTATGTGAAAAGAAATGAATCCAAAGACCCATATATGGTGAAGGCTGGCTACTGGCAAGCTCACCCCATTAACATCCATATCGATTTCAGACCTGAACATTTGACAGTCGCAGCATGGCCTGAGTCTATGTTCGTGACATCGTAACTTTTCTCGTCTCTTGTCATCAAGTGATTCTTTTGCAGTTTGAAATACAAGTTTTGATCTTTATTCATACCAAATTTCAGACCATTTCGATCTCGGTAGCACATAGAATTATATTGTTAAACTTTGACGCAGGGCATGTTTTGTAATTGTTGCTATGTTGAATGTTTTGATTTGATTTCGGCAATTCCTATTTAACAGCTTTGATAGCCGATTTGTGCCAATCTAGCTATTGATTTGGAAATTCATGCTTGGATTCGTAACTCAATTCCAGTGTCCGTATCTGTGTTCATATCTGTGTCATCTCCTGTTCACTCTAGCCTCGAAAGGTGAGCAATCACTCACGATTAATGTTCTTTTATTTATTAAATTTGATTTCAATTGAAACGACAATTGAAATATGCTGCTGTTAGTTAATTACACTGTTATATATGATATTACCTGTATCAGTTCACCAATGACATCTGACACCATTATTTGTTATTTATACAATGATAATCCAGTTTGGTTGATAAATGATTGTTTGTTTGATGTTGACATTTGACGTTAAATTGTTAATGTTGTAAGTGATAAATAATATGAAATTGAAATTGACGTAGGTTAGTTAGATTTGATATATGTGATAAATTTGATTTGATGACATCTGCATAATATGACCTCTTTCAATGTTAAATAAATTGACACGTAGAAATAGTGTTAACTATACCTTGAACCATTGAATGTATGTTGTATAAGTTGATATAGTATGAAATTGAATAGTGGATATCAAGTGAAAAACCGTATAAGTATCGTGTAATAATCTTTAACCTACATGAAATGATAGCGTAGATTCTAGAAATGATTATATTAATTTGCACAAACAAGAATGTGAATTAATACGATTATTTCAGGATTATTTGAATTGATTATTGGATTGATATTGATTGTTGTTATTGCTTGTTTATTTACTTTGACATCATCCCAGTTATCACACTGCAAGTTCCCTTTGCTATGCTTTGATTTTGAATTGAATTGGAATCGGGTTGAAATGATAAATACCCAAATTGAACTTTGACCAAGGATAGAGAATTAAATGAAAACTGATTGGTCAATAATGTGTTTTAAAAATAAAATATAGATTTATTTGAATAAATAATAAGGTTTTAAAATGAAGTTGAAATTCGAAAGTTCAATGAAAGGAAAATGTTAATATTTAATAATCTGAATCAAAATATTAACATAGTAGATGATGAATGAACGTTGTTTTAAAATTAGTTATTTAATAATTAAATTTAGAATTATTAATAATTAAGTTTTGAAATTAGTTAATAATTAAGTTTTGAAATTATTTAATAATTTAATAAGATTGAATTATTTAATAATTAAATAAAATTGAATTCTTCGTTAAGTGAAATTGAACTTCTTGAATAAATGAAATTAAGTTTCTTTATTAATTGAGTCGTGAAATTGTAAACTAAGTGAATAAATAAGTGAAATTGAATTTCTCTAACAAGGAATAAAATGCGTTTTATTGAAATAAATGTAAGTTTTGAAATGTAAAGAATTTGATTTGATGAATTTAATTTAACGCAATTTGTAAGTTTGATATAATAGCGTTGAACTTAAGTAATTGTTTTAATGAATTGGAAATTAAATAGAAATTGTTTTAAATGAAAATTTAGTTAACGAATATTGAATGAAATCGATAAATGGATTTAAATTGATTTGAATGTTAACTTAAATCATTTTAAATGATTTCGGAATGAAACTTATATACGAATTTAAATGAATATTGGAATGGTTTTAAATAAAAATCGAAATTGTATTATAAGATTTGAAATGGTAATTTGTAAGTTTTGAAACGTAAATTATGGAAATTGATTTAGAAAGACGAATGAAATGTTGGTTTACAAATTCTATTTGAAATTGAATTTGATTTGGTTTTGAAATATATTAAACGACCAATCGGTGTAATAATTACGAAAGTTATTAAAGAGACCGAAATCGGTTAGGGACATACTCACTGTCTAAACCGAAAACCACTTTAATAACTATACGCGGAGTGTGATCCAGAATGAAGTGGTTGGAATGATGTACGTGATGACTGAAGAAAGAGAACGATAATGGATAGCCTTGACACTTGTGTCAAATTGGAAATGACTAAAACAGGAGCCGTGCCGGGCCAAATGGGGGTTAGCTACCTCGAGCGAACACACTTCTTCGAAAACTACTCATTACTTGTTGTCGATTGGTGCACCCTTGATTTTGGGAGTGTTGTTTCGCGGTGTTGCGGTCGCTGCGGCGATGCGTTCTCACCAGTCCGGATCAGGCAAACGGTAGTTTCACTACCTTGGGTATTGCCTCATGTGCCTTGTCATACTTGTATCCCTATTCGCGACCACTACGATTTGTTTTGTGTTATACCTATGGAGTACTCCCTGATAGCCCACTCGTTTACGGTGGAGTTTATAGTGCTGTATAGACTATAACGCTTATATAAAATGTGTTAAGGGGGATAATGGTAACGCCTTAACACTATTTTGATATTTATATTACTGATAGGCATTATCTATTTACCGTACACTACTACATAGTAGATAGTTTAACGGATCCTTAAAGGATGGTTATTCCAAACATCCTTTGAGTTACTTGTATTTCAATTGTTATTTCACTTGAGTTGGATTTATTGATATAAGAATATTAATCCTGACTCGAGTGTTTTGTGTTTTGTTTTACGCTCGTGTCAGACTGAGTGTACCAGTATTCGAGACTCACCTTTGGAGTTGGAGCTTCGCTTGGAGATCCAGCTATCTATCCAGCTTTCAGATATTCAGTTGATTCCAGTGATGTATTCTGATATTGTATTTGACTATTGTATTCGAGACTTCTGTTGTACCTTACTTAACTCTGATATGTATATAGTAGCTTCATGAACTACTATCTTTTTTTTCCGCTGCATTTATTACTCTGTGTCTGTGATCTGTGATTATTTATTTACTGTATATGTTCAGTTATGCCAAATTTAAATTAACAATTCGGTATTTTGAATTATTCAAGTCCGACATGTGTGTCTGCCTATGCACTTGGCGGGTTTAGCATGATAGGGGGTTCTCGCATTTGGTTTGGTAGCGAGCGGATGACTCTTACTCCTACATGTCCCTGCGGGGTTGGTGCAGTCGAGAGGCTGGCCGTAAAGGCAGAACACAGGCACTGTTGTATGCTACGGTGGGCGTTACCCCACTGACGCGGTTCGTTACAGTTGGTATCAGTGCTTTGGTAGCTCTAGGCAAAACTTAACATATAGGGTAAGTGTATTTACATAATTACTCTCATTCGAGTTTCAATCTCTTCATTTTGACTCAATTCCCTTTAATTTTGGAACGTTCCCTGCGTTTTCAAAATTCATTTGTGTCCCTCACTATTCTTCTTCTTTCAATTCTCGAGTATCCAATAACTCCACTTCGAATGATCTTTATAATGAGTTGGCGGTCCCGCCAATCTCAAATTGATTTGTAAAGGGGTAAAACTATTTTACGATAGCATCGATTCACCGGAGATTTATATATCCCCGGTTTAGATGCTGACCTTTCTGGTTATGCCGAATTTTCTCTCTTGAGATCAATGTCGATTTGCCTCGGAATTCTACATTGATCTTATTCTTGAAGTCTTGGTTGACCCGGTTAAGGTTGCCCGCGATTTATATAAACTTATCAATCTTCCTACTTTGTTATTTAATCATCATATCTTTGTTTCGAACCTATCTTCGAATCAAAATTCTCTTTGATTTGAGTCCATCAAATTTGAAACCCTATGCTTATTTTGAAAATTCATTCCTGTATCGTCGAGCAAAGAAATGTATTTTAAATTAATATTAAAATGTTTTATATATTGTGTTGTTTGAGTTGTTGATGTTGATTTGGGTTTCCGATCGATTCGTCTGATCAACGCTATCGATAGGATTTCCAAAACACTTGAACAGAATAAACTGACACAATATTGTTTTCAATTTTGGTAAACAAAATAGTTTTGTATGATTATATTATATATAAATATAAGTTTTCTGAAAATTAAATTGTTAATGAATTTGTTGTCAGAAATGATAATATTTGATTTTCATTTATTGTTTTATAAACCATTTACTATTGCATAATATGAATAAATGAATTTATAAAACTTGGATATAATTTGATTTAGAATTTGAAATGAATTTAAATCAAGAAATTGAGAATTTAATTTCCGAAAATTTCAAACCTTGGTTTTAAAGGTTTTTAAATTGTATTATCTAAAGTAATTTTCGAATAAAAAAAAATCATTTCATAGAAATTTTATATGTTTAATCAAGTGCTCTTCTCTTGTCGCTGGAAAATAATTTCGGTGATGACGGCCGCATCATCGACATTCATTTTCGAGTTTCGAAGTGGAGATACTATTCTGTAGCTTTGTTATGGTTTTGTTTGGAAAAATATTTTGATTTGAATTTCTTCAGTATAATTTGATTTATATATATATAGGTATCTTATTTTAAAATTTAATTTGATTTGATATAAATATATTATATATATCTCTAAATTGTTAAAGTTAATCGGAAATCTAATTCTTAAATTTTGTTAAAGGATGATTTTAATTATAAATAAAACCAAAATTTGGAATAAATATTTAAACTTGAATAATTGAATTTGAAAATTTTATTTGTATAATACTCAATTATATTCTAATACAACTTACCTAAATCATTCAAAAGTTGAATATGTAATTGGATAATATACAATATAAAATGTCTTTATAAATAAAATTTGAGTGTTTATAATAAATATTATACACTTAGATTTTAATTATAGAAAAATGCTAATAAAGATGATAGAATAATAAGTTAATTAAATGAGATAAATAAAGTAAATTTTTGTTCTAAAAGAATTAACAAATTGAATTGAATCAGCTTAATGAAATACCTTTAATAAAGATCAATTATTGAATATTAATTGATTTAAAATGAAATTTATATGATCAGAATTAACAGTTGAACTAACAAATTTAAATCGAATGACTATTTATTGATTTAATATAAATGGATTTAACCAAATTGAAAAAAATATAAATTAATTTAAATTGAAATTTATATGGTTTAAATTAATTTATATGGTTTAAATATATGTAATAAGATATATTAAGTAGAACAAAATTTAATAATAATTTGGAATAAAGAAGAATTAAATTTTTTGAATAAAATATGATTGTAATAAATGACTATTCAAGTTTATGATTTTAGAAATTGTTAATAAAGGATAATTGGATAAAAAAAACAATGAATAAATGAGATGAATAAAATAAAATTTTGTTTTGAAGAAATCTTTTGGTATCAAACATTAATAAATTGGAATTAAATCAACTTATTGAAATACCCTGAATTTTAAATCAAATATTGAGTATTAATTAAGGTAAATTGAAATTTATACGGTTTAAACTAAATTGTTTTATTTTGTTTTCAATCTGTTTTTCTTTCTGGTTGTTTCTATTCTCCTACCTCCTTCCTTTTCGGGGACGAAAAGTTTTGAGTGGGGGAGAGTGTAACGACCCGTAAATTTTAACCGTTTTAATAACGTAATTAGTTGAAATTTTGTGAAATTTTAAACGATAAAATGTTGAAATAAAAATTTGATATTTGAATGCGTCTAGTTAAACATAGCAACTGGTGAATTTTCATCCGAAAATATGAAAGTTTATTTCGCGCGTAAATTTACTTCAATTTAATCAGTTAAAAAGCGATGAAAATAAAATGTTTACGAAACCCAAATATTTTTATATACAAAAATTCTAAACCATCTTCTGAGCAAGACGTCGTTTTTCGTTTTTCCAAATTCGGACTTCTTTAGCTCCGTCGAACTTATTTTTCTGCGTTTTTGCTGCATTTTCCGCTAGTAGAAAATTCGAATTTTTATAATTCAATCAAACCACCGATACCTGTATACCATTTTGATCGTCTCGTCATGTTGATCTCTATGGTATATTCGATTGTCAAATTCGGAATCCGGTGTGCGGTGCAATCTGCGAAATGCTAATCGTATCGGTACCGTTTTTAAGCCTTTTCCTTGCCGTGTCCTTTCATTTGATCATCGTGAAAAATATTAACAGCCACAACTTTTAATATTTAGGAATTTAATATTGGTCTATCAATATTCCATCGTTTCATATTAATTTTGTATCGTTCATTTCTTTAAGCCTTTTTCCATCTTCCGTTCTGTGCATCTTTTGAGAAAAATACAATAAAGATGCAAACATGGTTACATTCGAATGATACTTTATCCTTTCTCTTCTCTTTCTCTTGATCTGGCCGAGCACTCTTCCTCCTCCCCTTCCATTTGCCTTGCCGTGCTCCATTTCAATCACCGAGCTCGCCATGCAAGCCTTCTCTCACATCCCTCCACCTTCTTGCCACAGCAGCCACACCGCCACAACCACATCACAAGGCCACCGCGATCAGCTCGCCCGCCAACTCGATAACCACCCATGGCCGAACCACCATGCAACAGCCACCCCGACCATCACTTCCACCAAACAGCCGAGTACCCTCTCCATCTTGCTCCTTCCCTCCGCATGTAGCCGAACTGGTTTTCGGCCTCCCTCCACCATGTTATCCGAAGCCTTCACCACACTATCCCTCAACGTCTCTCCAAGCCTCGTGCTCCACTCCACTTGATCACCGCGTGCATGTTTTAAGGTATATATACTCGGTTGTATATTTTGAAATATCTGGATATTTTAAAGTATACATATTTACAATTTCGGTTTGCTTGTTTCGTTCGAGTATGCAAGCTATTTTGGTATTATTATTTTTCATACCTGAGTGTATTCAGTTTGGTTATTATATGAGTTTGAAGTATTGTTTTCATAATAGTTTTGTACTCATGTATTTAAATTTTGCTTTGGTATTGGTTTATAGTACTTATGTAGTTTATGTATATTTAGTAAGTCTGTAGATTTTGCCTACATATTTATTTGTTTACCTAGTACATTTAGTTGTACATGAACCTTTTGTCCGCATTGTATATTAGCCTGCAAATCAAATAATATATGTTGGTATATGTTTTAAGTAAATATGTGATATTGTTTTATCAACTATTTCTGACCATTTTAAATCTGCATATATATTTGGTTATTTGTCAAGTATCTATATATATATATATATATATACTAGTTTCAATAAGAATTGACTTTAAAATAAAATGATTTTTCATACTTTCAGTTGTACTTAGAATTTATTCGCGTTGTTACAAACACGACCAGTGTCCATGTTTGACGCAGCGTATCTCTTTCACTTCCTATCGAAATTCAACGATTCTTTTTTTGATTGAAAGATGAGATTCTCTAGTTTATGCATGTAAAATTTTAGTCCAATTCAAGGCTGTTTGCTCCTCTGTTTTATACCTGAAAGTTGCAACCAAACTGATTTTGCACTTGTTTGCATGTTTATTTTTATTTTTTTTCTCTGAACAGCAGTTAGACTTCATGTTCACGATATCATATCTCACTCATGATTTATCATAATGGGTTGATTCTATTTTTAAAAAAGAGTCGAAGTTACCTAGTTTATGCTTGTCAAATTTCAGCAAAATCAGACATTGTTTGATTAGTGGTCGAGGATCTGGAAGTTAGACCCAGGCAGCTGTTCTTTTGTACATGGAAATTATTTTACACTGCTGCAAACACGACCTGAGTTCATGTTTGACGCATCGTATCTCTTCTGTCTTAAGTCGGAATATAGTGATTCTCTTTTTGTTTACAAGATAAAGTTTTCTACTTTCTGTATATAACATTTTAGCTTCATACGAGGTGGTTCAGTCCTCTGTTTCTTACCTGAAAGTTAGACCCAGAGGGGTTTTCAGACCTGAACATTTGACAGTCGCAACATGACTTGAGTCTATGTTCGTGACATCGTAACTTTTCTCGTCTCTTTTCCAAATCAAGTGATTCTTTTGCAGTTTGAAATACAAGTTTTGATCTTTATTCATACCAAATTTCAGACCATTTCGATCTCGGTAGCACATAGAATTATATTGTTAAACTTTGACGCAGGGCATGTTTTGTAATTGTTGCTATGTTGAATGTTTTGATTTGATTTCGGCAATTCCTATTTAACAGCTTTGATAGCCGATTTGTGCCAATCTAGCTATTGATTTGGAAATTCGTGCTTGGATTCGTAACTTAATTCCAGTGTCCGTATCTGTGTTCATATCTGTGTCATCTCCTGTTCGCTCTAGCCTCGAAAGGTGAGCAATCACTTACGATTAATGTTCTTTTATTTATTAAATTTGATTTCAATTGAAACGACAATTGAAATATGCTGCTGTTAGTTAATTACACTGTTATATATGCTATTACCTGTCCTATGACATTTGACACCATTATCTGTTATTTATACAATGATAATCCAGTTTGGTTGATAAATGATTGTTTGTTTGATGTTGACATTTGACGTTAAATTGTTAATGTTGTAAGTGATAAATAATATGAAATTGAAATTGACGTAGGATAGTTATATTTGATATATGTGATAAATTTGATTTGATGACATCTGCATAATATGACCTCTTTAAATGTTAAATAAATTGACACATAGAAATAGTGTTAACTATACCTTGAACCATTGAATGTATGTAGTATAAGTTGATATAGTATGAAATTGAATAGTGGATATCAAGTGAAAAACCGTATGTATTGTGTAATAATCTTTAACCTACATGAAATGATAGCGTAGATTCTAGAAATGATTATATTAATTTGCACAAACAACAATGTGAATTAATACGATTATTTCGGGATTATTTGAATTGATTATTGGATTGATATTGATTGTTGTTATTGCTTGTTTATTTACTTTGACACCATCCCAGTTATTACACTGCAAGTTCCCTTTGCTATGCTTTGATTTTGAATTGAATTGGAATCGGGTTGAAATGATAAATACCCAAATTGAACTTTGACCTAGGATAGAGAATTAAATGAAAACCGATTGGTCAATAATGTGTTTTAAAAATAAAATATAGATTTTATTTGAATAAATAATAAGGTTATAAAATGAAGTTGAAATTCGAAAGTTCAATGAAAGGAAAATGTTAATATTTAATAATCTGAATCAAAATATTAACATAGTAGATGATGAATGAACGTTTGTTTTAAAATTAGTTATTTAATAATTAAATTTAGAATTATTAATAATTAAGTTTTGAAATTAGTTAATAATTAAGTTTTGAAATTATTTAATAATTTAATAAGATTGAATTATTTAATAATTAAATAAAATTGAATTCTTCGTTAAGTGAAATTGAACTTCTTGAATAAGTGAAATTAAGTTTCTTTATTAATTGAGTCGTGAAATTGTAAACTAAGTGAATAAATAAGTGAAATTGAATTTCTCTAATAAGGAATAAAATGCGTTTTATTGAAATAAATGTAAGTTTTGAAATGTAAAGAATTTGATTTGATGAATTTAATTTAACGCAATTTGTAAGTTTGATATAATAGCGTTGAACTTAAGTAATTGTTTTAATGAATTGGAAATTAAATAGAAATTGTTTTAAATGAAAATTTACTTAACGAATATTGAATGAAATGATAAATGGATTTAAATTGATTTGAATGTTAACTTAAATCATTTTAAATGATTTCGAAATGAAACTTATATACGAATTTAAATGAATATTGGAATGGTTTTAAATAAAAATCGAAATTGTATTATAAGATTTGAAATGGTAATTTGTAAGTTTTGAAACGTAAATTATGGAAATTGATTTAGAAAGACGAATGAAATGTTGGTTTACAAATTCTATTTGAAATTGAATTTGATTTGATTTTGAAATATATTAAACGACCAATCGGTGTAATAATTACGAAAGTTATTAAAGAGACCGGAATCGGTTAGGAACATACTCACTGTCTAAACCGAAAACCACTTTAATAACTATACGCGGAGTGTGATCCAGAATGAAGTGGTTGGAATGATGTATGTGATGACTGAAGAAAGAGAACGATAATGGATAGTCTTGACACTTATGTCAAATTGGAAATGACTAAAACAGGAGCCGTGCCGGGCCAAATGGGGGTTAGCTACCTCGAGCGAACACACTTCTTCGAAAACTACTCATTACTTGTTGTTGATTGGTGCACCCTTGATTTTGGGAGTGTTGTTTCGCGGTGTTGCGGTCGCTGCGGCAATGCGTTCTCACCAGTCCGGATCAGGCAAACAGTAGTTTTACTACCTTGGGTATTGCCTCATGTGCCTTGTCATACTTGTATCCCTATTTGCGACCACTACGATTTGTTTTGTGTTATACCTATGGAGTACTCCCCGATAGCCCACTAGTTTACGGTGGAGTTTACAGTGCTGTATAGACTATAACGCTTATATAAAATGTGTTAAGGGGGATAATGATAACGCCTTAACACTATTTTGATATTTTATATTACTGATAGGCATTATCTATTTACCGTACACTACTACATAGTAGATAGTTTAACGGATCCTTAAAGGATGGTTATTCCAAACATCCTTTGAGTTACTTGTACTTCAATTGTTATTTCACTTGAGTTGGATTTATTGATATAAGAATATTAATCCTGATCGAGTGTTTTGTGTTTTGCTTTACGCTCGTGTCAGACTGAGTGTACTAGTATTCGAGACTCACCTTTGGAGTTGGAGCTTCGCTTGGAGATCCAGCTTTCAGATATTCAGTTGATTCCAGTGATGTATTCTGATATTGTATTTGACTATTGTACTCGGGACTTCTCTTGTACCTTACTTAACTCTGATATGTATATAGTAGCTTCATGAACTACTATCTTTTGTTTCTGCTGCATTTATTACTCTGTGTCTGTGATCTATGATTATTTATTTACTGTATATGTTCAGTTTTGCCAAATTTAAATTAACAATTCGGTATTTTGAATTATTCAAGTCCGACATGTGCAGATGCGAATAGTCCTAAATAGCGGGTCGTTACAGGATGAGTATCCATTACTTGGAGCATAAAGGTGTAGATGGATTTGGATGACTTGTATGGAATTTGGTATCAAGGTGGAGATTGTTGAAAATGATACCTGAAATCCATCTAAAAGTAGTAGTTGATGATGAAGAAGAAGAAGGAGTCATAGAGGAGGAGAAGTAAGCGAAGCCATAGGAGCAGAAACTGAAATCACGTCGCAAAAGGAGGAAGCGCGAAGGTGAAATGTTAGGGCTTGGAAGGATTTGGAGCGGTAGCATAATATTTGGGGAAGATGTGGAAGCTTCATTCGGTACTGTGAAAGATGAAGAATGTCGAACCAAACGTGCCGCTCCATAATTTTGGTTCGGTGATTTGGTGAAGAAGAAGATGCCGAACGAAATATCTCGTTCGGAATTTGGGCATGCCGGTCCAAACTGAAGTGATGCATGACAAACCAAGTAGTGCCGCTCCAGATGTTTGGTTCGGTGAATGACGGTCCGTAATTTTGGTTCGGGGAACTAATTCCGAACGAGATATGTTGTGAGCTTAGCTGGTCTAGATCTGGAGTACTGATTGTCGAACCAAATCATGCCGGTCCAAATGTTTGCCGAACCAAACCCCAGGGCTGCTATATAGCAACTACCCCTCCTCATTTCTTCACTCTATGAATAGTGGAGCTTCTGGACAACAATGACAGCCATCCTAGAGAGCTGAAACTCTACAGAATTTTGTCTGTATTGTATATTCATCTTATGTATAGCCTCCAAAAGTGAATCAATCTTGTAACTCTAATCTTTCAGTGATTAATAAAATCTCCTCTCCTCAAGTGGACGTACACTACCTCGCGGTAGTGGAACCACTATAAATAGTTGTGTTATTTATTTTTCTACATTGCATAGATCTGTGACTGTCTGTTCTGGTGTTTATCTCTATTTGTTTCGTCTCACTACAATCACGATCCAGTTGTTTTCTGCTGCATTGGGTTTTTTATTCCCTTAGACTGATCATTTGAAGGGATTTTCCCCAACCCATGTTTACCAAATCATCACAACTTTATTTGCTTGACATATATTTTGTATTATTGTTTATCTTTTTTTACTTTAGTTGGTCACATGGTTATTAAAATTGATTAATTTTCTGTTCATGTTTGTAGCTATAGATTTAATACATAGATTCGATGGTTCCGATTTTTAATTTAGCCAATTACATTCAATTATTGTGTATTTAGTGTTGCAATTATAGGTTGTGTACCACTGTTAACTTTTTCCTCACTTATTGATTTTTAAATGAAAGATGCATCTATTCTATACTGTTTATTTATTTAAAAGGCATCTAACTTGGTTTTGATCGGTGGGTTTATTTATAAGCTCTTTGCCATCTTTTCTTTTTTATATTTTAGTCAAGCGTTTCAACTACGTCTAGCACTTGCTACATTTATTGATTATTTCAGTTTAATAACAATTTAAATTTAGCCGAAACTTCATTTTCTTTCAGTGTTTATTATTCTTTAATAATCATTATTTTGCAAGTAAAATATCACAAAAAATTCTATGATCCGAGACACAGCTACTCAATTAAAGGTAACCATATAGAATATCACATAAATACTACGAGTTTTTGTTCCATGTACTTAAATTTGTTATGGTATATCAAAAATCTACAGGGCAAAGACTAAATTTTTTTTGTTGCCTTTGTAACTATGGGTTTTTTAGAAAAGAAATATTTGTCAATATTTTTGCGTGTACATACCAGAATCATTGAAAAAACTATTGAACCAACCCATGTGCGTAGCACGGGTTCGCCCTAGTTAAATTGAAATTTGTGAAAATTTACCTGTCTTAAAAAGAATAAAAATAAAAGTTTGATCACAAGTAACTATGGTGTAACTAGTATATAGGAAGGTTCTTATGTGATAATTATGAAGTATATCCTACTTGTAATCTTTGTTTAAAAGAGTGGTTGATTTAAAGTAAAGGCGATAACATTTTTGATCTTCTAAGTTAAGTAGTGCTAAGATGATTCTACATAACTCTCTCTTTTCAAAAAAAAATTCATAAAAATAAAAAACACCTAGAGTCATGTGTTCACACATAGGTGTGCACACTCGCCACGCTCTGTACCCTTCTCACGTAAGCCCGAAAGGAAGTGCATGATCGGTATATCTAGCATCAGTTTATATGAATTAGGTGTATGTAAATAAAATTAAAATAGTAATAATAAACACCTAGAGTCATGTGTTCATACGCAAGTATGTATACTTGCCACGCTCTGTACTCTACTTACGTAAGCTCGAAAGACAGTGTATGATCAGTATATCTGACCTCGGTTTATCTAGCTTAGGTGTTTAAATAATAATGTTAATATTTTTCAAAATAGAGAGAGCAAGCAATTGAAAATCAAGCTCTATCTTCACTTATTTGATTTGACTTGTTATTCAAAAGAAATAAAAGTGCCACTTTGCAAAACTTTGATAATCAAAGAAAGGATTCATTTCATAGTTGCTCATGTTATCAACTAAAACAACTTACCAAACTAGAGTCTAATTGTGATGATAACTTAATTTATTTGGAAGTTTTGATGAGTAAAAAGATTAAATTCTTGATAATAACCAAAACTTATATCTAACCTACTAGTGTCAATTTAAAAGTAAGTTCTTTATTTATAAATATTTTCGAAAACTTGCATCATATGGTCGCATTAGAATTTGCATATCACATTTGGATTTTGTGGGTAGTATCCGCTAAAAACCCTCACTAGACAATACTAGTCCTACAAGGGACATCTAGAGGTTTAACGGCTTGTTGCATATGCTCAATGCAATCATGCTTTCTACAAAAATGAATTTATTTTAGTTTTAGCTTATTCAAGGACGAATAAAAAGATAAGTATGGAGGTATTTGATGTGCACGTAAAAGTGTATATTTTAACTCCCATATTTAGCCTTCTGTTATTAAAATAAATGAGCATACTAGGGTATTTTACACGTTTAAACCAAAATCTAATTTGTTTTCAAATCATCATTCATTCATCTTCATTTGGGGGGAAAATGGTAATTTTGTGTTTGAATTAGTTTTGAGAAAATTTATTTCCACATGTTTATTTTTATTTGTAGAAAATTGAGTGCAAATTGGATGGAGCTTCATGGATATATGCATGCACATATGTTGAAAGAAAACGAAGAAAGGAAATAAAAGAATTCATGCAACATAGAGGAGCCCACATGTCCACTAACTAATGAACCATAATTAAAAGCACATGCACATGTTAATGGAGACTTAAAGGCATGTTAGTGGGATTAATTAATTCCCTAATGATTACTTGGAGGTTACACAATCTCAAGGGCATTTTTGGTAGTCCCCTAAAAATAGAATTAGGGTTTTAAGCATGTATAAATACCCCTTATGTTTCATGTAATGAGCCTTCTCTTTTATGCATATTGTAACCACAAAATCAATGATAAATAAAATGTCTCTTTAATGGATTCTAGCCTTCTTCTTATTTGTTTTTGTTTACATGCTCTTTTCTCTTATGCTCTTTTATTTTATGCTCTCTTGTTTAGTTTATGTCTCTTTTATTTCATGTTAATAGTATAGATTTAATTCATGCAATTAGTTTAGATTTATTTTATGCAAGTAGTTACTTCTCTTTTCTTTTAATTAGCTCTCATTTTCCTCTCTTTTTATGCTTATATCATTTTGTGTTGATATGAATTCAAATATGAGAAGCTAAATCTCTTTAATTTAAGGGTAATGAAGCTCTCATTAATCATACTAAATCAACATAACACGGTTGCATTTATGATCTCTCTTTTGTGCTTAATGGAAATTATGAATAATGATATTTTATGTTTCTTTTTTTAGTGAATTTGATAGTCTATGTTGACATCGCAAATAAACTATGTTTAATCCAATATAAACATAAACTATTTGATCATTTACCTAAGTGATTTTGATGATGTAAATCAAACTAGAATCAAAATTTGATGATCTATATTACTAGTTCATAGTAAATAGATCATGCTTAAAATAGATTTTATTTTTAATTTCATGTCATTTTCATGAGAGTTGATAAGTGGATTTGAATGATGTGCTAGAGTTTGATGGTTTAAGTCGTGTTAATTAATAGCACAAGTAAATCATACGTGTAATAAACACATTAATCTTTTCTACTTAAAATTTTAATGAGAGATTATAGATGAATTTTGTGTTGATTTATATGAATGATTAGAAGTGGATTTGCCTCTAAATTTCTCCTTAATCTCATAGTTTTATTCACTTTTGCTCTAGTTTGTTTTCCATAATTATTTTAGTTTTAAACAATTTCAAAACTATGGGCTAACTTGATTGAGTAATATTAGAATTTAATTCTTTCCCTGTGGATCAACCTGTACTCGCATATATATTACAATTGTACGTCGTGCACTTGCAGTTTTATAACGATATATTTTCGATGGATTTCTAATCGATAGAAATTTTCGTCGTTAAACAATTGATGCATCCATTAGATATTACATAGTGGAAGTGGGAGAGTGTTTCTTTGGATTTCATTAATGCACTACCTAGGAGTGGGAGGGGGAATAAGAGTATTTGGGTCATAGTCGACCGACTGACCAAATGCGCTCACTTTCTTTTGGTTACGTGGATTTCCTTCTAGCATCGTTAGTAACCGGGATCTTCTTTTCACCAACGAGTTTTGGAGGGATCTTTAGGAGGGTTTAGGCACCGAGTTGAGTTTGAGTACCGCTTATCATCCACAAATGGATGGACAGATAGAGAGGGTGAACCGGGTGTTGGAGGACTTACTTTGGATGTGTATCTTAGATTTTGGAGGCTCTTGGGAGGATCACTTGATACTAGTGGAATTTACTTGTAATAACGGCTATCATGCGAGCATTGGGATGGCACTGTTTGAGGCACTATACGGGAGGCCTTGTATATCACCTTCTTATTGGTGGGACACTACAAATAGGAATATTCTTGGACTAGATATAGTGAGGGAGACATCAGGAAAGGTAGACTTGATCTGTAGAAGGATGAAAACCACGCAAGATAGATAGAAATCTTACACTGACTGAGACGCGTGGAGTTGTAGTTCGCAGTGGGAAAATTGGTTTTTGTAAAGGACTCGCCTCTTAGGCATGTTATGAGATTTGGTAGGTTGGGAAAGTTAGTATTAAGGTTTGTAGGGCCTTTTCGGATCACATGTAGAGTAGGGAAGTTAGCTTAAAGGGTGAAGCTTCTTGAAAAGTTAGCGGGAGCAAACGACGTTTTTCATGTGTCACACATGCAAAAGTGTCTACATGATACAACAGCTATAGTCAAGATGAGTCAACTAGAGAAGGTGGAAGTAGAAAGGGAGTCACTTGTTCGTCATGCACCAACTCGTATTCTTGAGCACGGTACAAAGCGACTCCACAATAAAGTTATTAAGCTTGTTAAGGTCCAGCACACGTATTCTTCAGCATAGTACAAAGCAGTCGACCTAACGAGCGTTCCAGGCTAGGTTTGGGTAGGCCTAATGGTTCAGATACTATATAAATTAATCTAACACTAAGCTGATACTCGGAACCATAATTTAGTCTAATCGTAACAGAACTTTGTCTCTCCCAAAACCCAACCTTCTTCCTCTCCAAATCAATTTTCTTCAAAAACAAAACTGAAATGAAATTCAAAAGATTGAAGAAGAATGAATCAAATCAAGGAGGGATCGATGAACCAAGCAAAGACGATTCCAAACGAACTAAAAAAGGAATAGCTTTCTATAGGTAGGTGGGTTCATAATTAATATGATGATTTGTGTATAATTAAGTTTGCTGATACCCTATTTGATCTATAATTTTTTTAATTTAATCATAAATATTGTTTATCTATTGATTGTAATAGGTTGGAAGTTTGATAAGGACTTAACCCATATGAATATGATCCTGCCTAATCTAAATTTGGTTGAAGTAAATGTGTTGGATAAAAGTTGATTTAGGTTAAAAACGCTCTTTTTGTTAAATTGAATATAGACAAATATATTAACACCCGGTTGATTAAATTAATTTGAATTGATGACAAATATGCTTATGAAATTGTGAAATAATTAGAAAATGAAATTAAGAACAGTATGGATTATAGAGTAACAGATTAGGGTTTACCATAAAATGAAATCAATAAACAGAACGAAGAAAATAAATTTTTTGCAATAATTAAACTTCGACCATTAGGCAAGCTCACTAAAGCCAGTCGACTGCTCCAGCAGCTAGTAGTCAACCGGTTAATGGTTTACAGACGTAGTTTGAACCTTGGCCTAAGGTCCAGCTTATCATTTTATACATACATACATGTATATATATTTGTGTGTGTGTGTATGAATGTTAGTATATTAGTAGGGAAATTAGTTCCCTAAGTTTAGGACAATTGGACGTTACGGGACTGGATAGATGTGTACGCGGACAATTAGGACTAGACACTATTTACTGGGAAAGTCGATATTCGATAGGGGCAATTCGATCGCAAATTGTGCTCGTAGGAGGTTCAATAGTATACGCGCAACACAGACGAGGATGCTTGGAGAAGTGCACGGTCTGACAGAAACAGAAGGTTCCTATGTACATTATGAGATACTCTTGTTGGATGTCTGGCACTGTGCAATAAGTGACATTACGTTTTAGGAATGTAGTCCCAAGGTTGATACTGTAGGTGGTGAACCTATAATGGATTAGTTCCAACAGTTACTAGCCTGATCCCCCATTGTTTTTTAGGTTCAATTAGTTGTTCGATCCTAAGTATAAACCTTCACAAGATGTTTGGTGTAGGTATATTTAGAACTACGCCCCTTAGAGTAATGAAACCTGCCTTAGTAAGTAGTTTACAAACACATTTAGGACACCCTCGGTCACACGGGGTATTAATGAAGTCAATTGCATGTGATCATTGTATATTAATGATGTAACTCATTCACCAGACTTTTGTATGACCCACTCCTTTCCTTTTTTTCCACTATAGGAGGATAGGGTAGCAGGTGATTAGCCCTGATCTCGTACGTGGAGAGGCGAGGTTGGCACTGGAATTGCTTATTACTTTCCATCACTCTCCATATAACTATTTATCATGCTTATTACTTATCAGACTATATGCTGCATTTCTGTAAATTATGGATTATGACTGTGTATTTTTTAAGACCGTGTTTTCTGAGATGATTATTCTCTATATTTATATTTTATTACTTTTCGCTATGAGATCTGAAAGTGTAGAATGGATTAAATTTTATTCTTATATTCTTAGTCTCTGTAATGGTTAAAAACCCAATAGCTTGCACTTCTTCGTACGACGCGAGTTAGAAAGTCACCTTAGGCTTTTGATCGGTCTATCGGATGGTGTGGGTTGTCACAGTTATAGAGTCATATGACCTCAAATATATTAAATAATATTATTTTACGATCCTCTGATACATAAAATACGGGTCATTACACTCTCCCCCCTAGGAATTCCGCCCCCAAAATCCATAAATAAATCAAGGATAGTCGATCATAGTTACCTTCGGTTGCCTAACAGTCATAGGAAACCATCAAACATATCAAACAGGCAGCCATGCAATCAATAATGTAGATATATTTATCCTAGCGTTTGAGGTACTAAATTATCATATATGATATCAAAAGTGAAAGTAAACATGATAAATAGTAGGCCTTACCACGCAAAGAGCTCTGGATATGAAGCCATCATAGTCTCCTTTGTTTCCCACAAGCAATCACCTTCACATTCATCCCATTGAACCTTCACTAACTCCACCGACTTCCTCCTAAGCTATTTCGTATCACATCTGATAGTACGAATTGTCTTACGAGGCCTCGAAGCTTATGGTTCAATTTTGATATCAACAAGTTCATATGGTACAATTGTTACGCCTGAGTCATGCACAAACTTTCATAAGTGAGAGACGTTGAATACACTGTACATGCCTACCATCTTCTGAGGCAAGTCGACCCTATATGCCAGGTTCCCAATCCTCTCTACTATCAGAGGAGGAACTACAAATCTCGGTGTCAACTTCCCCTTATTACCAAATCGAAGCAGATAAATCTTCTCAAACACCATATCGCTGATAGAGAACTCCAAATCTCTACATCTTTTATCGGCATAGTTTTCGTCCATCCTGAGCAGCCTTTATTCATCACTGAACGATTTCAATCTTCTTCGAGGTCTCTCTGACCATATCTGGTCCAATTATCGATTTCTCATTCACTTCCTATCAACGTGAAGGAGCATTACATGGTCGGCCATCCAACGCTTCGAATGGTGCCATACCGATACTAGACTAATAACTATTATTTTATGTGAACTCCACTGAATGCAACTGACTGTCCCATGAGCCTCTGAAACTGAGGACACAAACTCATAAGAGATCTCTAATATACGATTCACTCTATCGGTCTACCCATCGATTTGTAGGTGATAAGCTGTACTGAGATGCACCTCGGTCCCAAAGCCACTTGTAAGCTTTTCCAAAATCCACTCGTGAATAAAGGGTCTCCATCACTTACAAATGCTTTTCGTCACACCATGAAATCGCACCATCAATTTCACATACAACTCGATCAATTTGATGTCATTCTATTAGACATGACGGGTACGAATCGAGCACTCTTTATCTCTATCGACAATGACCCAAATGCTATCGTACCCTCCTCTGGTCCTCGGCAATATGTCGATGAAATTCATCGATACTATTTTCCACTTCCACTCAAGAACTTCAAGTGGTTGCATCAACCCACTTGGATTCTTCTGCTCTGCGTGTACCAACTAGCAATTCATACACTTTGAGATAAATGTTCCGGCATCCTTCTTCATCCCCTCCCAATAGTGCATCCGCCTTATATCATGGTACATTTATTTATTGCCGGGATGTAAAGTCAATCTAGAATAATGGCACTCTCGTAGTCCCTAAACCCCTAATATAACAATATATAGGATAAAAAATCTCTCATTCCTACGGAGCCAGCCATCTCGGTCGAGTTTGTACAACTTCATCTCATCAAATTCCACTCCTTCTATCTTTGTTATGATCTATGATAGTCTAGCATCTCACTTCTGACTAGTAGCAAACCTATCAAAGTCGGTTTGATGGTTAAACTCGCTAACATCTCTAGCTCTAATTCGCAATGAGGTCTGAAGTCACGACCAACAATATACTCCAACTGCTTCCACTCTAGGACCATTGCTCCCAAACTGGCATGTCTTATACTCAAAGCATCAGCGACTCCATTTCCTTTACTGGGCGTATAAGAAATACTAAAATCGTAAGACGCTAAGAACTCTTGACCATCCTTGCTGACAGAGGTTGAGATCCTTCTAGCAGAAAAGGTATTTTAGGGATTTGCGATCCTTGAACAACTCGAACCTATATCCAAGTAGATAATGCCTCCATAACTTCAAAGCGAATAATGTTACCACCAACTCAAACTCAGGGGACGGGTATTTCCTCTTATGTGGTTTCAACTGTCAACTAGCATAGGCGAGCACCTTCCCTCCTTGCATCAGTACCATACCCAATCCGGTACCACAAGCATCGATGTATGCCGTCGTCTCCTCATTCTCGCTTAGAATGGTCAATATTGGTGCACTCGCCAACCTCTCCTTCAGGCTCACGAACGAATGCTCACACTTCGCGTCCCAAACAAAGGTCTGATTCTTCTTCATCAAACCAGTCAATGGTGCTACCACTTTCAAGTGATAAAATGTCTATAATATCCCACTAGTCCAAGGAAACACCTTACATCCGTAGCATTCTTGGGTTAGTTCTAATATTGAATAGCTACTAACTTCATAGGATCGACTGTTATACCCTCCTCAGAGATGACATGATCTAAGAATCTCATTTCCCTCATCTAGAAGCGACTCTTTGAAGACTTCGATTTCAATCTATGCTTCCTCTACACTTCAGGCACAATTCTAAAATGTGTCTTATGTTCCTTCTCCATCCTTAAATCGACCAGAATATCATCCACAGACACAAGCACAAATTTATTTAGTTGATCCCTGAAAACAAGGTTTATCGGCTCAATAAAGTATGCAATTCCATTAGTTCGCCTGAACGGCATAACCAACAACTCATATAATCCAAACGGTGTACAAAAAGCAGTAACTGGCACACTCTCCTTCGCTACTCTAACCTAGTGAAATCTTGTCACAAGATCAAGCTGAGAGAACACCTTCGCGCCGTAGAGCTGATCAAACAAGTTATTTGTATGGGAGAGTGGATACGTATTCTTTCTCATTACCTTATTCAGCTCACGGTAGTCAACACACAACCTCAGAGAGCCATCTGCCTTAGTGGAAAATCCAATAGGTGTGCCCCAATCAGATATACTCCTGTTAGTAAACCCTCGCTTCAACGAGTCATTCACTTGCACCTCCAACTCCTTATGCTCTCTATGTGCCATATGCCTCAAAGGCATAACTATTGGTCTAGCTTCCTTCAATAAGTCTATACGAAACTCAATCTCTTGGTATGGCGGTAATCCGGTCACCTTCTCAAATATGTTTAGATACTCTCTAATGATAGACACAGATGAAAACTCATCATGTGGGGCCTGTAGGGAATATAGAAAGCTAACCATAACCTTGTCCTTTGAAAGGCAGAAAATCACTACCTTCCACCCTTCCTCGGTCCAAATTGTTACCAATAGCTTCTCGCAATCCACTACTATCGCATACTTCCTCAGCCAATCCATCCCCAAGAATATACCGAACCCAATAACGCCCAAAACAAAGAAATCACAAACAAAAGAGCATCCATGAATCGATAAGGCCAAAACATACAAAGATCAGTGGGGCCTCTAACAGGGTTTGTCACTACTAAAGGTCGTTCAACTATTTCAGGTCTCCATCCTAATCTATCTACCAGGTCAATAGATATAAAGGAATGTAATGGCCCGATATTGAATAAAACACATATGGGAACACCATAAATAGAAAGCATAACTAGAATAGTGACACCCTTCCCTTTCTCTTTCACCAAAGGAGCACTCGACGAAGTTAGAACAGCGTCCAAAGCATATGCCTTCACTGCTTTTGATTCATGTGTTCTAGGCACTTCTTCTGCATATGTCCTGCCTTACCATTGTTATAACATTTCATTCCTTGCTCTGATGACCTCGATCACTATAGTTGTAGCAAACAGGATTCCATTTCGCCTTCTTTTGAGCATCCTTCCCCTGGGACTACTTCCTCTTCCCATTCCATTTCTTCTTACCAACACCACCTTCCTACGGCTTTGGTTCTTCCATTTAGCAATAGCTGGTTTGGAATTAGGTTATAAACTCTCGTGGCAAGGAGATTTCTTAATGAGCTTCTCAAATGACTCATCAATATGCCCGTTATCTGGCTTTTTGGCCCGACTATATTCACACTAACTGGACGAGTTAAACTGGATGATCAATGAGGAAGATAGCCTAGAAAGATGAATATTAGGCTCAAAGGTCAAGCACAGGCAATGATATGAAGTGACGATCAATTGAGACCAAAAGATATACTCTCTAGAATATTCTAAGTATGGAATAATGCCTCCTCTAGGCGGGAGATCAATGCTGACTCCATTCCCTAGGGGATCGCTACCTATTCTCAATTTTTGTTTCAAACTGGGTGAGATCGATATGGAGTGACAAGGAAGGCCCCATGAGGCTACATTTCAAGTTTCAAGTCATTTGGAGTTCGTATGCTCAAGTTATAGGAAAATTACTTCACCTATAAAAAGGAATCGGTATAAAAGGGGTCTGTATAAAAAGGATCGAACATATTCAGCTTTCACTACATATTGCAACAATGATCGGTCAATAACTCAAAATCTACATATGCTACCGACATGAAACTTGGAGTATAAGCACATACAACATGAGGAACATCCCTTAGGGATCGAACTCTAATCAGAGGAGATTGGAGGGATCGATACCTATCCCTCTAGAGGGATCGGCTAAAACCAGAATGCATGTAACACAACTTCACGGAAAAAGTGATATCTCACAAATGGTAAGTTAGAATGCATCAAATTTGGAGGGCATGTAGCTAACATCATGGAGGACCCACTAGAGGGATCGTAACCCATTTGGATACAAAAAAAGGGATCGATATCGATCCCTATCATGTTGGGGCCTCAAGGTTCTTGTGTGGCCTTGTCTTTGCCTGGAGGTTCTTCTACTGAAGTTTCGACCCGATCCGTGCACATCTTCCCCTATTAATACAGCAGACATGGTGTCAGAAAAGGGAAGCCTCTTTTTGCTGCCAAGGCTCTTCCATTTTTATTATTTATTCTTGTACTAATGGATCCCAGCTGATCCAAACATTCTTGTAACCATAATCAAGTGCAAGATCGATAAAAATCTAAAGTGGACGTAGGCCAAGATTTCCGAACCACTATTAAAATCTATGTGTTCATTTATGGTATTTTCTCTGTTTTAATTTCATTCTTCATTTAATCTCTACCAGATTCTATTGGGTGTTGGCGTCAACACCCCACTAACTTCTCCTCTAAGAAATCGGCCAAACCCATAATAAACTTTCCATTTTTCTTTAATGGAGTATCAATGAAGGACGTCATGTACTTAGACAAAACATCAAACAAGCTACATATTAGGAGACCAACATATCCTCTTGCTTCATCTCTACAAACTTCCTAAATAGCACCACCTTCTGGGCAGCCAGTATGAACTTCTCCTCAAATCTTATTTTGAAATGTTCCCAAGTTAACTGATCCACAGGAGTAGCAACTTTAGTAGCGTTCCACCAGTTCGTATCTCTACCTTGGATCTGTCGAGAAGCCAACCTGCTTCTCCTAGCATCATCCAACTCCAAATCATCAAAAAATTCCTCTCGTAAGTGTCTAATCAGTCCTGCACTTCCATAGCCGATTCCATTCCTTGGAATGGTTTTCTACCAAGACTGGAAACTCCTTATTCATCTTCGTGAAATCAGCCCTGGCCACCCTGCACTTGAGCATCACCATCAACAACAATTGTAGGATCGGCAGCTTGGGCATTTTGCAGCATGTTCACCATTAGCATATTGGATATTGCTTGCAAGTTAGGGTTAGCAACCCCCGAGCCTGCTCCTTCCTCCTCAGCTGCAGAGATGATGTTCCTTGTATGTCGGTTCATTCTTGATCTGTAACAAGAATGATCAGTCTCTCATAAACAAAACTACATCAGTGGTACTCATGTGTGCAATGCGACTTATATATATTGTTGTATAGTTTTGAAAACAAAAATATATAACAAGTACACTCTCTCTCATGTGTGTTTATGTGTGTGTATACACACTCTCGATCCAGCCTAGGATGATAACTCCTCTCTTATCTCTACTAGATCATGATATTAACTCAAGTTAACTATGCAACCTAAGCTTTTATACCAAATATGACGACTGCCCTAGACCTCTGCACCCAATATACCTGAAGAATGCACTACTACGGTGCCTGAACGATGTAGGATAATTGTCAAGGGTGATAAGAAGATAAACCATCATAGAAGTATGTCTCACAATGCATCGAATAAAATATAATAATCATCACATGTATAAAATAGGTGAGACAATAGTAACTAATGGACCACAAATATTAGAGTGCGTAGATTCGCAAAATTATACAAAACAGTAGTATACAATTGGAAATAAACTCAAGATAATTGTCTCTAGATAAAATAGCTAACACTGTCTAGGCTCTACAGTGTCGCATAATGGAATAAGAAATATTAGGCCATAAATAAATAAGAGAAAGCACCACCTCTGCTCATCCGTCTGCACGACACCGCATATCACCCAAAGCTGCTATATGGTCTACTCATTTAAGAGTACCAAGATAAAAGAAGAAAAACATAAAACCTCAAATCAGATAACAGTCTGGTGTGAGCGATAAACAATCTCAAAATACTACACATGTTGATATAATGAGGAACAAAGGCATAGAGAATCATACCCGACATATCCCTACATCCAAGGATTTAACACATAACAACAATAATATGCTACTCTACTATCATCATCATAAAGCATACAAAAAAGATGGTATACTATCGGCT
This sequence comes from Allium fistulosum, assembly GCA_030737815.1. Lineage (NCBI taxonomy): Eukaryota > Viridiplantae > Streptophyta > Magnoliopsida > Asparagales > Amaryllidaceae > Allium > Allium fistulosum. The sequence goes on along the minus strand of CM060908.1, from coordinate 861,782,841 downwards.
GTCTAGGCAACGATCACCTAGACACTTACGACATGTGACATACCAAGAGCAACAATCAACAACTATAGTAATCATGAAAAACATAACATTCACCAAACAATCATCACTATCACTCACTGTGCCTAGATATATGATAATTCATATGACCAACTACCAGAGATTAGTGGATAAATCTAGATTTTTTGTGCACCCGAACACCAGCCCATAGCTGACACTAGATACCTTCAACAATTCAGGGTATACAGATCCCTTCAACGATCCGAGGTAACCATTGAAGTACCTAATGGGCGTCCTCACAATACCCATGCTTACGAGTACATTAGAAAACACTTCGAGTATCAATGATCCCTTAGCATGCATATCCAAGCCTTTCGTTGCTCCATCCATCTCCATTCATCATCATGGAACCCTTTAATGTTCCATTCTCCATGATAGAACCTTTCAACGTTCTATCCATGGGTTTCCTTCCACGAACTCGTCCTAGTGGACCGTCATCATCACGACTCCATTAACATCGAGCGATCATCATTTGAACACTTCTAGACATCCACATCGGTTGTAGAATCAGCACATCAAAGTTTTGAAGCCATCACGTTGAAGCGTCACTCGTTTGTCTCTTATCATTGATCTTCATCATGTTGCCATCATCAAAATCGAATGCCGAATGATCAAATGAATGCGCATGCATGTATGCCGAGACACCACGAATACACACCTAGAGCTGCATCTCCATTTGCTGATCACCTACACGATCAGTACTGACCATATATGATCGGTCAAACTTGGCCAAAGTTGACAAGTTTCTAAACTTTTCACTTCGTCTGGCATCCCCAATAACTCAAAGTTACCTCATCCTTGACCCAGAGTTGCTGCCTTGAAACTGGGAGCGCTAGTGATCGGTACCGATCATGACGCCTCCTTCTAAATTTGGTTAAGTACCAAACACTCCTAAAGTTTCCTTATAGAAGTCCCAGTGCACTTGTCCCATTATCTTGAGTTTTTCTCGGTATTGACCATTCCTCTTTTCCATGAAAATTTACTCAAGTCCAAAACTTCCTTGTCACATCTTCCTCGAGCCTGAGACGAGGCAATCTAGCCAAAACCCCAAGTAATCCCTGCCTAGACTCGAAGCATCACCAATCACTTCTCTGGACCACCACTTTGATTCTCATCGATAAAAGTTTGATTCCTACCGATCTATTTTAACGATCAAATTTTGAGATAGCAAATCAACTCTAAATCATCTAAAATTTTCTAAGTAGACTCATCACGGATTCAAGCACATCATATCCAAATTTCATCTTATTTCGAGCACTTTGGTGTCGTTTGCATCAACCGACATATCATATTCCTAACTATCTAAAAGAACTAACAAACATATGAAAACAATTCATCCAAAATCAACCATTATTCTATAACATCCGAACACAATTTCATAGCATAAAAGCACTAGATCTAGTTTTCTAAAAATTAACAATTGTGGTGGGAAAATGGTGTAAATCACATCAAAATACGAATCTATCTTTTTAAACTTTTTTTATTAGGTGTTGTTAATTCATATCTAACTTTTAAAGTTCATTAAATTTCGAAAATCAAGTTAAAAACCATAATTTGACAATATCAATATGTATATAATAGTGAGAGAGGTAATATCACTCACTTAACATCCAATAATCCCTTCAAATTTGAGATGAACAGCAATGCACGTATTCCAAAGCAACTAAATGGTAGATCTAGTGATTCCCTTTGCTAATTACCATATGATTTTTGGCTAATTATAGTATGGAAAAGAGAAGCATTTTGATAGAAAATGGATTAATGGAGGTTTAGACTTATTTTAGGAAGTGCGAAAAGTGATTAGATCTGTCCCATCACCCCATATTATGCACAAATCCTGAAATAGGTTAGTGGGCTTAACTAATTACCCACCAATATGACCATCAGTGATCTAAACTTAAAACGGTCATATCTCCTAAATGGTAAGTTCGTTCTCCTATTATGACCACTCTACGGAAAGAGAACCATTATCTAGATCTAATAGAAGTGGTTTTAGACCCCAATTCAATGCCTATCAAAAGTTATAGGGTCTACAAGATTTTCAGTGTCAAAACTATCCGATAAAAATTTTATGAATGGAAAATATCTCTAGTAGTCATTTCCCAAGTTATAGTCATACGACCTCAAATAAATTAAATAGTTATATTTTACGATCCTCCGATATGTAAAGTACGGATCGTTTCATATCATAAGAAAGATGGATGATTAATCAATGTGGTTGAAACTAAAGGGGTAAATTAAAACGGTCAAAAGGTGATAGAGAATTTGAATTAGGCTTAATGCTACTCATTCAAACCTAATGCTATGAAAAAGTTTCCCTTGGACACCCCTTTAATGGTATACCAAATCAACCCACCCTTTATTTTTTGGATAAATTAAATTCAAGTTGCTATCCGTGGGAGTAAACATATTGAAAGCTTTATATGATTATCGCCCGTATGGTAAGATATGCTATATATATAACATCTAGATGGATAGATTCTTATGCAGCACTTATTCTTAGGTTATGAGAGTGGAGGTTTCGAAGGATGGTGGTATCTCGATTGTGTTCACAATAGTCAACAATGACGGTCGTCTCTCTAATGGAACCAGACCAGTCAATATCGAATGAAATATGTAGATTTAAAAAAACTATGTTGGATCATACTAGGCATTTGAAGTCTAAAGGGTTTTGCTAGATTCAATCTAATTAATTTAAATAAATCCAATTTTATTTAATTTTTCTAATTTTATCAATTAAATATGTATATTTAAAGTATATATGTGCTAGTATATCATATATCACATAAACACACACACACACACACACACGCATACATACATGCAATGATGAGGGTATGTCATGGTTAATATATACATGAGTAGATATTGGGATTTATATCTACCACGTATATATTCACTATTTGTAATATATATATATATATATATATCCATGTGTGTATAAATTACCTTATGGATAGCTCAGTTGGTCAGGGCTACCTAACGATCATGGAACAAAGTTCCTTTAGGTCGCAGGTTCGAGTCCTAGCAAACTGCGCTGTGTAACCCCTAAGACGTGGATCGGTTATCCCTCGAAAAAGCGAGAGTGTTTGGGGGATTGATGATCAGTATTGGGCTAGCTAAAAGGGGGGTCGGTTGTGATGGGCCATTTGTATCCCTAGAGCTCTACTCTTTGGAGTAGGGTTTTTTTAAATAGAAATACCTTAAAATTATTTATTAATAAATATATAATACTTTGAAATGATTTATATTATTAAAATAAATTTTAGTTTAATTAAATTATCTAACATAATTTAAATAAGTTAACGACTTTAAATTTCAAATTAAAATTAAAATTACTAAGTTTGACTATATCAAAAATTCTAAAATTAAATTTAAAGGTAAAATTTACAATTTGGTTTAGCAAAACATACTCAAATTCAAAACTAGATCTGAATTAATTAACTAAAATATCTTTGATTATTTGATTATTAATTTTATAAATTATAAAAAAATATTTTAAAAGCATATGAAAATAATATATATAACCATTTTAAATATAAATGCATATATATATATATATGTTATAAAATAAATATGTTTACGTATAAATTAAATATGTAAAATTCTTTAAATTGGTATTTTTTTCAAATCTGAATGTAATAATTCAATAAATGTATATCATATATTAAACGTAAATAGTATAGTAAATGATGATTTCTATAAATATATATATAAATAACTTTTGGCCAATTTTTTTTATTTCATCAAATTGCTGAAACTAATTTTAAATAATTAATAAATATATAAATAGTTTTAAACATGGAATTCATGTATTTTGTGTTTTAAAATTACTAAATAGTTATTTAAAAATAAAAAAATGTAACATGTTTAGAAAATTGTTAATTACATTTAAAACATATATTTGACCAAAATTAATTTTATATACACATTTATTTTTATTTTAAATTCCAAGTCAATTGAATTAAGTCATTTAGTTTAATTGTTTAAATGGTTAGAATTATTGATAATAAAAAAAGGAAATAATACATATATAAAATTGTGATAAAGATAATTAGCTTATATATAAATGGTAAATAAGATTTTAACTTGAAGAAGAAGACTTTAAACCCACCTTGAGTTGTGAGAACTCCTAGACCCCTTAGAATCATCAATCGATTTTGGTAAGATCGAATCCACTATGGTATTTTGTTTTATATTTGATTTAATGGCTAAATGAATTCGGCTATGGATGGAGGGGAATGGGATTTTGCCCAAGATTGGAGAGGAAGCAAGAAGAACAAAACATATGAGACTTAGTTTGGTATTTGTAGGAAGAAAGGGAGAAATATCTCACACCTTTTACTCTCTTCCTTTACCAATTCAAACCAAGATCTAGATTTAAAGCCCCACTCCCCTCTATAATGGCCATCCATAATCGATCGCTTAATGGGCCAATAAATCTCAAAAAGTTCATTCGCTAATTAGCTGCATTTATATGCATTTATATCCATTTCAATATATATTGATGCAATATATCACATATATAACTTTTACATACACACCCAGTTAATTGTTAACTGCACCCATGACATCAAATATATTAATATTTCAAAAACATTAATCTAATTAGTATTCATAAATATTAATTTAGCATATTTAATTTATAACATTTACAAGCTAATAAAATCGTTTGGTATTTCGAAGAATTCGTAAATACGATTGTGCGACTCGTAGGTGTAAATTTAGTCAACGATTAATATTGGAAAATTTCGAATATTAATATTCAAATATCATCTTAGCTAGCGGTGCGATTGTTTGGCTGAATTTATCATTACAGATTTTTATTGGTAAATCTAATTTTACATTTTAAGAGGTACCTTTTAGTAACGATTATCTACATCAATTCTCTTCGTTAATATATACTATATCAAACTAAGACTTATGGAATTTGGTTTTGATCAAAATTCTAATATCATCCACATTCAGCCCGATTAGTCTATAAATAAAGTCCTTATTTCAATAATAATCTTTATTATTAACCATACTATTATGGTCAAAGATTTTGACTTTGAGTTGACTACAATTGACTATGATGCTAACCTCATACAACTTAGGAGTTGAATTATTTATTGGACAGTGTTTCGCTTCCAATGCGTTAACTCGGACCCAACTACAGTCGTTTGCTGGGTGTCATGTCATGATTTAACTATAATCGAGGTGGAGTATCTACATTGTAGCTCAACGGTATTCCCATGTCAAGAAAACTATGTAATAATGTCACTTCGAGATTTCCCATTTGACCTAGCTGTTATCAACCAACTCGAAACTCTTGAGCGAGTTATTCCATGGTTATCCATCTAATATTGGTACGTAACTTCTTGGTACCCACAACAGCAATGAGTAATACACTACCCAACATTTGGAGAGCGTTGCATACTCTGGTCTTATCTTTTCTCGCTACATGTTGACTAGGAATATTTAAAGTAACATGCTATTTTATTTTATGATAATTTTCTCATGATTAAAACTCCTTGCAATTAGGCATGTCAATGGAATATTTCGGATGCGAATAGTGTCATATCCGTATCCTCATCCGAAATCATTTAAGAATATCGGATATCCGCGTCCACGTATATGGATGGATATCGGATAACTATCATATCCGCTAACGACCAATTAATCAAGAAACATAAATGGAAAATTCTAGTTTAATATAAACATTTTTCGATCCAATTGATTATTAAAGTGTTAAAAATAAACAAATATGATGATAATAAATTGTTTTGAGCTGTTAATATGCATTTAGTGCGTATAATATAAACTTCTAATTTAATAAAATAATAAATAAATATCTTTTACTATACTAAAATACACATATATAATATAAACTATAACCTTGAGAAGGAAAACGGATGGATAATTTTCAGATGTGGATGTTTTCGTATTTGCATCCACATCCGTTTTTCCGGATATTGGATATTTATTCACTTTTCAAATACGAATGCGGATGGATTTCGAATTTTTCGGGTATCCATTGACAACTCTACTTGTAATTATTCTTGCATAACATATCATTTATATTTTCTATTTAATATACTTTAAATTGATTACTTAATTAATTATATCACTATATAACAAAGTATTTAATTAATAGAAATCAAATACTTTTATTACGAATTAGATTCGTTCTAAAGTTAGATATATGTAATAAATTACGTAAATACCCCTAAGCATATCCCTACCTCTCTCACTCTCTACCATCTTCATTGATTTCTTCGTACAGATGACTGAAATGGAAGGTCACGAAATCTGGTAACTCTACGACTTTCACCATATATAAATACCAAAAATCATTTTCTTACTATTAGTAGAAGTTTATGATGGTGTTTAATTCAATTAAATGAATCTCGTACTTGTATACTTAAAACCATTGTTTGTGCTTAGTTAAGCTAATACAACCGGGGAACGACGGGTGGATCAATCGTAACTTTAGAAGAAGAAAACTAATTTTTCTTTGACTTCAATTAAAAGCATTAAAATAATATATTAAACAAAAAGGTAATTGCACAGTTAGAAAAAAAATATCAAATAAAAATGTATAAAGATTTACAAAGTATTGTAAATAATAATAATTATAATAATAATATAAAAAGACGAGAAATTTGTAAAATGTATTTACAGAAAAGAAACAAAGGGGGGGACGCATATATTAGCAGCAGGAGAAGAGGGAAAATAATTTTATTATTCAGAGTCACTATCGTGCAAACTGGATATATATCCACAAGGCTGACAATATTAACATATAGTTGGCACTTTGCCATATTTTTACACAAGAATTTATTGATTTAAAAACATAAAAAATGAACCTTCTAAGTGCAGTCTTGTCTTGTTTTAGAGGACGTATTTCAATTTCATGGACGATAAGTCAATTTCATATAGTTGATGTTGTATTAAAGAACTTTATTGTGTTTTAGAAAATATGATATTTTATGGACTATATGTCAAAGAATACAAAAGAGTTTAGTGTACAACAGTGTGAAAGCTGTCACTTTAAAAATATAATAAAACATATCGTTTGTTGTAATAGTAGAATTTGGACACAAGGTGCTACCGCAACAGTTATATTACGAATCACTGTCATTTTTATATTGAAAATAAGCACAACTTGATCTCTTGATCAAGAAAGCTTTATGACTTCAGGAATGGTTTGTGTAAATTATTTCTGTTCCTCAGTCACGTAACGTAGAAATTATCCAAAAATAAACAAATAAATAAGTACCCTAATAAAGATCAATATCCGAAAGTTAACAAAAAATATTAGCATGTGAAAAGGTAACTTATAGCGAAGTGTGTGTACTTTTGCTTAATGCTGTCAAGAGAACTGATGCATGTTTTGAAATATTCATGCAAGGGCATATCTTTTCTAGCAAAGTAATAGGTTCTAATATGTTTATTTGAGTTTCAAAAGAAGCAATGCGGACTACTCTATAAAGTAATGCAGTTTTACATGCTTTAAAACACTTCTCAAACACTCTCAATACTGAATTCCTAAATAAACGAAGGGACTTGAACTAATCCAATGCGATTATAAAAATCTGCTACTACATTTTGTAAATATAATTTAGCTCAAATAATTCAAAATCAGTGGATTAGCAAAACTTTCATCAACTCATAGCCAGGTACTAAAACTGATGAAATTTGAGCATAGTAAATTCAAAAGTCGTGAATTCATATGTAACTAGTGCGAACCCGTCCTTTGCACACGGTTTTTTGAACAATCCTTGAAGAAATTTAATCAATAAGTTAGCGAAGATGGTACTATTTTGTACCATAAGTTTTCAAATCTTTTATCATGTTGATGGTCGGTAGATAGTTGCGATATTTCTTTGTATATGTTATGTATATGCTGGAGTTATATCTCATTGAGTAAATTGGGCCTATATTGCATGAAATTAAAGTAAATAGAATTTAAGAGAACTAAAAAAAAATGAAGTTAACACCATGTATTAAGCTTCAATGAAAACTATCTAGTTGTAAATTATTTTCATTTATACGTATTTACGAAGACTACCATTATTTCATAGAAGAATAAACCGTTAAAATTGACAAAATAGAAGAAATAACATAATATTTATTAAAACAAACATCATTTGTCTACTATTTTCAATCGGCAATATGCATATAACAATCGGTTCAAAATCATAGTTTTTTTTCCATTCATTTTTCCTGCTGATAGCTATTGTAATTGACTAATATCTTTTGGTAAGACTGTTGAAACCTTGTTGCACACGTAAATTTTGTTATGCGTCTAGTATACCAAAACAGAGAATAATCAATTATAAACTCGTCGCACAAGTTTATAACTCAGATTTCCACTACACTGGAATTCTGTGTTAATTATTATAACAATATGATTGTTGTAAATAAATTACAACAACAGCGTTATACTATTTTGAATAAATAGTATAACCAAAATGAAGGATAGAATGTAGAATAAAATAGAATTCTAACCGGAATATGTCTGAGGCTCGTCGTAACGATTTCCTTAAGAATTTTATTTCAAAATTCTCCCAAGATACAACAGACAAATTCTGCTCGAAATTGTAATGAGTATATCACTCTGTGATTTGAAAGTAAGAACAGCAGTTTTTAGAGGAGAAGAGATTTCGGATTGGAAAATCAGTGAGGAAAGTGATCAGTTTTCCTCCTTATTTATAGTTGGTCCGTATCTCTTCCGAACGGTCGTGTCTACACCCGTTCGCTCAAACAGTCGCGTCTGTACCTCTTCGTACAGTCACATCTGTTCGCCCGTGTCGTTGTCTTTTAACGGGTCGCACCCGCTCATACCGCATCCATTCGCCCGCGTCTGCTTCAGTTGGGTCGCGCCTCCTCAGTCCAAAACCCGCGTCCGTCTTCACCCGCCCGCTTCTCTTCAAATTCCAGGCCCAGCCCAGTTTTCAGCCGAAGCCCAAAACTGTTAAACAATATGCTAGTAAAAAGAATGGTCATTTAAGACCCGTACCCGAGCCCGGCCCGACCCGGTTCGGTCGGACGGACGGCGGCGGCGTGCGCGCGTGTGTGGTGGAGATGCATGATCTCCCTCCTCACAACGAAGCATATATTTGGGAGCCCCAGGCCCCCAACCTCCTCATGAGAGAGCCATATATAAACTAATATAGCTCCCAATATTTTGGCGATGTGGGACTTTGTATATTTCCATTCATCTTTTTTTTTAAGGAATTCCAACAATCCCTCACATGAATGATAATATACATATCCCCCACACAAAGCGAAATATCACGGAGTATATATGGATTTAATGCTTTATCGTGGATAAGTAGATATTTTACTTTGAACTTTCCCTAGTTAAAACTTATCGGATTTACTTGGCTAATCGGTGAAATATTTCATCTTGAACCGTCAGCCTTTATTGTATATCCAGACAATAAGTTCTACGAAGCATTAATTCCATTCTCATCCAATTTCTTGGTTGTGTTTATTTTGGTCCTGAACAGTACTTGGTTCTGCAAGTGTTTTAGAGAATAAAAGCCTTTTAATATTCTCATAGAGCCGACCCAGCTCACACTTACATAGGTGATCGCAACCATTAAGAGTATCCTACATATACCCCACTTGTTATTTCCAAGATATGGTCATCATTAAAAAACATAGTTTTAACCTTTAAATACTTCTATAGGCATGCATTTATATTGTGCACCATAGGAATGGAGTTGGACTATGTCCATGCAAATGCATTACGTCTTGAGTTATTCATAACTGGTTTGCCTATTGATCCTAGTCCGTGGGATCTCCAGTCGCTAGGATAGGTTTCCGTATAAGATAACTCTTAGTAGTTTAGGCTTTTAAACCCATTCCCCTCGATGCGCAGTCAATTTTCTCTCTTGATAAATGACGCAGCGGATTAATCAAAATTTACAAACTTCTTCAACACTTCAAAATTCAAACACAATTCGAACTTAGATCCAAAATGAAATGGATCGAAAACTCCCACTTTGTTGCAAATTGGTGATGAACACGATGAACAACAACTTCAACACTTCAAGCAAAATTGCACGGCCCAACACTTCAAGCTCGGCTAACACTTCAAAACAAAGATGATTCCTTCAACTTGCTCTCGGCCTAGCTTAAGACCGTTCAAATTAATACTTCAAACTTCAAATTCTCGGCTCCAAGACTCGATTTAGCTATGATTGGCTAAAACAAGCTCCGATACCAAAACTGACGCAGCGGATTAATCAAAACAATGTAGATCAATGAAAGTAGCAATCGATGGATTGATGAATACTGAAATGCCCGAATTCGTTGATCCGAAGATACCGAATTCTAGCTATCCCGAACTCGTTGATCGCGCACGATACCGGGTTCAAAGATCTGCGATTCTTCACACGTTGATCTAGCGCACTAGATTCCGTGAATCGGCTTCAGCTGTCGTTGAATCGAGCGCACTCGATTATCCGAGAGTGGAGATAGGAGATTACACTCAACTACCAATTGGGTGAAAGCACAAAGCTAACAAAACAAGAGTTTTATTTCAAATCAACTTAACTTTTACAAATGACCACACATGCCTATTTATAGGCTACAACGCAACACACCAAAAACAGAACAAAATTTCAACAACACTTAGGTCGTGAACGACCTACGACCTAAAAAAAATGGTGCGACCTAAAAACAGACGCGACCTAAAATGAACGACCTAAAACAACGACTTAAAAGATTACAATATAAGAAAATACAACACATCATGTTACAACACTTAGGTCGTACATGACCTATCAAGACCTCTGACTTATAAAAACAGTTACAACAGATAAACGACCTAACAAATGAACGGCATCCGAAGCTTCGCAACCTAAGAATGAACGGCATCCCCCATCTGCGACCTAAAAATAAGCGGCTTCAGAAATCATTGCGACTCAAGTCTTCACGACTTAGTATAGGTCGGCAGCGACCTAATCAACAAAAGACAACGACCTAAAATAAAGCGGCATCCAAACTCAGCGACCTAACTCTCTTCGCGACTTAAGACCTTACACGACCTATCTTAGGTCGTAGCTCGAGGCAGTCTTCTTCCAGGATATCGAAGCGACCTATCTTAGGTCGTAGCTTGTTTACGCGACCTAAAGTAGGTCGTAACCTTTTATCTCGTCTGCATTCCATCACTTTGAAGCCCGTAACTCACGTGCCGCCTTTGCTAGGTCGTGAGCGACCTAAAGCTTCGTTAGGCCATGAGCGACCTAAAACTTCGTTAATTCGTGAGCGATCTTCTATAGGTCGTTAGTGCGACTTAAGGGTCTCGTTAGGTTGTCGGCGACCTAACACTTTGATTCATCTTTGTCAGGTGAAACCCTTCTTTGATTTCGATTCAAGATCTGTGGCAGAAGCACATCAGAAAGCGTTGGCTTGGGAGAAACAGGGACGCCGAGGAGGTGGTGTCTTTACTAATTACAACAATCAAGTGAAGGGTGTTAGTGGGAGTTCTAATGTTTCTAAACCTATCAATAAACCAGTGGTGAAGGAGGCTGAGAAGGCAAAGGTTAACAACGGTTTCAAATGTTACAATTGCCAGGAATTGGGTCATAAAAGCAATGAGTGTCCAAAGCCAAAGAAGAGAACCATGGTTGCAGAAGTTGAGGATGTTGATGGAGATTATTCTAGTCCAGTTGAGGAGGATGAACAGGATATTGCATCAGGAGATGAAGGTTGTAATCTAATGCTGAGGAGTTCATGTTTGACACCGAAGCAGGAAGAAGCTAGTTGGTTGAGGAGTAATATCTTTCTGTCGACATGCACTATACTGGGAAAGGTGTGTAAATTTGTGATTGACGCAGGAAGCTGTGACAATATCGTTTCAACCGAGGCTGTAACAAAGTTGAAGTTGAAGACAGAGAAACATCTGAATCCATATAAGTTAGCATGGTTGAGAAAAGGAGGAGAAGTGAAAGTGGATAGACGATTTCGTGTTCCATTCTCTATTGGGAAGAAATACAAAGACGAGATCTGGTGTGATGTAGTAGAGATGGATGTTTGCCACTTACTTTTGGGAAGACCATGGCAGTATGATCGAGCAGTATAGCATGACGGTCGGACCAATAGCTACAATTTTTTGTTTGAAGGTACGAAGATTATCTTAGTTCCGAAGAAGAGACAACAAGGAGAAAGTAAGTCGGAAGAGATTGAAGAGCTGAAAACTTTATTATCTTTATAGGAGTTTGTTAAGGAGGTTGAGGAAGAGCCTGAAGTGTACTTGTTGATTGGGCGTTAGAGTCAAGAAGTGGTTGAAATTCCAGAAGAAGTGAAACCAGTATTGAAAGAATTTGAGGATGTATTTCCAGAGGAGTTACCAAAGGAGTTACCGCCACTGAGAGACATTCAACATCAAATTGATCTGGTTCCAGGAGCAATGTTGCCACATAGACCACATTATCGAATGAGTCCGAAGGAACATGAAGAGTTGCGGAGGCAGGTAGAGAAATTGCTTGAACAGGGGCGTGTGCAGGAGAGTTTAAGTCCTTGCGCTGTACCAGCCTTATTGGTACCCAAAAAGGATGGAACGTGGAGGATGTGCACAGATAGTAGAGCATTGAATAAGATCACAGTCAGATACAGATTTCTGATGCCGAGGCTTGATGATTTATTGGATCAAATCAGTGGGTCCGTAATCTTTTCTAAGATTGACTTGAAGAGCGGTTATCATCAGATTCGCATTAGACCAGGGGACGAATGGAAGACAACATTCAAAACGAGGGAAGGATTGTATGAATGGCTGGTAATGCCGTTTGGTCTATCGAATGCACCAAGTACATTCATGAGGGTGATGAATCAAATTTTCAGGCCATACATTGGGAAATTTGTGGTGGTTTACTTTGATGATATTCTAATCTACAGTGCTAGTACAGAAGAGCATGTTCAGCATTTGAAGAAAGTGTTAATTATTCTTTGTGAAGAACAATTCTATGCTGCTACAAAGAAGTGTGTTTTTATGGCAAGGAGTGTCTTATTTCTGGGGTATGTTGTGTCGGAAGAAGGAATACAGGTTGACCAAAGTAAAGTCGAAGAAATTAGAGATTGGCCGCAACCTAAGACGATAACGGAAGTTCGGAGTTTTCATGGGTTGGCTTCATTTTATCGGAGGTTTATTCCACACTTTAGTAGTGTGATGGAGCCTGTGACTGATTGTATGAAGGGTAAACAGTTTTCATGGTCAGAGGAAGTAGGGGATGCTTTTGGGAAGATCAAGGAGTTGCTGACGTCTGCACCAATTCTAGTATTACCAGATTTTCAGTTGTTGTTTGAGCTACACACTGATGCGTCAAAGGTTGGGATTGGAGGAGTGTTGAGTCAGAGGGGGCGTCCTATTGCATATTTCAGTGAGAAGTTATCAGGAGCAAAGATGAGATACAACACATATGATGTGGAATTCTATGCTGTTGTGCAAGCTATTAAACACTGGAGACACTATCTATTTCAGAAAGAGTTTGTTCTTTACACCGATCATGAGGCATTGAAGCATTTACAAGGACAAGACAAGATTTCAGCGAGACATGCATCATGGATTACCTATTTGCAGCAATTTACTTTTGTTGTCAAACACAAGTCGGGAGTGACGAATCGTGTGGCTGATGCTTTGAGTAGAAGAAATCACCTGTTAACTACAATGAAGGTTGAAGTGATGGGGTTTGATATGTTGCCAGAATTATTTGTCGATGATCCTTACTTTGCAAAGTTTGTTGATAAAGTCAAGGAGGGAGAGACGGATGAGTTTATGATGATAGATGGTTTTCTGTTCAAAGGAAATCGATTGTGCATACCTGATTGTAGTTTGAGAATGAAGACTGTAAAGGAGTTACACGAGGAAGGTCACGTGGGTAGAGACCGTACTTTGCAATTGATTTCGCAATCTTATTTTTGGCCATCAATGAGGAAAGAGGTTGAAAGGTTTGTGGAGCGATGTCATATCTGTCAGGTTTCGAAAGGAACTGCGACCAATGCTGGATTATATATGTCGTTACCTGTACCAAATAAACCATGGGTTGATGTAAGTATGGACTTTGTGTTGGGGTTGCCAAGGACACAGCGTGGTAACGATTCCATTTATGTGGTGGTTGACCGATTTTCGAAAATGGCACATTTTATTGCTTGTAAGAAGACGGCGGATGCTGTGCATGTTGCTCAGTTGTTTTTCAAAGAGATATATCGACTTCATGGATTGCCAGAATCGATTGTGTCAGACAGGGATACTAGATTTCTAAGTCATTTTTGGCTAAGTTTGTGGAAGATGGTGGGAACGAAGTTGAACTTTAGCAGCGCTTATCATCCGCAAATGGATGGACAGACCGAGGTTGTGAACAGATCATTGGGAAATTTGTTGAGATGTCTTGTGCAAGACAATCTGAAGAGTTGGGATGTGAAGTTATGTCAAGCGGAGTTTGCTCATAATCATGCGGTGAACTGTAGTACGGGTTTCGGTCCATTTCAGATTGTATATTCTAGTTTGCCAAAGGGGCCGTTGGAGTTAACGGTCATACCACAACCAAAGAAGACAGTCAAGCGAGCTGCTGATTTTGTTGAAGGATTGACAGAGTGTCATAGAATCGTTCAAGAACGATTGGAAAGGGCGAATGAGAAGTACAAACGTTCTGCAGATCTGAAGCGAAGGAGTGTTGAATTTAATGAAGGTGATTGGGTTTATGATGTGTTAACAAAGGATCGTTTTCCGGTGGGAACATATAATAAATTGAAAGCCCGGAAAATTGGACCAGTAAAATTTTTGAAGAAAATCAATGAGAACGCATATCAATTGGAATTGCCGGATAATGTTCATACTTCTGATGTGTTTAACGTCAAACACTTAGTTCCGTACCATGGGAATGAGTGTGCTACGGAGGAGGAAGATGCAAATTCGAGGACGAATTTCTCTCCACCAGGGGAGGATGATGCAGCCCAGGTTGAAGTCTTAGGTCGTGTACGACCTAAGGAAGTGATAGATCCTGTACGACCTAACTGGTTACTACGACCTGACGAGCAGATAGGTCGTGTGGAGGAGGTACGACCTAAAGTGAAACAGGATGTAGCGCTTGGGTTATGCCATAGGTCGCTAACGAGTTACGACCTAACGAAGCCGCGACCTAGCGAGGTGACAAAGCTACACAGTGAAAAAGCGGAAGCAACGGAAGTGTTAGGTCGCGGACGACCTAACGAGACCCTTAAGTCGCATCAACGACCTATAGAAGATCGCTCACGAGTTAACGAAGTTTTAGGTCGCTCACGACCTAACGAAGCTTTAGGTCGCTCACGACCTAGCAAAGGCGGCACGCGAGTTACGGGCTTCAAAGTGATGGAATGCAGACGAGATAAAAGGTTACGACCTACTTTAGGTCGCGTAAACAAGCTACGACCTAAGATAGGTCGCTCCGATATCCTAGAAGAAGACTGCCTCGAGCTACGACCTAAGATAGGTCGCGTAAGGTCTTAAGTCGCGAAGAGAGTTAGGTCGCTGAGTTTGGATGCCGCTTTATTTTAGGTCGCTGTCTTTTGTTGATTAGGTCGCTGCCGACCTATACTAAGTCGTGAAGACTTGAGTCGCAATGATTTCTGAAGCCGCTTATTTTTAGGTCGCAGATGGGGGATGCCGTTCATTCTTAGGTCGCGAAGCTCCGGATGCCGTTCATTTGTTAGGTCGTTTATCCGTTGTAACTATTGTTATAAGTCGGAGGTCTTGATAGGTCGTGTACGACCTAAGTGTTGTAACATGATGTGTTGTATTTTCTTATATTGTAATCTTTTAAGTCATTGTTTTAGGTCGTTCATTTTAGGTCGCGTCTGTTTTTAGGTCGCACCATTTTTTTTAGGTCGTAGGTCGTTCACGACCTAAGTGTTGTTGAAATTTTGTTCTGTTTTTGGCGTGTTGAGTTGTAGCCTATAAATAGGCATGTGTGGTCATTTGTAAAAGTTAAGTTGATTTGAAATAAAACTCTTGTTTTGTTAGCTTTGTGCTTTCACCTAATTGGTAGTTGAGTGTAATCTCCTATCTCCACTCTCGGATAATCGAGTGCGCTCGATTCAACGACAGCTGAAGCCGATTCACGGAATCTAGTGCGCTAGATCAACGTGTGAAGAATCGCAGATCTTTAAACCCGGTATCGTGCGCGATCAACGAGTTCGGGATAGCTAGAATTCGGTATCTTTGGATCAACGAATTCGGGCATTTCAGTATTCATCAATCCATCGATTGCTACTTTCATCGATCTACATTGTTTTGATTAATCCGCTGCATCAATAAACCTTTAGTAAATGGATCCGCTAGGTTATCATTTGTTCTCACATAATCTATGGAAATAGTTCCATTTGAGAGTAACTGCCTAACTTTGTTATGGCGTCGACGAATATGTCGTGACTTTCCATTATACACAAAGTTGTGCGCTCTGCTTAGCGCTGCTTGGTTATCGCAGTGTATGCATATGGCCGGTACAGGTTTAGGCCAGAACAGAATATCTTCTAAAAAGTGACGAAGCCATTCTGCTTCTTCGCCTGCTTTATCTAATGCAATGAACTCTGATTCCATAGTGGATCGAGCTATGCATGTTTGTTTAGTAGATTTCCATGACACTGCTGCCCCTGCTAAGGTAAAGACATAACCACTTGTTGATTTTGATTCCTCTGAATCAGCAATCCAATTTGCATCACTATATCCTTCTAAGACGGCAGGATATTTTCCATAATGTAAGGAATAATTTGTGGTATTTTTTAAATATCCAAGCACTCTCATTAGTGCTTTCCAGTGTTCCTTTCATGGATTGCTTGTATACCTGCTCAGTCGACTTACTGCATAAGCTATATCTGGTCTTGTGCAATTCATGAGATACATGAGACATCCTATTACACGAGAGTATTCCAGTTGCATTACACTTTCATTAGTGTTTTTATGTAGTACTTCTGATGGATTAAAAGGTGTTCTCACTCCTTTAATTCCATAGTCTTGGAATTTTTCAATCACTTTGTCTACATAGTGTGATTGAGACAATTCAATTCCATTAGGAGTTCTTATTATTTTGATTCCCAAAATAACATCCGCAACTCCTAAATCTTTCATATCGAAATTGCTAGTTAACATCTTCTTTATGGTCTCTATTACCTGAGTATTTGGACCAAATATTAACATATCGTCTACATATAAACAAATCATCACATATGATTGTCCAATTTGTTTATAATAAACACACTTATCGCATTCATTTATACGAAAACCATTTCTCATCATGACACTATCAAATTTTGTGTGCCATTGTTTTGGAGCTTGTTTTAGTCCGTATAATGATTTTACTAATCTACAGACTTTATTTTCATTTCCTTTGGAAATAAAACCTTCAGGTTGCTCCATGTATATCTCCTCATCGAGATCTCCATTTAAGAATGCTGTCTTTACATACATTTGATGAATTTCTAGTCCATAAATTGATGCAATTGCTATTAGCATTCTTATAGAGGTTATTCGTGTTACTGGCGAATATGTATCAAAGAAGTCTACTCCTTCTTTTTGACGATATCCTTTGGCTACTAATCTGGCTTTATACTTGTCGATAGAGCCATCTGCTTTCATTTTCTTCTTGAAAATCCATTTGCAGCCAATAGCTTTTATTCCAGGTGGAATATCAACAATTTCCCAAGTTTTATTACTTAGAATTGAATCAATCTCACTTTGGATTGCTTCTTTCCAACATGAAGATTCAGAAGATGACATTGCTTCCTTGTACGTTTGAGGTTCGTGTTCTAACTCATATGTGAAAAAATCCGGACCAAATGTCTTGGAAGTTCTAGCCCTTACGCTTCTTCTTGGTTCAACTTCCTCAATCTCATGATGAGTTTCATCTTCATGTGAATTGCTTAATTCTTCTCTTGTCCTTTTAGGGACATTATTCCCTTCATTCCTTTTGTGTGGAAACACATCTTCAAAGAATGAGGCATCTCTAGATTCCATGATTGTATTTACATGAATATCAGCTATATCAGACTTGAATACCAAAAATCTATAGGCACTACTATTTTGGGCTGGCCCTAAATAGTAACAATCTACTGTTTTTGGTCCAAGTTTGACTTTCTTGGGAGGCGGAACTGGAACTTTTGCCAAGCACCCCCACACTTTGAGGTATTTAAAACTTGATTTGTGTCCTTTCCATATCTCATATGGAATTGTTCCTGTTTTATTATGAGGGACTTTGTTTAATATGTGATTAGACATATTTAAGGCTTCCCCTCACAAGTTCGTCGGTAGACCAGAGGTTAAAAGCATGGCGGTAATCATGTCTTTTAACGTTCTATTCTTCCTCTCGGCTACACCATTTTGTTGTGGTGAATATGGAGCTGTTGTTTGATGAATTATACCATTTTCGGCACAGAACTGTTCAAATGGTGATTCATATTCTCCACCTCGATCAGTTCTCAATATCTTGATCTTTTTATTTAACTAATTTTCTACCTCAGCTTTGTACTTTATAAATGATGTAATTGCTTCATCTTTACTATTCAAAAGATATACATAGCAATATCGCGTATGATCATCAATAAACGTGATAAAGTACTTTTTTTAACCTCTTGTAGGTAATGATTTAAAATCACATAAATCTGTATGAACCAAACCTAGTGGTTCGGTGCTTCTATCAACAGATTGAAATGGTTTTTTAACCATTTTTGCTTCTACACAAGTCTCACATTTGTAGTTCTTATCTACTTGGAATTTTGGAATTAATCCCAAGTTTGATAATATTTTCATTTTTCGGAAATTTATGTGTCATAATCTATCATGCCATAGTAAAATTTCGTGCTCAAGCAAGTAAGTAACTTCAATTTTATTAATAGCACAATCAGAATACATAGTTTTATTGCCGATAACGACTACATTTGCCTTAAATAGACCATCACATAAATATCCCCTTCCGATATACATTCCAGCTTTGGACAGAACCATTTTGTCTGACTCGAACACCATTCTGAATCCTTTCTTTGATAGTACTGCACCAGAGATGAGATTCTTGCGTATGTCTGGAACGTGGAGCACGTCATTCAACTTGACAGTTTTTCCTGAAGTAAACTTGAGGATTACTGTGCCACTGCCTTCGATCATAGATACTGCAGAATTACCCATATAGAGTTTCTCTTCATGATCGAATTTCTTGTATGTAGAGAACATGGTTTTGTCAGAGCAGACATGACGAGTAGCGCCTGTGTCTACCCACCATTGGTTAGGATTCTGAACCATATTGCATTCAGATACAACTGCCGAGAAGTTGGACTCATCCACTTCCATGTTGTCTACTAAATTTGCCTCTTTGTTGCGGTCCTTTTTGAGTCTGCAATCTCTAGCGGCATGTCCAACCTTTCCACAAACCCAACATTCACCATTAAACTTTTTGGTTCATTTGTTGTCTTTTGGTTTGTTGTCTGGAGCTTTCATTTTCTTCTGGAAATTCTTCTTTTTGTTTTTGGTCTTTGAATCTTCAGCCACAAATGCCTCCTTGCTTTGTTTTGTAATTCCACGGTTATCTGCCTCAATTTTCAATCGGACTATGAGATCATGTAAAGAGATTTCCTTCTTTTTATGCTTTAGATAATTGCGGTAATCTCTCCATGACGGTGGCAGTTTTCCCGTGATGGCTTCAACCAAAAACGATTCTCCAACCTTATGACCTTCCGCCTCGAGTTCATGAATAATGATTTGTAGTTCATGCAGTTGAGCAGTCACTGGTTTGGAGTCGACTATCTTGTAGTCCATGAATTTGTCTACAATGAATTTCTTAAGACTGATATTATGCGTCTTATACTTCGTGGCAAGTGCATTCCAGAGTGCTTTTGCTGTCTTTAGAGGTTGATATACTTTGTATAGCACCTTGTCGAGACAATTCAGAATATAGTTTCTGCATAGGAAATCGGAATGTTTCCACGTAGCAACATCTGCTTCCTTGCCTGGTGAAGAAATCGGTTCCTCCTCCTCAAGATACCGTTGCAGATCGAGTGTGGTGAGGTAAAATAACATCTGATTCTGCCATGTTAAAAAGTCATCACCATCTCCTTTAAAAGGATCGGGTCTGTTGTGTGTAGTAGCCTTTGTTGAGAGCTCTACTGTTGCCATCTCTGTTTTAGTAAAAATAGTAAAATTCTTAAGATGTTATGCGTCTAGTATACCAAAACAGAGAATAATCAATTATAAACTCATCGCACAAGTTTATAACTCAGATTTCCACTACACTGGAATTCTGTGTTAATTATTATAACAATATGATTGTTGTAAATAAATTACAACAACAGCGTTATACTATTTTGAATAAATAGTGTAACCAAAATGAAGGATAGAATGTAGAATAAAATAAAATTCTAACCGGAATATGTCTGAGGCTCGTCGTAACGATTTCCTTAAGAATTTTATTTCAAAATTCTCCCAAGATACAACATACGAATTCTTCTCGAAATTGTAATGAGTATATCACTCTGTGATTTGAAAGTAAGAACAGCAGTTTTTAGAGGAGAAGAGATTTCGGATTGGAAAATCAGTGAGGAAAGTGATCAGTTTTCCTCCTTATTTATAGTTGGTCTGTATCTCTTCCGAACGGTCGTGTCTGCACCCGTTCGCTCAAACAGTCGCGTCTGTACCTCTTCGTACAGTCACATCTGTTCGCCCGTGTTGTTGTCTTTTAACGGGTCGCACCCGCTCATGCCGCATCCATTCGCCCGCGTCTGCTTCAGTTGGGTCGCGCCTCCTCAGCCCAAAACCCGCGTCCGTCTTCACCCGCCCGCTTCTCTTCAAATTCCAGGCCCAGCCCAGTTTTCAGCCGAAGCCCAAAACTGTTAAACAATAGGCTAGTAAAAAGAATGGTCATTTAAGACCCGTACCCGTACCCGAGCCCGGCCCGGTTCGGTCGGACGGACGGCGGCGGCGCGCGCGCGTGTGGTGGAGATGTATGATCTCCCTCCTCACAACGAAGCATATATTTGGGAGCCCCAGGCCCCCAACCTCCTCATGAGAGAGCCATATATAAACTAATATAGCCCTCAATATTTTGGTGATGTGGGACTTTGTATATTTCCATTCATTTTTTTTAAGGAATTCCAACAAATTTAATCAGTGATTGATGGATCACAAAGCTTGTCTTCATTTTCATTCAGTATTTGGCTTTGAGGTTGTAAGATTCATAACTGGCCTGCATACAAAAGGAGTGCTTTACATTATTTGCAACGTTCAATTCACATAGTGTTCATAATCATTTTATTTTGCTGTGAGTAAAACAAATGAAAAGAAGTTGAGGCAGCAACAGAGGGCACACCTGATGGGTACACCTTTAAGACGGTCAGAAACGGAGATCTGTAAATAAACATATGGTAAGCAAGCATTACAAATCTGTATAAAACCATATACTTCAAGATGCAATGAATGGAGATACTGTATACAACATGCTAGGGACATTTATACTTCAAAATGCACTGAATAGAGATACCATACACAAAAAGCTCTGGGTATGTCAACAATAACAGTTAGGGACATTTATAAAAGTTTGTAGTACAACAATACTATTAATTTATGGTGTAACTATTTATGAACTAATATTAAAACTGGTGCGACTACAAATAGACACCATGATAGGAAATAGTTGAAATATAACATTTGGCAGCTGGAGATAAATTAATGTGCAGTACAATCTATTTATCAGAAAACTGTACATGTAAAAGTTGACTAAACAGGAATGATAAAAAAACGTCAAGCACAGCAGTGCAATATGGGAATAATACCTTCAGGAGAACAATTTGTCACAATTGGAATAATGCATAAAAATAGAAAATAATCATAATAGTAAAGAGCAACCATACTTGTATCTATATTCGAATTAACAAAATTTATGAAAGCAACATGCTAGCACAAAATGTTGTTGCCATGAAGAATCCTTTGTCTTATTAATTCTAACATATTTTATACATTTTTCATTCTCCAATAGGGACAATAAAAGCATTCAACGTTAGATTATTTTTCCATATGACTGCTTCATTCAGTGAAGCCACACCAGTAGTTTTTTTTATTTATAAATAAGTAATATGACATTTTTATAAAAAGTAATATCATATTCACATATTGACATCAATCAACTATTAAAGCTGAGGATTTTGTAGTCTGATAAAATATGAATGATACAATGAAATAATTTGGTAGTTTATACTATGATATACCATATAAACTGAGATCGATCAATTATTTACATAAGGCTGCCATTTAAAAGTTACCTCATGCATAAAAGAGTACATACTCAAGCTTAAAATGAAAACATCAATATTAAAAGGAGTATCACATAGTGTAGATAACAAAAGAATTTAAAAACCCAAAACTTCAAAAAAAACATACCTAAAAACACATGCTCTTCATCTTCCTTGACCATTTGGAATTCAACATCCAAAATAAACTGCACAAATCGAGTGAAATTCATATTATTCAACACGATTGAAAATAACTCTGCTAACTCTTGCCATACACCTGAACTCAATTAAAAAAAAGGGAAGTGCTACAGTGATCGAAATAATTTACTTCATTTTGTGCAAAAGGAAGAAAATTGTACCAGCACACATCCAAAATTAAGGGGTGTCCCACGTTTTTACCTTTTTATAACATTTTGTGAAATCATTGCCAAGTAAAGTAGCAAATTTAAAAAAAGAATTGAAAAAAACATGTTAATATAAGAACCAATGAAGTACTGTTTTGTTACTTCGTCGATGAACATGCCTTTGATTAAGAGCTAAGTTGGAATCTATTTAAATTTGATATGGAGTTCGAACAAATAAAAAGGTTAAATAAAACATTTATTTTTTGGCTAAGGATTGGGAGTATTGTTTCCATCTCCATTAAATACTTGTTATATTGCCTTACCCGTTGTTTGTATTGCTCCATAAAGGTTTTCCCTTTCAGGATTACATTAGAGTATTACAAATTTTCCCATTGAATAGAAAGAAAATTCAATAATGATGTATTAACATATTAATTTGTATTTTTTGTTAGTCATTTATTCTGAGCTTGCATTGAAAACTTTTAATATGTCAGGATTTGAATCAATGTTACTATGTATAACAACATCTCCATGCACTGATAGGATATCTATTAGGTTACTCCGACAGTTGCTCCAAAGCTCAGCTAAAAATAAAAAATAAAAAACTATAGATATTATCGCCAGTTAATTTATAGAAGAAAACTCCTCTTAAAATCAAACTTTACACCGATCTTCTGATTTTATAACAGAATACTTAAAATGTTTCGCCATACATGTTAGGCTGCAAGCATCACTTAGTTAAAACCC
Organism: Allium fistulosum; assembly: GCA_030737815.1. Classification (NCBI taxonomy): domain Eukaryota; kingdom Viridiplantae; phylum Streptophyta; class Magnoliopsida; order Asparagales; family Amaryllidaceae; genus Allium; species Allium fistulosum. Next base: position 861,759,457 of record CM060908.1, on the reverse strand, counting down.
GAAAAAAGCCTCATATTTATTGTCAAAATATCATATGTTATATTTCATTTATATATCCATAATACTAAACCACATCATGTTTGTGTACATTATTATTGTGATGTTGGCTTACTTACCAACAGGCTTTAAGCATTTGAGAGCAGTATATTTGATGGGCTTAGCCAATAAACAATATATGATCTCATTTTAGTAATTCAAAGTATTAACATTTCTATTTATTAAAGTTTGTTAAATATATTATCTGATAAGTCTCAAACATGTTAACTAATTGATGGGCTTAGCCAGTAAAAAATATATGATCTCATTTTAGTAATTCAAAGCATTAACATTTATATTTATTCAAGTCTGTAAAATATATTATCTTATAAGTCTCAAACATGTTAACTAATTAATGCTTATACATACAATAACATTGATAGATTTTGTTTGGTACACTTCCATAATATATATTTGTTGCTTTCTTAGTGGCAGAGCCATGCTACCATTATATGTCTTTACAAAGTTTGAATGCCTTATAAATTTCATGTTACATTAAATTATGAAGTAAACCACTCAGTTAGCATCGGTTTAAGAGAGTAAGAAGTTGCACAAAAAACTCATCAATTAAGTTCATGCATACAAAATTGAAAATGACTTTGTTCTCTTAAAATATAAACTTCACTCTCCAACTGAAGATTGATAGTGTGAATCAAAATCAGTATATAGTATAATTGTAAACTAATTCATAAAAATATAAGATAATAATTGGTGTTGACTACTAAAAAGTAGGAACCCTAATACATAGTAAAATAAGTATGCAACATAATACTTTTCACACCTTACGTTCTATGAATAAAATAATGCAAAAATAGCAATAAATCTGATTTGACTTATTCCATATTGCAACTTAGTTGTTGCAGATTTAGATATATATATATGCAAAAAAGGAAAGCAGGTACAACATAAGTTAATTTGAAAAGGACAGAAATATAATGTAATTAAGAAGAAGAGGTAAAGAAATACGATTATCACTATCTCTTACATCCTACCCGTTCAACCTTTAAATCCAATGGTTGTATCAGATTTAGCATTGGTACTAATGAGAAGTTAAAGTTACAAATCAAGTACACATTTCCACTTACAGAGCAAACTTTGTCAAAATCAGGATATTTACAAAATGCCGAGGGTCGTGCATTGTTGTCAAATATCTTAAAATCTCATGTTTTCTTATCCTAATTTAGATCGGATCTCTCCTTTTACGATTCGATTTATATTTCGATTCAAACTGAGTACTAACTACTATTGCAAACCCATTCAATTCAGATTAACGTATTTAATATACTTACTTGGATTCTCAATTTAATTTACAATATTTTCGAAATAAAATGAAAATAAAGTAAGTGAGAAAATTGATAATTTTAGTGGCATAAGTTCAAACACCAAAATCAATTTTAAAATGTGCACAAACTTTATGGATCATTTGATGATTTACAATTTGAATCCTATTTTGGTTTAAAGTTTGAACTTTCCGTTTTTCGATTTAAATCCCATTTTGAAAATGTGGGGTCATGTACTTTTGGAGCACTTTCATTTTTTCACATAGATTTAATCTCCTAACAACACATGAATTTTCATCAAACTATCTCAAGATAAGATATCACTGTCATATTAGCGTTATCTTTGAAAACCCTTTATCCCTTAAATTTTCTTCGCGAACAACTTCTAATCTTGTTCCAACTTGACTATTGTTATCAATTCTGTATTTAAGGTCATTGATGATTTTATTTCCTAATTATTGATTTGTTCTAGATATAATAATAACTATACGTTAAAATGACTTAAATGATAATAATGGTAAGTTATAAAACAATTTGAGATGGAACAAAACCATTTTTACAATTTTCATCTTCTTTATTAGCTTTTTGATCTCAAGTATATTGGAAGGAAAAAAACACTCTTTGGTCACTATGGTCACTTTTAATTTAGTTCTTTTAGTTTAGAAAAGACTGCGTATGGATGTAAGATTTAGGAAAAAGTAAAGCTAAACATGAGTAGAAGAAAGATAAACAAATACTGATCAACTCATGTGTTTTTCATAAAAATGAGGGAAAAGTATAAGAAGTGATGAACAACAATAGTTGCATCTGTATTTATATATCAGAAAGCATGGATCATGTCATTTCATTACCATTAAATTACAATATGGGAGAAAATGTAAAAACTATGTACATGGGAAGAGAGAAATACCTTTAACTTGCTCGATGGTTTCTTACGAATGATTAGGAAGCAACTTATTGCACCTAATCGCTACCTTTACCAATGTGGAAGGGGCCTAACGACCTAAATAGTTAAGAGTTTAAGAAGTTAGAAAACTAATTAACGATTAACAAAAAATAACCATGCCATGCACATGGATTTTGGCGCACAAAGTAATCAATAATGAAGTTTCTCATTTATATTATTTATAAACATTAAACTGTTGGTTGGATGAGTTTAATTTTTTTTAATATGCTTATAGAGCTTAGTTTCCTTGATGATTTTATTTGAATGTATATTTTTCAATAACCAAACAATTCAAACAACCATGACATGACCATTTGGAACATAACGCATTTTGTAATAATTATTTGAAGTTGTTCAAATATAAGCATGCCCAATATAAAAAAATATTTTGATTTTAAAGTTTCCATTTACTGTCCAACAAAATATCGCATGCGATTTAAGAAAAATAACAATTGAAAAAAGCTGACATTAGAAATAAATCATGGAAAAATTACAGTTTCCTAAATCATATAAAAGGTAAAAATGAAAAGCAAGCCTTATTAACCTTTGAAAAATGGTTAAATGGCCTACTTAATCTTCGAACAACATCGACAACACTGATGTTTACCAGTTTCAATGTCGAGAGGCTCATGAATGAAAATAGGTTAGGCTATCAAGCAAAAAAGGAATTCAACGACCATTTCACAATCAACATTAAATAATTGTTGGGATTTAGTATACAAAAATGAACGACATCACAAACCTAACATGTTATCATATTGTAATATATCGATCACATTAATTAATTGGCAATATCAATTAGTCAACAAAGTTAGGAGAGGTTAATATCTCCGAATTTATGTAAATGTAATCTGACATTTTTATGAATGAACCTATATGCCTAAAAGTGATATTTACATATATGAAGATTTAGACATCTTGTGAAATGAATATTATGCAAATTATATGGTCAAAAAGGGGAATACTGAACTTGAAGTAAACTAAATATTTTCATTTACCTATTAATGCAGGTGACAATCACTTTGACAATCATTTGTTTTCGTCGCATCTTTGAACAACATAGACATTTAATCTCCATTGTATTACTGGCTATCAGGCTTCTTGGTAGACTCCTATTTTAAATATTAATAAACTGATATGAGTGATCTCCTTAATATGAGAACCACTCTTTCATTTGAAAAGGATTAAGAAAAAATACGGTAAAATTATCTATGTAATCTTCCTTTTGTTTATTAATTGTGTTAACTCATTTTTTTTGTAAATCCTAACAATCAAAACAACAAAATCTTTACAAATCAAAATTACATATGCAACAAAATAAGATATTAACACAACACCAAAACAGCCATTTTGTAACACTTATTTTTCAGAAATCATAACGGTTATTTTCGTTATAAATTAGTAACGGATAATTTCGTTGTTAAAGACTTGCCACGATTATTAGTGTGACAAAATTCAGCGCTCATGTAAATTAGGTGAACTATCAAGGACAATTTTGTAAATTTGTTTTTATCCTTCATTCCACGGTTCCTAACGCCACTAACACTGTTCTCTCGTTGATGGCTAGGGTTTCCCCTTCAGCCCAATTGAATTGTTATTTTCTTTTTTCAAGTTTAAATCCATTTATCTCCTAAAATCCATTATTTTTTAATTTCAAGCTAATCTCGGCGTCGATTGAATTTCAAGCTAAATCTCAAGCTAAAACCAGGTACTGCAAATTAAACTGTAGTTGATATTTATTTAATTTCTTATACTTGATTTATAAATGAATGCTATAATTTTTTGATTAATGGATTTTTATCCAAGTTTGAGTTCTCGTACTTGCTATTCTTTGTTTGAGTTCTGCGAGTTTTACTAATGCATGAGCGCGCGCGCTCTCTGATTACATGATCTTTTATTCTCTGAGTTTACTAATGTTCGTTTATCCTCTTCTGATTTGATTTGTTCAAGTTCTCTGTTTTTTGGATGCATCCGGAATGAGACAGATTTTCTTCTGGATATGTTTTTTCATTTAGGGTACACGCATAAACAGTCTGTCATAAATTTTGGAATTAAGCATATGCTGATTAATTAAGCTGCATCAGGATTTGCTCTGGAAGGTGTGGTAGTGTTTAAAGATTGCGTTTGAGCTGGCCGTGTAAAATTTTATTTAGAGCGATGGTCCTGTGATTTAAGAGGTCCAGGTAGGCTGTTCGATGAACTGTGAATGAAGTGGAGTGGTTGTTTGAGAGTGTTTGGCATAGTAGAAGAAGTTGGTCAGTGTGATACGCTCAGGCAATGTAGTGTTTGTATGCAAGTAGATCGGTCTATAGATGGAAGAAGTTATGATGTTGAGTATGTTAGTGTATGGATGTCGATAGGTGGTCGAGTGGGTTCAGTGATGTTTTGAAACTATGACACTGTAATATTTTTTGGTAATTGTAACTTCCGATTAGGAACAAAAGGTCTTCTTCCAGATCTTAAACATCCTTAAAACAGCGACGTGGGGAAATAATCTTTCGATCTAGCTTACACACAGTTCAAATCTCTGCCTTCTCACATAGGACAAACGCATTTTTTATTACTCATTGTTTTTAAAAATTGCATTTTACTACCACCATCTTCTTCTTTCTTAAAACCTCAGCTAGCTATACACTCTTCTTTGCTCGTAGATTTTCCTCCCTTTACTATTACTTCAGATCTACAAACTTCACTGTCATGGCCAAGCTCACACCTTTAGCCAGTTTTATTGCATTAATTCTTGTCTTTCTATGTTTTTCATCGACAGGCAAGTTCCCATGTTGCCTTTCCTTTCAATTTGTTATGCTTATGGTATAGAATCAGTCTTTGTTGTTTTTTGTCCACTTATTAATTTGATAAGGCAGCTGTTATACTTGAATCAGAAGTAACGGTTAATTTTATAATGGAGATAATGTACCAAAATGCTGTATTTGACATAGAGATCTAATTAGTTCTCTCATATGTTAATAGGTTTCATCCTAAAATCAATGATGTGGGAAGTAACTATTAAGGAACTGTTAATGATTAGTCTTACTATATCTGCTTAAAAATATAATTCTGATTTGTTTTTTGCTTTTATTTCATATCTCAGAAGCCTATGATGCACTCGACCCTAATGGGAACATAACCATCACTAATCTTTATTTTTTGCTGTAATATTTTATTATATGTGCTTTTGCTCCATTCATATAAGAAACGACATTGAATCACTAATCTTTATTTTCATAATGAATTAGGTGATCCACGAGTTTTTGCTAATGTTAGAACCTACCTCGAGAGATTGGATCAGAATTCGACATAGGAACACAAACGAATATATACAAGGTGTTCGATATTTTATGAATTTCGTGAAGCGTCATTCACCACCTGATTTTGAAATATGATGTTGTCCTTGTATAAATTGTAGAAATTCTAAAAAATTGCCTTTTGAAATAGTTGAGAAGCACTTAATTCTTTATGGTATGGATCCAGCATACAATGAATGGTTTTTTCATGGAGAAAGTAATGGCATTGAAGTAATGGTCAATCCTACACCCCATGTTGTCAATGATGATTTCGTGTCTCATCAATTTCAAGAGGAAAACCCAATAGAAGGTGGTCTTGGAAATCTTGTTGATGATGTATATGGATTATCTCATGGTACACAAGCAACTTTTGATGAAAACCACGGAAAAAAGTATAATGAATACAAAAGAAAAGCAAGTGAAAAATTATATCCTTCTTGTGAAGATGGTCTTACAACATTAAGTGTCCTCATAGAGCTTCATGGCTTGAAAAAAGAATTCAACTGGTCAGGAAACAGTATGACCGAGTTGTTGAAGAGGTTGAAACTATGGCTTCCAAAGAAAAATACACTACCCGATAAGTACCCTACAATGAAAAAAATATTAAAAGATCTAGGAATGAATGTAAAAGGAATACATGCTTGTGAAAATGATTGTATATTATTTTGGAAGGGGTATGAAGATGCATTGGAATGTCCGCACTGTAATACTTCGAGATTTAAAGTTAAAGAACATGGGAAAATAGTCGAAGTCACAAAACAACCAAGAAAAGTTTTGAAATATTTTCCCATTATTCCTAGATTAACTAGGTTGTACACTATACCTTGGATAGCCCGAAAAATGTTATGGCATAGTGAAGCAAAGCCTTCTTGGGACTCCATGCGCCATCCTATTGATTCGGCTGAATGGAGATCACTTAAAAATAGATGGCCGGATTTTGCTACTAACGGAAGAAATGTTTGGCTTGGCATTGCTACTGATGGATTTAATCCTAGTGGAGCTCAATCTAATAGTTATAGTTGTTGGCCCGTGTACATGATCCCATATAATTTGCCCCCTTCATTATGTATGAAACCCGAGTTTCAAATGTTATGTTTGTTGATTCCTGGACCTAGAGCACCAAGCCAAGACATTGATGTATACTTAGAACCTCTTATGGATGAGTTAAAGCAGCTTTGGATAGGAGTGCCTGCATTTGACATGGATAAGAAAGAGCAATTTACACTGAGAGCGATGCTTTTGTGGGGAATTCATGACTTACCAGCATTTGGAAATTTATCCGGTTGTGTGACACATGGTTACAAAGCATGTCCGGTTTGTGCCACCGAGACCGAGTCAGAACGTATTGGTAATAAGATTGTTTATACAAAGTATAGAAGATTTTTGAATAATGGTCATCCATATAGAGCATTGAAACATGGATGGTACAAAGATGTAGAGCATAAGGAACCTTCCACACGACTGGTAGGATCGGCACTTTTGGGTTCTGCAAAAGACCATGAACAAAGACTAAAGAGCAATATGAACAAAAATCTTGAAAGGAACGAATCAGAAATGAATCCTCCCAATAAAGTTGATAAAAATGCCCCGATTCATAATTAGTAAGCATGTTTGCAGCTTGGGCTATTGGATAATGCATTTTGCGAGTGGAATAGGAGACCAAGTTGGATGCATATGTACTGTGATTTATAACTAGAAGTTTTGGTGGGTTGACTTGCAGGTTAGCTTAAGTTACACAACTATGATCTCAAGAGAACAAGTTATAAGATACACGTGCATGTGCTTATTGGTGTACAAATTACTCAAAGCTGAAAGATATCGGCCAATTTTTGCAGAAGTGTAAATTTTAAAATATACTATATTTCCGTAAATGCAGATACTTGTTAGAAGTTTTAGACACTGATAGAATAAAATTATCATTATATAATTAAACAAAAAAGAAAAAGAAAAAAAAAGACTAATAACTGTATTTGTTACCATTTTAAAGAATCATTTTTTTTTCTGCATGATCATGTAATTCTGTATGTTTGCCTGTGAGCATAAACAGGATGAACAAAAAAAAGATCAATTTGTATTTATTTGAAAAAAGAAATATAAAAGAACCATGCAATAAAAGAAGTTGATGAACAATAGCGTGTCCCACAGAATATACATCACAAATCTCCAATAACATGAACGCAAAAATATGGGTTTCAAACAAGTATCGATTAGGATTTAAATTTAATGCAAATGGTATGTGGATTTGAAGCTTTAAAATAGGCAAAAGTGATCAGTAAGCAATGCATCGTCCTGGTTGAATTAATTTTATGAATAAATTAGGGGATACTGAAAGCAAAGCAGGTTTAAATGTCAAGATTCGTTGGGCAAAAGAGAGACACAAAGCTGCTGGATTTATAAGTGTAATTTGAGGGTTTAAGCAACTTTTGCTTGGACGACACTAATTCAGCTGACCTGAATTCCCATGGATACTGGATAGTCAGAAAACTCCTTTGCGCCACCAAAATTTGTGGATCATGTCACCTTATATCATGAACTATTTATTCCAAAATACAATTAAAAAATTGTTAGTGATGTGATGAAGTTTGCACTCCTTGTCCCTAGTTTCATTTAGTGATGTGATGAAGTTTGCACTCCTTGTCCCTAGTTTCCTGCCATGAAAATAATGTGGTTTGACTGCCATGAAATACAAAATGTTTTTGCTATTTATTTGATTTTTGTGCGCATGTGCCTTGCCTTTGTCATGAATTGGTGACATACATATATACACACTTTACTTAGATTGGACTTTCAACTTTGTTAGTTATAAATAACCTTATATTCCTGCAAATCTATGTATTGCTTTATTCAATATGCAATATGCAAAATATTTTCAAGTTCAACTTTTGTTTATAATTTATTTGGGTATTATGCAGGCATTAGTTGAAGCAGCGGAGGAAAGACAAAAGGAAAACTCTAGTGTCAATTGTAGCAATGAAAGTAGAAGTTTTGAAGATTTTGAGAATGATCCCATTGCCGAAGTGTTTGGAAAGGAGAAAAGAAAAAACTATTGTCGTGCAATTAGCTCTACATCGACTATGAAGCAAGTGAAGCTTACACAAGCATCAAAAGCAATAGCTAATTTCAAGGAAGATGAAGATAGAAAATGGAAAGCAAAGATGGAGAACAATCAAAATAGACTAACCGAAGAATTTAGATCGATGCATTCGACTATGATGAGTATGCAACAAAGTTTGTTACAATTTATGAATCAGTTTGGAGGGAATGCGACACCAAGAAACGAAGTTGCTTCCAACAGTCAGCATGATAGTCCTGGAGCTAGCTTGGGTGTTCAATCTAATGGTGCTATTGGATCTTCCACAAGAGATAGGCAATCTGTAGTCTTATTGTCAGAAGAGTTGAAAGAGGTTGCTAAGGGCCATCTTGGGACACAGAAAATATGCCACCATAGAGAGGTGATGAATGGGGAAAGAGTTGTATGGGTGGAGAAAGTGTTTGATCCAGAAGCACCTATTTATGAAGCACCACAAAATGGTAATTACAAGCTATTTGATATAATTGATGGAGGTTTTGTTATTTGGCCCGAGTGTCGTGTTCGTTGTTTGTAGGATCTAGAATTTATTTTGAAGTAGTGTTAGAACTTGTAATATTTTGATTTCATACTCTTTAGTTATGTATGATGAACTTGTGCAATTTAAGTTGGATGTTTGGATGCGTAATTGCTTATTGTTATCGAAATTCTGTAATTTTTGATATGTACCACTGTATTATAATAGACAATTCTGTAGTGTAAATGGTAGCAAAAATGCAGGTCTGCATGGTTTGGTAGCTGTAACGAACATATTCATTACTAAAGACGAAATTTATAACGAGCATAGTCGTTACTATTGATGAAATTTGTAACGAACAAGTGCGTTACCAATGATGAAATTTGTAACGGACAAGGTCATGATAATTTAGAATGACAACCCCTTCTTCCACCATGAAAGGGGAAACTATGTAACGGAAAATACCCGTTACAAACCGATGCAAATAATAACAACCTATTTCGTTACAAAAATTTAGATTTCTAACGACAAAGTCCGTTGGTAAGTAATATATCTAATAACGGGTAGAAGCCGTTATAAATATTTGTAACGAATTTCCTCACGCCTGTACCGCTCACGACTATATCTGTTATAAATTTCATTTGTAACGACTATATTCGTTACAAATAAACCTTTTTGGTGTTGTGTAAATGATAATAATCAACAAAGAGATAATGGAATTGACTTGATAAAAGGACTGAATAGGAACATAAAATAACTAATATCCTTTATATGTATATCCATAATAAAACTCATGTTTACCTTATTCAAAATCAGGTTAGTAACAACTAATAAACGAACATAAACTAATTGATTACCCAATTTCACTATAACACCCATGATAAAGATTGCAAGATCATAGTGACAAATTTAAAGTGGGACATCAAATTAACTTCAAATAAAAATGAGAAAAGATACTAACTTTTTCTATATGAGAACAAAAAATTCACTCCTATTACTCCTAGAAACTATGATCTTTAGAGACTTTAATCTATTTTCAAACTTCAATCAATTCTAATTCTACACCAAACTGCTCGTTATTTCAAAGCATCTTAAAAGGAGTTCCCACTCAAGTACATATATTCTTTTACAAATGACGTAGGGAAATAAAATGAGTACTGCTACCATAAAAAAAAAGATTAAATAAGTACACATAATTGGCTTAGGAAATTATAGTTTGGATTTGCTTGTTAAGAGCATAATCAGAAAAATGTAATCCACAACAGAACTAACACTGAGAAAATAAGTTCACTTAAAATAGCTAACAAATTAAAGGTAGAAGGCAAAGAAAGAGAAATAAAATGCTTTAGAGTTTCTCGAATATGATACATATTATATACCTTTATTTTCTGACCAAGGTACCAAAAAGCAACTAATGTTTGCATAGTACTATGCAAACACAGCTAAACCTATCAAAAATCTTTGAACTCCTTTAGTCATAGCCTGCAATTTAACATGTACCCAACTGTCAATAGATTAAAAAATATATTCTAGGCCAATAGATACAGCTAATTTCGAAAAATAAAACAATAAATTTCCAATCAAACTATGAATACAGCAATTATATTGAAATTATGGAATTCTAAAGGTCATGTGTCAATTAGGCTATATAAATTCATACTATCTTACTTATTATGGAAAGTAATTCAATGTATAATTATTAAGCTATGTAACATTTTCATCTTTATTTACAGAAGTTCTCAAGTAATGCATGTGCTTACATAACATGTAGGTAGGTGTTATTTGAATAATTCGAACTAAAAAGGAAATGTTACAATTAAATTGCTGCAGTAGGTGGGCCTATATCAGTAGACATAAAACTTTGAATTCCATCACAAGTAGTACATGCTAAGCCATGCTCGGGCCTTGATTCAGATGATGTGAAGCTACTCCTTCCTATCCCTTGCTCTGCTACATTCTACAATCAGGTAACCATGTTGTGCTTTGAATTAGTATTAGTGGAATACTGACGGCTGATAAAGAAATGGCACTGTACATCTAATATGTAATAAGGGTAAAAAATAGCAGTTACTATCAATCGAATTGCATATCTTAATCCATTAATCAATATGCTTACCACTAAGCAGACCTTTGACGTACACTGCGTCGTATTTTCTTATGAAAACTATGGCCTCCCTCTTTCCATGGAGCCTAATCATACCCTAGATTGGATCGAGTGGTTTGCAAACCATTAACTGAAAACAAAATTCAATGAGATTATCAATAAAAATACCAAACTAAAACGGATTATATGGTTCGATAGAGGGTAATAGTATCAGAAAGGCAACATCATAGTAGGTCGAAATTGACCACAACCAAGGCTTAGGAGTACGAAATCGAAGAAGGCACGATGTTGATATTGTGCCAGCATGCCGGTAGAAAACTCTGAAGATTTAGGTTAGGAAGCAAAGCAACAGAGAATTAAGCAATGATTTTAGTGAGGAGCTATGGAAGTATAGCCACTAACAAATTTCGCAGCAGTTTCTTTTATCTTTTTCCTCCTTACTGAAAAAAGTGAACAGAGTAAAACAGAATACCTTAACTGTAGGACTTATCCATGCTACAGGAAAACATCATCGAAGTTTCGGATTCAACGGGGATTCGAGACGCTGGTTGTAGCAACGTGAAGGCGGGCAGTGGGTATCTCTGGCAAATTAGGCTGTGTAGTTGAAATTAGGGTTAGGGGCAGAATAGATGAAGCTGAACGACCAAGGTTGAAGTGGGTATACCGTGCCAATTAAGCGGTGAACGTTCGATTTTATTTGATTTGATCGGAAGTCTAGAAGTGAAGATGAGAAAAGAGAGGCCATTAGCAGGAAAAAGAAATTTTGTTGTTTTGTATTTCCTACAATTACGGAAAAGAGAGGAAGAATGTGACACTTAGGAAGAATAAAAGAAAGGAAATATAGATTTAGAAAGTGTTCAGTTACCAAATTTCAAAGGGGGCTGTGTGAGCTTGAAATTTAACTCACTAATAATAATATAGTATAGATATGTCAAATAAGTACACTAGCTCTAAACCAACAAAACTGAATGAAACATGGGTCATGCAAATATTGAAATCATTCAAAAGTACGATCAATAACTCTAAGACTTGTTATATATCCAATTAGATTATATTGCATTTGTATAGCATGTATGACTATGGTTATCTTTGCAGTGAGCTACTATGGACAAGACTAATTTTCATATCAAATACCAACATGATCCAAGTAGCAAGAACAAGGTTACCACTGGATAGTGTGAATCAACAAATGCATAATATGATGGTCTCATTCGTACATATGAAAGTTGGAAAAGCAATAGACAAAGCTCATCTAGTGATAGCAAATTTTCTCGGGGTATTGAATGATACTTCATTAAAATCTAACAGCAATAAATTAAGATCTCCTCTTAGTAAACAAGACCTCTATCATCATCTTACTCCATCAATAGTACATAACAATAAGCTTTCATGTCAAGTATAAGTATATAATGGAAGGAAAATGAACTAAGTATTAGTTTGACTCCACAACCTTATACATGCATCAAGCTTCATGGAAAAGCAATGCATACATTGCATCATATTAGTTAGAAGTGCTTGTGGGTAAACAATAAAAAAAAAGGTATAAAAAATAGTAAATATTGCTTACCAAATTAGCGGTTGAAAGGAATATGAAGTTTAATCTACATATCACGTGCACCCAAACTCCATTGGATTATTGATAACATCAAGTGATGTAGGTAAGGATGTCAATAATGACAAGGATAAAAATGCTGAAGGTCAAATAAATGCACTAAAAAAAAAATAATAAAAAATAAAAAATCAAACATCGGTAAAATGCACGGAGATTGTTTATTCAAATAGAGAAGTAGTTGTTAGTAAAGAACTCACCACTCATTGCACGGACTTTAGAAATGTATGGCACGTTACTCTACAGTCGCTTATTCACAGGTTTAATTGTACTGGAATTACCTTTATAAAAATGGTGTTTCAACTCCTAATGGATCGTGCCTCCTTATATGCATATATATAAATCTCCGAGTTATTTGCTTTGGGGGACTATGAGTGGGAAATGATATATATTATAGTATTTGTTTGTGCCATGTTATAAAGTATATTCTCTTGAAATAACTTCACCTTCGTAATTCAATAAACATTAGCCGCTAATAAGCATTTGATGTACTTATATAGATTTAGATCATTATCATTTTTCCATATTTTTTTACTAATAGCTCTCAGCCTATGTTGTCTGTCCCCACATAATGAATAGTAAATGAAAGTGGAAAACAGGCACTTAGACAAATTTTCATAAAATTTTTGACTGAAGGACAACAAGTTTTATTTTTAGGCTGAAGGACAAACTTTGAAAGGTAATTAGGTAAAGGACAATGCTAATACAACTAGCATTTTGTACAATGTAAAACTGGATATAATGCTAGTTATAATTAGCATTTTGTACAATATTTGCACTGTACAAAATGCTAACTATATTTAGCATTTTCCTTCAGCCTAATTTTCTTTCAAAGTTTGTCCTTCAGTCCAAAAATGAAACTTTGTGTCCTTCAGCCTAATTTTTTTTAAAGTTTGTCCTTTTGCCTAATTCCCTCTAAATGAAAAGTAGAAAATCTCGAGAGTTGCAACAAACTATAGGACCGATTACAATTTAATCCTAATGGTTGATCAAGGGTTAAAGTTAATCAAATATTTGGCTGAAAATTAAAATATTGAACAATACATGTGAAATTTAAACTAATGCATAAAACGTATTAAAGACAATATTTTCTTCTAGGTTTAAATAAAGGGTACGTTTGGCATTCATCCTCGAATAGTTTGCAAATACACAAAATATCCCTCTGTTTTTTTAATAAGTTTTCGGTCCCTGTTTTTAAAATCGGACCATTTAAAAGACAAAAGTATCATTCCGTTGTAATTTCTCTCTGCACTTCATTGTTCCTGCAAAAATGAAATCAGTAAATAAAATCGAATCATAATTTAGTGAATAAACTGAAATCAAGGTGACTAAAAGATTGATTTAGAAGGAAAACGAAACCAAATACTCATTTTAATTAATCGAGAAGAATCTGAAATCAAATAATAGAAAGTATAATCAATTAGAACATTAAAATCAAACAGTAAAATTGAAATAGCAAAAGAAAACAATAATTTGAATGAAAACGGATTCATTCTTCACAAAATTAAAAAAAAATAATATATCAGCAACAATTTAAGAATATTTGCAGCTAAAACTGCAAATATTAATAATATTTGCAGCTAAAACTAAATATTCTTAATATTTGCAGTTTTAGTTGCAATACATAGAAAATTTGCAGTAAAAAATATGATTACTTCATAAAACACTCTTACAGCTCTAAAATATATTATTACATGTTTTACTGCAAAAATTGTACATATTTGCAGTATTGTAGGTAAAAATTCACAATATTTGTTGATTTTTCTGCAGTTATTCAGAATAATTGGAGCAATATCTGCAAGTATTCATAATAATGGCATAAGAAAGTAAAAATAATGAATACTTGCTAAAAAAACACTTGCAGCTTCAACATATATTATTATAATTTTTTTGCAAAAATACTGAACATATTTGTAGTATTATAAACAAATATTCTCAAATTTTGCAAATTTTTCTGCAATTATTCATAATATTTGCATTAGATTTTTTAATGCAAAAATTGACGCTATTTGAAGGTTTTTATGCAAATATTCTCAATATTTGCATAAAAATATGCAAATATTGAGAATACATGTAGAAATATTGCAAATACTAGAATATTTACAGATTTTTATGCATGTATTTTCATAAATTGTAGTTTTTAATGCACATATTTGCAAGTATTCTCAGTAAATGCAATTTTTATTCATGTATTCTTAATTATGAAGATAAAATTCATCTTTCTAATACAATATATTGAAATTAACAATTGCAGAGAAAAATTCCTAAAGAAATGCATATTTATATGCAAAAAATTTCAATATTTGCTAACTTTCCTGCAATTATTCTGAATATTTGCACCAATGTCTGCAAATATTCTTAAAAATTGCAGATTTTTCAGCACTTATTTTCAGTTGTTATTTACAATATTTGCACCAACTTTTGCAATTATTGAGAATAATTGCAGATTTTTCAGATACACATGCAAATTAATCAGAAGAATTGCAGACATACATGCAATTATACATAATAATTGCATACATCTCTGCAATTATTTTGAATAATCTTTGCAATTATTTTGAATAATTGCATACAAAGATGAATACAAATGATTTTAAGGGAATAACTGCTGATATTTCAGCAAGTATATATTATGAATATTTTCTAAATTTTAAGTGAATAATTGCAGAGGAAAATTCCTAAATAAATGTATATTCATATGCAAATATTTTCAATATTTGCTGACTTTTTTGCAATTATTATGAAAATTTGCACCAATGTCTGCAAATAATCTTAAAAATTGCTGATTTTCCAGCAACTATTAAAAATATTTGCAGGAAAAAATTGTATGAATGTTATTCTAGGTTAATATTTGCAGTATTTATGCACATAACTTCAAACTTTAAACTGCAACCATTTCTCATTATCATTAATGAATTTAAACATCAAAACAACACCAACAATCTATAAAAAATCAAAACAATTCATATTTTTGTAAAAAAGATTGATTCATCTTCAAATAGTTGCAGTTTTTCATTGAAATCGAGAATTAAACACTTGTCTGAAGAAAAATCAGCTCGACTTTCAAATTGATCAGAAGAAACTGAAGAAGAAGAAGAACCGCGACTCGACTTTGAAGCGCAGGGGTAATTTAGAGAAAAAACAGGCGGAAAACAAAAACAGGGACGTAGAAAGTGTGTTTTTTTTACAAGGATCCGCTTTGAATTAAGTTTGGTTTTAGGGATGCGTGCCTAATATTCACTTAAATAAAACCACAGATGCTTTTATGAGTATGTAAGCAATACCTTATAGAACTTTTACGAGTGATAGAAATGAAATCACTTTTGCGTATTTATGAAATAAAAATCCAAAAGAGGATGAATAACTCCAACTCATTCCCATCAAGCACGTCTAATAATACAGAACATTTTTTGAGAAAAAAACGAGTGATCATTCGAAGGAGTACGCTCATGTAATTTTGTTCTACAGTTAAAAAGAAGCAGCAAGTCTGGTGGTAGCAATAACCCCCTTGCAAATAAAAGAAAAACCTCCTCAAAATCTAAGGTCTAGTACAAGAACCCAAAGGTATACCTGAGTCTAGAGTGAATGGTAAATCTACTGCTAACTGAATCTAAAAAGTCTCTATGAGTTTCGAGCAAATAGACTAAACCAAACAAAGGAGATAAGAAAGAATGATGAGGTCCGAAAATGCGGTCGGGATCATCAAAATCGATCGAAGGTATTCGAAACTGAGATGATTGAGTTTGAATATTTGTGAAATCAGAAAGTTATATTGATATGATCAAAACTGTGTATTTACATTCAGCTATATGCTGCTATTTATAAAGATTACTGAGATACAGTATTGTGGGTTAATGGGCTTATTTCAAATACAACCCATATCCAGACATTAAGATAAAACCCTGTTGCCTTTACTTTGCTATTCATTCCTTTCGGATGCGTTTGTTTCTTCATTTTCTTCTAATATCTCCCCGCAATTTGAGCTAGGGTTTTCGTCTCTTCTCAAATGATCTTCAATTCTTTCCAAATCTTTTAGATCTTCAAAGAGAGGTTTAAGCTTTGACTCTGCTGAGCTTTGCTTGAGCTACGACGAGTTGATTTGAGCTAGGGTTTGATGAACTATCTAATATTAAGCTTGGATCTTCATTTCTTGCAGCGATTGCTCAGATCTTCAAGTAATAGCATAATATGGAGCTTCTGTGGTCAGATCTGACCCTAGATTTGAAATCAACTTCAAATCTAGGGTTTAGGTAGTTTGACTACTAAAGTCCTCAACATTCAATTCTTGCTTCTGACGCAAGATTTTTTTTGCAGATAAGGCTTTGGTGAGTATATTTTCTCTTTGGTAAGTGCTTGGTAAGTGATTTATTTTGATAATTCCTCAGTACTTTCTCTCTGACGAAATACAAGTCCAATTCTATATGTTTAGTTTTTGAATGTACAATTGGATTTGTTGTTAGGGACACAGTGCTTAAATTATTACACCATATCGTAGCTTTGTTTCTGATGTTGATCTTTAGCTCACTTAATAATGATTTGATCCACATTATCTCTGCTACTGCATTTGCAACACTCCTATACTCTGCTTTTGTACTGGATCTTAAGATGGTTGTTTGCTTTTTAAAACACCATGACACTGGATTTTTGCATATGTAAATGCAGTAACCAAATGTTGATCTGCGATCGTCTGGGTCAGTTGCCCAATCAACATCTGCAAAACCAAATAAGTTTAGATTAGTACAGTTTCTTAAAGTTAAACCATGATTTACTGTATCCTTTAAATATCTGAGGATCCTTTTTACTGCTCTCTAGTGCTCATCTAGAGGATTTTGCATACATTGACTAACTTTATTCACACTGTAGGCAATTTCTGGCCTTGTAATCGTTACATATTGTAATGCTCCAACTGTACTTCTATATTGTTTAAAATCAGTGATTGTTTCTCCTATATTCTTTGAAAAATGTAGATTGGTTGTCATTGGGGTAGGTAGACTGTTTGCCTGATCCATTTTGATTTTTATCAGAATTTAAGATATGTATTTCTTCTGACTTAATTGTATAACTAAGTTTGATAGTCTTTTGACTTCAATTCCCAGAAAGTAATGTAAGTCTCTAAGATCTTTGATAGAAAACTCTTTGTTCAATTGTTGAATGAAATTGATAATTTCACTGTTACTGTTTCCTGTAACAATAAAATCATCTACATATGTTAGTACATATATGACAGTATTTCTGGAAAATCTAGTAAATAAAGAGTTATCTAATTTTGTATGATTGAAGCCAAGTTTGATCGATGTTGTTTTCAATTTCTAAAACCACACCCTTGATGCTTGTTTGAGTCCATACATTGCTTTGTTAAGCTTGCAGACCAGTTTACTTCTAGCTTGTTTATAACCATCAGGCTGCTCCATATATACTTTCTTCTGAAGAATTCCATTTAGAAATGCATTGTTGACATCCAGTTGCTTATTACAATTTTTATGTAAAGAAATTGTGAGAATAATCCTAATTGATGTTGGCTTAACAACTGGTGAGAAAGTTTCATTGAAGTCAAATCCTTGTTGTTGATAGTAACCATTTGCTACAAGTCTGGCTTTGTACTTAGATATTGATCCATCTGCATTTCTTTTCAACTTGTAGGTCCACTTACACCCAATGATATTTTTATGACTTGGTATGGTAACTAGGCTCCATGTATTGTTTTTTATGAGTGATGTATATTCTTCATCCATAATTGCTTTCCATTTTTCATTTTGCATAGCTTGCTGATAAGTATATGGCTCTTCAGTATCAAGATTTGCAGTGTATATTTTTGGTTTTAAAAATTCCACTCTTTTCCCTAGTAATCATATGGTGACCAGTTGTTACAGGTATAGGGGATTGCTGATTTGATCTATCCTCGGATTTAGACTGTGAACTTGATATCTGTGCTTGATCACTCCTTTGTTGATCAACTGACTGATAACTGATATCCTGATGGGTTGCATAATGAGGACTCATGGGTGATTTGTTTGACTCATGACCTGACCAGCATTGGGTACTATGTGTTGTGGTCTAGAATCATTGGGTTGATCCTCAACATACATTTCTTGATTGTGTTGTAAGGGAGGTATTGAGAACTTTGAATTGTAAATCTTCTGAGTTGTTTTAATCTCCTTTTCATTAAATGGAAATACATCTTCATTGAAGACAACATGTCTTGAAATAAAGATTCTTCCTTTGCTGTCCAGACATTTATATCCTTTTATATTATTTGCATATCCTAGAAATGTACAGGATGAAGATTTGAAAATCGGCTTGTGGCTATTATATTGTCTTAAACATGGAAAGCACAAGTACCCAAATACTTTAAGACTTTTGTAATCAGGTTGTACGTTGAACAACATCTCAGTTGGACTTTTTCCCTTGTAGTACCTTGGTTGGAAATTTGTTAATCAAGTATACTGTTGTTCCAAAGGCATCTGGCCAGAATTTCAACAACAGAGATGCTTGAGCTAGCATGGTGAGTCATGTTTCAACTATATGTCTGTGCTTTCTTTCTATTAAACCATTCTGCTCTGATACCATATTCGAAACTGAGATGATTGAGTTTGAATATTTGTGAAATCAGAAAGTTATATTGATATGATCAAAACTGTGTATTTACATTCAGTTATATGCTGCTATTTATAAAGATTACTGAGATATAGTATTGCGGGTTAATGGGCTTATTTCAAATACAACCCATATCCAGACATTAAGATAAAACCCTAGTGCCTTTACTTTGCCATTCATTTCTTTCGGATGCGTTTGTTTCTTCATTTTCTTCTAATAGAAGGCAGCGACAAAAAGAGCAAAATAATCCAGCCTCTAAAGGGTCATATCAGGGTAGCAGTTCTTAGCAATCTAACATCCTTGTCACATAAGCGTAACAAACTGGTCTCCAATAACTACTATATTTGAAAAACTAAAAAAATAACATGAGTCCAGAACTTATACATGTATATGATCTAGATATTATATACATATATATGAGGTAAAACAAGATGAAATCACAAAGTAAAACCGAATTAGTTGTCGATCAAGAGTATGTTGCTTGAAATGATATCTTCATTGAAAGTATCAAACAAATCATTGCTCAGTGCGGTGTTGTGTCTCCCGTTGTTGTAAACAATTTTGCCCCTCAAAATAACAATGCAACTTTTTACCTTTTTAAGGAAGTTTATGAAAGTGACAATTTTGACTAGTTTATAACTAGGGTTTGCTAACCGGTTGTAGATGAACTGTATAACGGCATAAATCAGTTTCTCGTATGGAGTGATAACATTATTAAACATTTTTTTGTTTCTTTCAAACCATATATAATAATATATAATACTGAAGATGGTATCAATTAAAATTCTATAATCTTTAGCTCATTGGTATATGAGGAAGTTCTAGTAAAAGTCGTAGTTGAACTCGGTGGTTGGCTATGGTAAAGTCAAAAATGTCAAGACTATATGCAAGGATAGAATAGGTTATGGGACAACAGTAATAATACAGAACTTTTAAAGAGGTTTGTTTGAATTTTCTCATAAGACAATGGATTTTCTTAACAAATGTAAAGCATAACTAATCTCAAAGACAACGTGAGTGCAGTTGATGTGTAAATGAACATAGTACCATGATTATATTCTTTTTTATTCTAATTAAGATAGCTTAAAAATGTTCAAGAAGAAAAAACAACTTCAAAGGATATTCTAAGCTATGACTCACCATCTATAAAGTAATTCAACATTTAATAGTGATCAAAGAAGGTGCTAAAAAAGTATATACAACATTATACTTGAGTTATTCTTACAAAATTTTGGTAACGTTGACAATCTTTGCTTGTTTGTGTAATCAAGTCTGAAGAAAAAGAGGATAGCAATAAGATGAGAAACAAACAAGTGAGACGGAACAATTCGTTTACACATGAAAACCCTTAGTTTATTACGTAATTTTATTTCTGTAAGAAACCTCTTGAAGTTTCAAAATGCACAGTCATCCTTCCTCAAAAAAAAGTTTTAAAATAAAAACAATTTTTTAAGTTTCATCATATTGGATTACAAATATTTGCGAACAAATTTGCAAATAATTGCAGTTTTTCAAAAAAAATCGGGAAAAATTATTAAAAAATTACTTTTGATTATGGAAAGATACAATTAAAGTTGAGATTTAATTTCCAAAAAATAAAAGCAAAATTTTTTCTCCAAAACAAAATATAGAGCTATAATTGAAAATATGTTTTCGAGAAGGAGTGTTCACATATAAAACATGAAAATAAGGGGTGGATCCTGATTTCCTAATTTATTCAAATATTTGGTTTGAGTGTTAGGCAGAGAAGGAGATTCACTAACCAAAATGAAGAGTCTATAAAAGAACATGAACTAGTGCATCATAATTCAACAATACGGTTTTTATCAATACAGAGAGAACACTTAGGCTTCATGGAAGGCATATTGACTGATAGATAAAATGATTAACCAAACACTTAATTTTCAATTAATTCAAAGAAGAAAAGGAAAAAAATTAACCTAAGGTATAGTGTTGGAGTCAGGCTTGTATTTAGGAACCAGGTATGATTTCTGAGGCACGTTTCGATAATGTTTTATTTAAGGAATTTATTGGCCCCACTACAAAGAGATTATTATTGGGTTATGCGACGTAATTCCTTTAGGATACAACAAAGACCTTCCTGTAGATAAAAATTATCTACAGAATGAACTTTTTATTATTGAAGATTAGAGGATTTGATGCGAGGGAGAAAGGAGAAAAGGGGTATGTAGAATGAATCATTTTGACCTGGGCGACACTTGTTTATATAAGCACCGAATAGGTATAATTTGTGGCCGTTAGTAACGAAAAGATTGAGTGAAGAGTCAAAAACTGTGTTTGTTCGAACGAAAAGACACTATAGTTTATAGTTCAAAATAAAAGCAACAGTCTCAACCCTTCAGATCTATTCACGCCCACGCCATCGTGGCCCAAGTGCCTATCTCTGACATTAGTATATAGTATTCATAGGCCCAAGACCACAAGCCCATTTGTTTACTCTTTCTGTACTCAATATATATGTTGTTATATTACCAACTATTTTGGCGATGTGGGACTTTAAACTACAATCTCTCAACAATCCCCCACTAGATTGTAATGTTCATAACAGACATACATTTAATTATGTGTAAAAGAAAGTTCCTTTTGAATTGAACTTTCTTTGTAGTAAAGATATATGAGTTTTAACAGAATATTTGGTGGCTAATAGCTTAAACAAAAATCCTATACATTGCAATGACATACCTAAACACATAAATGTTAAACGATTTTAAGGAATTTATAACAGCTACATCGCAAGGATCAGAATCAACATACAAGAACATAAATCAGGAATTCATCAAACTTGATTTCTTCAATGGAACAAACTACACTCACTGGCAAGAATAAATTATATTCCTACCTACCGCTCCGAAGATAGCATATGTATTAGATTCGAACTTGGAACCAATACTAACGCCTACTATAAGAGATATGGAAAAAATCGTAGCAAAGAGAAAGAAAAGAGAAGAAGATTAAGTGGTCTGCAGGGGTCACATATTGAATACACTATCTGATCATTTACATAATCTCTTCACTTCCATTAGATCGCCAAGGGAAATCTAGAAAACATTGGAGATTAAATATAGCAACAAAAAGCAAGGCCGGATAAGTTTCTAGTTTTTGAGTTCTTTGAATACAAGATGCTTGACAATATTTCAGTTCTGGATCAAGTGCATGAATTACATGTTATTTTTAACAAACTTAAGGATGTTAAAATAACAATTCCTAAAGCATTACAAGTAGGTGCTGCCATGGCTAAACTTCCATTGAGTTGGACTGACTATAGAAAGAAGCTTATGCACTATTTGATCAATACATAGTTGGATTTTCGAAGAAAATACAACATAGATGGATCACTACAAACTTCGGAAGCAAGACTAGTTGCTAAAGGTTTTAAGAAAAAGGTGGAGAGCATTGATTATTTTGACACATATGCTCCTGTCGCTAGATTAACTTGAATTAGAGTTCTCTTTTCTTTGGTATCTATTCATGGGTTGTATGTACATCAAATGGATGTCGAGAATGCCTTTCTGAATGGATATTTGTATGAAGAGGTATATATGAAACAACTGGAAGGTTTCATTATGGATGGAAATGAAAATAAAGTATGCAAACTGGTTGAGTCATTATATGGACTAAAACAAGCACTAAATCAGTGGCATGATAAAATTGATTCTGCAATCTTGTCTAATGGATTTAAGTATAATAATGCAGACAAGTGTACCTACTCAAAATTCACATTTCCTATAGTTTGTCTATATGTAGCTGATCTCCTCAAATTTGGTACGAATATGGAAGGCATAAATGAGACAAAATTGTACCTAACATCATGTTTCAAAATGAAAGATTTAAATGAAATGGATACTATACTGGGGGTTAAAGTAAAGAAAATAACGAGGGATATGCTTTATGCTAGTCTCATTACATTGAGAAGTTGCTTCTTCAATTCAAACATCTGAACTTTAAAAAAGCAACTAGTCCATATGATTCTTCAATAAAATTATTTGCAAATTTTAATAAGGTAGTGGCCCGACTAGAATATGCAAGTCTAATTGGTAGTCTCATGTATGATATACACTACACCCTTTTAGACATTGCTTTCACTATATGCAAAATATCCAGATATACAATCCGGGTGTTGCACATTAGAATGAAATTTATAGAATCCTAGGTTATCTTAAAAGAACAAGTGACTAAGATTCTATTATGGAAATTTCCTAGCAGTTCTAGAAGGCTATTCAGATGTAAGTGGCACAATGTTGAAAGTGAACATAGAGGAACAACTGGATGGATTTTTACTCTTGGAGGAGGTGTTATATCCTTGGCCTTCAAGAAATAGAAGGTTATAACACATTCTATAATGGAAGCTAAATTTATTGCCTTAGATGCATCAGGTAAAGAAGCAGAATGGTTAAAAAATTATTAATGGAATTTGAGTTGTGGCCACAACCACGTCAGCCATTTCAATATACTGTGATAGTGAAGCTATAATGTCAAGAGCTCACAACAAAATATAAAATGGAAAGACTATACACATAAGCATAAGACATGCATATGTTAGGGAATTGATTATAGATGGTGTTATTACAATTATTTATGTAAGATTAAAGAAAAATCTAGCATACCCACTACCAAAAGGATTGCCAAGATTCCTCTCACCTTAGCCTCGTCCTCTTTTTGATGGCCAAAAATCGTAAAGGTAGATTTTCTGCTTCCTTTGAGCATCATCCATCCTCCTTTCTTACACCCTCTGGTCGCGCCTATGCCGACCAGCAAGTTTGTTTTATGGTCATCGCTCTTCCTTCTGACACTTCGATGTTGTCTTCACCTAGTTCTCTTTGGCCTCCTGATTCTGTCACTTTCAACGAAGATTTCAGTACATGTGTATCTACTGGTTCTTTTTTTTCGCGACTTGAATCTCTCGAAACTGTTTGTCATAATTTTGACAATGATTTTTTGGGCAAACCTGAAAAGCTAGCAAATACTCGGTAATATGATAGCTGATGAAAATATGGACCTTATAGACGGCGGTGACAGCCAATTCATAGTTGTTGGTGGGGTAGTTGATGATATAGATCATCCTTCTGTCCCTCGTTCAATGAAAATGTTGAAGCTTCAGTTCGCCCTCCACTTATTTTTCATATTGCCTCTGAATCCTTAATGTCATTTATTATTCCCTTACTTCCCCTTTGTTGGTGGCTCCTACTATTATACCCTGTAAGGCAAATCTGAATACCTTATCTAGGTCTTCATTATTCTCTAAGCCGTCGAGAAATACAAGAGCATATTCCGTGCATGCTTTTAAACCATAGAAGAGGATGGAATGTTGATACTCCTGGATAAGGTGATTCAAACGGGCATTGAACTTTAGCCTTATTACTTGGTGGGGTTTTTCTTGGTTCTAACCCTCCATACGACATCGTTCGTAAATGCTATAGGCTTTTTGGCATCTTCATGGTGGTCCTAAGGTCCATTTTGATGATTCCATATTCTTCAAATTCTCCATTTTGGAAGAAAGACTACATGTTCTAAAGGCTGAGCTCACTTTCATTCACAGTAAACCATTCATTATTACTCCTTGGTCCCATTCAGTTGACATCGCGAAATCCCAAGTTCTATCGATTCTTGTTTGGGCACGCTTTACACATATTTTGTTATTACTTCAATCGATGATAGGACTGGATTGGTTGACTAGCTAGGTTGGTAAGTTGAGATGTTTTGATGCTAGATAGGAAAAGACTAGTATATGTGAAGGCGCTTATTGAAGTAACACCGAATAAACCCCTCCAACTAAATTAAAAGTTAGGCTAGTTGGAAGTCAGGTTCCTATGGTTGTTGTATCATATAGTTGGAAACCTAATATTTGCATAACCTTTCAATCTTTTGGACACACTGCTGATGCTTGTAAGCATGGTTTCCCCTCCTTTCCTGTTATGGCTGAGTCACATATTCCAATTCCTGCAAAGATTCCATTGCTTAGGCCTTCCATTATGAAGTGGATCCCCAAGTCTAGTCTTCCTCCTTCTATCGTACATGTTGAAGCTGAAGTCTCTTCTCCATCTTCTCTCATTCTTTCTACTGCTCCCCTTGTCGTTCCTCTTGTTTTACCAACTACCTCATTGGCTCCTGATAGTGATAGTATCTATTGGGACTCTGAAGAGCAAGCTTGGATCCATGAAGCTTCGGAAATGGGATACTCTTGTATATGTGACTCTTATCAGAAGTATGTAGGTGAAGATGAAGGTGAGACTAGGTGTTTATATTATAACATTAAGGGGTAAATACTTTCCTTATATTCTGATGGTGAACTTGGTGACTTGAATAGGCTAATGTTTACAGACGGCTCTTGCGATATGAAATTTATTTTCAGCTGTGACTCTTCGGATTTTATTCCGAACATTATATCAATTTTCTTTGGTTTTGTTCATTCCTTGGACCTGGTTCGTTGGATGATGGTGTAGGTCCTCCTCTTCTAAGGGGGGCTAGAATAGGCCTTTTAGTAGTTTAGGCTTGTTGCTTAGCTCCTGTGTTGAAGCTAGTTTGTTGTTTTATTTTTTTCTTAGTTGCCGAGGCAACTTGTTATCACACTTGTTAAACTTTGCAAGTGGTATGGCCACTATAAAACCAGCTTGTTTGTGCAAAATAATAATGCTTTGTTTTTTCTACAAAAAGGTTTGCCAAGAAAATTAGTGAAATCAACTAGCTTTATGATAATTCTAAAACCTTTTCGATCACCCGCAATGGAAACCCAACCTTATCCCTCTTAGCTTAAGGTTTAAAGGGTAACAACAAGTTGTGGATAAGTGATTGACAAACAGTGGAAGTTAAATATTTTATTGTTACGTACGTGGTATCAGTTTGTTCAAAGTAACAAGGACGGAAAAATAATTGGTACCAATGTAAATATAAGGAACAAATAGAAGTTCTAATAAAGTTTTATGACAACTTTATAAATGTTCATGAATCCAAGGGAATAATGTAACGAACGACCTTTTTGACCCCCGATAATTGACACTAATACATCCTTCACGTGTCGAACACCCAAGTGTCAAAAAGACATAACGTTAGGGTAAAAGAAAATAAAAAGAAACATAACAATAAAAAGAACACAACATCATAATTTCACATGCGAAACGATAATATATAATATCTCAAATGATCTTTAACAAAAGAGAACTTTAATATACATACATCAATCAGAGTAAACTAACATATCATCAGCCTGGACAATTATAACAGCCCATCTTTACAAATGCTGGTAGATACAAAACAAGTAATGCTACGGAAAATAAATACATAAATAGGTTATGGAGGCATCCGGCGCGTCTCTTGAAGCTCCAAAGCGTCCGGCTATATCTGGAAATATACTCGAGGCTGACACGAGCATTATAAAGAAATAACACCCTGATCAGTCTGGTAAACTGTGTGAGAAACTCAAATCATATGGATTTTTATATATCTAAACCACACAAAAATAAAGGTATCTCGTAAGACCATGCTGCAAATAAACAGAACAGTTTTTTACCTTACGATAACCAAACCATTTCTATTGGAAAATACAACGAAGTTATAATCATGTCTAAGGTGTGAAATATAAATAATCAAAAAGCTGTGATGCATGTGAGTGTTCAACAACAATAGGTATACAATCGAAACTGCTAAGGCATGTTCGCTAATTATGTAGGATTCCACGGAGGTGCCCTCAATAATTCGAGAATGGTCCTCCTTCACAAGGATAAAAAATATCCTCCCGAAGCGCCTTATATCCCTAGTTGATGTACCATAGGATATACATAGCTGCGCACAATATGAGGCTGAAATGTACCACCCACGCATGCATAACTATAGGAATATCTAGGGTAGAGTCACCTACACCTTTGGGTTAACTAAACCCATGACTATGCATCATATCTCTGGTTTTAATCATATCCACTGGTGAGGCTACGTCCAACATTCCAGCACACGAGTCAACGCTCGAATAGATCTCAACACATGAGTCCTCAACTAAAAAAGATCTAGGAATCACACATGGATTCCCATATCTGAACAGAACTCGGAAGTCCCACATCTTAACAAACTTTGGAACTACACATGGATTCCCATATATCAACAGATCTCGGAATCACACATGGATTGCCACATCCTGAATAGATCACAAACAACTACATGTGTTCAAGCATCTCAAACAGATCTCGAATCTCTATATAGATTCCAGCATATCGAACTATACATGAACCTCTTCCAAAGCATAGAACACGTATATGGTTTTGGAGTGGTTACGATTTCGAGTCATCTCATATAAGTACACTCCTCCGCTTACCGGGTGCTCCAAAAACACGTCGATCAATTTCCAATAACTCAAATCTGGTTCTTTTGGAAATAAATAGACAATACATAAGAGCAGAGATCACCTTATAACCGGATGGGGCGGATTTCCTTATCGTTTGTTCTAGAAGTGCTAAACGAGTTTATACGTACAGTATGGCATCACGGACGATAAATGTACTATATAATTCTTGTTTTTCTTCTGAATATTTCCAAAGTTATATCCGGTCAATTTCAACAATAATGAGAATGATCACATAAGAGAAACTAAGTCCCGTATACTGCCTATAAGTAAGTAACAAATAAAACATGATCGACACATACAAGAACGATCAAGTCATGTAAACGACTTCAAATCCAATTTTTATTTAATTAATCCTTTATTAAAACCTCTTTTATTAGTTAAACTCTTTTTTACTCAATAACTTCTTTTATTAATTAAAACTTCACTTATTAATTAAACTTCACTTTTTAATTAAAACTTCACTATCCATTTCTACACATTTCAATACTCTCAAAAGTATTCATATACTTATCTCAATGGTATAAGTATATTCAGAAATCAATAACAAGTTTTACTTGTTTTAAAACACGGTCAAAGAAGTTAAAAACTATGATGTCCAAGGCGTGAGGCGGAGCGCTACGATTTTTTAGAGCCCGGACGGAGTCTAGGCGAAGCCTAGATGAAAAAAGGCTCTTATCGTCATTTTGCAACTCCTTTACTTAATATTTTTGCATTCTTTTTATTATTTGTAAAAAAATATGAGTAATAAAACAAGTATGTTAGGTGTAAATTTTGTCCGACGTCCGTTCGAGTCCGTGGCCGAAAAGTGTATGTATGTTTCTGTCCGATTTTCATTTAGGCCATAAACTAGGACAAGATAAAATGTACGAACTCATGATTGTTCGAAATATCTGATGATTTTTCGATTGTTCGTCCGTTGTCTGGCTATTTCGAAGAATGTACGAACAAAACTCTCATCCGGTCCGAGTCCGTATGATTTTTTTAGGAGAAATCAAACACACTCGTGTCCGGTCCGGTCCGACCAATTTACACTACTACTAGTTGGGGGACCAGCCAGAACTGCTTGCCTATGCCAAAAAATCAAAAAAATCAAAAAAAAACCAAAAAGCAAAACAAACATCCCGAGAGTGCCCAGGAGTGTCCCGCCTCAGGAAAAACGCCCCACTTAAGCGGCGCCCTAGTGATTGGGCATTTTAGGGCGATGGGGCGCTAGAGTGAGGCGCCTATTTACGAAATTAGCGCCCCGGCGGCACTCAACGGCGCCCGACGGCGACTCTGACAACATAGGTTAAAAACAAATGTCACTCAAACATTGTTATTATAAACCCTTCTCCCCTTTATACTTTAAAACTTATATTATTTTTTGTATTGTTTCAAAGATTCCATACTTATTATTATCTTTAAAATTCTATTATTGAATATCTAAGTATTTTCCAAAATCATTTAACAATATTTTCCACCTTAAAATATTATTCAATGGTTTAAAAACAAAGATTACTAAAACATCTTTTACTCAAACCCAAAATGTAACGACCCCGAATTTTAATTTAATTTAAATTGATGATTTAATAAATTTTTGAATAAATTTTTGTAAAATTAAGTATAAAATGATTTATTGATCTCGAGTTTCGTCGAATACAGATAAATTCTGTATACATCATTTCAATTTAAAAATATAGTACATATTGTACATATATGTAAATATATATATGTATACGTGATATATGAGAAAATTTGAAGTTAATATATATGTATATTGAATTCGAGTTTAAATCTAAGTTTAATGGTTTAAAAATAACAAATGATAATAATAGATATTAAGTATAAATAGAATCGAAATATATAAGATAAATTTTATAGTTTTATAAAATACAAAGTAAATGCATCAAGTAAAATCTAACGATAAATTAAAATAGAAGTTCATTTACATTTTTTTACAAAGAAAGATAAGCATAGAAATAAAATACATTCACATATGAACACTTATAAAATAACAAGGCAAAAGAGAGAAACAAATTTATTAAATCTAACAACATGTTAACTAAAACTTTTCATCAAAATTACAAAGCAATATATTCTCAGCCGAGACAAGAAGTAAGAAAATAGGCAAAATATTATTAAAGTAAAGAGTAAATATATTTTAGTATGAAGCATAAATAGGAAAGCATGGGAACAAAGTACTCATGCATTTAATGAAAACACCTTCAGCATGCCTATTTGTACACCATCCTATATCATTTCAGCCAAAGTAAAGGAAGAAAAAAAAATGTAAAGTTGTACAAACCATTAATGCAGCCACCATTGATCACTTCAGCCTACAAAACAAAGGAAAATATCCCTGGTTATGTTGTACAAACCAATATTATATACCCTGTTCATTTCATTTTCTTTATAAACATCATCCTCATTGCAAATTCGTTCCACTTCAAGCTGTAAATGAAAACTCAAACCAAAGCTTCAGTTTAAAGAAAATTTAAAAGCAACTTAAACAAATAAAGTCAAACCAGAGATCAAGAAGATGATTCCAGCTAACACATCAAAGCCTGTTTCAAAAACAAAGCTCTGTTCTTCTTTTGTTCTTCCAGGAAACAGGTGAGCAAACCTTTTTAACTAGATTTTTCTTGATTCTTTACATCTGTGATGATGATAGTTTGATAATTTTGATTAATACTTGAATTTGCTGTGGAATACCTGGATGTAGATATATATGTGTGCACTGTTGTTAAATCTGAGAATCCCTGTTCTAGTTTTCAAGCTCAAATTTGGTTCAAGAAAATTCATTTGATCTTGATCCAATCCATGCTAAGACTTAAGCCTTGAACAAAATATGATTGTTACACTATAAATTTTAGTTTAAAATTTTGTTTAAAGTAAACAAATTTGTGTTGTCTTTGGAAAGGTTAAAACTACAGAA
The DNA here is from genome assembly GCA_030737815.1 of Allium fistulosum. Classification (NCBI taxonomy): domain Eukaryota; kingdom Viridiplantae; phylum Streptophyta; class Magnoliopsida; order Asparagales; family Amaryllidaceae; genus Allium; species Allium fistulosum. Next base: position 861,728,795 of record CM060908.1, on the reverse strand, counting down.
CCATCTTCTAATATGTTAAACCTCGAGTTTCTTAATTTACAAATTCATGAATATAAATGGAATTCGTATACAAAAATATGATTTTTAAAACAAGATTGGTGATTTTTAGTCGAGTGTGCTTAGAGCAGTTTATAGTTGAACTGAAATGGGTTTTAATCCAATTTCTGGCGATCGAAGATTCATTGGGTGTCGAGCTTTTGATCGAGGGAAGTATGATTGGTGGCGAAGACAGGAAAAATGGTGGAAGTGGTGGTTGGTCACCGTGGTGATGGTGGTTGGCAGATTTGTTCTGTAAACCTAGTTTTAGGTGTGATACTAATTTCGATTCGTGCGTGGTCCTCTGTTGATCGAGCACTGTGAGGTTTTGGGAGGTGGTAGAGGAGAGGAAGTCGAAGCTAGGGCCGAAGGCGGAGGCACTCAGATGATCGGAGAAACATGAACGTGGCGTTGACAGGCGACAGTGGGTTTTAGTCGAGTTCCAGGTATGGCCAAACCACTCGATTTCGATTTCGAGTTATTTCGTGGATTTTGTTGGTCGCGAATGGATCTGAGGATGATCGTGGATATGAGGAGATGGTCACAGTTGAACGAAGTCGGCTGCGATGATGGTGCACGTGCACGAGCATGATTTGTTTTGGGGTGGGTTGTTTCTCAGGGGAGGCTAGGGTCAAATGCAAGCTAGACTCGAAGAAATGGGGATGTTTGCTCGAAGCAAAGGGAGGGGAAACAATGGTTTAGTTCAGGTCTGAGAAGTTCGATTTAAAAGCAGTTTAATCTTCAAAAATTTAAACAAGTTTTTGGAATTTCAATCTTAATCAAGTTTTAAAATGGTTTTAAAAACTTTATTTCGAAAGTTATTTTAAATAAACTTATAAATAATTAAAGGTTAGTAAATTAATAAAAAGAATGTTTAAATGGTTATTTGTTAAAGGAAATTAATTTCTTGAAACAAATTACTTGATAAAAGTAATTAAGGTGAAATGGTTAATAATTTATAGTTTGATTAATCAAGTAATTAATGAATAATTAATTTAAGGATTAATTTATGTAGTTAATTAAGGTTAATTTATTAAAAATAAAATTAAATTATTAAAGGTTAATCATGTGATGATTTAGGGTAATGGATTTAGTAATTAAGGATTAACTATTAAGTAAAGGATAATTAATTACTAGTAACTAAGATTGGATAATTAATGATTAAAGGTTGATAAATTAATAGTTAAAACTTGAATTAAGTCATTTTAAAAAGGTTAATTAATTTATAAATGATTATGGAATAATAAATCAAAATGATTTACAATTAATTAATATTAATTAACTAGGATTGGTAATTAAATTCATAAGTAATAAACTGGTTAAATAAATCAGATAATTAAATTGATCCTACCTATGAATATTTGGATTCCATTGGATGACTTGATTGTTTGATATCCCTGATATATGATGCTCTGTGATATACCCTGATTTATGTTGTGATCTGTAATTTACTTATCTGTGATATGTATCTGTGATCTGTGAATGAGCGATAAGCGTGATAGTTAATATCGCTTATCAACTATATCCTGTATTTTGATCTGTGATGATTCATTGTGTTGCACTATTGTGTGAAACCCCTGGACTACACCTTTACACACACAAATATGGATTTCACGTGGAAATCGGTTAAGTCATAGATAATTTAAATTTGATGTTTTTGAAATGGAAATATTAAATTTCAATTGACTTTGAAATTGGAAATTTGGGTTTAAAGTGAAAAGCTTTTGAAATGGAATTTCAAAGATAAAAGTTATTTTGAATAACTTAATCGAGTTTTGAAAATTTAAATAATTTGATTTAAATTTGAATTCAAGTTTGAAATTGAATCCTATGATTTGAAACTAGGGATTAAAAAGGATATAAATGTGTTTGTATGAATTTAAACCATTTTAAAAGAAAATTTTTAGGAATTTGAATTTAACCCAAGGATTTCAACTCGTATGAATGAATCAGATTTTCTGAAATGAAACTGTTTGTTTTAAAAGGATAAAAGCTTTCATATGAAGAAATGAAATTCCAGTTTAATTAAAGGAATTTCAAGTTTGAATTGAAAAAATGGTTTTCTAAGTTATGAATGAATTCTTTTAGAAAACTATGAATTGAATCTGTTTATTTTTAACAGATTTAAAATGATGTTTTGTTTAACCCATTCGAAATGAAATTGTTTTGAAAGCTATGAGTTAAATCTTTGATTTAAAGATTTAATGAGTTAATCAAAGTGAAATGGTAATTGATTTGGAACATATGTGAATGAATCTTTGGTTTAAAAGATAAAAATGTGGAAATTGTTTAAACCGTTGTAGGTTGTTAAAATGAATCTTTTTGTTTAAAAAGATTAAAATGGTAATTTGTTAAACTATTTGAAAAGAAAGTTTGGGTTTAAGTTGTGACTTAATTGAAATCCCATTATCCATTGTTTTTGAATATTACGCTCACTTTCGGTTTAGCTGGGAGAGGACCTTTGTGTCATATAACCCATTCCGAATAAGTGATTCGTCGTATATGGATAGCGTTTGAAGACCGGTGGTGAAGACAGGATATTCACGAGAACGAAAGGATAACTCGTTGATTGTCTCTGCACTGGGTCGCTCCTGGTATAGAGATCCCCTAAGTGATGGGAAATCCGATCGGGATTGTGAATACCCGGAATTGCAAGGGCTTCGTAAGAAGTGCCTTCGGTTCTGTTCGAATCCGGAACAGACTTGTATGGTTACATGTCTGACATTACACTTTGAGATATAAAACCAATTTCTTTCAAATACATATCTGTTGGTGGCGGAGAATTTATTCTCTTATCTTAACACCCTTCTCTGAGACGTATGAGCCCAGAGGTTATGTAGTTGAAGGTTATCAGCGATATATTCTCAATTTGGTAATGTGACATGCTGAGTGTTGCTGTGTGATGATCAGTGTTTGATCATTTGTGATATGATCATTTGTTTGATCATTTATCTTTGTGATCATAGGTTGATCATCTGTTGACCCAAAGCATGGCTTTGTGACAAAGCGTAGCTTTGTGGACGAGACTTCGTCGAGCCTCACAACCCGGTAATGGTCGAAACAGGAATTGTGCGGCAAGGTTTCAGGGGTAGCTTCCCTAGGGTATGACCATTCCTTCTGGAAAAGGGTAGTATCATGGTATGGAGCCCAGATACTTACTCATGTGGATACACTTTATTTATTATGTGTGATGTTGGTTTCAAGGCGCCTCGGTTAAAGGTCCCAAAGGACCGGGGGTGGCATATCTGAGGTTTTGTATATCCCTTGGGAAAGGGGGTAGCCGGCCTTGTTTGGCAGAGAACGGTTTGGTTCTCGGAGCATCCCGCCAAAGGCGTTTCTTTCGTGGAATAGGAAGTTCCTTAGCCTGACCATTTGTTGGAAATCCATCTTCCAAATACGGACCGTGTACGGTATTAGTTGTAGAACCTGCCATTTACGTACGGTGGTCACCACTGTTTAGATGGTAGCTATAGTAGGCATACGATACTGGTCGTATGTTGGCTAAGATTGATATTCTATTTTCGAAATACTTTTTCCACTATGCACTAATAATAATATAAAAAAGGATTTGATTTTGCGTAGTAAGCATCTTTGACTATCATAAGGAGAAATCTCCTCCAATTCTGCGTTTGCATTGTGTGTGTGGCGGGAGGCCTTATGGTAGTTTCATTTTCCAAAAGCATTGCGAATTGACTATAAAAATTCTCTGCTATTTTTTTTTAAAGATAAACTGTTTTTGTTGCTCACACTAGTCCCACGACTGACTCGGAGTTTATTGTTCCTTTCCTAAACTCTGGGTGCTCATAATTTTCTACACGAGCAGTCTAGAGTTGGGTTTTTCAGATATTCAGGTTCAGTTGACATTGGAGCTAGTCAGTCCTTGGACGACTGACTTTGCTTTCCGCTAGCTATGGATTGGAGCATTCTATTGGAGATATTCTATCCACTGCTGATGTTATCTTTTCTTTCCGCTGCTATTTCTTGTATCTCTGATATTGTTGTATCATATTGATATCATTGTTGTATATCACACTGGATATTGTATTCATTGGATTGTATATGATATCATCTATTTTTATTCCGCTGTGTTATTTACTTAATGTTGTTATAAGCTCCGGCGACTCGGATTTGAACGGTCGAATCTACGGCATTCGAGTACGATGTAAAGTATGGATGTCGATTTTCGAACGCGAAAATCTGGGACGTTACACAACACTTCACACTTAATCATTATCTTTAAACTCTCTTTTAAAGATTATATTACTGTTCAAAAGTATAATTAAATGGGTTAAAAAAAATTGTTACTTAAACATCATTACTGTAAACCCAAAATCACTTTTATACTTGTCATTAACTTTGAAACACATCCATTTAAAGATCTAAGTATATCCTCCCTTTTTAAACAAGGTGATATACCTTTTTAATTATTTTTACACAACCATTTATTATAACATAAATGTTATAACTCCAAAAACCTCTTTTATATTCTTTTTGGAAATATTTAACTTCTTTTCTAACTAAACCTTCTTAAAATGATATATAATATAAAAAAATTATTCCTTTAATAAAATCATTAATAAATTTTATTAAAACTATATACACTATATAAATTACTCTTTAAAATACTTATAATATGGTTTAAAACACTTACTCAAAATATGACTTAAAATATCTATTTTATAATTTAAAAACCGTAAAAAGCATGTTTTTATAATTTAAAACTCTGTACTTTTAAAAGTTTAGAAATAATTATAAAAACATATTTAAATTTCAACTTCTCATTTTAAAATATTTTAACAACTTTTCACAAAAATTTATTTAAAAAGATTGGAAAAATATACAAAGTAAAAATCCTTTTTACTTTACTAAAAACCGAGATTTTCAACACAACTTTGTTTCAAAATTTCAATAACTTTCCAAACCAATTCATTTATGTCAAACAAACCCAAAACATATGTATACAACACCCAGTATATATATATTTCATAATATATTCACATTTTACCAATTTAACAAGTGTTAAATACAGTGGATTTCAAAGTGCGTTCATAGCGACCATATCGCTTCAACCATTCACACACTTTCCAACTCTATCAAACAACAATATCAAACATGTAAACAGGTTGTTTGGACCACAATACATGTTATAGATGATTAAAAGAGTAAATTATACTACATATATTGTTGTCCCTTACTTTCAAAAGCAAGAAGGAGTCCAAAAATAATAACTTGCATTATTATCTATTTTAAAATCATTCACAACAAACATTATATCACAACAATATACAAATAACTGGTGAGTAAACTCATTCAAGCCCAAACCAGTCCCAGAGAAAATCCCGATACGAGTGCAACGGTGAAGGCAGCGTCTCGATTGTACCTTGTATGCACAAGGTATGAGTTTTCTAAGAATTCGAGTCAAATCTTTAATTAATTAACTTAATTTAATTAAAAAATCACCTTAATCCTTCTCCCTCTCTTCTCAAAATTCAAATTGCCATGCACAGTGATACACAAATCCAACCCATCCCCAAACGTGCGTATACACACAGCGACACAGAGCATCATTTGACGAAATCCAATGTCGTTCGCACCAACAAACTTCTCTCCGCCCAAGCTTCACGACGAACCCGACAAACCCAAGCTCGATAGCCTAAATCAGATCGCGACTTCTCCCTTACTACCACTACAGTGCGACTTCGCACTTCCTAATCCACAATCGCACCACTTCTAACCACTGCCAATTAACTCCTCGCGCTCCGAGTCCAACGCCGCTTTCAATTTCATCTCCGGCCTCCTTTACCTCGTCGCGACCCAAACCTAGCAACATGACAACCCAAAGTCGTGTTCCACATCCCTAAGCCACATGACCTCAAGCTACGTCCACAAACTCGCCTTTGCCTAACTAGCATAATGCCACACTCCGATTCCTCGATCAATGCTCTAAGCACCGACTATTGCCAACCCTAATGTCGGCCAACAAAGTCAAGCAACCTCAAGTTGAACCTCACCTACTATCGAGGCTATTGATGAGAAGCCCTCGACCATATAAGTTCAATGGATCCAAAATCGTTGAATTTCGTTGATCCTAGCTCACAAAACAATTGACAGGAGAGGGAGAAAGAGTGGCGGATGTTTATAAGAAAATGAAAAAAAAGGAAAAGAGAGGAAGTGAGATAGAAGGGTTAAGTAAGGGGTATTGATATTGAAAATTATATTATATTATATTCACATAATTTAATCGTCGAACATTCCAAGCTCGCACGATCACACTAGATGTCTGATCGCTATGAAACTCGTCGGCGCGCAACAACTCAATATTCTAGTCCCGATGGCACTAGTTTTGTCAAATCCAAGACAATCCCCTAGGATGATAGTTCCGCACATTGGTTGAAAAGAATTATTATTAAAACAAGTTTAATCGCCTTAATTATAAATTAAAAGTTTACCATTATCAATTATTATTTATAAAGAATTTAAATTGGCTTATTAAATCAATTTTATTACATCAAATTCAAGACTTAAATATTTAAATAATTCAGATATTTAAAAATAAAACATTTAAAATTCCAGTCCATTACATTCTCCCCCCTTAGAATATTTTTTCCTTGAAATACTGACACGAGCAACAAAATCACAATCACACATCAATACCTAACGGTATTGCAACCACTGGCAACCAAAGAGCAATCACATAATAATACTACATAGTGCTGCAATCACTAGCAACCATAGCTTATGGTTCGCCCAGGTTCAACGACTTCTCATCGCATAAGGATGATAAATAAACTACTAAACGTACCTTACGCTCAACAGCCTCAGGTATTACTCAGTCGATTACTCATGTAACCTCAGAACAATTTGAAAATTCATCCCGCAAAACTCTTCACAAGCAAACAAACACAACATACAAATATACTAAAGTCCGCATGATATACATATATCATCCGTACGCAATATCAAATCTGATCTCTAGCTCGATCGCATAAATTTCACTTTCGAAATAGTATAGATCACTTGACTTTTCTAGTGCGGACTCCGATCGGGTTTCTTGATTAGAAACCTCTATTTTCCTACCATAGCCATATACTATGATAAAAAACTACATGACCTTATCAAGAATCCATATCAAGTGTTCCCCGTCAAGAATCGAGTGAAAAATTCTAACTCAGACCAATGTAAATCACCTCGAAATCATGTACTCGAATCCTAGATTAAGACCTGGTGTACGAATAAAATGATCTACATACAACTTACATATTTTTTTCCTATCGGTTTCTTAACTACACCAATTTACTTTTCAGTTTAATTCACATCCATGTTCCATATAATATTCCTCATTTAATACTTAAATCATTCATGAATCATTTCATAAAAATTTACTTCAGGTTATTGAACATTATAATACTTAAGTTCATACTCGTATAATACTCCTCTACATCCTGAGAGTATATACAAAACAATCTCATTCCTTTTACTTAATATGGATATTCAATCAATTTAAACTTGTTTAAGTTTTACTATCTTTCTATTTAAGAGTTACAAAAACTCAACTTTTATTTTTTCACAAAAATACTTAGCTTAATCTCTTATATTAATTCAGAAGTTTTCGACTGTCCAAAATCATCGAAATTTTCATTTTATCCCAATAATTGAAAACCACTAATCAATAGATTAAACAAGATGCACAACCAAACTACCCTAATGCATATGATATGTGTGTCCATAATATAACTTTAACTGAAAACTTAAGAATCAAACACCGGGTTTCATTTCAAGTTATTTGAAATAATATATACTTATAACTTTTGTATACCAAATCATACTTTCAGAATTTAAATCAAAATTTGTTTTACCAAAACAACTATGACGCAAAACTACTATTGTAGCATCCCCCACTTTGAAATTCGAAAATGAACACCGATGTTGCTATAGTCATCATCAGTTCAGTACTTTCTATCTCTTTTAAAATCCTTTTGAAAACTTTCTATACATAAATACTTTCAAAATAATACTAGTATTATTTTCTCTTCACAAACTTTTAAAAAAATTCCAAAAACATCGGGATTTAAGTTCTCAAATTCTCAGTTTAAATCCTTTTTATTTATAAACCATACTTATATAAAATCACTTCCTTATCTACATAATTTCACAAATGAATATCTTTGTTTAGATTATAATAAACAACTTTTATTAAAATTAAATTTTAACCCAACATTATTACCGAACACCTTATAGTCAAAATGTGAAACTTAATTCACAAGGTATTCATTTCAATGTTCGCACAAGTTACTATCTATCCAACCCATGTAGTGAAATGGTAAAACTACTCGTAAATTGGTCGAGCACAAATAATCAAACAATAAATAATAATAATTGAATATTATCGTTTCCTGACAAATAAACACATCACAAATAACCATATCAATTTTTTAAAATTATTCTTTTATATATTAAATATAATCCTAAGTAAAATTATTTTATTTACCAATTTCAAAAACAATACTATGTCGTTTGTTTTGTTCAAGTGTTTAGATATTCCTATCGATAACATTAGCAACATGTATTGACCAGAATCCATAAGCCACTCAACAGATAAATCAACACAATACAAAACATTTTATAACAATAACAAATATGCACTCTTATATATATAATACACTCAACTCATAAATAAGGTATTCCATTATCCTATCTCTTAATGAGTTATACTTTACCAAAGCCAAGGTTCTCACTTAACCTTTGGCTCTAATAAAAAATGTAATTAACGGCCTTTTCGACCTCCGAATGTCGACACTAATACATCCACAGTATTCACATGCTGAACATCCAAGTGCCGAAAAGACAGAATGTTAAGGTAAAAGAAAAGAAAAAAGAAACAGAATAAGAAAGAAGATACAATATCAGAATCTTATATGTAGAATGATAATATATAATATCTCAAAAGATCTTTAACAAAAGATAACTTTAATATACATACATCAATCAGAGTAAACTAACATATCATCAACCTGGATAGTAATAACAGTCTGTCCTCACAAATGCTGATGGATACAAAACAAGTAATGTAGTGGAAAATAAATACATGAATAGGTCTTGGAGGCATCCAACTCATCTTCTGAAGCTCTAAAGCATCCAGCTAAATCTAGAAATATACTCGAGGCTGACCCGAGCATTATAAGGAAATAACACTAAGAGCGGTCTGGTAAACCAGCGTGAGAAACTCAAATTATATGGATTTTTATATTTTTAAACCCTTCAAAATAAAGGTATCTTGTATGACCATGCCACAAATAAACACAGACGAGTTTTTACCTTATGATAACCAAACCATTGCTATTTGAAAATCCAATGATATTATAATAATGTCTAAGGTGTGAAATATAAATAATCAAGTAGCAGTGATGCATGTGAGTGTACACCGCAACAATAATAGGTATACAATCAAAACCGTTAAGGCGTGTTTTCTAATTGTGTAGAATTCAACGGAGGTACCCTCAGTATTTCGAAAATGGTCCTCTTGCACAAGGATCAAAGATATCCTTTTGAAACGTTGTACATCCCTAGCTGATGTACCATAGGAAATACACAGCTGGCCACAACATGAGGCCGAAGTGTACCACTCACGCATGCATAACTATAGGAATCTTTAGGGTAGAGTCACATGCACCCTTGGGTTAGCTAAACCCATGACTATGCATCATATCTCTAGTTTTAGTCATATCCCCTGGTAAGGCTACGTTGGACATTCCAGCATATGAGTCACCACTTGAACAGATCTAGAGACACTAGTCCCCAACTCGAATAGATCTCGGAACCACGCATGAATTCCCATATCTTAATAGATCTCGGAATCACACATGGATACCCACATCTCAATAGATCTTAGAATCACACATGGATTCGCATATCCCAACAGATCTTGAAATCATACATGGATTCCCACATCCTCAATAGATCACGAACAACTACCTATGTTCGAGCATCTCAAACAGATATCGAATCTCCATATAGATTTCGGCATCTCGAACCAATCACGAATCTCTTCCAAAGTATAAAACACGTATATGGTTTTGGAGTGGTTACGGTTTCAAGTCATCCTATATAAGTACACTCCCCCGCTTAACGGACGCTCCAAAAACCAAACGATCAATTTTTGGTAAACTCAATTTCGGTTCTTTTGAAAATAAACCGATAATACATAAGAGTGGAGATCGCTTCCTAACCGGACGGGGTCGGATTTCCTTATCATTTGTCCTAAAAGAGCCAAATGAGTTTATACGTACAGTATAGCATTACCGAAGATAAATGTACCATATAATTCTCGTGTTTCTTCTAGATATTTCCAGAGTTATATTTGATCAATTTCACCAATAATGAGAATAATCACATATGGAAAACTAAGTCATGTATACTGTCCATAAATAAGTAGCAAATAAAACATGATCGACACACAAAAGTACGATCAAGTCATATAAACGACTTCAAACCCCTTTTTATTTAATTAATCCTTTATTAATTAAACCTCTTTTATTAATAAACTCCTTTTTACTCAATAGCTTCTTTTATTAATTAAAACTTCATTTATTAATTAAACTTCATTTTTTAATTAAAACTACACTGTCCATTTCTACACATTTCAATACTCTCAAAAGTATTCACATACTTACCTCAACGGTATAAGTATGTTCTCAAATCAATAACAAGTTTTACTTACTTTAAAAAAGGTCAAGGAGGTTAAAAAAAATGTCATTCAAACATTGTTATTATAAACCCTTCTCCCATTTATACTTAAAAACTTATACTTTTATCTTTTTCCAAAGATTACATACTTGTTATTATCTTTAAAATTCCATTATTAAAGATCTAAGTATTTTCCAAAATCATTTAACAATATTATTCCATTTTAAAATATAATTCAATGGTTTAGAAACAAATATTACAAAAACACCGTGTACTCAAACCCTAAACACTTCACACTTAATCATTATCTTTAAACTCACTTTTAAAGATTATATTACTTTTCAAAAGTATAATCAAATGGGTTATAAACAATTATTGCTTAAACATCATTACTGTAAATCCAAAATCAATGTTATACTTGTCATTAACTTTGAAATACGTCCATTTAAAGATCTGAGTACATCCTCACTCTCTAAACAAGGTGGTATGCCTTTTTAATTATTTTTACACAACCGTTCACTAAAATATAAATGTTATGATCCCAAAAACCACTTTTATATTCTTTTCCAAAATACTTAATTTCTTTTCCAGCTAAACCTTTTTAAAATGATATACAATATAAAAGGTTTTATTCCTTTAATAAAATAATTAACAAATTTTCTAAAAATTGTATACACTATAAATTACTCTTTAAAATACTTATAATATTGTTTAAAACTCGTACTCAAAATATTATTTTAAATACCATAAAAAGCATGTTTTTATAATTTAAAACTATTTACTTTAAAAATTCAGAAATAATTATAAAAACTTATTTAAACTTCAACTTCCCTTTTTAAAATACTATAATAACTTTTCATAAAAACTTCTTCAAAAAATCGGAAAAATATCCAAAGTAAAACTTCTTTAAAAACTTATTTAATTAATTAACTTAATATAATTAACAAATCACCTAAATCCTTCCCCCTCTCCTCTCCAAATTCAAATTATTGTGCACGGTGATACGCAAATCCAACTCATCCCCAAAGGTGGACATACACACAACGATACGGAGCATCGCTTGACGAAATCAAATGTTGTTCGCTCCAAAGAACTTCTCTCCGCCCGATCTTTGCGACGTACCCGAAAAACCCAAGCTCAATTGCCCAAATCAGATCGTGACTTCTCCCTTGCTGTTGCTATAGTGCAACATCGCACTTGCCAATGCATAACCGCACCACTTTTAACCACCGCCAATCAACTCCTTCTCGCACCTCGAGTCCAATGCCACCTTTAATTTCATCTCCGGCCTTCTCTACCTTGTCGCAACCCTAACCCAGCTACACGATAACCCAAAGTCGCGTTCCACATCTCTAAGCCGCACCACCTCAAACTACGTCCACAAACTCGCCTTTGCCTAACTAGCACAACGCCACCCTTCGATTCCTCGATCGATGCTCCAAGCTCCGACTATTTTCAACCCTAATGTTGGCCAATAAAGTCGAGCAACCTCCAGTTGAGCCGCACCTACTATTGAGGCTATGGATGAGAAGCCCTCGACCATACAAGTTCAATGGTTCCAAAATCATCGTTGATCCTAGC